>OY728153.1:1685098953-1686348953 GCA_963277665.1 Viscum album | reverse complement strand
ATTATCTCCCAAATACTGTATTATATGGGAAATTGGAGACCAATGTTAGGTCTATGATGCTGTGTTTTCCCTAAGATAAACACATCATTTGAGTGGGTCATTTTTTTGGTACATTTCACATAAGGGTAATAAATATAATAATATTATTAAAAGTTATTATAAAAAATTTATGTATCTACTAAAATTTGTATCATTAGAAAAATTAGAGACTGCATGTAAATTTTGGATGTGAGGTTTACCATAGGCATACCATAAAAGTGTTGTGTGATAGTTATTTGGTAATATAACATGAGAGGGTAGTTTATTTAATATTTTCATTTTCAATATTTATGAAAAATAATAGTATATCCTATATTGAGTATCATATGATGAATAAGAGACCTCTGTTAGGTCTTAGATGCAGGCTTTATGACATGCTCAATATATCCTTTATATGTGTCAAGTGTTTTGTTACTATTTACACATGGGTAAATAATTTAATATTTTAATTATCATTTTCTACCAAAAATTGAGTTATCTCTCAACATTTGTATCATATGATAAATTGGGGACCATGTTTATATTTTGAATGTGGGGTTTACCATTGGTGTGTCATGTCATTTTTGTGTTGTGGGTGTTTGGTAACATCACACAAAAAAGTAATTCATTTATTATTTTTATGTTAATTCATTAAAATAAATTGAAGTATCTCCAAAACTCTGTATTGTATGAAAAATTATAGACCATCGTAAGATCTAGGATGGGAAGTTTACCTTTGGTTCACCAAAAAAATTTTGCGGATTGTGTGTCTGGTATAATTTCACATGATTGTGCACCGAGTTGGGTTAACAGATGACCTCATGTGTGCCTCCCCACACAGTAGATGTTTCTGACTAGATGCAAGGGTCTATGTAAACATGGAGGTTGACTATACCCTCTTAATCAAAGTATTCAATATAATTTAATAATGGTAAATAAAAGAAAAAATAAACAATAAACCAGAATCATGAATAACTAGAATTTCCCAAAACAGGGTACAAACCACAACCAATAATAAATTTGACAAGACATGTTGTAGTTAAAAAATATTGAAAAAATAATGATAACATCTGAATCCCAAAATCAGGAATCATATCAACTTCTGTATCCTCATCTATGAATATCAAAAACCCAACTCAACTAGCTATCATCGTGCCTTTTCCAATAAAAGAACATTCAATAATGAAGTCTACTCGGGTACCCAATGGCAACCCAAGTAGGGTGTGAGTACATCTCAATAGGCCACCACCAACAGTCTCTACAAAATATCTTGTCTAAAAAGATAGTTCATTAATGTATTAAATAAATGACTAGGTAATCAAAAGAATAATATGGGTCCCATTAGTTAGAAAAGAACACATTAACCATTTCTTTCATCAATATTTTTATCCCCACTTATTCCATCTTCATTACTTAATTCATATTCATCATCTGTTCTATTTAATCACATATACAATCAATGGTACCTAATTCTTTATCATCACATTGTCTATGGGTTAGGAATTTAAATCATTTACACAACAGCCTAAGAAGGTCAATTATTGTGGAGAAGGGTAAAAGTGAATTTTCCAATCTCACTAGGGACAAATATTTCATATCAATCCATCAAACATACCTTAGATCCCCAGTACATGTAGTTTCATCAAATTAAACCATTAGGGTCATAAAGAATTAGTTTAATTACCTAACCCATGCATTTCTGGGTGGAGATAGACTATTAGTCAAACCCTCCCTATAGGAGGATCCTCATTCCTTTATCCCACCACAAATCCATGTGAACATGATTATATAACCATTACCACATATATCAGATCAAAAACTACACATAATCAATAACAAAACATTCTCATTTTTCAATCACTTAACATTTATGATTAACATCAAGCCTTTACCAACTTTTACATTTACCACTTTTATTGCATATCCAATTTAACCCTTTTTGATTCTTTATGCATTAATTAATTACGAATATTCCATAATTCCCATATATTATTCACCTATGATACATTAATTACCTCATATATGATATCCCATTTATCATATTTATAAATTCATAATCATTTATCCATTTAACATATTTATCAGCTCACATGACTTAATTCACTTAAGCATTTCAAGTACAATTCATATATCTCAACGCATAATCATTTTATTACCTCTATCTCATTTTTTATGATCCAAAAAATTTAAAATTACATTACCAAAGATAGAAACAACTATTCATGTTCCCTTTTTTAATTTAAGTTTACGTATCAACATGTTTTTCTGGAGAACAACCAATTTATAAATCAACATTGATTTTAATGTTATGATTTCATATGTTTGGAAAAATCAGCGCACTTAATTGGTGGCCTTACATTAGTATAGTCAACTTCAAAAAATCACACAGCGATTTTGAGGGGAAAATCCCATTTAGACAACAATTTTTTCTAAATATTACTAAATACATTAAACACACAATAAATGGGAAGCAATCACACAACCATGCAGTCCGAAATCAACAAAAAGTCTATAGGGTATAACATGTAGTTAACATACCTCAAATCTAGCATTTAACACACCCATAATCATATCCTTAGATCTATATTCAAAACCATTCTAATCCTTTATCTTTAATCCACTTGAAAAATGGGGGTATTACGGATTTAGAAAAATATCAACCAAACTATAATCTATATTCCAGACAAGAGTAGAAACGGAGGGGTTAGACTCATATGGATCTTACATTTTGCAACCAATGATGATCATAATGGTCATACATAGAAGGAGAATGAACCTTAGGAAGATATACGATCTTGAGTTCATCACATGGATATAGATGAGGAGAAAGGGAGGAAAAATGTCTTTAGAATGTAAAAATCATGAGATGAGAAAACTATAAAATTCTCAACATTTAATTTGGAAAATGGTTCACCTACATGGTTTTCAAAACCATGTGTGAACCATAAACCAGACACTATCTTCAGGGATTGTGTTCATCTGGTTACCTGGGGAGCTCCGAATGATTTTTAAATCCTGCACCAACCATGAGGAATTCATCTATAAAAGGTCACATTGTTTGTCACACCCCCTTGCATATTTTACCTAATTGTGCACCTCCTCCTCCACTCTATCACCGGTTGAGTGCATGGTTTACACATACTATCCACTAACTGTTTATCATTGATTGAACGTCTATTTTTAGTTTTATTTAGTGTCTCGAACCCCTGTAACACCCATAATATTCCTCATACACCTGGAGAACATTTAATTAAAAAGATATTTAGGGTTCAAAAAAAAATTTTAAAACGTATTTACCTCCACAAAAACTGGGATCTTACAACCTCTCCACCTTATTATGGATCATCCTTGAGACACTACTCCTAAGAATAATTGAGATTCAATGTTAAAAATATCAGGACATTGGTCCCTCACATATGACTCCCGTTCTCATGTTTCTTCTTTAACATTACTATTATTCCAAAAAACTCTAACCAATAACAAAGTATTTCCATGCAATAATTTCTCACTATGATCAAATAGATAAATAGGATACTCCTTAAAGAAACATTGGCCTAAATCTATTCATCCTAAATACAAATCACATGATATTGGTTAGTGGGATACTACCAAATATTTGAGTCATTAAATTCATTTTACATGCCACTGTATCACTGTGGAAGAGCCAATCGACATGCCACTGGACTGATCCTCTCCACAGTCTCAAATAGCTTCATGTACCTTGATGTCAACTTATGTTATATTAGAATCTGATGGTGACCCAACATTGGGGACACCCAAAGAAAAACATGATCACTGACCACAAACTAAAGAGTTCAATGAATCATATATTTATATGACTTCTACCTACTTTGAGTAATTTTCATAGATTTTCGACTTAACGAAATATTTTCTGATTTCTCCTTCACAAGACTCATCCCTAATAAACCTAATTCCACATACTTAATCTAACACAAGGGATATCTACATGGAATACCATAGAGAAACTCATATGGTTCCATATGAATTATATAATGGGAGCTATTACTGTAATAAAACTCATCAAGAGATAAGTTCTTTTACAATGATCTAGCAATATCATGGAAAAAATAACTTAGTAAATCCTCTAGTACCTAGATTGTACGCAATGATTTTCCATCCGTCAATGGGTGGACAACTATACTAAAAAACACAAGATTTCCATGTTAATTTTGTAATCCCAACCAGAAGTGTGAGGTAAAATGTGGATCGTGATTGAAAACAATGGTATGTGGTACCCCATGAAACCATGTGATTTCCCCAACATACAATACACATAACTGGTCCTCTGAAGGTCTATCGTATTAGCATTAAATGATCTACCTATGTCAACCGATCCACAACAACCCAAATCACATCATTCTTCAGAGGCATCCTTGGATTTCCCACAATGAAATTCTAACTACCCGACCCTAGAACCCTGGAGCTGGTGCATTATTTTTATATATTGGAATGACTACAGTGAATCAATTCCCATAAGACTGATCAGTTTTAGTATTCTTTGAAAATAGATTACATACATGAAGGTTACATCACACATTCAAACATAAAACCCAACATAAATAATCTTTTGAGAAATCCATTATTTCCCTATCTTAACTGGGAATATCAACCATAATACACTTCTTGGAATCCTAGGAGACCATAACATAATAAAGGGGTGAGGTTAGATGCTCAGTAAGGGTAAATAATTTAGTAGAAGCTATTAACTTTTAAGTAAAAATGTGTAATAAAAACAACAACCTTTTAAACAAAAACTTGAACATAATATGGAGAAAATAAATCAAATATTACCATATAAACATGCACATGGATATTTTAATATTCTAATAATAACATTTAATAATAAATTTCATAATAAGGGAATGCCTTACACCGAACATCATAAGCACTTAGTCAAGGCCTCGTTCCAAGACTATAAATAATTTTTTTTCAATGAATTGTGCCAAGAAACTAGTCTTCTTAATGAGACCAACCGATTCATCGAGGGGCTATAGTCAACCCTGCACTTCACTCACTAAGTCCATTGCATTCCTCATATGAAAATTTTGAAACATAACCTAAACATTTGTATTAAAACTAGAATATGAAAGGCCAATACATTAGCCATAAACAATGAATGGTATAAAAATACCCATTCCATGGCAATCCATATCACAACTCATTCAATACAATATGGAAGATTTTATTATAACAAATCAACCTCAATAAAAAAATTTATCCAGTAAAGGATGTTGATATAGTTTAAAATGATCAGTAAAACACTTTGAGTGAAATAATACATTTAATGAAATCATTTAAAAGCCACAAAATTTTAAAAGGAAGAAATTTAAATGATATTTTTTAATCAATGTTTCCCATAACACATTGAAACTTTTTAATGGAATTACAATTTTAAGACATTCATTTCCATATAAATAAATCTTTAATACCATTTTGGAAACATGGATATTAATGAGAATGATTCAGAAGAATAAGTATTTAAAACATTTAAAATGATGTATTACTTAAAGATTACCTTAAACTAATCATTTTTAAAATTATTTTATGAAACATGGACATGGATAATAAATATATCCCAGTAAAATCATTTACATAAACAATCTCACATAATAATGAGATTGAGGAATTAACTGTTACCTTGCACTTTCCTTTGGTCGAGGGTACATTTATCCTCTTGTATAATTACCATAGTATGTTATTAAATTGTACATAAACCATATTAAAATTTAGTATAACATAAATAATTAATTTATGACTTTATTCTACCCATTTAATAAAGAATTCCATGTTAAATTAACAATTCAGGTAGTAATTGCTTTCTTTATCGTATGTGTTTTAACATGTTATTCTTGATCGTATCATTTAGATAATGATTTAAAAACTCCCATAATATAAATAATGATTAATATATAATATATATTTAGAATATAAATATGTATAATAGATAGATATATGAAATGTAATACACCATTTATGGAGACAGTAGGTCGTATGTACCATTAAACGTTGATTCTGTTTTCATATCATCTTGAAAGAAAGTACGTGAATAAGATATGTGTAATTACATATATATATATATATATATATATATATCTAGTAGAATTATTATGTCATATATTTCATTCTTATTAATAATATATATCTTTATAATCATCATTGAATGGGAATCCTGGAAACAAATCTCATCGCGTCGTGGAGACGGTAAGCCGTACGTACACACGAGTGACGATATCATTACTTTTTTATTAAAATGTGTGGAATTGGATGGTATTTTAATTATACATAGAAATTATCATGTTATTTTAATTATTTATTTACATATTACTCATCATTAAATCTATCCACATAACATAGTGTGGAATAACAAATTACCCCACGACGTGAAGACGGTAAGCCATACGTATGCACGCATGGTGACATTATCATTCATATGATGGATAGAATAATGAGTATGGTTATACCATATTTATAATAAAATCATAGTATGTACAATGTACTGGATTTATTATTTTTTTATGTAGATAACAATGAAAGAGAGTGTGGAGGAAGAGAAGAACATTGAAAGAGATGATAAAATAATTACCTCTTCTTGGGGTGTTTCCTTTTGATTTGAACAGAATGTATCCATAGGTAGGATTTCTGCTCAATAGAATGCCTCTAGGTTAAAGTGATGGATTTTGGGAGGATATTTGGGTGGGGTTTGGTCGTGCCAAATGTCTTTGAGGTGTGATTTTGGGAGAATGGGATATACCCTTTTATAAGGGAGGTGAGGGTAACTTTATGAAAATATTGAAATATTATTTTATTATAAAATTATTTTCGTTTTCAAATGGAACCAAATTAAATTATTTCTAATATAAGGTGGGGATGAGTCGAAATCCTCTCAACCAATAGGTTTTAGAAATGTTTAGGTCATCGTATTAACCATATCTTTTTTATTTTTCTCTTAGTTAAATAGTTTATCTTTTACCATGTCCTCTTGAATTATTATATTAAATTCGTAATAAACATACTATAAAAAGACAATATAACCCCAGGTGGTTAATTATTGATATATCTAACCTTATCTAAGTACATTTCCATAAAAATTGATTTTTAGTAATATTATATCAATTAATAATATAGTATTTCTTTTAAAAACTAATTTATGTAAATTTTCACACTATTAGGTATATTATTTTTGTTAAAGTAATAAAACTATATCAAATCAAAAAAAATTATTTAATCAACCCTAAAATGTCATATTAACCCAGAAAAATCTTGTATGGAATCAAATCCTCAATTTTACTTTATGTTTATATTTATAATATCAATTTTTTTAATCTTTAATTGATAAAGTAATTACTACATCATAATTATGTCTGAAATAAATTTAATTATTTAATATCTAAAATTTATGAATAAAATACCATTATATAGGAAATTTTTTTATCCTTATAATGAATATTTATAGTTGAATCTATCTTATGTATAACCCTATATTAAAAATGGTTTAGTCATTAAACCTTGAATTTAACACTTTTAGCTCTACTTTAAATAAAATAATAATAAATGTCCGAATCTATTCCAACTTCACCAAAGGATCATATTTAATTCCTTTCTTTGGTTTTGGTCGAAATAAAATTATCTAATATAATTAGCACATGTGTTAGAGTAATTATAATATAATTTTTACCTTTAGTTACCCTATTTACTTTTAACCTGGGTAAATAATAGTCAAAAGTTACTATTCACCAAAACATTTTTCATCTTATTGAACAAAATTTTACATTCTTATATCAACTGTGTCTCTCGTATTTGATATATTTAATTCATAGAAGCGGTAAAATTAAGTTTTATGCAAATTTGCAAATTTGCCTAGAAGGTGGGTAAAAGACGTTAAAAAGATCAATAAAACTTTTTACATCTAATTTTATTATAAAATGACTCCAAAGAATTAAATTAAACTTATATGGGTAATATATATCTATTTTTACTTAAAATATTTTAACATTAAATAAATAATTATTTAATTAAAAAGTCGGTTTTAAACAATAAAGAATTATTTTCATTATTCGAAAAAAATTGAATATTTTCAGAAAAATACCAAAAATTAACCCTAACCAAATTTTTATATTATTAATTCAAAAATTATTTCTATTTTACCAAATTAAAAACATTTTAGTTTTTCAATTAATTGAAAATTAATTTTCGTTGTCAAAATGAAAAAACAGGTTTTTAAAAAGAAAAACCTATCAAAAGATTGACATGAGTTTATGTCAAATTTAAATGTGAAATTACATATAATGACCTTAATATTATTAAATGATAAAAATAAAATCTAATTATACATCCTAACCATTCAAATTCATAATTTAACATTATAAATTATTTCGATTAAAAAATATTTTTTTCAATTAAAATTTACTATTTTTCATTATTCATCATGATATGATAGTTATCCGAAAAGTAACAATTTTTTATACAGACTAAATTTTTATATCCCACTTAAAAAGAAGAAATTAATTTCATTTAATTGATTACATAAAAGTGTAAAATATTAGTTTTAAAAATGGTTCTCCATTAAAATGTGATAAAATTTCTTTTTTTAAAAATACTTCTTTTATTTAAAAAAATGAATTTGTTCTTATATTATGTATAATAAACACATAATATGGATTCTAAAATTATATGGAGTATATGAAATTCAAAATTCAGTTAATAATATTCAAAACTACTTTTTGATTGACTAGTTTGGTTAGTCGTGGTGTGTTTGAACTCATTGTTGCATGTAACACCAGTTATTGAATTACTTTGAAGGGATAAAATACAATGAAATCATTAGGTGTTACATTCTCCCCTCCTTCAATAAATTTCCCCCTTGAAATTTGAACTTTTCTTAAAAAATAAAAGGTTAAAAATAGAAAACTACCTCTATGGAAACACAAATCAGAAATTGGGTTAATAAAATTTTGACTTAATAAAATGGAAATAGAAATGAATAAGTCACCAACAATTTATCATCTCTATTATAATATCATTGGTAGCTATTAGAGACACATAATTTGAGAAAAAACTTAAATATTTATAGGTACTGATTGAGGTCATCAATCACAATGAAGTGTAAAATTGAGGGCCTCCAAGACATCAATCTATGATGTTATAAAATATCATTGGTTCAACAAAACATAAGGTATTAGGATAACACCTTTTTGGTTTTAAGATCCCTTGCCTAATGTTTAGGAATTAATTTATTCATGTAATAAGAGGAAAAAAATATAATCGATTAGTAGAGTTCAATCCTTCAACTAATTCCTACCACAAACAAATCTTTTACTCCAAAAGATAATTGAATTCAAAAATATTCTATTTATCCTAATCGTATAGGGTTACAAAAATAATGAATTTATAATTAAATTGTAAGAATATTTTTAAAAAAACATCATTATAAAAATAAGGACATCACGTAGGCTAGTGGTATGTCATGCACCCATGTCACCTTTCGGTTGAAGGTTCAAGTCTTGCGGTCATGACAGACATGACGGGTTGACTCCCAACCTCCAGGTTTTCCTTTTTATAATAGTCCAAAAATAATATGAAGAAATTATTTATCCTTATCAATATTATCCAATGTCAAAATTAATCCATTCCAACCCTTAGTCTTATCCAAAATACATTTGTCCAAACTCACAATCCAAAATATATAATAAAAAAACATTATGAACAACCTTTTTTTCCATGTAATAACATGTGAATACCATAATCATGTATACTTTTAAAACACGAAAACACCTTGAATTACCGTAAAACCTTATTGATTACATTAATGACCCCTTATTCCTTATAGAATACGTGATATACATTTTATTTACAAAAAGTATTTAAAGTGAAACAATAATGGAATAACCAAACAATTAATTAGTTTCAAAGTAGTCAATAATATCAAATATAATTTATCCAAATAAATAATATCTTATTCAGTAATCATTATCTCAGTTTCAGAAACATATTAATGGTTAAGTTCCCCCGACCATATATTTCTTAAAATGTTTGACTTCAAACTGTCACTTTACTTGGTACTAAAAAAATCACAAATCCTTAATGAACAAATACTGCAGTACAATCATTATATAATTTATTATTCTTTTAACATGTAAATAATTAATATAATACTCAAATGACACTATTATTTAATAATAAAATAATAAAACTAGTAATTCCTTTTCATGTGTGGTCATATCATAGCATGATTATTATCCAATAGTAGCATTTTGGGTATACTTTGATGATTGGGACATTGATTTTCCTATTGTCCCAACTCTTTTTAGATAAAGCAATGTTCATTTGAAACCTTTTTCTTACCCTTGAAATCACGTACTTGGTATCCTTTTTCTCCAAACTTATAACAAACTCCAATTCCCTTCATGCATTTACCAAGGTGATTATTTACACAATTATCACATTTGGGAAAATCCTTCTTTCCCCTCTTCCCTTTATCCATCATTCTCTCTTCCATCCTTTTCTTCTCTTGCTTCACTTAAAAGCTGTAGGTATTAACACATGATACGATTTCAACATATGATGAGAATACATGGGATACTACTAACTTTCAAAATGTTTTCTTAATACCATGAAATATATAATCCTTATTACTCTTTGGATCATGCGTATAGTTAGAGTTCTCATTCCATATTCTGGGCGCCATTTCTAAACAATGGTATACACTAGGTTAGTTTATGAATCACAATGCATATTTCCAAACATATAAAATACATAATATAAATTGAAAAGATAATTCATATAATCTAAAATCATAAAAAATGTTTTCTTTGATGAAGTATTTACTCCTAAATATTTTATAGTGGCATGTAAATAAAATGTGAATTATCCTAAGCATATCCCTCGAGAGTGTCCTAACCAAGAGTAAAACAAGGCCCATAGACGTGTACCAGGATACCTCGGGTCAAGCCTGAAACTCTTTCTCAGATTTTTACTTCCTAGATACATCTAGGCCAGAGTCGCCTCTACCTACTCGTATCCAGACAATGATGTATTGCTTTGAAAATACACAAAATCTCTACCTTACAAAATTCTATGAATTTCATCTATACTAATTGTCAAAGTATACCGTAGGGTAATGTTCTCTAATCAGAATTTTATTTCTATATCTAGTTTCACGATTTGTACTAAAATTCCTTTTATACCAACAATAACACCCCGACCCTAGAAGCCTAAAGTCGGTGCATTATTTTAACATATTAGCATGATTATAATGAATCAAGTCCTGAAGGACAGATCAGTTTAATAGTCTTGGAAAATAGATTACATACATGAATGTCACATTACACATTCGAACATAAAACACCAAATAAATAATCCACTGAGAACATCACTATTCCCCTAGAATAACTCTGCAAATCAAAAATAATAAACTACTTTGAATCCTGGGAATACAAAACATAAGAAAGCAGTTAGCCCAGATGCTCAGTAAGGGTAAATAATTTAACTAAAGCTATAAAATTTTATGTCATGATGTGAAATAAAACAAAATTTTTAAACATAGACTTGAAAATTATATTGATAAAATAAATAAAACATCATAATATAAACATGCACATGGATATTCTATAAGTCGAATAATCACATGTAATAATTAATTTCAAAATGAGGGAATGCATAACGTCAGACATCATTAGCACATAGTCAAGGCCTCATGCCAAGAAAAAAAAAATCAAGGCTTTATGCAAAGACACTATCTTGTCTCATGATACCTACAGATGCATCGAGGGGCTATAGTGGGCCCCACCTGTCACTTACTAAGTCCATTTCATTTCTCATTTGAAAATTTTGAAACATAATAAAAACATTCTTATTAAAACTAGCATATGAAATGTCAATAATTTATAAATACATCGTGACTGGTATAAAAATATCTTATAAAAGTAAAACAAATCATAACTCATTCAATACAATATGGAATATTGTATTATAACAAACAAACCTCAATCAAGAATAATTTTCAGTAAAGTATATTGGTATAATTGAAAATTATGAGTACAATGCTTTGAATGAAATACCTTGTTTTCATTAATCATTTAAAAGGAACACAATTTATAAAGGAATACTTTTAAAATATATTTATGAATAAATGTATCCCATACCACATTGAAACATTTTAATGGAATTAACATTTCAAAATATTCATGTCTATATAAATAAATTCTTAAAACCATTTTGAAATCATAGACATTAAAGAGAATAATTTAGATGAATAAATATTTAAAAAATTTAAAATGATTTTTTAGTTAAAGAGTATCTTAAGAAGAATTATTTTGAAAAATCTTTTATGAAAAATGGACATGTATAATAAATATGTTCTGGTAAAAACATACACATAAACAATCTCGGATAATATTGAGATTTAGAAATTAACCTTTACCGTGCCCTTTCCTTTGGTTGAGGGTAAGTTTATCCTTGTGTATAATGACCATTGTATGTTATTAAATTATTCCAGAACCATATTCATATTTTTCCTATCATACATGATTCATTTATGACTTTATACTACCCATTTAATTATTATTTCCATGTTATATTATCATTTCATGTAATAATCACTTTCTTTATCGTACGTGTTATAATTTGTCATTATTGATCATATCATTTAGATAATTATTTAAATACATCCAGAATATAATACATTCTATATATATATTATATATTTAGAATATAAATATGTATAATATATAGATATATGAAATCGATAACACCGTTTATGGATAAGGTCGATCGTACGTACGGATAAATGAAGTTTCTGTTTTCTTATCGTACTGAACGGATGACAGTGAATTTGAAATATATAATTACATATATATATATCCATTAGAATTAATTTTTCATATATTAAATACTTATTGATAATATATATTTTTATAATCATAGTTGAATGATGAACCTAGAAATGAATCCCATCCCGTCGTGGAGATGGTAAGCTATACGTACACACGAGCGAAAATAACGTTTCATTAAGGATTAAATGGTGTGAAATTGGATGGTATTTTAATTTTATAGAGAAATTAGAATGTAATTTTCATTATTTATATACATATTTCTCATCATTATATCCATCCAAATAACATATTATTGAATAACAAATTACACCATGACATGGAGACGGAAAGTCATACGCACGCACACATGGTGACATTATCATTAATAGGATGGATAAAATAATGAGTATGGTTGTACCATATTTATAATAACATCACATTATGTAGAAGGTATTAGATTTATTATTTTTTTATGGAAATAACAAATAAAGGGAATGTGGAAGATGAAAATTTTGAAATAGGTGATAAAATAATTACCTCTTCATGGGGTGTTTACTTTTGATTTGAACAAAATGTCTCCATATGTTGGCTTTCCACATAAAATAATGCCTCTAGGTCGAAGTTAGGGAAGTTGGGAGGATATTTGGGTTGATTTTGGCCAATCAAAATGGATTTTTATGTGTGATTTTGAGAGAAGGGGAAATACCCTTTTATAAGAGAGGTGGGGGTCACTTTTGGAAAAGATTGAAATATTATTTTGTTATAAAATCATTATCGAGTTATAATGGAAAAAAATTAATTTATTTAAAATCTAAGGTGGTTCTGGGTATAAATACTCTCATACAATAGGTTTTATACAAGTTTAGGTTATCGTATTAACCCTTTCTATTAGATTTAACTCTTAGTTAAATAGTTTAACGCTTACCATGTCCTCTTAAATTATTATAATAAATTGTTAATAAAAATAATATAAAATGCCAATGTAATCCCAAGTGGTTCATTATTGATATATATAACCTTATCTATGTCTTGGCCAAACCTTAGATTTTTAGTAATATTATATCAATTAATACTATAGTATTTGTTATAGAAAACTCATTTATGTAAATTTTAACACTATTTGGTATATTTTTTTAAGTCATAAAAACTTTATCAAATCAAAAAAAAATTTAATCCACCCTAACATGTCATATTAAAATAGAAATTTTTTTATGGCATCAAAAGTCTCAATTTACATTTATATTTATATTTATAATATCAATTATTTTAATCTTACGTTGATAAAATAATTACTACATCATTATTGTGTCAAAAATAAAATTAATTATTTAAAATCAAAAATTTATAAATTAACTACCATTATATAGGAAATATTTTTAGCGTTCTAATTAATATTTATAGTTGAATTTATCTTATGTATAACCCTATATTTAAATTGGTTCAGTCATTAAACATTGAATTTAACACTTTTAACTCTATTTTAAATAAAACAATAATAAATGTCCTAATCTAATCCAAGTGGACCAAAAAGATAATATATTATTCCTATGGTTGGTTTTGGTTGAAAAGCGCTTATCCAATATAAATATAACATGTGCTAGAGTAATTATAATATCAATTTTACCTTTAATTATACTATTTACTTTTAACCAGGGTAAATAAAAGTCAAAATTTACTATTCCCCAAATATTATTTTCATATTATTGAACAAAATTTTACTTACTGATATCAACTGTGTCTCTTGGATTTTATATATTCAATTTACATGGGCAGTAGAATTACGTTTTATGCAAATTTGAAAATGTGCCTAGAAGGTGGGTAAAAAACATTAAAAAGTTCAATAATGTTTTATACATCTAATTTTATAATAAAATGACTCCAATGAATTAAATTAAACATATATGGGTATTATATATCTATTTTTAATTAAAATAAATTTAAATTAAATAAATAATTATTTAAATAAAAAGTCGGTTTTAAACAATAACGCAATGTTATTCACTATTCATAAAAATATGAATGTTTTCAGAAAAATAAAAAAAATTATCCCTAATATGATATTTAAATTATGAATCCAAAAATTAATTCTATTTTACCAAATTCAAAACATTGAAGTTACATTAATTAATTTAAAATTAATTCCCGTTGTCAAAACCAAATAAAAGTTTTTTAAAAAGAAAAAACTATCAAAAGATTGACATGAGTTTATGTCAAATTTAAATGTGAAATTACTTATAATGACATAAATTATATTAAATGATAAAAATCAACACTATTTATACTTCAAATCCATTAAAATTCAAAATTTAACACTACAAATTATTTCGATTAAAAATTTTGTTTTCAATTAAAATTTAATATGTTTCACTATTCAACATAATATGAAAGTTATCAGAAAAGTACCAAAAATTTATCCAAACTAAATTTTTATATCTCTCTTATAAATAAGAATATAATTTCATTGAATTGAATATATAAAAGTCTCACATATTGGTTTTAAAAAGGATTCTCCATTAAAAGGTGGTAAAATTGCATTTTTTAAAAAATACTTCTTTTATTTCAAAAAAATGAATTTGTTCTCATATTATGACTAATAAACACATAATATGGATTCTAATATTATATGGAGTATATAAAAATCAAAATTCAGTTAACACTATTCATAACATCTTTTTGAACGATTATTTTGGTAAGTCGTGGTGCGCTATAACTCGGTGTTGCGTGTAGTGCCAGTTATTGAATAACATTGAAGATATAACAAACTATGAAATCTTGGGGTGTTATATTCTCCCCTCATTCAATAAATTTTCTCCTCATAATTTGAATTGTTCTTTAAAAGTAAAAGGTTAAAAAAAGAAAAATACCTTTGTGGAAAACCCACATCAAAATAACATTAATAAAATTTAGTCTTAATAAAAGAAAAATGGAAATGATAAAGTCACCACCAAATTATCATATCTATTAGGAGAACATTATTGGAAATTAGAGACACATAATTGGAGGAAAAACATAAATATTTATAGGGAGTGATTGAGGTCATCAACTACAAACATGTGTAAAATTGAGGGCTTCAAAGCCATCAATCTATGATGATATAAAATATCATTGGTTCAAAAAACATAAGGTACTAGGAAAATTCATTTTTTTAAGATCCCTTACCTAAAGTTTAAGAATTAATTTACACATAAAATAAGAGTAAAAAATATACTTGACATGTAGAGTTTCATCCTTCAACTAATTCCTACGACAAACTCATCTTTCACTCCAAAAGATAATTGAATTCAATAATATTTTATGTATCCTAATCCTATATGGTTCCGAAAATAATTAATTTATAATTAATTTGTCAAACTATATTAAAAAGAACAATATTATACCAACCAGGGCATCACATAGGACAGTGGTATGTCATTCACTCTTATCGCCTTTCGGTTGCATGTTTAAGTCTCGCGGTCTTGACATACACAAAGGGTTGACACCCAACTTCCTAGTTGTCCTTTTTTTAACATTCCAAAAATAGTCTTCTGAAATTAGTTATCTTTATCAAAAGTATCCAATGTAAAAATTAATCCATTCCAACCTTTAGTCTTATATAAAATACTTCTGTCCAAACTCACCGTCCAAAATATATAAGGAAGGTAAACACAATGAAGAATTGTTTTTCCACATAATAACATGTGAATACCTCAATCTTGTATTCTTTCAAAACATTGTAACAACCTTAATTACCATAAAACCTTATTGAATACATTCATTCTCACTTATTCCTTATAGAATATTGGATATAATCCTTATATCCCAAAAGGTTGTAAACTCCAACAATAATGGAATAAACAAACAATTTATTAGTTTCAAAGTAGTCAATAATAACTAATATAATTTATTGAAATCAATCATATCTTATTCTGAAATCATTATCTCAGTTTCAGAGACATAGTAAGGGTTATGTTTCCCTGGCTATATATATTATAAAATGTTTAACTTGGAACTATGTCACTTTACTTGGAACTATAAAATCATAAAATCTTTAACGAAATCATACAACAGTGTTATCATAATATACTTTATTATTCTTATAAATTGTACATTATTAATTCAATAATAAAATGACAAATTTTCTTTAATAATAAAATAAGAACACTAATAATTCCTCTTCATATGGTGTAGTATCATAACATGATTACTATTCAATAGTAGTATTTGGGGTATACTCTGTCGATTGGGACATTGATTTGCATATTTCCCCAACTCCTTGTAGATAAATCATTGTACATTTGAAACATTTTTCTTACCCTTGAAATCACGTACTTGGTTTCCTTTTTCTCCACACATATAACAAACTCCAATTCCTTTCAAGCATTTACCTAGATGATTCTTTCCACAGTTATCACATATGGGAGAATCCTTATTTCCCCTCTTCTCTTTATCCATATTTCTCTCTACCATCCTTTTCATCTCTTGATTCCCTTCAAAGCCGTATGACTCAAAAAATTCATTACTTATCTTATTAACACATTATATTATTTCATCATATGATGATAATACATGGCAGACTATTTCCTTTCTAAATATTGGATTAATTCCATGAAAGATATAATCCTTCTTACTCTTTGGATCAAGTGTATTTTTAGAGTTCTCATTCATTATATTTGGCGTCATTTCTAAACAATGGTATACACTAGGATAGTTTATGAATCACAATGCATAATTCCAATGTTTTAAAATACCTAATATTAATTGAAAATATTATGCATATAATCTATAATCATAAAAAAAGGTTTTCTTTAAGGAATTATTTACTATTAAATCCTTTATAGTGGCTTGTAAAGAAAATGGGAATTATCCTAAGAATTTCGGTCAGTAGTGTCGTAAACAAGAGTACAGAAAGGGCCATTGTCATGTACTAGGATACCCTAGGTGAAGCCCAAAAATACTCATCAGAGTTTTTACTCATAGGTACATCTGTTCCAGAGCTTCCTCTCCCTGCTCATATCTAGACAAAGAAGTATTTCTCAGAAAATACAGAAAATCTCTACATTACCTAAATTATAAGATGTTCTTCTATAGTAATCCGCAAAGTCTATCTTCAGGTAATGTTCTCTAATCAGAGTTATTCTAAATCTAGTTTCCAAGGTTTGTGCTAAATATCCTATTATGAAAATAGTAACACCCCAACCCCAGAAGCCCGGATCCTGTGCATTATTTTAATATATTGGCATGATTACAAAGAATCGTGTCCCGATGGACTGATTAGTTTAATAGTATGGGAATATAGAATACATGATTAATGTTACATTACACATTCTAACATAAAACAAAAAATAAATAATCCATTGAGAATTCCATTATTCCCCTAGCTTAACCCTGCATATCAAACCTAATACATTTCTTCGAATCATAGGAAAAAACATAAGAAAAGGGTTAACTTAGATGCTCAGTAAGGTTAAACAATTTAGAGAAAGCTATAAACATTTATGGAAAGATGTGTAATAAAACAAATTCTTTTTAATCATAGACTTGAACATTATGCGGAGAAAATAAATCTATCATTACAATATAAACATGCACATGGATATTCTACTAGTCCAATAATCACATGTAATACTTAATTTCATAATGAGGTAATACCTAATGTCGGACGTCATTAGCACATAGTCAAGGCCTCGTACCAAGACTAAAAGTAAATATTTTTTCAAGGACTTATGCCAAGACACTAGTTTGCCCCATGATACCTATCGATGCATCGAGGGGCTATAGTGGTCCCTAACCATCACTTATTAAGTCCATTGCATTCTTCATATGAAAATGTTGAAACAGAACATAAACATTCGTATTAAAACTAGCATACTAAATGTAAATAATTTAGCAATAAGACATGAATGGTATAGAAATATCTAATCCATAGTAAAACGTATCATAAATCATTCAATACAATATGGAAGATTGTATTATAACAAGCAAACCTCAATCAATAATATTATCCAATTAAGGATATTGGTATAGTTGAAAATGATCAGTAAAACTCTGACTAAAATACCCCCATTTTCTATGAAATCATTTCAAAGTCACACAATATATAAAGGATGGAATTCAAATGATATTTCTGAATCAAATTATCACATACCAATTCGAAACTTTTTAATGGAATTAACATTTTAAAATATTCATGTCTATATAAATGAATTCCTAAAACCATTTTGAAAACATGGTCATTAATGTGAACCATTTAGAAGAATAAATATTTAAACCATTTAAAATGATTTTTTAGTTAAAGTGTTACTTAAAAATAATCCTTTTCAAAATTCTTTTATGAAACATGGACATGAATAATAAATATGTTCCAGTAAAATCTTACACATAAACAATCTCTGATAGTAATGAGATTTAGGAATTAACATTTACCTTGCACTTTCTTTTGGTCGAGGGTAGGTTTAACCTCCTTTATACTAACCATTGTATGTTATTAAAATTTAACAGAACCATATTCATATTTTTGATATAATACAAGACTCATTTATGACTTTATACTTCTAATTTAATAATGATTTCAATGATATATTAACATTTCGGGTAATAATCGCTTTCCTTAACGTTTGTGTTTTAATTTTTTATTATTGATCGTATCATTTAGATAATGATTTAAATACATCCATAATATAAAAGATGATTTATATATATTGTATATTTATAATATAAATATTTATAATAGATAGATATATGAAATGGATAACACCATTTAGGGAGACGGTTGGTCGTATGTACGAATAAACGTTGTTTCCGTTTTCATATCTTATTGAACAGAAGTAAATGAATAAAAAATATGTAAGTGTATATATATAAATATATATCCAGTAGGATTATTATGTAATATATTACATACTTATTAATAATATGTATTTATAATCATCGATGAATGGTGAACCTGGAAATGAATCTCATCGTGTTGTGGAGACGGGAAGCCATACGTACACACGAGCGGCAATATCATATATTTAATGATTAAAAGGTGTTGAATTGGATGGTATATTAATTTTACAGATAAATTAGAATGTTATTTTCATTATTCATATACATATTACTCATCATTATATTTATCCAAATAACATAGTGTCGAAAAACAAATTACACCATGACGTGGAGATGGAAAGCCATACGAATGCCCGCATGGTGAAATTTTCATTCATAGGATGGATAGAATAATGATTATGGTTGTAACATATGTATAATAACATCACATTATGTATAAGGTACTAGATTAATAATATTTTTCTGTAAATAACAAATAAATAAAACGTCGAAGAAGCAATGAACATTGAAAGACGTCATATAGTAATTACATTTTCTTTGGGCGTTTTCTTTTGATTTGAACAATATGGATCCTTAGGTTTGATTTCTTATCAAGGTAATGCCTCTAGGTTGACGTTAGGGAAGTTGGAAGTAGATTTGGGCTGGGGTTGGCTGTGCCAAATGTATTTGGAGGTGTGATTTTGAGAGACGGGGAAGTAGCCTTTTATAAAAGATGTGAGGTTCACTTTAGTAAATGTTTGAAATATTAATTTATTATAAAAACATTTTCGTTTTATAATGGAACCAAATTGATTTATGTTGATGATAAAGAGGTTACAGGTCTAAATCCTTTCAACCAATTTTTTTTATACAAGTTTATGTCACCATATCAACACAATCTTTTATATTTAACTATTAGTTAAATAGTTAAACTTTTACAATGTCTTCTTGTAGTACTATAATAATTGGTTAATAAACATACTATTAAAATCCCATAGAACCTCTAGTGGTTCATTATTGATATATATAACCTTATATATGTCGTTTGGAAGAACCTTATATTTTTATAAATATTATATAAATTAATAATATAGTATTTGTTTTAAAAACTCATTTCTGTCAATTTTGACACTATTTGGTATTTTATTTTTCATTAAGTCATAAGTACTTTATCAAATAAAAAAATTATTTAATCAACCATAACATTCCATATTAACCTATAAAATTAGTTAATGGAATAAAAATCCACAATTTACATTTAGTATTATATTTATAATATTAATAATTTTTATCATTCATTGATGAAGTAGTTACTGCATCATCATTGTGTCATAAATAAATTAAACTATTTAATCTCTAAAAATTATAAATAAAATACCATTATGTTGGAAAGACTATTTTCATTATAATTAATATTAATAGACTAATTTATCTTATTCATACCCCTATATTAAAAATTGTTTTGTCATTAAACATTGAATTTAACACTTTAAACTCTTCTTTAAATAAAATAATAATAAATGTCCTAATATAATCCAAGTAGAAAAAAAAGTATCATAATTTATTCCCATGGCTGTTTTGGTTAGAAATACCGTTAAACAATAGAATTTGGACATGTGTTCGGGTAAATTTATTATCATTTTTACTTTTAAATAACCTATTAACTTTTAACCATGGTAAATAAAAGTCAAAAGTTAACATTCATTAAAAAATATTTTCATCTTATTTAACCACATTTTACTTAATAATTTCATCTGATTCTCTTTTATTTTTGAAATTTAATTCACAGAAGTGGTAATATTACGTTTTATCCAAATTTGAAAATGTCCCTAGAAGGTTGTTAAAAGACGTTAAAAAGTTCAAAAAAAATTTATACATCTATTTTTATTATAAAATGACTCCAATGAATTACATTAATCTTATATATGTATTATATATCTGTTTTGACTAAAAATATATTTAAATAAAATAAATAATTATTTATATAAAATGTCGGTTTTAAACAAAAATGCATTGTTTTTTACTATTCCTCAAAAATTGAAAATTTTCATAAAATACCAAAAATTCTCTCAAAGATAATTTTTATATTATAAATTAAAAAATGAATTCAATTTTACCAAATTAAAAACAAAAAAGTTTCATTAATTAATTTAAAATTCATTTTCGTTGTCAATACTAAAAAACGGGTTTTTAAAAAGTAAAAACTATCAAAACATTGACATGTGTTTATGTCAAATTTAAATGTGAAATTACTTATAATTACTGAAATTGTATTAAATGATAAAATTATAATCTAATTATAATTCCAAAACCTTAAAATTCATAATTTAATAATATAAATTAATTGCATTAAAAAATTTGTTTTCAACTGAATTTTTGTATTTTTCATTATTCCTCAAAATTTGAAAGTTGTCTGAAAAGTACCAATTTTTTTTTCAAACTATATTTTTAATGTCTATATTATGATGAAAAATTTCATTGAATTTAATTGAATTTATAAAAGATTCAACTATTGGTTTTAAAAAGGGTTTTCCCTTAAAAGTTGGTAAAATTTCATTTTTTGAAAAATAATTCATTTATCTAAAAAAGATGAATTTGTTATTATATTTTCTCTATGAAACGCATAATATAGATTCTAAAATTTTATGGGGTATATAAAATTCAAATTTTAGTTAATACTATTCATAATAACCTTTTGAATGGATTTTTTAGTAAGTCTTGGTGCGCTCGAACTCGTTGTTGTTTGTAGCGCAAGTTATTGACTTACATTGAAGAGATAACGTACTACAAAATAATGGGGTGTTATAGAAATATTTCACGAAATCATCACACTTCAATTTTTTAATGTGGAATGGATGAAACAAAACACTCAGCTACTAATGCTCAGGCTTCAACTGTTGAGGGGTAAGGAATCACACTATGAAACATGCACCCTATTTTATCATTTTGTCCACCAATACTACCTATAAAGATCACAATACTTTTTGGGTATACTAGGATACACTGTACACTTCAATGCATGAAACTCATGCATCAACTCTTCGTTCATACCCACTAGCACAATAAAAATACCACAAACATAAACAATCTCAGAATCACCAAAAACCCAACTAGAAGGTGACTCTAAACCATAAAGAATTTCCCACAATTCCAAACATTATGAATCACAGTGTTTATTCTCTTTGATCTAGTTCAGAAGCATGCACTCAACTACCAATGATGTATGGGTCATATTACATTGGCCACACATCACCTCGAAATGAATCTCAAAGAAAAATGCGACCATCATCCACACGAAGAAGGATTCCTAGACCTCCTAACATTGATTATTCTGGATTGGGGCATCTTCCACACTATTATTCATTCCCAATGTGTCATTCATATCAAAGAAAAATTAAATCATGTGTTGAACCCATATTTTCTTTCGAATATTCAAATCACGGTGTTATAATATGTAATTTTGAGTTTTATGACCAGTATACCTGGTAAATGTGTTACCGAACATGTAGTGCTACCAACAATTCAAGGCATAAACCACTACGACCATTTCCAGATCATGGGTAGTGTAACTTATTTTATAAGGGATCAATTTTCATGAACCATATAGAAAAAATTTATCATCCTGCATCAACACTTCCCCAATACCAATACCATATACATCACAAAACAGGTTATAACCCTTACTAATCTTGAGTGAAATATGAATCAGTGCGGTTGTCAAATGCCTCTTCAAATCTTGGAAATAATTCTTACATTCCAAAGAAAACTCAAACATGATACTCTTCTTGGTTAATCCCATATTTGGTTCTTGTAAATATGATAAATACACGATGAATCTTTGGCTATAACTAGCCAATCCTAGAAATTTTTAGACATCATAAACATTCATTAGTTATTCACACGACACTAAATCCTTAACATTATCTTTGTGCACTACAATGACTTCCTCAGAGATAATGGAACAAAATAAATGAAACATATATATACATAATTTAAATTTTGTATATATTTGTGAAGAGGTTATGATTTCTTAATATTCTCAGGATGATGTCGTCATGTTTGGAATTATCTCCATGAATCTTTGAGTACACCAAAATATCATTAACTAAAATAATACAAACTAATCTTGATATGGATGGAATATCCTTTTCATTAGTTCCATAAACAACGAATGTGAATTAGTCAACACGAATACCATTAGAAAGAACTCATACAACATTTACCTTCTCTTGAAGATAGTTTGCGGTTCATCTAAAGGCCTCACCCACAACTGGTGATATCCTGATCTCAAATCAATCATAGAAATCATTGATGCACACTTTATAATGTCATGAAAATAATCTATTTTAGGGAGAGGATATCAATTCAAAACTATCATCTGATTCAGCTTCTTGAATTTGACACAAAATCATGAGGACCCATCAGAATTATTGGAAAAACACAGTAAAGATCCCTAGGTGACATACTTAAAAAATAACCCCTTTACTCTGAAATTCTTCCAACTATATCTTCATCTGCTGGAGTTCTTCCAAAAATATTTTTACGGATGAATGGAAACTTGTTCTTATCATGAAAAAAATAAATTGTGAAATAAAAATCTTCATCAGGAGGGACACCAGAGATGTTATCAAGAAACAAATCTTGAAACTGATCCACTATAGGAGGAAAACATTTTGTTCTACTCCCCCACCCCCATAATCATGAATAAGACATCACACTTATTCTATAATTTCACTGATCTGATAATAGATGCATCCTACCTGAATTCAGACACATACAATTCACCACGATGGACAATTTCATCTCCTTCAAGAGATGTGGATGTTACCCTATGATGGTAACAATCAATATGGTCCTTGTATAACACTAAAGAATTCATTTCTAAATTTAAATAAAAACATACAATCTCTAGAACAAAAAAAACCACATAAAATAGTACTCGCCAACCACTAGAGAACAACCATTACATTTCCCAATATTCTTCACATGTTCCCCAAACGACGTATCAATTGTCATAAGTCCACACATTCATTTCACCTCTAGGACCAAGACAACTAACTAATGAGAAGATATAAAATAATTTAAAGAAAAAGTATCAAATAAATCACTTCAGATAATAGAAGATACAAGGGTCTTACATCAAACAATTGATGACCCAACCTCATCACCCCTCGTTGTAGACTAAATCGCATGAAGATGACCTTCCCCTCTATAATGGGTTCAGTCTAGGTTGATAATGCTACAATGCCATATTGATGTGGGAACTCCCAACTCGAAGTACATCATCTTCCTCTTTTGTCGGTATGGTTAGTAAAACCTCAAATACATGCATGATATAGTGGAACCAACCCCATGCATGTACTCTTAACTAGTCTCAGTCCTGTATCATTTCCCAAATTTCATGGGTTCCTATAGAACTTCTTCATATTAGTTAAGATAATGTACACTCTGAACTCAAACAATGGTCGGGAACACTGTCTATGCACCGATCCCGACCTATCAAACTGATATTAGACCACATTATCACTAATCTGGGAGATTGGTAGCTTCTTATTTCTTACCTTTCTCCCACCAAACTATTGAAAACTCTCAAATTAGTGCATCATACTATCAAAATCCAAACAACTGGTTGACCCCATTGGAATAGTGTTTCTACTTTTGGAAGCCTCTTGGGATTTTTTATAACATAAGGACCATATCAACAACTTAAGTGACCCAATTCAAGAATAAGATATCCAAATGTCATTGATCTCATACATGAGTCCATATTGGAAATGACTCATTATGTCTTCCTTATCACCCTCTAAATACGGGATAAAATATTTTATGTTGGAGAAATAAATAGAATATTCCATTACTATCATAGAACCCTGGGTCAATATCATAAGCATTACAGCCTTTTCTTTCCTCAAGAATATGGGATAGAAATGTTTTAGAAACTTATCCTAAATATCATTCCATACCATTCTGTCAGCCTACTAGGTAGAAACTAAAACATCCCCCTAACATTTTTTCTAACCATGCAACATGTAAGTTTCCAACATGACTATCTTCCTGGAAGTAATCATAAGGTGATGATGAATTTTCTAAATATGATCTATCTAGGATTTTTCAGCATCATGTCCACTCTATCCTGAAAACAATGGAGGATGTTGCAGTAGAAACTCCCTAGTCAGCTCAGACATACTCGGCATAAGCCGCCCACAATCTCTACCCATCATATACAAGAAACAAATGATGTTATCATGGAAATTATCTTCTCATATGTTACCTTAAATCATTATGTTTTTTACTCCACTTATGGATGAGCTTTCTAGGTGACGTCTTCTTGTGAATAAACTGGCACACATCGTCATGGTGGAATTTTCCTACAATTACAAGAACACATCTCAAACCAAATAAAACAAGAATTTCATATTTTATGGAAAATAAGTCTTTCCATTGTACATAAGAATCCTTTCTTGCATAAAATATTCAAACGTATACCATCCCACATGGAAAACTTCCCCCACACATACCTAATGTGGTTCATGGTCAACATAGGTTATCCATATCACTTAGTAACCGGTCTTTCATTAGAAACCTCTTTAAACCATTTCCTATTAGGTACATTTCTCACTTAAAAACCACTTATGATGGTCATTTTAACTTATTTCCCCCTTCTGTTGAACACAATTTTTTAACCCATATTTAAATTTCTTTTTATTCTACAATTTTCATCCTACATATTAGACAAATTTTTTTGGAAATTTTGCTGGAAGTGAAAAACATTCTACTCTTTAAGCCCCACACACCCACGTCGTGTGCGTGTGTGTTCATATTATGATAGATTACACTTATATCCCTAGGTTCCCAAAATGAGGCATGAATGCACAACCAAAAGACATGTTTTTAATTGATAAAAATATCATAAAATAGTTACATCACACAACAATTGAATCATTCAATAGTTAAATATCATTCAACAATAACAACACACATCAAGAACAACAATTCCCACCATTGAAACTTGATTTTTCCCTCCATCATGGGTAAGATTCTCCCATACATGAGCTTATTTAAAAGACAAAACACATACTAATATCCTTTATACCATCAGAAATAGTAATTACACTAAAAATTCCATCTATGATACCACTTTTTAATATCCCAAAATTGGAATCCACTGAACTAATTCTTCGAGTTAGGTCACCACATGACCGCAAGCTCGCCTCCCTGTATACTAGAGGTTACTGACTAACAGTGGGGGAGTAAATAAAAATGTGGGGAGACTATACCCTCTTAATCAATGTTTTCCACAATAGATGATAAGTTGAAATAAAGAAAATTATAAACAATAACCAAGAACCATTCATAACAAACATTTAGATTAAACTGGTATAACCCACAACAAACAATAAATATGTCATGTTATGATATAGTGAGAAAAAGTCAGAAAACCCCAAAATAAAAAAAATATTAATCACTAAAATGGGTCTTGACTCCATGTCTTGATCCACATCTCTGTGTATCCAAAACACAACTCAATTCCCTAGATCTGAGCCTTTTCCCTCATTCAAACCTGCAAAAAATGAAGTTGGATCAGGTACCCAATGGTATACCGAGAAGGATGTGAGTATAACTCAACAGTCAACTATAATTGATTTCTAAAAAATATGTATAGTAAATCAAATTTTCATTCTAGTCTGAAATAAATGACAAGTCAATCCAGATAAAAACAAGGTTTCCATTAATTAGAAAAGAACACTTTATCCATTTATATCATAAATACTATTACCCTCACTTATTCCATCTTCATTATGTAATTCCAATATTTCATGTGTTCCATTTAATCAAATATAATGTATAAATTTCATAATTCATATTCATCACGGGTCCTATGGGCTAAGAGTTTACATCATTTACACAATGGCCTAAGTCAATCAATTGTCATGAATAAGGGTACAATTTAAGTTCCCTATCTTACTAGAGGTAAAATTTCATAAAAATTTATCAGACATACCTTGGAGCCTCAATGTAGGATGTTTCTTGAAATGAAACCATTAGGGGTACCAAGCATCGATCTTTCTCCCTAAACTATGAATTAATAGGTGGGGTTAGAGCATCAGTACAACCCGACCCGTGGGAGGAGCCTCAGTCCATTATCCCACCACCAAACCATGTTAACATGCTTAAATATCCATTATCACATATAATATATCACAAAATAGACATAATCAATAAAATTTCATTCATATTTTATAAAAACATAAGATGTATGATAAACATAAAGTCATAACCCACTTGAAAATTAACCATTTTTGTGGCACAACCCATTGAATCCTTTTTCATTCCTTATATCTTATCAAATAAAGCATATTCCATAAATTCTGTATGTTAACTCCCATTAACACATTAATCATTTATTACATGAAATCGCATTTAACACATTTATAAATTCATAAAAACATAGCCATTTCAAAAACTTATCAAATCACATGCCTTAATTTGATTATGAATTTCAAGTACAATTTATAAGTCATATTGAATAATCAATTTATTTCCAATAATCAATTTTATATTACCCAAAATATCCCTTATTATATTACAATAGTCTAAACTAAAATATTAGGGTCCATTTTTTTAATTCAATTTGATATATCAACTTATTAGTTTTGGCCACTATAAATTTATAAATCAACTTCAGGTTTTACGTTACCATTTTCTATGTCTGGAATATTTAGTGAACCTCATGGGTGGCCCTAAATTTGTCTAGTTAACCTCAAAAAATACCACTGGGATCCTGATGGGTCTAAAAAAATTTAGACCACCATTTTTAAAAAACCATAATAAGGACATTAAACGCATAATAAATAGAAAGAAACCATACAACCATGAAAGCACTAATCAACACTAAGAATATGGGATAAACCTATTAGACCACCTACCTCGAATCTGATGATGAGTGAACTCCTAATCATAGAATTAGATATGGATTCAAAAAAAATTAAATCTTTGACCTAGCTTCCACAAGAAGAAGGATGCCTTTCGGGATTCAGAATAAGATCATTAATTCTACAACCCCAAATCTGAAAAAGAGAAGGAAGGGTAGGATTATATTCACTCGGAACATCAATTTGCAAAAAAAAAATGGAACTGCAAACAATCAATATTCAAAGGAGAACCACCCTTTGGAAGATTTAAGACCCTGAGTTTTCCATTAGCATTTAGGGGAGGATAAATGGAGGAAAAATTAGGTTATAAAATATAAACCTGAAGACAGAAAAACCATTAATTTTCCAGCATTTAATGGAGAGCACAGTTTACCCACATGGTTTTCCCAACTATGTGAAAACTATGAGCATGCCATAGTCCAAGGGTAATGAGGTCACACAATTACCTGTGGATCTCTTCATGGTTTTTCGATCGTGGGCCAACTATGTAGAGATCCACGATCCAAGGCCTCACTATTTGACTCTCCCCATTGTATGGTTTACCAAGCCATACACATCATCATTCTAGCTAGAATAGTTTGGTTCCATGGTTTGAACTGACTATTTTCCAACTATGAAACATGAACAGAAAGAAAATGTTCTATTTTTTTTAGTGTCCAAAACCCTCATAACACCCCGGAGAATCCTCCAACACCCGGGGAACAATTAATTAACGAGTTATATTGGATTCAATCACAAATTTAAATAAGGATTTACCTCCCTAAAAACCAGGATCTTAGATATATATAACAAATGACCATAATTTAAAAATATTTACTAAACATTACTAATATTGACTAATTTAATATATTTTTACTAATTATTATTTATTTTAAATAATTAATAAATAATACTATAATTTAAAATTATAATACATTTTTACGTGTTATTGTGAATTTTTAAAAATATTTGATATATTTTATATTTTATTTAAAGTAATTACACATTTTTAGTGATTAATATATAAATTTATTGTCTAATACTATATATATATTAATTATATATTAAAATTATCAAAAGGATTTTTATTATAATTTTTTCAATTTATTACAGTCCATAAAAATAGTTCATTGACATGAAATGATCGAAATATTTATGAAACTCCATATATGTTTTTAGGGAAAAATATATCCTTTATAAGAAAATAATTATTATAAATATTTTTTTATTATCTGTTTTTCATTTATTAATTTTTTATAATTTTTATTATTATTTTACAAGTAAATGTTTTATTCAAATGTTTTCTTGATATTTATTTTCTCATAATTTTTATAAATCAGTCAGTCCTTATTTATTCCATATATTTTTGTATATATATGTGTATATATATGTGTATATAAATGTGTGCATATAAATATATTCAATGATTTCTTAATCACTTTTATATACAACAAATATATATTATACATGTTTTAAAAAATATACTTATCTAGTATACATATACATTTTATATATGCATATATATATATATATCAAAACCCATAGAGGTTTTTAAATGATTATATTTGTATATACACATGTTAATATATATATATATACATTGAAATGGTTACAAATATATATTCACATGATTTAGATAAATGTAAATGAATAATAATAATCCAAGAATTACTATAAACCATTAAAAAATATATTATCTTAAAGATGATTTCAAAATAAACAAAATAAAGCATAACATTCAATAATTTCTTTAATAAAATTAAACAACATTCATATTTTACGTGGTTCTAAATATATTTAAATATATATTTAAATATACACATGTTATAAATAATTATATATATTTATATAAAAGTCTAAAAATGCATTCAATGTAAATATATCGGTTTAAATGGTTGTCTTGTTTATATACATAAATATATAGCTTATAATATTTTTTAATCACATATAATATATATATGTATACATGATTATATATATATATATAGCGTGTGAGAAGTTAGTTATGGTATATGTGAACATGATCATTGGGAGTCTTCAAGGTGGTCAGATATCTAATGATATACAAAGAATAAATTTTAAATAAAAAAACATCTTACATCTAATTCTTAAATATTAGGAAAAATAACTCAAATCAACCAGAATCAACTATAGTGGTGCCCAAATAGGTTTCATTGTATGAAGGATGCCCAAAGAGAGATTAATAAACTTACATTATAGTAAAATGATAAATAAACACTATATATTGGGTATATTTATTGACCTAGGGTTTGATAAAACAAATTTATGCATGATTCAACGTGAAATATGAAAAAAAAGCTGGAGAAAATATTAGTGCCTACCATTATGATTCAAACCTAAAATCAACAAAATAAAATTTATTTCTTATGATTTTGGATTCAGTTTTTCTGAAGATTTCGTAGCCTTCTAGGTTTTATGGTGGAGAGAAACATTTGTATGATAGGAAAATAAAAGGATAACGTTGTGTGATTTATTTTTTTAGTTTTTATGAATTTTTATTCATGACGGACTTTACTAATCAAAATATTATTAGCAAAGTATTTTACTATGTTTCACTAATACTCATTCATCAAGACTATTAGCGATTGAAATAATATTCCTTCCTTAATAATCATCGCTAATAACTTCACATGCAATAGAGCACATGCACACAAAATTTATTTTAGAAGGGAAATAGTGCCCATCACAAATAATGACAATGAAACACTATTTTATGGAGGAAAGTCCACTAGATGTCAAATAAGTCATTCAATAAGACTATTTTTGATATAAAATATTTTCATTTGAAATAACTATTTTTCATGTAATATAAGGATATCAAATCATCGTGCTATTTTGTAGAGGTGGAATTATTAATAAAAAAATTGTTCCCAAGTATATACATTATATATAAAAGATTTATATAGGAATTATATTCCTATATTACATAATTATCCCTACTCTGAACAAATGGTAAGTGATATTAAGAATGTATTTATTTATCATTCCAACAATAAATTCTAATATAATAAATTCACATATAAAAATCAACCCGTGATCACCTATCAATATAATTGTGACTATTATATTATTTATAAATATTTCTCCCATTATATTGGGGTTATTATAAAAAATGTTCAGACGGAAACAACTCAACATCAGATGTATTTCTAATATGTGTGGAAATAGAAAGTTCCCTTAATAAACCCAAGATAGCGTGGATAAAACATCATAGGAACCAAAATTTAGAGTCATGGAATCCCCCAATTGTTTAAGTGAGTAATAATTATAATAGTGATGGTGAAATTTATTTTAGGTGGAGACTGTAAGGGCCTAATATTTCACTATAAATATTCTTTAAATACATAGTGTATTTGATATTTTTCTACATATGAAATGCTGAACTTAACTGAGATGTTGATATTTAAAAATAACAATTAACCATTATAATATATTCCTATAATTAATGATTAAAGAACATATTATGAAATATATATTGTAAATAAATTTAATTGCTTCGTACAAGTAACACCCTGAGATTTTAAAAAAGAAAACAATGTTCGATAGCATATTCGACACACAACAATGAACATAAATAACCCAAAAAATATATATCCCATATAACCAATCCACTAAATTGGTGTCTATGAATATTATTAACTAAATTGATATATATATATACATTTTAATAAATATAATTTTTTTATAAATTTTTATTAAATAATCAATCAATTTTTAGTAAATTGGGTTTATTTTTCGATTTTTTTTATTTTTATGAAATGATATTATTGTTGAATTTTTAGATAATTTATAAATTGTATTATATAAAAAGATATTAATTTTTTAAATCATAATTTCATATTTTATTTAGAATTTAATGTTTTTACATTTTGTAAAATATTATTTTTTGATGAATAGAAAAAAAATGCTGATTTTTAAAAGAATGTTTTTTATTTTCAATAGATAAAACATTATACGGGTACCATTATGTTTTGAATTGTATTTAAATAAAAATTTGTATTATTTATATATATATATTTAATCCAATTAATTTTTTCTAAATTAACTTCATATTTTATTTTCGAATAATTTTCTCTTTAGGATAAAAAAATGATTTCTCTTAAAACATTTTTAAAGGGAATAATGTTTTTCATTTTTAATTAATTGAAAAACCCCATAATAATCAATTTGTTAAATTATTTTAATTTATAATATATTAATATATAGTAATTTAGATTCATTTAATAATTATTATTACTCATACATTTATTATATAAATATATTTTCCTCAAAAATAGACTTCTAGAATACCTGTTTTTTAATGTCTTCTAGTGTAAATTTAAATTAAAATTTTTACAAATTTTGGGACCTGAATTTGGTAAAATGGATTAAATATTATGAATAAAATTAATTTATATTATCTATTAAGGATAACATAATATTTGGTCATAATGAATATTGAAAACAATAAAAATAAACTACCGAAGTTAAGGTAAAAACTAGTCTATTAGGGGTTGAACTAAAATGATATGGGTAGAAATGAAATTAAGACTTCCTTAAATCAATTTAATGGGAATCTTTTTATATTTTATTGTATAATTTTCAGGAATTATCCATTTTGGATCCTTGTAGAATCTGAAAAACATGGATATACCATTTTCATTTTAAAAATTACAAGTATGCCACTCCCCTCATCGATAAAAGACCACCCCAACTCCTCTCTAATGAACACATTCAAAAACACTTTGGATTATCCAATAATTTTACACATAACATCCCAACCTCCATAACAACATCCTTTAATCTTTCTTTTTGGTTAGAGATCCAATTTTCGAATATTATAGGTATAATCCTAAAGAGGGGGAATGAGAAGTGGTTGATTTATTAAATATGCATTTTTTTATAATTATTCTTCCAAATCCCTTAAATATTAATCAGATATGATCATATGATAATAAAATTATCTCATATATGCTGATATTTTACAATATGTATTGAATAACCCAAATCCATATTCTTCTCCATGAAATGGGATAATGAATCATCATTCATGTGTATGGTGGGTTATCTCCTTGTGAACTGATATCATTTGTATTCCTTCATCGCTACTTACAGATTGTTGTAATGATGGATATAAACTATATAAATTTTATTAATAAAATAATTAAACCTCTAGAGTAATTATATAATATATAAAATTTTACATTACATTCCATATGGGATACAATAATGACAATCGTGTGTACGGAGAACTACCACCTTACGAAGCGATGTGATTCATTTTCATTAATGAAATGCATGAATGTTAATGTGGATAAATTAATTAATATATATTATATAAATGACTTAATTATGATATTCATGAAAAATTTATCATCTCATAAATATAATATATATTTTTATTTCTTAAATTAAAAAACAATAACATTGTTTTGTGTACATGTGAACTAACACCTTCACTAAACGATTTGAATCTCTTTTCATCCCCACCCAACATGTATTATGATGAACGTGACCTAGTTACCCTCTCAAAATACTACATAACCCTAACTACCACATACACAAAGGGCATTCTTGACCCCCATGGGTTGGCGTCAAGCAACTAGGCATCAATAAAAAACACATGGAATGATTTCCAACAACCAAAGGTATACAACATTGAAAATATATATATATATATATATAGGAGAGAGAAATTGGAGGTAAAAAATAGTATATAGATAATAATATAACGAAGAACATAGAAACAAAATAGCTAAAAAGTAGCTTAACAATCTCCATGAAATTATTCCAACATCAAACTACAATGATACAAAAATAGATACTCTATGTGATAGAATATGGAAGCTACCATCATCTCTCCACTAGTTACCCATACATTGATGATAGAAACATCATCACCTCATTAAAACTCATTTCCTTTACTTGTGTCAAAATACATACAATGGTTTGCACATCACCAAAAGGAGGTGTATGGTGTTAGCTAAGAAGACTCTGTAGGATCCAACCTAGGTGACCCATAACAAACCTCTATATAATAATCAAAGCATCATAAATTTTCTGAAAAATAATGAATGATAAATAGTTTCATAGTTTTATATCAAAATCATTGTATAAATTTTAATTTTCCCTTTTCTGAATTTTCACAGAATGTAGGAAAATCAGTTCAGAGCATTCCATATAAAAAAAATTATATAATGTAAAATAAGGTACAAAATATCATAACAAATACATGGAATAAAAAGAAAAAATTACAATACATATCATTGATAACATAACTCCAATTATCACTCTAGGTTAGGCTAACAGAATAATCATAACACAAACAACTACTACTTCACATTCATGTCCTTAGAAGAGATTCCAACGGAGTATTGGAACACCCATAATAAACCCCCCCAATGATATCAATATAAATTACCTATAACAATAGGCCTAGAGAATAATGTAACCCCCCATGAGTGAACCCACCAAAAACAACAGGGACAACGACCCTAAGATAAACCTTCAACATAAGTTATAAAGGCTTCCAATTATCTTTATCTTCTAGAAAATTTCATCAATTAATTACTTTAAATACCATTTCACAATTCTATAACACAATTATTTAAAAACACATTTTCGTAATCGAAAACCATGGGAAACCCCATATTTTATAAGAAAACCAATTTCCACTAACATAAAACATCTATTAAAATTCATTTATAAAACAATTTATCAATAATAAATTAATGAAGTTCTCCCAACACTGGATAAATACAAAACCATCTACCCCAAACTCAGGTCATACATTCCTACTATTAGATCAACAATAAAAGAAGATTAAAATAATGAAAATAAGTTCCCTAAACACTACCCAACAACTCATAGAATTGATACAATAAAAAAATCAATGGTGGAAATGGTAGATCATAAAAAACATCGATAAATAAACACATGATGCACCTCAACAAACAATTTAACTTCCCCTGAATGAATATCAGACAAAGGATCTGAAAGGAAACAAGAGGATTATTATCACTGAACAAAAAAATAAAATAATTCAACATAAATACAGTTCTATGATCAAAGGAAATGAATATAATGAAGTGATTTCTTACCTATAAAGATGAATCATAATTGTATCAATGATCAGTCACATGAAAAATTAATCCAGAAAAATCAGAGGTTTCAAAAATCTCAAAGGGGAGGTTCTTGGTCGATAGAAAAAGGTCCTAGAAATAATTAATGAAGATATCATACAAGAGGGACATTAAAATACATTTCCATGATAATTCCATGGCATGTAAACCCATTACACGTCATGTAATCCCTTAAAATCATGTATGAGTAGAAATCCATTTAATTTTTATTGAAAACCTTAATTTTTCCATTATAAATCTTATAAAAAATACCCAAAATGTAATACTTTTTACTATACACCTATATCTTGACGTATTATTATAGAATGTTACATGGTGTGTACTTTTTCAGAATACTACTAAGTCTAGTTTCTAGTGTAAAACTCCGAACAACATCATGAATTCTCATAACATGGGGAGAAGTCGACAAATCCATTTAAACAGTTATAATAAAAATCCATGGACTTTAAAAAACATATATCCATTAACATTATGAAACATTCCATAGAAAATTATATCCATCCTTGAGAGTCCCAAGATAGTATAAATTAATGTGGAAAAAATAATTATATGGAAATAACTAAAAGGCCATAATGGGATGTTTAAAACTCCAAACCATAAGGATTCTCATCCCCAATACGTCATGTAAAAGAATGATGTCTGATAAAGAGAATAGGACACTAATCTCTCATCAAAGACTCCCACTCCAATGTATTAGGTGAATATGATCCATGCCTGCATCACATTCTATCCAATAGAATCAACTTCCCATATAGGACGTCAATATTATAATTGATAATCTCTACTGGATACTCAACAAAAGAAACCACTGTCTCTAGCATGATCTCTTCACATCTCAAAATATGAGAGGGTTCACAATTATATTTCTTGAGTTATGATATGTTGAACTAATCAATAATTCCCTTCAATTGAGCTAGTAATGCTAAGAAATAATCATCCTACCCAAACCACTCAGTGACCCCAAATGGTCCAATATATCTTGTGGCCAAGGTTCATTGTATTGAAATACTATGTTGACTGAACCATAGAAAAAATGTCAAGAAAACATAGTCACCTTAGAAAAACTACAAATGATGACATCCTTGTTTCATATACTATTTCTATTCTCTCTATGTAGTAACAAAATTAGAAAGTATATCCTAAATACTAAATTAAATATCCAGAACAAGACTCAATCCTACAAGGGAGGCCTATCCCACCTTGGAATAATAATTATGTGACAAATATCGGCGACCATTCAAACACATGATGGGAGGTATTTAAATATATAATTGATAACGTTGATATAAGAGAACAAAACTAGTCCAAGATGGGTATCTCATGATGCGCCAAAATCAAAGACATAGGTATAGAGCATATCCTCTAGTACTTGAATGGAATTATTTTTCTGACCATATTTTTGGGGATGATACGTTTTAAACAACCTAAATTGATTCCCCATTACCTCATAGTGGATCCTTAATAGAATTTATGTAATCCATGGATCCTAGTATGATATGAAGGAATAAGAAACCCCATATAAACTCATAATATCATGTACATATAGCTTCCCAAGATCTTAAACATTAGTTTTGTCCTTGATTGAAATAAAATTACATGACTTGATCCACTGATCAGTCACTACAATGATAGAATTCCTCCCTCAGGGAGTCTATGGTAGTCGAGGAAAAAACTCTATGAATGAATTATCCTATTTCAAAATTAAAACTGGGTGAGACTAAGGAAAACGAGAAGGTATGAAATTCTATTCCTTTATCGTGGGTTAGGACTTACAATGGGACACATAATCTCTAATGTCATGCTTTAAACCTCGACACTAGAATCATTATCTCATGTCATAATACATATTCATAGTGGATATATAAATGACCCTTGAAGAACAATGTAATTAAAAAAAGATATCCTCATAGAACCCGGGACTACAAATTAAGACCCAAAATAGTTTATACCATCAAAAGGGAGAGACCAACCAAAAATAGTCTCCCTTCCCTATAATATTTCTCAAAGTTCCCTAAACATATCATCCAGATAATGAACCAATAGAATAGTCTAGATGTTATATTATGATAATTGGTCGCTGTTCAGAACCATAACCAGAAGATCCTAGTGAGCATCCATGTGAAACTTAGATAAATTCCCAATATGGTTCCACTCCACCTTTGATTCAAAATTTTCTTGAGATTGTACTTTCATAATGAGAGTGGATTCAATGAAATTCCCCTTCCCCGTGGTTTATGTGATGTCAATTTATGATAACTGAAAGTATAAAACCCATTTAATTTATCTAAGATTCATGTATTTTGAGAGAAATGATATAGCTCAGTCTCATATAGGCAAAAATGACTATGAACTTCTCCAAAAATTGAATTTTCTACCAACACACAAGTGAAAGAATAAATACAAAATTCTTTAAATAATGAGTAGGCTAATTATTCTCATGTTTTCAAAGATGAGAACAATAATCCATCGTATGATTATCATGAAAAATAATTCAACTCATTCCAACACCAGAAGCATCACAGACAACTACATACCCCATACTAGGCTCAGGTAAGATCAATATAGGAGATTATTTCATAAGACATTTAAGTTTAGTAGAAAGTGATTGAAACATTACATCCCATGTGAATTTCATCAATTTCTCTGTAAGAATAGTCATTAATGAGACCAACTATGATAAATCCAGGAATATGTGTTGATAATATACAGCCATTCCATGGAATGTCCAAAACTCATTAACATTTTGTGTATCTTATCGGGAAAATGAAACATTTTCCTTCTCATAATAAACCAATAATATATGGTCATAAATCACATTCCCAAAGAATGTAACTTACTGTATTTTGAAATTTTATTTTCAACGATTTCCAGACAAATAGTGACTCCTCTGAATTTCCAAAACCAAACAAAAATGGTTCTCTTACGCAGTCTATGATCATTAATAAAGTAAAATATAATATATGAACACAACCACAAATGTTTTTAGATACTGATAAAATAATTGTTTCACCAATTCCATGAAAAATGTAGCATATATATTCAAATTAAATTATATCACAAGATATTTGAAATTTCTATACATGCTTTTAAGGTACATATTTAGAATATTAGACTCCCAAACACTGAGCTTATGATAATATAATCTAATATCAATCTTCAAAAAAACACATTCAACCCTTTAAATCATAAAAAAATAATCCACACAAGGTAAACGATAAATGTTCTTAAACATTACCTAGTTTAACTTCCAATAGTTCATTCCAAATAAGAGTGAACAATTTACCTTCTTATAAAGGAGCATAGGGTTTACCCAAGGGAAAACAATATGGAGAACAAACCATTTCTCTATAAACTCATAAAACTAAATCTTAAGATAATTTATCTCTATATGTTCCTGTTATAAAAATATATTGAGATCAATTGCATACATGGAACATGTTCAATCGTGAACTTTACATCATATATAGTGGAAGACTAGAGAAATCATCTGGTAAAATATTAGGAAATTAAATAATAATATCAATAAGATAAAAAATAGATGAAATTTCATTTTCATCCATTGCATTAGCATATAATAGACTCCTAAGATCTATGGGAATGGTCTTATACCACCATACCTCAAATCCTAGTCTCCATGAAATAACCTTGATCTCCAATAATTTGGAAGAAATAAGACATGATGATGATAAAGATCAACCATTTCTTGACGAGTGACAACAAAATCCATCTCAATGATGGTAACAAAGAAATCCTGGTCATGAAAAAGAATTTCCCTAAAAACTACATCAGTTATAGATAGAAAACATGAGGTACATCGAAACCCCTACTCTTTCCCTTTTGAAAGAGGTTTCACTAACTTCATAACAAATGGAACGGGCTCTATTGGATATTTATGTATATGAAAAAAATGATAATATATAATCTAATGGTAGGCACCCCTATTAAATAAAAATTTCTATTGAATATGAAATAATAATGGTACGTATCACTGTCACTGGACCCACATAAACCACATATAGGGCCATATATTTTTCATGAAGGTGCTCTACTCCTGAGGTATGTGGCTAGATCCATATAGTCTTTAATGAATCTGGAATCCCAACAATAGCCTTTAGTTCCAATAATCCCTGACCATAATGACACGTAGACATAGACTGGAAAAATCGCTATAGGAGGACTTAGATACCACAACCATTACACATCCTTGAAAGAAACCCAAAATAATTTCAGGCATGTACAAACTTGTCACACTGATAGAAAGCCATCGGTACACTACTAGCGATGATTAATAGAGTTGAGGAGGCATCCTACTGAGAACCACCCACACAACTCCTTCAATAATCATGACACTACACCTTTATTACCTATGCACCACTAAAGCTTCCACTTGGTGCAAGATAAGTGGTATAAGAAATATTCCTTCATAAGAAATTCATCTTTTCCATTACATCTCTATCTACTTATCCACATAGGTCAAAATGTTTAGCATAAATACATATGATTTGATATCCAATCACAATATATGAAGGTACTCCTATGATTTTAGCTATTCATGTTTTACTAATTCTCATGTAAAATAATATTTTTCAGGAAAATAATAGGTCTACACTGACACTGAACACTCTCTCCCCCATAATGAGAACAAATAAATAGGTTTCAAAATTAACAGTCACTCTGGAGAAACCCGTTGGATGGAAAGATTCTTTAAACCCTTATAATCCATGCAAACATGTCAATCTAACTTTACTAAATAATCACAACATTGCTCACTAGTACCATCCAGTATAAATGTCACACACACTACCATCATACCACTATAAAAAACAGAACATTTTAAGGGGTTATTTAGGGGGGGTTCTACACAACCCCCTCTAATTTCATTTTCTGAAACATTAGAGGAGGTTCTTCACAACCCCCTCTAAATTCATTTTCTATAAAAATTATAGAGGGTTTATGCACAACCCCATTTAATCATAAAATTTAAAGGGTGTTCATAACCCCCTCTAAATTTTATAGCATTTTTCTTAATATTTGGTTTTGATTTTAGATATGGTTATATCAAAACAAATGCTAATTTAATAATTAGTGGCAATATATATTTTGTTGGATTTTAGTGGAGCTATATATATAACATTCCTTTGGATATATATATGTATAATTGAATTTTAAAGGAAATAATGGGGTTCAAAATCCTCTCTTTTTTAAGGTATTAGAGGGGGTTCATGAAATGCCGCTGATCCCATATATTAGAGGGGGTATTGAACCCCTTCTAATTTATGAAAATATAAGGAGTTTTGAACGCCCTCTAATTGATGACATTAGAGGGGGATTTTAACCCCCTATAATTCATGACATTAGAGGGGGTTTTGAACCCCTTATAATTTGAGAAATTAGAGGTGGGTTTCAACCCCTTCTAATTGAAGAAATTAGAGGGGGTTTGGAACCCCCTCTAATTGATGATATTAGTGGGGGGTTTGAACCCCGTCTAATTTAAGAAATTAAAGGGGGTTTTGAACCCCTTTTAATTTATTACATTAGAGGGGGTTGTTAACCCGCTCAAATTCATGAATTTTGTTGGAGTTTTGAACTGCTGCAAATCCCACTGATTATAGGGGGTTTTAAACTCTTTCTAAATTTTTATTTATTTTGTAAAATAAATCTCACATAAACACAAAAAAATTTAATATATATATATGTGTGGGTGTGTGACTGTGCCTATGTGTATATATTATAAAAACACATTATATAAATGTGTTTAAATACATTATAACACATATATATAAGGTCATTATTTAATTATTTTAAATAAATACTTATACATATTAACAAAAAATGTATACATATATATATATATAATATATTGATATATATAATATAAATGTAATTATAAATATATTTGTTAAAACATTTAAAATTTAAATATGGTTTAATAAATTCTATACATTTATATTATGATTTATATTATCCATATATTATATTAAATATATTTTTATGCAATATTTTTGATAAATACAGTTATATTATATTATGTATACAAATATATATAATATAGACAACATTAAATATAAATTTACATAATCATATATATTTTATATAATTACATTATATATATATATATATTATAAATACTTAATTATATATAAATTTAAATATATTATATAATTATTTTACATATATTTTATGATACCATTTTAATTATCGATTAATTTAGTATACATATATACATATATATATATATCATATAATAATTAATAATATTATAGTTATAGACACATACATAAATATATTTTTATTGTATATTTATGTATAAATAAATTTATATTAGATTATGTATACTAATTTACATTATTAAAGGAAAATTAAATATAAATATAAATATAAGTGGATTATTTATATATATTATATATTATATTATAACTATTTTATTGTAAATAAATTTAAATGTATTTTATAATTATTTTATGTATATTGTAGTATAGCATATTAATTATAAATTAATTTAGTACATATATAAATATTTATATATATCATATAATAATTAATAATATTATTGTTACAGACACACATACATAAATACATTTGTATTGTATAATTATATATAAATACATTTTATTTTAGATTATTTATTCTAATTTACATAATTTAGAAAAACATTAATCTATAATATAAATTTAGTTAATATAATATATGTATAATAATTATAATAATTATATTATTTCTATAAATACAAAAATATACAAACACACATAAATATAAATATATTTATAAATATATGCATAAATATATTTTTATATATATTAAATATACCCAAATATGTGTATATATATATTATACACAAATATATTATAATTATAAATAAATATATATTATAGATGAATATTATAGACAAATATATATTATATTATAGAGAAATAAATTATATTGTTTATATTTCTAAATATATATATATATATAATATAATATAATACTACATTATATAATTAAATACTATGTAGCATATATTATAAACAGAAAACTGGTCAGCCTAGTGGCTCGATGGCTTGCGTTCTATCGAATAGGTGCCATGTTCGAAACCTAGTAATTGAATTTTTACATCGGGCACACGGGAGTCAAGTCGGGCCATGAGTGGGGTCAGACGCGTGTGGACAAAGGGGTGTGGGGAGGCAGAAAAGGTGAGGGTGGGCACGTCTTCAGGGGCGCGGGGCAAAGAAGTGGGGTAAGGGTGCGCGAGGGGTGTCAACATGGGCTTGGTGTCTTGCGGGGGTGTCAAGGGGGTGTGGGTGTCATGCGGGGTGGGGGTGTCGGGGTGGCTCGGGGGACATGGGAGGCTGACAATCATGTGTCATGGGTGTCCTAGGATGCGTGCGGGGATGTGGACAAGGGGAGTGCGACGGTGTCCACAGGGTCGTGGGGCATAAGTGTCATGGGGGGAGCCTATCAGGGGTGGCTTGGGGGACAAGGGGGTGGTGGAAAAGGGTGCGGGGGTGGTTTCAATGGGGGTCCAGTGTTAACAGGTGGGCCTGGCGCCCCTAGGGGTGTCAAAAGGTGGGTGTTATGGGGGGTGTGGGGCATGGGTGTCTAGGGGGGCTCAGGGGGTGTCAACTGGTGGGGGCCTAGGACCTCTAGTGGTGTCAAGGGGGGCACGGGGCATGTGTGTCAAGGGGTGTCAATTGGTGGGACAAAGAAGTGTGGCAAGGGTGTGCGGGCACATGGAAAGGGTGCGGGGGGGTGTCTACAGGGGTGTGGTGTCATGTGGGAGTGTCAAGTGGGTGTGGGTGTCATTCGGGGGTGTCAAGGGGGAATGGGTGTCATTTGGGGTGTCGAGGGTGGCTCGAGGGACATGGGATGCAGAAAAGGGTGTGTTGTGGGTGTCCTGGGAGGAATGCGAGGATGTGGACAAGGGGAGGGTGGGGTGTCTATTGGGGCGTGGGACTTGAGTGTCATGGGGGGAGTGTGTTGGGGGTGGATTGGGGGACAAGGAAGAGGTGGAAAAGGGTGTGGGGGTGGGGTCAATGGGGATCCGATGTCAACAGGGAGGGCTTGGCGCCCATAGGGGTGTCAATAGGTGGGTGTTAAGGGGGTCGCGATGCAAGGGTGTTAAGGGGGATTGAGGGGTGTCAACCGGTGGGGGGTCTGGCACCTCTAAGGGTGTTATGGGGGGAGAAAGGAATGGCTGTCAAGGGGTTTAAATCGGTGGGGGTGAGGATGGAACCTCTAGGAGTGTCAAGGGGGTTTGGGGAGGTTGTGTGAAAACCACCTCTAAGGAGGTACATTTTGTGCAACATTAGAGGGGGTTTAAACCCCCACTAATGTAATCACTGCTAGCACTTCCTAAAAACCGCCTCTACTAACAGTAGGTTGGAACATTAGCAGTGGTTTCACAAAACTGATGCTAATGTCTTTAGAAGGGGTTATAACCCCTTATAAAGTGGTCATTTTTTTTTGAAGTGGGCTCTCAGTAGAGACCGAGATTTCAATGATATGATCAATTAAGTCAATCAATAACTCCACATCTAGACAATCAATGGGGGCAGAGGCAGTTGTGTGAAAACCCCCTTTGCAACTCCAAGGGTTTCAAGGGGGTTAGGGGAAGTTGTGTGAAAACTTCTTCTAATGCAGTAAATTTCGGGCAACATTAGAGGGGGTTAAAACCACCTATAATGTAACTGCCACTAGAGCTTCATCATAACCACCTCTACAAATAGTAGGTAGTCACATTAGCGGCGGTTTTGTACAACTACTGGTAATTTTTTAAAAGGGGTTATATCCTCTTCTAAAGTAAATATAACCCCTTCTAAGGTGTTCATTTTTTTGTACTATACTCTATGTTGAGTCCAATATTTAAATGATATAATAAATTAATTAAATCAATTACTACATATCTTGAGAATAACTTTTACATTTAAAGGATGGAGGATTATCATGTAATGATTCTCAGAATCGATCCATGTCGTCTATATATACTCAATGTACCTCAAAACCCACATTTTTACTTGTGGAACATTCTGACTAAAAGAAAGAACATCCCAAATGATATCTGCAACAAAATTATGGTCATGGGGAGGTTTACCTTAAATAGAATCGGTTGCATTATCCCAAGGATCCAATGGAATATGTTTCATATGAATAACCCTTGAAAGACCTTTTATGAAAACCCTAATTTGATAAAAAAAAATTGATAATGAAAACATAGTTACACTCTCAGACCGGTACACAACCCAAATTTCAATATACCCAAATAGAATTCTTGATACCCAAATGTTGGTGTCTAGGACCTGCACATCAAAAACAAAAAATAGAGGCATTTATCAAAAAACTGAAATAGAAAACATGATATATATATATATATATATTAATGGGGCAAACAAAGTATGAAAACATGAGTATATATGTCATAATAAATAGAAGATAACAAAAAAACTAAAAAATCGAAGAGACCAGTAAAACGTAAACATATAAATAAATTAAAATATCTACTCCATGTGCTATCATGAGAAAAATCTCACCATATCACCACTAACAGCCAATAAACAGTTGATAAAAATCGTTCCACCTTAATGGGGTTCCACGCATTTCCCGAAATTGAAATATATACAAATGTCTACACGCTAGAGAAAGGGTGTGGTGGGTGTGAGATAAATAGGCTTTGTAGGATCCCACAAAGGTATTCCATAACAAGATTTTGTATAAGGATCTATGAACGGTCAACATTAAAAAAATCAAGTAATGGTAAGCAGGTTAAAATTGTTAAACCAAAATCATGGAAAAACAATTTAATGTCCCATTTTCCTCATTTTAATAAAAGAAGGTAAACTTGTTCAAATAATTTCATATAAAACAAAACAATAATATCAAAACAAAGTAGGTATAATATATCATAAAAAATACATGACATAAGAATAAAAAATAGAAAATCCAAATCATATGTAACACCATTCAAATAATCACACTAATCCATGCAAGTAGACTACTAAAAAAACCAATAACTACTAGTGCACATTTATAACCCTAGAGCATAGCCCTAAAAAGTATAAGAACAACTGTATTGAACAACCCAAAAATGGAAATTTCAATTATTTAGTGTAACATGCCTAGGGAATATAGGAACGCTACCTGAGTGAACTCCGTAGTAATACAAGGTTGATGAACATTTGCTAAACCATCCACCTAAGTAATCAAAGCTTCCCAAGTGCTATATTTTGAACACCATTTAGTCAAGAGCATGTTCTATATACCATTTCCCAAATCCAATTAACAGTGTTTTAAAAACACATTTTCTTTTATCAAAACTAGGGAGAGACAATCTTTTATTAAGAACCTCCTTCTACACATACAAATCAATCATGAGAATTTATTTATAAACTAATTTTTAAAACATACTGCAATGAAATTCATCCAAGAAATGCTAGAGGGGGGACCTACCACCTCAAAATATGTTCATACACACCCACATAGAGATTAATCAATAAGTAAAAATGAAACAATTTAAATGGTGTCCTTATAAATAGTCCTCACATATCTCGAAATTGATAAAAAAACATACTACCAAAATGGTCGATCACAAAAAACCTCAAATAACGCACACCCACCGCATAAAAACAAAAAAAAGGAGTGACCTTAAATGGATGATCGCACCAAGGATATTAAAAGAAACAAGAGGATTATCCTCACATATCAACATATAGAATAATATAATTAATTATTTCTACCACAATGAAAGGAAAGAAATAAATAGAAAATATTTCTTACCTAGAGAGACATAATGGAATCGTAATGAGGATTAACATACAAAAAACGTGATCATAATGGAGAGGTGGTCTCCAACTATTTATGGGATATCTTACAGGACCTAATAGAATTATATTTGAAAAAATTAATAAGAACATTAGTCATGAAAAACCCTAAAATCTTTTAAATTGACAATAACATGGATTGTAATCACATTACATGTCTTGTAATCCATAAAACCATAGTATATACAAAAAACATCACCTTTAATTTGAAAAACCAATTTTTTTGATGAGAATATGTGTAAACTTCACATTGAATGTAATAATTTTATACTACGCATCTAGAACATTACATCTACATGAAAGATATTACTTGGTGTGTGCTTCTTCATTAGATAGTATTAATCACAGTTTTTAATAGAGAACTCCAAACCACCTCATGAATTAAATTAATTTAGGGAGAACCCCAAAAATTTATTTACACAATTACATCCATAATACATTAATTAAAAAAACATACTTCCCCAAAAAATAGGTGGGTTTCCTCCAAAATTAATCTCCACCTACTGGAGTCCCAAGACACCCACAATTAAAGAAGAAAAATGATAAAGAGAATGGGATTCCATAATAGATTGTAAAATGAAGTCACATGGATGATATATAATAGTATATTCAAAGAAAAAGTATTTTATATTTTACATTATGTCTATATTTGAAAGACAAAATATTTTTTTCAATCAAGAATTATCATTAAAAAGTGGAACTATTATTCATGTGTTTGTATGAACTATTGTGTCCATGAACATAACATAGTTCATTATTCTTAACCATTTTTCAAGATTGGTTTTAATAGTATAATTGAAAAATAAATATGATAGATATTTTTGGATTATTAATCTTTACATGTTGATGGGATGACCTCTTTTACCATGGACAACAAACTAATTCCGTTTTGAAACAATGAATGAAACATCCTCAAAACACCTGATATGGACTTAACTGATCATGTATTCAAATATATCATTATAAAGAAATAAAATTTATGATTTTTTTATAATAAATTAAAACAAAATTTTGTTTTAAGAAATAAATTAATTTATATTAGCTTATTATAAAAGAGTTGAAATATATAAATGTAATGTATAGACTAATGGCAAGATATTTATAGTCTTTATTTTATTTATATGAAAAATAGGAAAATTCACCTATCATATATTTTTTATGGTGTATATACCGACCCTTTTCCATGTTTTTTCATGAATATAATTTATTTCATGAAATTTAATGTTTCATTTTATTTTATTCTTCATTAGGTAATATGATTCAAAAGATTTCGAAAGTTGTAAGTGTTTTCTCATCACACTATTATAAATGTCAATTATATTCAATATTCACCATTTATTTAAATTATGTGGTGTATATACTTCCCCTTTTTAATATTATATCATTAATACCTCAATCTTCATGGTATTTTATGTTTCAATTTAAATTATTTCATCAATGGGTTTTTTACTATAATACTGCCTTGTAGTAAACAATTTCATAACTCAATTTCTTTTCATAAAGTTATATTACATCTAAAATGTAGTTGATATTATAAGATGATGTGCTTAATAAGTTTTTTTATCATATGTTTTATTTATAATTCTATTATGTGGATTTAAATTTTATAAAACTAATCGATTCGTTGATTAATTCCCACTTAAACATTATGACTGTATAAGGGATTCTCATCTAAAATTTACTTCACTGGGAAATAAATTATGTTACACCCATATATTAGTTAATAAGATGTATCTACTTTTAATTTTATATGTTGAACCATTAATATTATTATTTTCAGTATACTATATGGTTCATTAAAATTAATTCTTTCTTTGCGCTTCAATTTATTGGGTAACAAAGTAGTAAAGGATTCATGATAAAATCTACATTATTTTCAGGATTATTTATACTGAATGTTATTTTAAGGGAAATAACGTTATCTTATATTTATTCTTCTCCATTGGTTATTTCATGTGAATGAATTATCTATCTTCATATTACCCATTTTTTATCTCATGATTTCAAAAGAATTTTAGTAAGAAAAATCATATATATTTCCCTCTTTTGTCAATAATGATTTTTATTCAAAATACATGTTTCCAAGAAAATTCATCGTTTTTTAACATTCATCATATGATTTAGTAAATTAATTTTTACACATGTTTTATTTTTTATATAAATAATTAAAATGAGTCTTCTTGTTGTTTTCAAAACAATGCCTACTTTTATTTGACTCCAAATGTTATATGAATATATTTTTTAATTTTTATCGGAGGACACAAATATTTTGCAGTAATGAACATTATATTAATTAATACTTCCTTTTTTGTTATCAAAGATATTTTCCTTGAGTTTTTTCAAAACGTTTTATTTTTTTAAAAGAATTTTTCCTAATGGAAGTGATAAATTCCCATTAAATGGTTTAAATGGTTGTTAAATATTACATTATATGTTTCCAGGGTTGTTTTTTGGAACGAATAGTTTTTTTAGAATATCTAGTGATTTATTTGTTTCTAAAAAACTAATTTTCTAATTAATATGGTTTTTCCCAAAAAAATTAATTTCTTTTTAATTACATTCCCATTAATAAAATTCAATGCTGTAAATGGGGATATTTTGTAATGATATTATCCTCATTATTTTTTAGATGTATTACATTTGATTCATATAGATTTCTAAATAACTATTTTCATTCTGTGGGTTAATCGTGTCTCAAAGAGATTATTATAGAACCAGTTTCCCTTCAAGAGGTTAATCATTTTTCAAAGATGTTATTACATAACCCATTTATTTTCCACAGTTTAATCATTATTAACAGATACTCTTATGGAAATCGTTTCTTTTCCACGTATTAATCATGTTTTTGAAGAAATAATTGTAGTTTTTAGGAATTTTAGGATGAAATATATAATAATTTTTTATTTATAGTTCTTGGATATTATATGTGATAGGTACACCCAAATAGAACCACGTAATAATGTTATTGATTATAAATGGGTGTGACAAGATATTACTGAGTGATCCTGATATATCATACACATTGGGTGTTCCCAGAAAGCAATGTAATGAATCAGGTAATTAATTTTTTCTCTGAAGAATTATATTGGGTTTCTATGGTATACTTATTATATTATTAATGGTTATATTAAGGGTTTTCATGTTTTCTATTAATATGATGTGGAAGTATACACATAAATTATATTTATACATACTTTGAGTTTATAATATCTCTTATAATAATGATTATTATCACATGGATCTATATAATCAACTCTAATTACTATTTCCTTTATTAAAGTGTTAATCTATTTTTCCATGTGAGATGATCTAGCTATTTATTAGTACACATATTCTAATGTTTTACACATACACTTTTGTTATGAAATATTACCATTTTTCCTTGGTTATGCTCATTGGTGACATTCAAATGTTAATGCATATGTTTACCCTTACTAAAAATTTGAGATCACCCTACTTTTGATTCCTTTTCCACAGGTTATATAGGATGAACATGAATGGATTATGAAATTGAGGTATTTTTTATGGATGATAAAGATGACTTAATGTGAAATAATAAAAGCTTGGTTAAGTGGGAGAAATTCAAATTTATAGAAAATGGTTGTTGTTTATGTAAGAGTTTGTCCATTTTTTTAAACTATGCACCTAAATGATCATTGAGAATGTATCTCATATAATTATTCCTTTTTATGATGCATGGTTGGTTGGAATGAGGTTGGTCACTTTTATCTGTAACAAAGATGATAATGTAATTTTTATTGTGACACCCTTGAATGATAAAGGGTTAAATGGCTAAATGATATGAATCATGTAAACATGGTGCACCTTCCTTTTCGGGAGCCTACCTGATTATAACTTCACAGTTTAGTGTGCTTGTCCTAGAGAAGTGATCTGGATGGGTGACCTTCTGGGAAGTTTCCCAGGGTGTGTGTGAGTGAGGAAAAATCACACTGAAAAGAACATGTGTTGGTCTATGGGTACAGTCGTTAGTCAGATGACCCGTTCGGGCACGTGGGTAGGACCTAGGGTGTTCCCCACGTGTCTTCAGGGCAACTGGTAGTACCTGGTAGGCTAGGACCCGATGACAATGTTACGGTGGGGTGTCTATCAGAGGTGGTACCCAACTTTAAGTGCAGTGCACTGCCTCAGTTGAGATATAGGGCCCACAATGAGAAAGTTGTGCTCTAAGGAGGGGGCTGATTGTAACACCCCTGAATGATAAAGGGTTAAATGGCTAAATGATATTACCAATTTCAACAAGGTGCACCTTCCTTTTCGGGATCCTACCTGATTAAAACACCACACTTAAGTGTGTTTGTCCTAGAGTAGTGATCAGGATGGGTGACCTTCTAAGATGTTTCCCAGGGTATGTGTGAGTGAGGACAAAGCACACTGGAAAAATAACTTGTGTCGGCCTGTGGGGACAATCAGTAGTAAGATAACCTGTTTGGGCATGTGGGTAGGCCCATGTGTCGGCCCCACGTGTCTTTGAGGCAATTGGTGGTACATGGTAGGCCAGGACACGACGAGTATGTTATGGCGGGGTGTCTATGCTATCACCAGGGCCTGGTTATCACATTTATGATCTCATTACTAGATTTGTTAGTGAAGTTCCTAGTCTGTTCTAATTGGTCTCAATCGAAAAAGTTGGAATCCAATCCTTGGGAACTCTCATGTGTGAACATCAAATGAATCAAGACTATACACTAAAGGGATTCATGAAGAAATGGCTTCCAATGGGTTTGGTGGTTTGTCCCATCTAGGAGGTGTATCCACACTTGGAGTGACATGATATTTATCAATTATATCCCCTATATATATATATATATATATCTCTAGATAGTTTAAGTTAGTAAAAAAGGATGGTTTTTGATAACTTTGGAGTTTAAGATCATTTCATGCAAGGTAAGGTTATATTAAGAGTTATGGATACCATCTTAGTTGTATAATATTTTTTTATTATCATAATTTCATTGTCTTAGACACCCCCTTTAGATTTTAATTGATGAGATCTATAATATATTATTTAACTTTTTTGAGATGATTTATTAGGATGAAGTATATGGAAATATTTGGTTGAATGTGAAGTATTTTAATACATTTTATGCACATAAATATTCATGTTTTTATATCCCTTAGGGTTTATATGATCTTGGATACTAAGGTATTAATAGGAACACAAGTTTTATCATTTAGAAAAGCATGGGATTGGAAAGTGATTGGGTGATTAAGTGATTAATGTTATTTAAAATGTAGATAACCATATTTTTGGAATTGAAAATTGAACATTTTTAGAAAAAATATTATGTTAAATTTTTTTTAATTTTTAGGTTATTTAAAAAAAATTGAACGTTGGGTATAACTATTGAATATTGAATATTAGTTTATTATTTCACCATATGATGGATTACTAATTTGGTAAACATATTACCCTATAATAATTAAATTAGTTTTTATAATGTCTAAAGACATGTTGAATATCTTGATTATCCACTTTATGGTTATGTGGTCCTTTAGATGTTTATTTTAATTCATTAGGTAAGAAGAATTCACGTTGAATACACATCGTTTGGAAGAAAATATGAGATTTTCATGGAAATTGGCAAAGGTGTGAAATTATACTTATCATGTATGTGTATTGCCGTATAATTTTAGTCTTGATGACAAAGAATTATTAAAAAATATGAAAATTTTCATGAAAAAAAATGTTTTCATATCACTATCATTTCTAATATAACCATTTACATTGTTCTCACTAATATGGATTATTGTTTTGTTGTTGTTAACCTCCCATTGACCATTGTATTTATTGTGATAAATGATCTATATCATTTTATATCATTAGTTGTGAATTAATGATTTATTCCATGTCTAAATAATCTTTTACCAACTATGTTCTCTTATTTTTGGACCTATTATGTGTTATTATAGATGACCTTCATACATTTCTCTATTATCAAGAGGTTGTTTTATTTAATCTTTTTTACGATATAGGTTTACAATAATATGTATTTTCAACTCTATAACCATTTTTTACGAATAAAAATATAATATTGTGATGTAATAATTTATTAAATTGCGGAGTTTGTAATATCTCAAGATTTTATAAAAGAAAAATAGGTTTGATAGTGTATTCCACACACAACACTAATTTTATAAAACCGGTCAAATATATAATCATTATAACCTAACCATTAAATTTGTAGGTATGAATATAAATAAATGAATTATGATATATATATATATATATATAAATTACCATACCAATATAAAATATTGATAAATGATATTAAATAATCAATCAATGTTCATTAATGTAATTATTGTTCAAAAATATGTTTTCTTTGAAAATGATATTTTTTTATTATCATGAGAAATATAATAATTAATTTTATGAAAATTCAGAAAATATTAGATATAAAATTAAATTTATTTTTTAAATTATCATATAAAAATATAATTAGGGTGATCTTTTCGGAATTTTTAAAAAATATTGATTTTATATTGAATAGTAAAAATTTCTGATTTTTTCTAAACATGTCATTTATTTTCAATAAATTATGAAATTTAGGAGCACAATTATTTTTTTAATATTTTTTAAATTAATATATGTATTATTATGTTATATTTAATCCACATATTTTATTTTTATTCAATGACATGTGGGATTTTTTTATAAGTTTTCCATTGTTTTTAAAAACGTGATTTTTTTACAAATAACTTAAAAGTACATCATGTTATCCAATTTTAATTAACTAAAATTTTCCTTAATGAATAATTGTTTAAATAAAATTTATTTATCATATATAAATATATATTAAGTGATATTCATAAAATAATAATTATTTGTCATAGAGTTAATATAAAAATCATCTTTTCCTTGGAAAATACACTTCTTTAAAACCATATTTTTCATCATGTCTACGGGTATAATTTTAAATTAAAATATCCCAATTACATAAATTTAATTTGATATGATTAATTTTTTATTTTTTAAAAAGAATAATTTTTATTATATTATATGTTAAAATTAATTTTTACATTAATTAATAATGAAATTTCTAAAAACCAATTTCTATGGTTAAGGTAAAAATGGGGTTTCTGAGGGGGTAAAATAAAAAAACATAAGGTAAAATGAACTAAATAATTTTAAAAAACTATTTAATGTCTGTATATATACCTTATAATGTCTATGGTTATATAATAATTAATTTTGGTGACTTTTTTAATATAAAAAAGATGGGTACACTTTTTCATTCCAAAAAATTACAATTGTGCCACTCACCACTCCTATAAAATGCCACCACTATACTCTCTAATTAATACCTTAAACCCATTCTCATTTAGATAATAACTTAAAAAATCCATTAAAAACATCCATAAAACTATCCTAGAATCCTTTTTTGGTCATAAATGCTTTCTAGGAATATATTAGGAATGATCCAAAAGAGGTGGTCTGAGATGATGTAAACTTCCTAAATATACATTTTTCTTTTATTTATTCTTCTAAGTCCTTCAAAAAAAATTATAAGATGATAATATTTTTGTTTTCGATGGTTTCACTGGGGCGTATGCATCTATCTGTTTGAGGACGACGAAGACGCGCTGACTGTTTCCTCGAATTCCCGCTTTCCAAAGGCGGGCGTCATCCATCGTTTATTTAGGAATGTTTTCTCTATAATCTAAACAATATGATTTGTTGTCAGTTATTTCTTATATGGATTCTTCCTCAGAACTCTTCACCTAGTACGGGTCTCCATTATTTACTAAGACGTAGTTCTTGATACTCATCCTAGCACCATATCTTCATGGATGCCAGTTAATTACACTGCTTCTGTCGGGACATTCCACAGGGTCTGGTTAGGGAAGCAACCTTCGTTCAGGGAGTAGTCATGTTGGGCATCACTGGCATGTCTGGATGGTAGAACACTAGCATGTATAGATTCTTCCCCTTATTATAGGGATTCTCAAGGGTGTAGAAACTTAAGGCATCCCACGTTGATTGTAGAGAATTATATGTTGTAGGCATGTCTCTGAGGTTTTCTACAGCTTCCCTTGTTTAACACATGGTATGCCTTAGGATTAACGCCTAGCAGAGATGGATCGAACTAATTAGAACACTGATGAGAATGGATCTGTTGGATGCAACCCCTGGAGGGAACACTAATGTTGGGGTTAACGCGTGGTTAGTTATCCGGTGACTACTAGGAGAATTGAAGAGGTTAATTTTAATGGTATCACCGGGATGTGGAGACCTATGTAAGAATCAAGATGTATGATGAATAATATAATGAAGGAGATGGATAAAGATATGGAGTCAACTCGAGGGTGACTATTATGTTGTGCTTGAGACTCGAAGAGATATCCCACATATCCCCGTGGTAAGGAATAAAAGTACACATTGTTCAGAATGGGGTATAGGATTATGGTGTGTACAGAGGACAGCGACCCGATGATATACTAGGGCATATGCATGGTTAGAATCCCGAGGATGGCCTCACACCACTGGGAAAGACTAGAGATACGGGTCCCAATAGAAGGGAGGACAATGGATTACCACTATGTTGGGGTTGACAATGGATTACTGTTGAATGGGGATCACAATGGCTTACCGCTGCATGAGGTTCACAGTGGCTTATCGTTGGGTAGGGGCACAACGACTTACTTCTAGACGGGGTTCCCAACGGCTTACCTCTGGATGGGGGCACAATGGATTACCACTATATGGGGTCACAATGGATTACTGATGGATAGGGTTGAACCTCATGGAGGCTTCTACATACCCTATCTAGGAGACATGGTTCAAATCCCACGTAGTTTGGGATGGTGTGGTGAGCCGATGGAAGGGGGTCAGAACCAATGGTCGTTGGGCTTGATCCTCATGGAGGATTCATACGTACCTTGCCTTGTCAATGATCAATGTCCGCGTAGTTTGGGATGGTGTTGGGGCTTACACTCTAGCACATCCCAGAGAGGATTTCATGGTCTGTTCTTGCTCTAATCTCACTTGAGTCATGCTCAGTGTGAGAAACAGGAGTCAGCAATGACCTGTTGATCAGTTCAGGAAAGGTGTGACTGTGGGAAGTGGAGTGGGGCTTACACATAGTTAGTGGCCCGAAAAGGAAACAAGGGATTACGCATGGTTCGAAACATGAAGAGGAAATTGGGGCTTATGAATTGTTCATAGCTCAAAAAGGAAACACTAGCTTATGCATGTTTTTCAGCCTAGAGAGATGGATATTGGGACTTACTCCAGGATCAAGGCCTAGTGGTGAAAAAGACCAAATGGAGAGGTATTTGGCACTGAAGAGAGGAGAGATCCGGTGCCCATCCCCCCTCTCTGGTCTTGGGCCAGGGAGAATATAGGAGGAGAAGGGATGTGGCCTCCCGCAAGAAGGGTCAGTGGGTTACAGCATGATGGATGCACTTTCCCCACAGATAGACGTCGCTCCATCAAAAAGGATCTCATTCCATGTGAGGAATATCTCACTCCTGTGGAGACCAATGGGCATAGAGAATTTATGATATGGGAAACCCCGCGTATGGGGAATGGGGCGAGGTCACATTTTAACATCATGTATTGAGGATGATAATGCTTTGCAGTTTAATATCTGGCATCTCGGGCAAGATGGGTTTACTCTGTACCCCTAGGATATAGATGACTGATACCCACCCACCCTTGGGGAACACTACTAGAAAATTGCCCTATACCCACGGTTCAAAACCCTGGGTATAGCCCCCAAAACCGTGGTTATAGGCTATACCAATGGTTTTGGGAACCATGGGCTGGAACGGTGTCGGGATAGGGGGGTCGGGCTATACCCACGGTTTGAAGAAACCGTTGGGATAGGGTAGGCACAGCGTGGCAGGTTCATGGCCATGCTAGCACCACATTGACCCCACGGTTCTCAAACCGTGGGGGTTTAATCTTCAAAAAAGGCACCCATGGGGTTTCGAACCCCGGCCACGCACTGCGCCTGGCGACCATGCCCAACCAAGAGACCACCCAAGATATAACATCAATCTGTAATATATACATGGATCTGCTTATATATATTAATATCCGGTATTAAAAATCAAAAAAAATGCCCAGCGTTTTTCGAACCCGTATCTCACGCACAGTCTCACGGCCGCACCCACAAAAACCAACCGAGCTGTGAATTATATGTGATATATATATTTACTTTTGCATATATATATAAATATAATTCACGTGGTTATTTAAATTAAAAAAACGCGGCCTGGGGGATTTGAACCGGTGACCTACAACAGATGATGAGAACGGTTTACCAACTGAGCTACTGAGTTTTTGATATTATATATTTAAATTTATATAAATATATTAATCTAAACCGTGAATAAATTCCTTCCTGCCAAATTTTTTTCGTGTCCCACCTAATTTTATTTTCCCACCATAACGCAGGAAATCAATACCCACGGTTCTAAAGAACCCTGGGTATAGGTCTTTAAAATAGCCCAATACCTACGGTTTTGAGGAACCGTCGGTATTGGTCTTTAGAAAATACCCTTTACCCACGGTTTTCTCCAAACCGTGGGTATAGGTCTTAAAAGAAAACTATACCCACAGTTTTTTTTACAACTGTGGGTATAGGTGGCCTATACCCATGGTTTTCCAGAACTGTTGGTATAGGTTCACATTCTATCCCTATACCCACAGTTTTGGAAAACCGTGGGTATAGACCGATTTTCCAGTAGTTGAAGGGAAGAAATCAGCAATGTTGTGGTGAGGGGGTGTCGTGGAGTGATCTAATAAGGGGTCCACGTTAGCGTGGATTTTCAAAGAATCAATAGTTGTTAAAATTTCTAAGAGAAGAAGAATGAGGTGAAGCAACACAATGGGGAGCACCACCTATGTGATCTAGAAATTACTTCATGCAAACCTCGAGGGTTGCACGGGAAAAGGGAATGTGAAACTGATTTGTTGAGCATAAGAGGGGCTTGGACATGGTACCTTAAGGTAAGGACAGAACATGGAGCACATAAGGAGTGTGGCGCATATGATTTGAGTCTGCACACAAGATGGAAGGTGGGCACACAAGATGGAAGGGTGGGAACAAAATGAGAGGCTACACGCAGGATTGAACGGCTGCATGCAAAAGTGGTCCGATGCAGGGGGAACATGCATGCATGAAGGATATTTTACGTGCAAATGACTTGGGGTAAAAGTAAATGGATTAGAATCACTACCAAGAGTGCCCACCAAATGGAGGACCCTAGGGGGATTTGTTGTGCAATATCCAATACCTTGAGGCCATAGTATTTTTTGCGAGGTCTTGGAAGAGATGTTTTTTACATAGCAGAGCATCACTTCATCATCTATAACTATTCTTGTAGGGAAGGGGGACACTTTGTTTTATAGCCAAATACCTCAGAGGCAGTGTGTAATGGGAATTATGCCCAAATTCCCACTTGACATCGTATCGGGTGACAAGAATTTGCGCGTCGGAGGAATGTTGATGCGCCTTCTAGACTTTTTCATGTCGGGCCCTATTTCAGTTTCTGGGGAGCCACCACCGAATCCTTCCTTTGGCATCTCATGAGGCTTATAAGGGCCCCTTTGACGTTTCATTGGGTGCTCAAGATTTTTCTCACCACCCTGTGCCTTTGAGCTTGGGCCATAACTGATTCTTGAGCGTGTAGGTGCTCAAGAGACCCTTTGATGTTGCATTGGGTGTGAAAGCTTTTGTGTGATGGGAGTTGTGTTGCGCGCAACCCTGTATCCATGCATTCCATTGCCTTTGGAGGTTTTAGAGGGGTTTTCATGGAATCCTTCCCATGATTTCACATTGGGCAGGCAAGATTTTGGGCACCGAAGGGACATTTGCACACATACCATGAATCATACGCTCACTTGCCTCAAGGGTTGCCGAATCATCACCTTCTCTTCCAAATACCTTTGTTTCTCATTATCATCCCAATGATGGTCCTATCAGAAATTTGGTGTCATCAAATTCCCCCCCTTCAAAATCAGAGCTAAAGGGGGACCCAAAGGTCGGATTGTGAGGGGCACGCCGAAAAGCAAGGATGTGCTCGTTTGGTGCATGAAAGAATTAAATTTGAGCATGAAAACCACATTTGTGTGCGTGGAAGACACATTTGTTCCAATAAATAGGCTGAGGGACCCCCACATAGGCCCCTTCTTTGACTTTTTTCACATGATAGGCGTTTTTATATACTGCACGAAAATGGTCCTGATCCACAAGTAAGTTTCCACTGTTCCATATTACAAACAATTTCCACCCTACTAGGGAAACAAAGAATGCAGCCGTCTATGTCCAAAATATGAAGACTAGGAATGTTGAAGGAAGCGATCCAGTTCCCGAGGAACCTCCCGTTCTTTATGAAAGTACTTTCAGAAGTAGTGTTACTAACCTGGTGAAGGGTTAGAAGGAATGAGATTTCAGATCTGGGGAAAACTTCACTAATGAATGGGCATGGGAGTACTGGGGACACCCGACATGCGAGGAATATGGGCTGGAGCTATGGTATATCCGGATTTTTGATGCCATTTGGAAGTCCCAATTTCTCTTCTATGGATAGCTGGATCTGGTAGCGGAATGATTCAGTCGTTGTTCCCCTGATACCAACACCTTCCACCACTACCTTGCGGATCTGGGCATCAGTTTGTGGAAAATCCACTACATTGGGGGAATCCCCAAGGAGGGGTATCAGTATGATGAGTTCCTCCAAAAGGGGATTGTCTGGGGGGATAGGACACGCACCCCAATCCTTTCATGGTACCTTCTCGAGTTGGGTAAAGAGGATCTGAAAATAAAATACATCCTGAATGACATATCCTATTTATGGTGGTTTATTCTTTTCGAAACACAGGACACAGCTATAAAAATGATAGGTCAGGGATGCAATGCCCGAACACATCTCAGAGGGGAAATGTAGGATCATACTGGAGGATTCTGGAAGCAGGAGAGTACTGATCATGGGGCTTTGGAATAAATGAAATTCAGGACCCAAATGAAATATAGGTTGGGTTTCTTGATTCATTTTTGAGCGTATGGATGTTTCTAGCGAGGGACACAGGTATGGGGGTCTGCCAAGGGATGTTAGTGATATACAGAATTATGGGGGTGAAGAACAAGGTTAACCTGGGGGTGCATGTGTTGTCTAGGCTGTACATCATTCTGGGGCATATCTCGAGAGGAAGTATGCTCAGGAGGATATACAGACCATTACAGATTCTTCATGGTTGGGTCACAGCCCACTATGGCGGATACGACTTCCATAATGTTTTTCTCCCCTGGTTACAGTATAAGACCATCCCACTTGAACATTGCTGGAATCTACCCATAGACGCTCAAGAAAGAGGTGATCAAGATTATGATCCGCATCCACACCCACTTCGAGTTCCACCCATTTCAAACCCCAGTCGGCCAAATGGTAGATGATGGGAAGGGGACTTTAGATCAGAGGGAGTACCTACAAAGCATCCTGGTTGGTGTACTAGTATCCCGGATTGAAGGTATAATCTTTTGTGAACCATACGTGCTGAGTAGGTTTTCCAGGTAATTAGGCTGTATGAAACAGATTCCAAAGAAGGTATATACCAAAGATTGAAAATAATGGAATCCTCATATTCTTCGACAACTGTGGATTATGTTCATGATAGTAAGCTTGGGTGAATTCACCACTCTTCCTTCTACCAATGTCAGTGTATTCCTGTCAATGGAGTAGGCCGAACACTGGACAAAAACATATAACGAGGAGATTATTTGGAAACACATCTGACAAATCAATGAGGACAGTGCAAGGCCTGAAGAACATGGAGGTAGATGAGGTTCCACGGGATAGGTGAGGTAGAGAATGGGCCATGTGTATAGAAAGGAAGAGGTCCGTACTTCATCGTCAAGAACATTTCGAGCCAATAACATGCCCCAACCTTCCGGGGAAGGGTTGTCCGACATGTGGCCTCGTGGGCTAGCTAGGGAACATCCGGGAAAGAAACTCGAGTATCTGCTGAAGCCGACTTCCGATGCTATCTTCCCCTCTCTGTGTTCTTCCTAGAGGACACTGCGGCAGTCTATGTCCACTGACGAATTGTGGTGGAGGTTGGTACGCAATAGAATCTATTTTCCAGACATATGGTGCATCCAGATGATGGATATGGTAATCTTTCACTGCCGGCAAGTATATCTGGCTTCTATGGATATGTACTCATGCCGGAGAGGGTGTTATGAAGAACCAAATCACCTAGTGAAGTGATGTTTGGCCAGAAACATGACCCAAAAAAGCTTCCATCCGAGAATGAAAGTATAGAGGAAGAAGAGGATGGAGAGGAGGAAGAGGAATTAGGGGAAGAAGATGGAGATGATGAAGAAGAGGATTAAGACCATGTAGAAGGTCTTGGTGGTGAGGGACCCTCAGAATCTCTTGAACACCAACGAATCTCCATGGAGGGCGAAAAAATTTAGGCTCTGAAGCAGAACTAGCTCAGAAGCTTGAGGTGAGTCTTACTCTTATCTCCACTTACTTTTATCTCCTTGAAATCCCCATTTTTTCAACCAAACTCTTTTTGTTTTTGGAAAAAATGGGTGAGGGCGCCCAAGAATCCTTCCCCATGTGGGATGAAGATGAACCTATGGATGTAAGGGAACATTCTTAGAAACCTGTCCTTAGAATTGAACAGAGAGGGGAACTAGTTATGGCTGGGACAGGAGGGGATGAGCCCGAAAGAAGAGATGAAATGCAAGCCTCTGAGATTCCCACAATACCCATGGTCTGGGAGAAGACGGTACTGGTGATTGAGTAAACAAGTGTCGAAGGATCCCCAGTGGTGGTGGTTCCCTCTATGACATAGGCGCTGGAAACTGTCGTGCTTGGATACCGTAAGCCTTTATCTTCATTGTCTCTATTCTTTGTTGGTAAATTCAGTTAACCAAGAAATTGATCCCCAATGCAGTGATTGCAAGTTTGGATGCTCGACAGACCATTGGGTCTTGAAAATATGTAGGAGCCCCTCCATTGACCGCATCATCTCTTGTAGAAGAAACCGTTTGTGGTGGACCTCCCCTGATACATGACAAGCCGAAGGTTGCAATAATGGGTTTTAATGCTGCTGGGGTAGAGTTCCAGCCCGATGAGGGTGAAGTCTTTAATGAAGAAGGGATCCCGAAGAAGACCCTACTACTGAACTCTTTTGTACTTGCCCTAAATATAAGCCTATTGACCCTGAGGAAATAGAAAAATTCAAATCAGACACTGGATGCAATTTATATTCACTACAGGGGTTGATGCTCACTATATTAATCTAACCGTCTTCCACGACATGTCTGAAAAAATATGGGAGAACATCCAATGCTCTGACATTGACTGATGCTAGAAAGAGTCAGCGAATACCCAGACATTTTTTAAGGTGGAGAAAGAGGTCTGACTTCTTGAGGAGAAAACGAAAGAAAGAGATGTATTCATCGCAAACTACACTGATCTCATTGAGAAACTGAGCTCCCACCTTGTGGACACCAATGAGCGGATAGTGGAGGCGAGTCACCAAATGACTAAGCTTCAAAATGACCAAGCCCGAGTACAAGATAGGGACAATGAGCTATGCTCTAAATCTGATTATGAAGAGAAGGATCTTAGGGGGAAGGAAGAAATTCTAAAGGCCAAAAATCAGAGGGTGGAAACACTGGAGCAATCCATCCAAAACACAGATCCTTAAGGGACCTATTTTGGCCGAACTCAAAAAACTATTTTTCTTTGATGCCACTTGTTCTGAACTACATCTATGTACAAACTATTCACATTCTTTTTCAGTTAAATTCATTCCAAGAACAATCATGAAATAATTATCAATCCATCCTTAAACTCACGTGGGTCGTTACTGATGTGAGAAAGAAGGGATGGTCACATTGCCACTTCATTTGACTCTGTGATTGCCGACCAAATTTTAGGCATCCGGGGTATAAATTACCCCTCTGGGCTCTCGAGATGAAAGGGGGAATCCTGACAAGAGAATGAATCTCTCAGAACAGTCAAATTATCGTCATCCCAATGTACTCTAGTGCATCAACGGGGTAACTCGAGGGGCATTATGATTGATCTGAACATAACGGAGTGGAACGTGTGAATCACTATACCCAAGATTCATAACATTGTAGGGGTGGCATAACAATGGAGGATAACTGTTTATCGTGTTTGAAAGACCGCATCCCTATCACTTTAGCCTGAAATGGAGACAACAAATGATGGATCACCGTTTACCATGTTCGAAACACAGGTCCTGAATTAAAATGATACACATTAGTATTCGAGAATGTTGGCCCAATATAGTAGGTGATAAATAGGCCTAGAGTCCATAGTGTTAGTGGGTACGTTTTTATGTGCAATAAGATGATGGTCCAAAAAAAGGGCATGTGATGCCTGGACATGGAATGAGGGGAATGTCCCCATGAAAATTCCACACTTAATTCTCTTTGTCACTACACATATGAGTACGATAATAAGATGTATCAGATAGAGGGAGTCGAGCCCCCCTCCAGGGGAAAGGGTCCTGAAGTTGCATGCTTCCAGCTTAATTATTGTAGGGTGTGCCATTAAGGGGAGGGGGGACTTGATTTAATAGACTGAGAATAGGGCAGTGAAGTATCCAAACCTGACATGTTGTTCCCATAGGAAGATATTAGTTTAGTGTCATTGAACTCAGACCAGGTTGGGAAAATACATGGGAGGCACATGGTGTGGCTATTGAAAAACCCAACATGAATGGGAACCCAAGAGGTACTCACCACACCACATGCTCCAAAAATAGTTCGAGCCAAGGGAAAAGAGATGTGGATGAATTTTAGATCCCTAGGGTAGGACCCAAACAAAAAATGAATGGGCGTTCCTATGTATCCTGTGACAATGGGAATCAATCCATATATAGTTATGGAAGATATTGTGTAGATTAAAATCTTGTGGCAAGGAAGTGGAGTGGTCTTAGCTTATGGTCATAGAGCTCAGACCATATATGGAACTAGAGGAGGGAGACACATAATGAAGTAATTACTAAAACCTGATGTGAATGAGGAAAATAGGATTCTGTATCCCCGCAATGTACTTTGTGGGAAACTTCTAGGTTAGAGGACCAAAAGTGAAAGGTAGGCTAAGCTCAAGTAAATGTGCCCGGGCATTCCTACATACCCCATGAGGATGGTAATCATGCCATACGTAGTTCTAAAAGATGTCATGCAGTTTAACTTCTTGCGGAAAGGACATGGAGTGTTCATAGTTTGTGGTCATAGATCTTGGACCACAAATGGAACTGGAGGAGGGATACATGTGGTGAATTAATTTCTAAAATCTGATGCGAATGAGGAATATAGGAGTCCATATCACCACAATGTACTCCATGGGAACCTTCTAGGTCTGGGGACCAAAAGTGAAAGTTAGGTTGGGCCCAAGGAAAAGCGGTTGGGCATTCCTACGTACCCTATTATGATGGGAATCACACCATACATAGTTCTGAAGGTGGCATGGTAAGATACCAGTGCCAGATATAATAAGTCGTGTGGGTCTGTCCCTTGAACCAAAAGAAATGACATTTTATATATCTTGTCTTTCCTTTATGATAAATATGTTTTTGTTTTTTGGGAAGCGATGGACCTTGGATAGAAAGTACCTGCATCTCGACAATAATCACGACATATGTAGGCATTGAAAAATGGTATGGTGTGTTTCCAATACCAAACATGATGTTCTCTCGAATGAGAACACCATGATGTAGTGACGTTTTTTTCATTGTGTGGCCGGGACAGTAAGGTCATAGTTTAGTGTCATGTGATGGGACCAACTTTGAATTTTATCGTCATGTGAAAGACACAGTAGTTTAATGTCATGTGGGTATAGGATGCATTGTTTGAAGTCATATGGATCTGACATATAAAGAGAGACATGGTTCAATAGGGGATGTGCATGGTGTGATAAATCATACCTGACGTGAATGAAGATGAGGTCCACGTCACACCACATGTGATTCCAAGAATGAAACTGTGGGACAAGGGGCCAAAAAAGCTTAGAGAATATGGGGAAGAAGATACTAGATCACAGAAGATAACTATGTGGTATAGCTCTTGAAAACCTTAAGTGAATGAAGACATAAGTCCACACATGCCACACTATGCAATCCTATATAGGTCAGTGCCAAAAAGGTTGAACAGAAGTGATAATTATTTAAATTTGAGTTGGAACCAAAGACAAGATGTTCGGGAATTCTTACGTATCCCATGAGCATGGGTATCAAGCTAGATGTAGTTTAATAAAATGACGTATAAGTAGATTTTATTTTAATGTCTTAGAGATCAGACCATGAATAAGTGAAACACCTCCAAGCGAGTGCAGTCCTCGATCTGGTCCCAAAGCCCATGTGAGTCAAAATCGGTATGGGAAACAAGGGAAAATGAGGTCATTTAAACAAATGGGATACACATAAAGGGGAAGTTGGTTAAGTGCCCCAAATGACGTCTCACCATGGCTTTTTCCTCTTAATGTGGAAATGCACAATGATGAATAGTACCAAGAGTGTCGAAATTCCACTTGGACATGATTGTGTAGAAAAACGATGTGAATCATTTATCCAACATTTAAGGGTTTATGGGGATGTCTTGAAGATGGAGGATAATAGTTGACTGTGTTTGAAACATTGCATCCATATCGTCTGACCTAAAATGGGAATAACAAAGGAGCATCATCCACTGACCATATTCTCAATGCGGGACTTGTATCAATTTTTTGTTCCAAACCCTCGAGGGCGTTGGCCTGTAATGGTAGGAGAGCCCTTCGGCCAAGAATACATGCCATTTGGAGGTCCCATAGTAATTTAAAGATAATAAAATCCCAATTTAAGGGGAACATGAAGCCTAAAAATGGGTGAAAGATTGTCTATGTAGAATCTGACACACCAGGCTCTGAACCAGAGTACACCTGGGATCATTGGTGAATCACCGAAGACGGTCAAGGGACCTGACTTAAGAGAAAACAAATTGAAAAGATGAGTGTAGAGAAAGGGAGATAAAGGTTCCTATGAGAGAGAGGTATGTGGTGTGGTTGTTATAAACCTGACGTGAATGGGTACCCAAAGCCATACCACACCGAGTACCCCTCCCCTGGAAGGACTCAGGCCAAGGGGCCAGAATGATAAGGAGGTTTCTATGAGATGGGGACAGACCTAATGATTTAGATGTTTGGCCGGTCCTACATATCCCATAAGGATGGGAATCAGGCCACACGTAGTTCTAGTGAAGGATGATGTGCAGTTTATCAAAATGCAGCAAGGACGCAAATAGGGGCAAGGTATCCCAATGAGGGATGTGTATGGTGCGACGAGTAGCCTATGGTGAATGAGGGAATAATCTCATACCACATCATACAACCCCGAATAAACACTCAGGACAAGGGTATGAAAAGGAGGAGGGGCTTGAGGCTGGGCATCCTAGCCATCTATAGCCATATGACCTCTCATGTGGGCATAGCCTTATCATAGCACTTATGCCCATGTAAGATAATCTCAGTTTGGGAAACAAGGAGTAGTACTAGGATCTCCCCATAATATAAGGGCCTAATAGCAGGAATCACACTCTTACCTAAGGTAGACTGAAGGTTGAAGAGACATTGGGGAAGAAGGAGCCACTAAACTAAATGTTTGGGACATATGGAGGTGGTGAAAATGAAAAAGGATAGCTATTAACCAAATTCGAAACACAACATCCATATTTTGTGACCTAAAATGGGAACAAAAAATGCACTTCGACCGCTATCCATATTCACAACGTAGGACTTTTATCAATTTGTTGTTCGAAACCCTTGAGGGCGTTGGCCTACAATGGTTATAGAGACCTTGGGCCGAGCATCCATGCTCTTTTGAGGTGCCTTCAGATGTGAAAGATAATGGAACCCCATGTAAAGGGATTCTGTGAAGAATAAATGTGCATGTGCAATTTAAATTACGATTGGACAATAGAAGAGGTGGGGACCTTATTGGGGAGGGATACATGGTACGATCTTGATGATCTCGATGTGAATGAGGCCAATAGCCTGCACCACACCATGTGTTTAGATCCAATGGGAGGTCCCGAAGATTGGTGCTGGGCCTATGGATGAATTTTCATGTCTTTACTATGTATCCCAAAAGAATGGGGATCAAGACATGCATAGTTATATAGGTCATTTAGATTAGCATCTTGCAATGAGGACGTGGGAGGAGAGAAGAACAAGGAACGACATATGGGGAAATCATCGTATTCATGACATAAGTGGGGCCAAAGTAGCCTACACGACACCATGTGGGATCCTCCAAAGAACTATACCATGGGCGATAGTCAAAGAATAAACTAGGGGCTAGAATCAAGATGAAGAAACTGAGTGTTTCTATATATCCCATGAAGGTTGGAATCAAGCCACACGTAGTTCTTGCAGTTTATTGTCTTGCAGGATGTCACACAGTTTAACGTCATGCAGGATGACATATAGTTCAATCCCATGAAAGAAGACATATAGTTTAACATTATGAGGGATATTATATAGTTTAATGTCATGTGGGACGACATATAGTTTAATGTCACATGGGATAATATAAAGTTTAACGTCATGCGGGACGACATATATTTCAATGTCATGTAGGAAATTTTACAGTTTAAGGTCATGTAGGACTGGGAAGTATTTGGTCATGTAGGACTGTCGTACTTAGGAAAAGTTTTTCTGGAGGAACTTGGCATTGGTGGGAGGAGTTATACACTGACCATCCAAGGTAACTAGGGAGTATGCGCCATTGAAGTAAACCTTGTGAATGATGTAAGGTCCATCCCATTTGGTCTCCAACATGGGTGGTTTCTTGCCAGGTATCATTGGTGTCTTCAAGGAATATACCAAGTCATCATGAAAGATGGAGTGGAGGAGAACTTTCTTGTTGAATGGTCTAGATATCTTGTTCTGATGCCTTTATAGATTGTTCTAGGCATGAATCATATTCTCATCGAGTGATTCCAACTCCACCAGACAGATTTCAACTACTTTATCTGCCACTTTCTAATCACATACCACTTTTCACAATGAGGGAAATTGAATCTCGATGGGCAGTACAACCACCATTCTGTAAACCATTGAATATGGGATCACCTTGGTTGAATTACAAGCCATCGTCTGATAATCCCAAATGGCATTGGGGAACTTTTCCAGCCAACTCTTCTTGTTCTGACTAACCAGTTTATGCATAATGTTAGAGAGGGTTTTTTCAAACAACTCTATCTATCCATTATCCTGTGCATGATAATAGGAGGTATGGTTAGAATGGATGTTGTACTTATCGTACAATTTTTTCAGCTCACCTGCCCGAATGTCCATGCTGTTATCAGTGAGCACAAAGTGAGGGACTCCAAATTGGAAGATCATGTTGGATTTCACAATGTCTAAGATGGAACGAGCCTTGAAATCCCTGACTGGAACTGCATCTTCCCACTTGGAGAAGAAATCTGTAGTGGTCAGGACGAACCGGCACTGGCGAGCTGTCACTGGTGGATATGGTCCCATGACATCAAGTCCTCATACCACAAATGGCCAAGAGTACTTAGTAGTGTGGAGTCGATCTTGTAGCCAAATCATAAATATGGAATGAATTTGTCTTGCATAGAAACTTTTGGAGAACTCGATGCATTCATGGATCATGGAGGGCAAAAAATACCCTAGTCTCTAGATCTGGTGAGATAGTTTCAGCCTGGTCTGATGAGCCCTACATGAACCAGCATGAACCTCATTAATGACATGGGAAATCATGACTCCTTGAATGCAATGGAGGATAACCCCATCAAACCCATGCTTGGAGAGGATCTTCTCACAAACTGGAAAGTCATAAAGGGTAAACTATAATGTGTGATGTTGAATTCTCTTAAGCTCCACCCGATCTGTCGGGGGATTACCATTTTGGAGGTACTCAACAAAGGATTTACTCAACAAAGGAGGTTCTCCAGTCATGATTCAATTCATTCACTACATTAGAGGGACATGGGGGTCCTGATTTGGAGGAGTCGGTGGTAAGTTTTCTTACATGCCGGTAGTTAGCTTCATCTAGAGTGACAGGAGAAATGACTCTCTGGTGTGCCATATGGATAATTAGGCCATCATGTTTCGGATTTGAAAGTGATGCAGCTAGGATGGCCAGAGTGTCATCTCTACCATTCTAATATCAAGGTACATGAGTAAATTATGACTGAGATGGGAACTAGGCCATTAGCTAGAGAGATTATTCCAACAATGGTACGAGCTTTGGATTTCTAATGACATGGTAACTATTTTTCTACATGATGACTAGTTCGGAGTCCCCTTTCTCATGAAAATGGGGAACTTCAATCTCAAGGTCCAACATGAGGCCAGTAATGCGAGCAGGATACTCTGCCTCAATGTTGGTGAAACCTTCTTACAATAGAAATGAATACGGTAGAATGTATTGTGTTATGGTGATAAATACAATACCCAGGACCACTCTGTTGAGCAATGGGTCATTGATCCATTTGTCGGTGGGGCTCTAGGAAGCACCATCGAAGTGAATTTTCCAACATGGAATGGATTGGTCTACCGAGGTAATTGATCATGTTGTTGAGCATGTCAAATTTGTTGTTTAGTTTTAACTAGAATTTCTGCAGTATAACATCAACCCTAGGTCATCTCTCGATTGAGCCTTGAATAATTAATTCAAAAATGTGGTTATAACTATAAAATTAAAAAAATTAAAATAGAGTTTTATAATTCTTGGGTTGGATGATTACATATGACAATAGATAATTAAAGTGATAAAACAAAGTAAAAGTAAACAAGATTAATTAAACGTGATCAACCCGGTGTACTCTCATGATGCTCATCCTTCATCGCTTCATGAGATAGAGTTATGATCTTTTGATCCCTAGGCTGTATCACCTATAACCAAACTTTTACTGAGTTTATACAAGGATATATCCTAGGGTTTAGATGAAAAAAAAAATGATTCACCTAACACCGCCGATGATGGGATGATTTGTGTTAGACTTCCTAACCGAAACTTAGCAAGGAAACACATGAAGAACTCGATGTGCTTTCCAGAATTGTATGTTATTTCGATGTGATATCATTACATAAATTTACATGGCCTTGATACTGCTTATGTGAGTTCAATTGGAAAATATGAACCACACAAACACTACAATTGAATGATGGGAGAAAAAATGATGAACGGTGTGTAAAACATCACATTAAAGGCTACACCCAAATATCTTCATTTGAGTTTGAATATAACATAACTGTATATAACTCAATTAAATAAAAATATATTATGATAAAAAACAACATACAAACATGTAATTAAAAATACAATTCAAATATTACAACATTAAGATCGAGATTTACAACATGTTCCTCCCCTAGTGATCACAAGGGGTTTAGAAACCCCTGGAAGGGGATAAAGAAGAAGATGTTGATGTAGATCTTCCCATAGCCTTCAGAACATAAGATATTTTTTGGGGGACTCCTTTGGGACTCCAAAATGGAATCACCTTTCCTCTGGGTTGGTCTCCTAAATATGGTCCCCAAGGTTCCAATGTATAGACAATGTGGAAGTGGTTTTGGGAACCATGATTTCAGGAATCTTCTTGGTCCTTGGTTTTAGCCAGTCAAAAATTCATACATCACATTGGAAAAAACTAAAATGTTGTTTCCCGACACCTTGTCTACCTCCATTTAAAATTTGACAGCCATATAAACAATATAATAAGATATATTTCTAGAATTCAAAAGCAATGTTTTAACCCCTTTCATATCCACTTTACTGGACATATTAGTTTGTATGGCCCTCTAAATGGATGAATTAGGATTTTGTGCCTTCAGATGAAATGGGTTTCCTTATATATAGGACCATCCCTCAATTTTTCAGCCCCTTTGAACTCATGGTTGAGAAGAAGCATGCGTTTTAGTCCACTAGTGTGCTTAGATCATGTGCAGATTGACCCATTTTTCTTTGGCTTCATAATGCGTCATCCAAATCACCTCCACCTACAAAATAATTATCATGACTAGTAACATTTCCCTTTTTAATAGTGTTAAATACAAAATAATTGAATCAAATATGGAGTTAAATTTGTTATTATACTTTTAATTTTCAATACAAAACCAGTTTAATTCATTGGTATAATGGTGAAATAAAACAGTGAATCATTGTACGATCACACCCCCACACCTAAACATTGTCACTCCAGGGAAAAGTATAATATTCTAATCATGTTCCATTCCTAAATAAAAGGTGTAAAAACATCCAAGATTATTTTGAAATAAAATCCATCAAGTCTCATTTTTGGAATCAATTTTCCTATCATTTTTATTTCTCACATTCAAATTTTTTGAACTTCATTTGTTCACCCATGTAACATGTCGCTAGCTACCTCACCTAAAAAATTTACCTCTTCACTAAAGGGACATATAAAAGTGGATTTATGATATTTTCCCAAAGTTCATGTGATTTTATCACATGATTTATAGGATTCCCATTTCTCTACTAGAAAAAACTTGTGTGGTATATAAGAGGACTTCAGAAAGGTTGTTTTGAGGTTCAATGGATGGTATGATTTAATGTTTAAAAATCTATGGCAGAATAGGAGTGTTTAATATCTTATGAACAAACCATGAAAAAATTCATCAATTGTACACCATTAATTTACACACTCAACCCCTCACAATGTGTATCACCTCTAACTAACTCTCCCCATTGTCTATTTTGGTGGATCACAACCAAGAAGTGAATAATAATGAGTAAACATCCTATTTTCTCCATTTTTTCTTCTGTTCTATTTTTTTCAATGCACATAACTAATTTTTTTGTGTCATTTTCTTAAAGAAAAAGAGGGAAACATGTGTAAAACTATGATGTAATATGGCTTGTGAACCCAATGCCCAAGGAAAATGATGGCATCCTTTATATTAACCGATAACAATGATTCTATCCCCATAATTTATATAGAAAAACCCTATCACCCACACTTGATAAAAATAAACAAGAATATACACCTAATATGGGTAGGTGCGGATAAATTAACTTATAATGTGGCTACCTAAGAGGAATTTCATGGTCTCTAAGGCTTAATGATGATAAAATGTAAAGGTGAAAATAATAGAGGATAATTGTGAAAAGGGATTTTCAATGAAAAATTTCCTCTATAATGAATGTAGATTACTTTAATCTTATGGATTCGAATAGAATCAAGGAAAGTTATAGTTTCTCTACCTGACCCAAGACTCTCAAGAAAGTGATTAAAAGTAATAATATTCAATAAATGGCATATAATGTCTATTGGGGAAGGTATTAAAATATTGTTCAGTGTCAGTGAGGCATGGGATTCAAAAATCCATTAAACACCTAAGAATGATTTGAAATTAAAAATTTAAAAAAATGATTCCATATCAACATTCATTTGAAATAAATTTTCCAAAGAATACATGGATTTTCAAAATAAAAATGACTCAAGAATGAAAAATGATTTTGGATATTCTTTTTAAGATCAATTTTTATATAAAAAAATAATGGAAAATCAAAAATGGAAACACATTTTTTTGTTTATTTTTTAGTCTTAACTATGACATGTCACCCTCCACCACACCTAAAATTTACATTTTCCTCAATGAATGTATTTTAAATAAATAGAGAATAAATAAAGGTGTGGAGAAGTGACAACTCGCTAAGTGGTGTCATTTGTGGCATCAATCATTAGATTTCCTCCACGAGATGCTTTGGAAAATCCTCATAGAAGTGTTTGAGCATCTACCCATTGACAGTAATCCTCTTTCCACTATTCTCATGAAAATCCTATATGGTACCAAAAGGGTAATCAGCAGTACGGTATAAGGACCGAGCCATCAGGAACAAAGCTTACCAGGGTGGAGTTTTAGCCTGGAATAGTACATGAGGACCTTCTCCCTAATATGGAACATCCACTGATGAATCATGCTATCACGGATAGAATTTTTATTTTCTTTTATATATTCAGGAGTTCTCATATGCATTATGTTATCTTTCTTCCAACTCTTAAATCTGCAACTTCCTATGCTCACCTTCATCTTAAAGATTCCTTTTACATTGTTTAACAGCCCAAAATATATGGTGTTCTACCTCCACTGGGAGGTGAAAATTCATTCCAAACTCAATCTTCTATGGTGACATTATGATTGGGGTTTTAAAAGATGAACGGTATGCTAAAAGTGCATCATCCATGCGCAAACTCCAATCCTTTCCATTGGCTTGAACAGTTTTTCCAAGATTCTCTTAGCATTCTAGTTTGAGATTTTTTCTTGTCAATTAGTTTGGGGGTGATATACAGTAGAGACATTATGATAAACCCCCTCATTACAAAGAAAAATTTTCATGTTTCGATTGTAAAAATGTGTAACTTGATCATTAATGTTGAATTTCATTAAATAAAACCGACTAAAAAATTGGGACATCACAAAATCAACAACAAATCGACAGTCATCGTTCATAGTAGCCTTTGCTTTCACCTATTTAGATATGTATTCCATAGCTAAAATTATGTACATGAAGTAAAATTAATTAGGAAAAGGCCCCAAGAATTCAATGCCCCATGCATCAAAGATTTCAGGGAATAATATATGTTGTTGGGGAATTTCATTCCTCTTGGAGATATTCCCTGTGAATTGACAACAACTACATGACTTTCATAATATATGGGAATCCATATACAATTTTTTCAAATAATGTCTTATGTAAAGTACCTTTGATATGTACGTTGAGAGAAAAAGTGGCCCTAATAGGAAAAGTGTTGAAAAATGTCCAAACAGAGGTAAACTCATGGTTAGGGACACACATACGATCTACTTGGTCACCAAAAATACTCTACAAAAATTGGTCATCCCAAATGTACCAACGAGAGTCATTCTTATGTCGTTGGGATTGTGAAATTCTGAAATCAGTGGGGACCCTGGATGTTTCTAGAAAATTTAAAATGACTGCATACCAGGGGGTATGGTCCACATCATTACCAAGGTTCTCGTGAGGGAAGAATTCTACAATAGGGAGGTGTGAGTCAACATTATTCTCCAATGGTGGGGAAATCCAACTAATGTGGCCAGATACCACATTTCCACTCCTCTCATATCTATAATGTCAATTTCAAACATTTAGAGGAGGAGCATCCAACGAATGAGGTGGAACCTAGCTTCAAGATTCTTTAGGTTGAAACGAAGGGCAGCATGATCAGAAAATACAATGATTTTTTTACCTGATCAGATAAGAACGGAATTTTTCCAAGTAAAACAAAATAGAAAGATGATAATTTTCAGGGGTTGTGTAGATTACCTGGGCATGGTCAAGGGTGCATGAGGTATACACAATGACATGAGGATCCTTCTCAACCCTCTATGATAAAACTTCCCCAATTGCAAAGTTAGAGGCATCACAAATAATTTCAAAGGGGAGATTCCACCTTGGTGGTTGTATGATTGGAGGTGATGTGAGACTCCTTTTTAGGAAATTGAATTCATCCTCACAATTTTTTTCAAACACAAATTCAGAATCTTTTTTCAATAATTAGGACAAAGGAAGTGTGATTTTACTAACTTCTCTAATTAATTAATGATAAAAACCAGCAAGACCCAAGAAATATCGCACCTTACGAACACATTTTAGATATGGAAGGGATGAAATTAATTCAATTTTAGATTTACCAAATTTAATTCCCTTATTTGAAATGAAATTCCCAAGAACCATCTCATTATCACCCATAAAATGGAAATTCTAATAATTTAAAACAAGATCATTTTCAATATAGTGGTGGAGGACAGAGCCATGGTGTTCCAAACAATCATCAAAAGAAGAATCATATACTGTGAAATCATCCATATAGACTTCCATACAAGTCTCAATGTAAATAGAAAATATACTCAACATACATCACTCAAAAGTACCTAGAGAATTACATAGAGCCAATGGAATCCTTATGTATGAAAATGTGCCAAATGGACAAGTAAATGTTGTCTTTTCTTGACCCTCCAGGGCTATATGGATTTGAAAATATCCAGAATAGCCACCAAGGAAACAATACAGACTCCCCAACTATTTTTAACACATGTTGGAACCAATTAATTCCATTAATTTGACACAACTGTCATTCATGTTTTTTAGGCACAATTTTCACTGGGATAAACCATTTACTATTAGATATAAGATAACTGATCCATGCAGCATGTTACTTTACTGACTTCCAATTTTACCACTTCAAGGAGAGTGGGATTTAAATGGCATTGAGATTGTCTTACAGACTTATCCTCATCATCCAAAAGTAGATGGTGAATACAAATAGACTGGATATTCCCAAGAATATCAACCAATTCCCATGCAATTTCCTTTTTACACTCTCTAAAAAGATGATGCATATTTTTATTCCTACTGTTAAGAGTGGTTATTGGCTATAATGATAGGCAATAGGTCAATACCCTCAAGATAGACATATTTTAAATTAGGAGGAGGTTGTTTAAGTTCCAACATAGGTTGTTTTTTCAATTAGGGGGGGGGGATTTAGGGGGTGTGAGGTCCATCAAACTGTCTATCTGATCATGTTAATTCTCCAAAGATAGAGAATCTATTGAAATGAGATTTTCAGAATCATCGACGGTCATGGGTACCTCATAATGAACACACTCATAAATTAAAGCACAAAATTTACACTATTCAGAACCCACACAACACTAAAAACATGAATCAGAATAGAAAACATCCAATGGTGAAGAATAGGAAAATGAACCAGAGTATGGGTTGAGGAGATAATTGTGTGTGTGTGCATCATTAGAGAGCACTTCCATCGAATAGACAATAATAGTGGAGTGCTCTTCAACAAGGATTTTAATAGCCTCAAGAACATTAAAACTTACCTTTTCCCCACTGAAATCCATGGAAATCATTGATGAGAGCGGTTTGTCGCGAACCACAATTCAATTAATTTCTTATTTACCTAAAAATTCACCATAGTGGCACACCCTAGGTTCGATCACAAGGAGGCCTCTAACACACACTATTTTCCTACTGTCACTATTATAAACTAACTAATATAAAATATGATACTAATATAAATGGGGGGGGGGAATAATATCAAATGAATAAAAAAAATATAATATATAATAATGAAATGCAATACATAATGAAGTTAGACTAAAAAAAGAAGGCAGTTGTTCTTAGGAGGTCGTGGTGGTTGATATCATTGTTTTAAAAAATCCCAATATTCAACTCAATGAGGTGATCAAGACCTGTCACACCTCACCTTCTCGTTTGGATTGTCATTACCCCATACCGAGACCTCTGCATACAGGGTAATGCCCTTCCTAAATTAATCTAGGAGTCATCTTCGCTGACCATCACTACTCATGTCATGCTCCACCATATGCACAACAAAAATAGTAATGGGAAGGAAAATAGATAAACGAGAAGAAGAAATTGGTGGAAGAGAAAACAGGGAGACCGCTCACTGTAATCGATTTAACCACCAAAAAAATTCTTAGAATTGAATAAAGGATAATAAAATTACATCTCAATAACTCAATCAACCCACCATTCCCTCCCTCGAACAAGCACCGAGGTTAGTTCTCCATTTTTAGTGGAGTTGAGAAGGGAATAACGGAGGTAGAATACATAAAATAAAATAAATGGAAGAAATGTGGTATGAAGAGAAAAGCTAAACTACTATATATTAAAACTAAAAGTAACTATTACAACAAATATACTCAACCTTTCCCCTTGAAAATGGATATCCTTTTAAAAGAGAGAAGAGATACATATTTATAGGGAAAATGGTTGATGAAATCTCGACTCAATTCTATCCTCCGGATTGTATCGACTTTTCGGCCCCATAAATGGAATACTTGGTAATTCATCCCTTCTTAAGAGTTTTTCCATATAATCTTCCTCATCTCTCCACAAACTTTCTGCCAGATTGGTCCATTTATGAGGGAGTTATGGCAGGTTTAGTGCGGAAAATGGAATCTGCCAACGTGAATCTTCGTCTTCCACAACTCCAACGTCCCATGACATTAAGTCCGTGAAAACCGCCGATTCATACGTGTACTCCTTAACGAAATATGTTCATTAATTCCTCTTACAGCTCCATGTTAAATTTAACCTCCATTGGATTGGTCATCTTTGAGATAAAAGCTCATAGTTAAAACATTCCAATTCAGCACACAATTTTTGAGGTCCGGATTGTGAGCTGGTTTTGGGCCTCCAAATGATTGATTGTGCTGGGAATACAGAAGGCTGAAATTCTTACCATGATATAAGGAAACCTATAAAAAATTAATTTAACAATTTGGTTCAGTGTGTAAAATTATATGGCCAAAATACAGAAGAAAAATAAAACAGTTAAACACCATATTTAAGCCACTTTTGCATTTGAGCTCAAAATTCCACCAAATCCTAAAAATGTGACAATTGCACATAAAATAACACTATGGTGGGTATTAGAACATTGAAATACAGTATATAATATATGAAAATTCAATCTTTATCAATCATACCATTGTGAACATTGATGATCATCCTTGCGGTTTTGAGGAATGACCTATCATGTATGAGAGGGGTATGTTCTTGGGTTTGGGTATCTTATATCTCAAGAATGTAGAAATAAGCGGTGAATATGAGATTCTTCACTCTGAAAAGGAAATCATTAGTCACTCTTGTTGGATGTGTTGTACTCTGATTGGAAATTTTCAAAAAATGCTTATGGGTTGAAGCTCTCTAGCTTGTAGAGAAGTATAAACGGAGTTAGGAATTACATTAATGGAAGCACCAAAATATAACATAGCATCTGAAATGAATGTATCCCTTCTGGTACATAGTATTGGAAATGTGCATGGATCCTTGAATTTGGTTGGAATTGCCGGTTGAATCTAATCTAAGACATTCCTTCCCAAATTTACTTTCTCATTCCCTTTCATCCTACTTCTATTGGTCCAAAGATCATTGAGAAATATTGCGTAATGGGGAATTTTTTGACTACATCCTGTAATGGAATATTACCTTGAACATTTTTAAATGTATCAATTATTTCAGTATCAATCTCATTATAATTATTTTTCTTATATTTAGAGAGTCTTTGGGGAAAATAAAGAAGAATTGATTGTTCATTTTAATCATCAATGATAATTTGTTTACGATTTTTATTTTGTTTTTCTTTATTGGAATCTTTTATGGGTGGATAAATAGTGTTTTAAATAGAAGGATATAACTGTTTCATAGAATCAGAAGAAGAAGAATCTTTTTTACCACTAAAAATTGTAACTTCACAAATGTTATCTAAGCCCTTCGTGTTGGAAATGGGTTGGGATGGTAGTTGTCTAGAACCTTGCATCTTACGCTCACCGATGGTGTTCACAAATTGTTCAACATGAGTTCGTAGGTATTGAATTTCCGATTGTGTGGTCTGTTGGAACTAGAGGTTCATGGTTGCTATTTGTTTCACCATGTCCTCGAGGTTTGGTTCATATTTGTGAGGAGGAGGATGATTATTTTGATAAGTTGAAGGATAATAAGGTTTCATACCTTAACCATGTTGATTCCAATCCTACTTGGCATAGCTTGAGTTTCCTCCTTTTCGGTACACAGGTTGTGCTTGCCACCTGAGGTTTTATTTTGGCCCGAATGGTTCTTTCTTGAAGTGAGGTTCTTGTTGGAATGGACGCCCTAGGAACATAGCTGCGCAAGACTCAGGTGAATCTTGATGTTGTGGGCACTCATCAAAAAAATTAGTATTGTCATAACAAATACCAAAATGTAATGGAACTATAGGATATTGTGAGTTACCTTTTGCTTGAGCTAATTGCCTTAGAATGGTATTCTTCTCATTGATCTTGTTGTCTTCCTTTTATTCTAGAGATGAATGACTTTCCTCATGAACTCCTCGGGTTAGTGAAATACCTCATGTACCAAATTTTTGTTCATTTTGAGATATGCTAAATATTATGTCCCGAGCAGTGGAAGGAGTTTTATCAACTGGGGATCCACCAGCTGCAGCATCAATCATTCCATGATCCATGGGCATAATTCCCTCATAGAAGTATCAGATTAATTTTTTTTCACTAATCTGGTGGTGAGGGAATATCAAGCATAGTTTTTTGAATATCTCATACTATTCATGAATGGTCTCTCCTTGTGATTGCCTAATTCCCTAGATTTCATTCCTAATTGATGTAGTTTAGGAGGCAGGGATGAAATTCTCTAAAAATAGTCTTTTTAGGTCATTCCAGCCCCCAATTGTGGTAGGAAAATAGTATAGACAATACTTTGAAACACCATCAAGGGAGAAAGGAAAATCCCTAAAATTAATTTGGTCCTAAGATACATTTTGGGGATTCATGGTGGAGAAAACTAAATGAAACTCCTTAAGGTGATTTTTAGGGTCTTCACCGGGAAGAACATGGAATTTAGGAAAAAGTTTGATGAGGCCTGATCTTAGTTCAATGTTGGCTACTTCCTCAGGATATTGGATGTATGCAGGTTGGTACTCCATATCTTTGGTGGTAAGTTCTTTTAAGGGTAAATTATTTGTATCCATGTGTTCTTGAGTTTGATTGGGTTCAATTTTTGATTGGTTAATGGACACTTGAGGTTCCAAAAGGGGTTCCTCACTATTAACTTATTGACCTTATATATATTCCTTGATTTTTGAATGGAGTGATTTTTCCATTTCAGGGTCAAATTCAAGTAATGTTTTTTACCAGATCTTGTCATTCAACAACAATGTCAAATTTGATTGATTGATTGTTTTTTTTATGGAATATGAATGAAAAAAAGACTTAAGAAATATAAGGAGAAATGAAAAGAGAATGTTATACTAAAAAATTAGAGAGAGTTATGGAGATGAAGAAGAAAAATATAGAGAGAGGAAGAACACACAAAAACAACCAAAAATGGAAACAAAAACAAAAACAAAAACAATCGAATGGTGATGGGAAATTAAAAGGGTTAATAATTAAGAAGTAAAATAAATAAATAAATGGTAATATTGAAAAAAATGATCTTGGATCTCTATCAACAGATCCAAAATTTGACCGCATTGTCAGGCATGTCAAATTAGTTGTTTAGTTTTAACTAGAATTTATGTAGTAAAGCAGCAACACTCGATCGTCTCTCAAAGGACTTAGATCATTAATTAAAAAAATTGGTTGTGATTATAAAAGTAAAAAAAATTGGAAATGGGGTTTTAGAATACTTGGGTTTTATGATCAAATATGACAATAGAAAATTAAATTGAAAATACAAAGTAGTAGTAAACAAGATTAATTAAATATGATCAACCCAGGGTACTCTAATGATGCTCATCCTTCATCGCTTCATTAGATAGAGTTATGATCTACTAATACCTGGTTTTTAACACCTAGAACCCGAATGTTACTGTGTTAATACTAGGATTCCTCCTAGGGTTCAGTAAAAAACACACAATGATTAACCCGACACCGCTGATGATTGGGTGATTTGTGTTCGCCTTCATAACCGAAACTCACCAAGGAAACACACGAAGAACTTGATTTTCTATCCAGGTTTGAATGTTATTTCTTTGAGATACCATTAAATAAATGTACATGGCCTTGAAAGTTCTTATGTGAGTTCAATTGACAAATTTGAACCACATAAACACTACAATTGAATGATGGAATAAGAAGGGATGAACAGTGTGTAAAACATCACATGAAGGGGTACCCCAAAACATGTTCATTTGAGTTTTAGTATAAAATACCAGTATATAACTCAATTAAATAAAAATAGAGGATGATGAAAAACAACATACAAACCTATAATTAAAAATACCATTCAAATATTACAACATTAAGCTCGGGATTTACTACTTCATCCTCCTTGGGTGATCACAAGGGGCTTAAAAACCCATGGGAGGGGAGGAAGAAGAAGATGTTGAAGTAGCACATCCCATATCCTGTAGAACATTAAATTTAGGTGGGAGAACTCCATTGAGACTCCAAAATGGAAGAGCCTTTCCTCTAGATTGATCTCTGAAATGGGGTTCCCAAGTTGCCAATTTATAGGCAAGGTGGAAGCGGTTTTGGGAACCCTAATTTAACAAATCTTTTTGGTACTTGGATTTGGCCTATTAGAAAGTCATACATAACATTGAAAAAGGCTAAAAAGTTGTTTCCCGACACATTTTCTGCATCCTTTTCAAATTTGGAGGTTGTATGTGGAATATAATAATAGATTTTTCTAGAATACAAAGGCAATATTTTGACCCCATGTGGATCCACTTTTTTTGACGGATTAGTTTGTACAGGCCTATTAATTAATGAATAGGGTGTCGGTGCCTTCATATGAAATTGAGCTCCATAAATATCGGACCAAACCACAATATTTCATCCATGTTGAATTCATGGTTTAGATAAAGCATGTGTTTTAGTCCACTAGTGTTCTTGGATCATGTGCAGATTTACCCATTTTTCTTTTACTTCAACATGCGTCCTACAAATCACCTACACCTACAAAATAATTATCAAAACAAGTAACATTTCCCTTTTTAAAAGTGTTAAAATCAAAATATTTTAATCAAACATGGTGTGAAATTTGTTATTATACTTTTAATTTTCAATACAAAATCAGTTTAATACATTGGTATAAGGGTGAAATAAAACAGTGAATCGTGGTACGATCACACCCCCACACCTAAACATTTTCACTTCTGGGAAAAGTAAAAAATCCTTATCAAGTCCCATTAATAAATAAAATATTTGAAAACATAAAAGATTATTTTGAAATAAAATCCATCATGTCTCATTTATGGATTCAATTTTCCTATCATTTTTCTTTTCTCACATTCAAATTTTTTGAACTTCGTTTGTTCACCCATGAAACATGTCGCAACCTACCTCACCTAAAAATTTTACCTCTTCAATAAAGGAACATATGAAAGTGGATTTACATTCTTTTCCAAGAGTTCATGTGATATTACCATATGCTTTCCAAGATGCTCATTTATCTACCAATAGAAACTAATGTGCCACTCATAAGGGCTTCCAACAAGTTGTTCTGAGGTTCAAGGATCGGTAGGATTTAATGACTAAAATTATGAGGCTGAAGAGGTGTATTTAATCTCATCTGTACAAAAAATTTCAATATTAAGCAAGTGTTCTCAATTAATTTACATACTAACCCACTCGCAAAGTGTATCACATCAAACTCACTCTCCCTATTGTCTATTTTTGTGGGTCACAACCAAGAAGTGAATAATAATGAGTAAATATCCTCTTTTCTCCATTTTTTTCTTTCGTTCTATTTTTTCAGTGTACAAAACTAATTTTATTATATAGTTTTTTTAATATAAAGAGGGAAACATGTGTAAAACAATGATGTAATATGGGTTGTGAACCCATTGCCCGAGGAAAATGTAGGCATCCATTATATCAACCCATAACAACGATTCTCTCCCCATAATTCCAATGGAAACACCCTCTCACCCACACTTGCTGAAAATAAACAAGAATATACACAAGATATGGGTTGGAAGGGATAAATTAGCTTAAAATGTGGCAACCTAATAGAAATTTTATGGTCTCTAAGGCTTAATGAAGATAAAATGTAAAGGTTGCAAAAATAAAGTATTATTGTACAAATGGATTTTTAATGAATGATTTCCTATGTCATGAATGTATGATACATGTATCTTATGTCTTAAAACCAAATCAAGGCAAGTTATAGTATCTCTACATGACCCTAGACTCTCAATAAAGTGATTAAAAGGAAGAATATGCAATAAATTTCTTAGAATGACTCTTAAGAAAGGGATTAAAATATTGGTCAGTGCTAATGAGTCATGGTATTCAAAAATTCATTAAACACCTAAGAATGATTTGACCATACAAATTATAGAAAAATATTCCATATCAACATTCATTTGAAAAACAGTTTTCCAAAAATAATGGAATTTCTCACAAAATCGACTCAAGCATAAAAACTGATTTTGGATATTCTTTTTAATATCATTTTTTATCTTAAAAGACAAAATAAGTGAAAAATCCAAAAATAAAACACATTTTTGTTTTTGTAATCCTAAATATGACATGTCACCCACCCACACCTAAAATTTACATTTCCCATAATGAATGCATTTTAAACAAATAGACAATAAATAAAGGTAGGGAGAATTGACAGCCTACTAGGAGGTGTTATAAGTGGCATCTATCAGATGTATTTCCTCCACGTGATGAATTTGAAAATCCTTATAGAAGTGTTTGAGCCTCTACCTGTTGAAAATAATCCTCTGTCCACTATTCTCATGAAAACATTGTATGGAACCAAAAGGGAAAACATCAGTAATGGTATATGGAATGAGCCATTGGGGAATGAACCTTACCTGGGTGGAGCTTTAGCTGGTAATTGTACACGAGGACTTTCTCACCAATATGGAACATCCACTGATGAATCAAGCTATCGGGGATAACCATTTTTTTCTTTATAGATTCTGGAGTTCTTATATGCATTACATCAAATTTCTTCCAACTCTTGAATCTGCATCTTCCTATGCTCATCTACATCTGAAAGATTCATATTACATTGTTTAACTGCCCAATATGCACTGTGTTCTACGTCCACTGAGAGGTGAAAATCCATTCCAAACATAATATTCTATGGTGACATTCTGATTGGGGTTTTAAAGGCAGTACGGTATGCCCAAAGTGAATTATCCAAGTTCAAACACCAATCTTTCCTATTGAGTTGTACCATTTTTTCCATGATTCTCTTAACTTCCCGATTTCAGATTTCTGTTTGTCCGTTAGTTTGGGGTGATATTAAGTAGAGACGTTGTGATCAGGCCCATACTTACAAAGAAAATTTTTCATTTTTGATTGCAATAATGGGATCCCAGATCATTAATGATTAACTTCGGCAAACCAAACCGACGTTAAATTTGGGACCACAGAAAATCAACAACAACTCGAGAGTCCTCAGTCCTAGTAGCCTTTGTTTCCACCCATTTGTACACGTAGTCCTTAGCTAACAAGATGTACATGAAGCCAAAATAATATGTAAAAGGCCCCCTGAAGTAAATTCCCCATGCATCAAATATTTCACAGAATAATATGGGTTGTTGTGGAATTACATTCCTCTTGGAGATATTCCCTATGAATTGAAAACGACTACATGACTTGAAAAATCATTGGTAATCCCTATACAATGTTGCCCAATAAAGTCTTGAGTCAAGGACCTTTCGAGCAGTACGTTGATAGCCCGAGTGACCCCCACAGGCCAGAGTGTCGCATAAAGTCAAAATAGAGTTAAACTCATTGTTTGGAAGACACCGACGAACTACTTGGTCCCCACAAATTCTCCACAAATATGGGTCATCCCAAATGTACCAACGAGAATCATGCTTAAGTCTCTGGGATTGTAAAATTCTGAAATCATTGGGGACCCTAGATGTTTCTAGATAATTTACAATGTCTGCATACTAGGGGGTAAGGTCCATAAAATCAGAAATGTTCTCATGAGGGAAGAATTCTCCAATGGGGAGGGGTGAGTCAAAATTGTGGTCCAATGGTGGGGAAATACTACTAATGTGGTCAGCTACCAAATTTTCCACTCACCCATTTATCTAATCTCATGGTCAAACTCCTAAAGGAGGTGCATCTACTAAATGAGGTGGAGATTAGCTTCTGTTTTCTCTAGCAGGAAACGAAGGGCATGATGATCATAAAAGACAATGATTTTTGACCTGATAAGATATGAATGAATTTTTTCCATTGCAAACACAATAGAAAGAAGTTTTTTTCATTTGTTTTGTAGTTCACCTGGGTAGGGTCAAGGGTACGTGAGGAATACACAATGACATGAGGAGACTTCTCAACCCTTTGTGATTAAACTTCCCCAACTGCAATGTTAGAGGCATCACACATAAGCTCCAAGGGGAGATCCAACCTTGGTGGTTGGATGATGGGAGGTGATGTGGGCCACCTTTTTAGGGAATTTAATGAATCTTCACCATATTTATCAATAAAAAACCTAGAGTCTTTTTTCAATAATTGGGACAATGGAAGTGTGATCTTACTAAATCCATTAATGAATCAGTTATAAAAACCAGCATGACCCAAGAAAGATCTCACCTCACAAACATGTTCTAGATATGGAATGGATTAATTTAATTAAATTTTAGATTTATCAACATTAATTCCATTATTTTAAATGAAATTCCCAATGAACTATCCCCCGCTCAACCATAAAATGACATTTATCATAATTTAAAATAGGATCTTTTTCAATGCAGCGGTGGAGGACAGAACCCAGGTGTTCCAAACAATCATCAAAAGAAAAACCATATACTGTGAAATCATCAATAAATAAATCCATACAACTCTAAGGGTACTCAGAAATAATACTCAACAAACATCACTGAAAAGAACCAAGAGCATTTCATAGACCAAATGGCATCCTTCTGTATGCAAATGTGCCAAATGGAGAGGTAAATATTGTCTTTTCCTGATTTTCAGGGGCTATATGGATTTGAAAATTACCTGAATATCCATCATGGAAACAATAATTGGACTTACCAGCCAACTGTTCTAACATTTGTTTAATGAAAGGTAGGGAAAAGTGGTCCTTTCATGTGGCATGATTTAGTCGATGGTATTCAATACAGACTCGCCAACTGTTTGGAACATGTGTTATAACCAATTCATTCCTTTAATTTGACACAACTTTTATTCTTTTTTCTAGGCTCAATTTTCCCTAGGAAATCCATTTACTATTATATATATGATAAATGATCCCCACAACAAGTAATTTATGGACATCCAATTTTACCACTTCAAGGATAGTGGGTTTCAATAGGTATTTAGATTGTCTTACAGACTTAACCTCATCATCCGAAAGTTTATGGTGCATAAAAATAGACAGGATAATCCCAGAATTATTATCCAATGTCTATCCAATTTTTTTAAACTCTCTCAAAATATGAAGCAGTTTTCATTCCTACTGTTGAGAGAGGTTATTGGAAATAATGACTTGCAACTGGTCAATACCCTCATGATAGACATATTTTAAATTAGAAGGAAGTTGTTTAAGTAACAAAACCGGGGAGTTTTGGACTGGGGGAGGGGATTTAGGGGGAGTGAGGCCCATTAAACTGTCTATCTGCTCATGTTTTTTCTCTAATGATAGAGAGTATTTTGAAATTAGTTTTTCATAATCATCGATGGTCATGGGTACCTCAGAATGAACACACTCTTTAATTAAATCACTAAATTTACACTTTTCAGAACCCACACAACACTCAAAACATGACTCAAAACTCAAAACATCTAGAAGTGAATATGACGGAAAAAAATTAGAGTATGGGTTGAGTAGAAAATTGTGTGTGTGTGAATATTTTAAGATAACTTCCATTGAATAGAAATGAAGAGTGGAGTGCTCTTCAATAGGGTTTTTCATAGCCTCACGGATATTAATACATAACTTTTCTCAACCGAACCTCATAGATAGCATACCATTGTGAACATTGATGATTGTCCTTATTGTTTTGAGGAATGGCCTCCCATATATTAGAGGGACATGTTCTTGGGTTCGGGTATCTTCCATCTCAAGAATGTTGAAATTAGCGGGGGGAAATGTGATTCCTCACTCTAATAAAGACATCCTCAATCACTCTTGTTGGGTGCATTGTACTCCAATTGGCATATTTCACAACAATGCTTGTTGGTTGAAGCTCTCCAACCAGCAGGGAATTATACATGGAGTGAGGCATTACATTAATGGAAGTACCTAAATATAACATAGTATCTGCAAAATAATGTCTCCCCTATTGTGCACGGTATTTTGAATGTGCCTGGATCCATGAATTTGGTAGGAATTATTGGTTGAATCAAAGCTGGGAAATTTCTTCCCATGTTGAATATCTCATTCCCTCCTATCCACCTTTTATGGGTGCAATACATTTTGAGAAATTTGGCATAACAAGGAATTTTCTTGACTACATATACTAAAGGAAAAATAACTTGACATTTTTTAAACGTATCTATTATTTCATTATCAATCTCAAAATCAGAATTTGTCTTATATTTAGAGAGTCTATGGGGAAAAGGAAGAGGAATGGATTGTTCATTTTAATCATCAATGATAATTAGATTACTCTTTTTTTGTCTTCATTGGAATCATTTATGGGTGGGGAAATCATGTTTTCTAGAGGGGGACATACCTATTTCATAGAACCAGTAGAATGAGAAATATTTTTACCACTACAAAGTGTAATTTCACATACGTTAACTTTTTCCTTCAAATTAGAAATGGGTTGGGATGGTAGTTTTTTATAACTTTGCATCTTAATCTCACCGATGGTGTTCACCAACTGTCCAACATGAGTTTGTAGGTCTTGAATTGCCGATTGTGTGGTCTATTGGAACTGGAGGTTCTGGGATGCTATTTGTTTCACCGTGTCCGAGAGGCTTGGTTCAGATTTGGGAGGAGGAGGATGGTTTATTAGAGAAGTTGAAGGATAATAATATTTCATCCCTTGGCTTTGTTGACACCAATTTTTCATCGGGTAGTTTGAGTTTTGTCTTTGTCAGTACTGGGGTTGTGCTTGCCACCTCGGGTTTGGATTTGGCTTGAATGGTTTTTTCTTGAAGGGAGGTGCTTATTGGAATGGATGCCCGGGGAACACAGATACACAAGACTTAGGTGAATCTGGATGTTGTGGGAATTAGTAAGAAAAATTAGTATTGTGAGAGAAAATACCACAACATAATGGAACTGGAGGAGACTGTGGGTTACCCTGTGGTTGAGCTAATTGCCTTAGAAGGGTATGCATCTCATCGAGATTGTTATCTAACTTTTATTATGGAGATTAATGACTTACCACATGAACTCCGTGGGTTGGGGAAATAGCTCGTGTATGAAATTGTGGTGCATTTTTAGCCATGTTGGCTATTATGTCCAGAGAAGCATTAAGGAGTATTACAACTAGGTAAACACCAGCTACATCATCAATCATTCCATGATCCATGGGGATAAGACCCTCATAGAAGTATTGGATTAATATTTGTTCACTAATATGGTGGGGATGGCAGATTGAGAAATGTCTTTTGAATCCCTCCTAGTATTCATGAAGGGTCTCTTCTTGTGATTGAATAATTCCACAGATTTTATTTGTAATTGATGCAGTTTGGGAGGCAGGGAAGAACTACTCTAAAAATAGTATTTTCAGGTCATTACAACCCCCAATTATGGTAGGAAAATATAATATTCAATCCATTGTTACACCATCAAGGGTGAAAGGGAAGGCCCTAAACCTAATTAGGTCCTCAGATACATTATGGGGTTTCATGGTGGAGAAAACTAAATGAAACTCCTTAAGGTGTTTATGAGGGTCCTCACTGGGAAGAACATGTAATTTAGGAAGATGGGGGATGAGGCCATATCTATGTTCAAAATTGGCTATATCCTAATGATATTGGATGTACACAGGTTCGTACTCCACATTCGTGGTGGTCAGTTCTTTTACAGTTCGATTATTTGCATCCAATTTTTTTGGGTTTGATTAGATACAATATTTGATTGGTTGATGAACACTTATGGTTCTAAAACGGTTTCCTCAGTATTACTATATTGATATTCTCAATACTCTTTGATTTTTGAATGGATTTATTTTTCAATTTCAGGGTCAAATTCAAGTAGTGTTTTTACCAGGTCTTGTTATGCAACAACAATTTCCAATTTGGTTGATTGATTTTTTCTTGTTTTTTTTCAAATTTTAGGGAATATGAATGAAATGAAAATACATAATAAATTGAAGGAGAAAACTGAAGAGAATTTTTTGCTACAAAATTATATAGAGAGATGGAGAAGAAGAAGAAAAGGAGAGAGAGGAATAATACACAAAACAACCAAAAAATAAAAAAAAATGAAAAAAACAATCTAATGTTAGTGGGGTATTAAAAGGGGTACTAATTAATAATTAAAACAAATAAATAAATAAAAATAAAGAAAAAAATGATATTGGATCCCTAGAAACGGTGCCATAATTTGATCGTGTTGTCGAGCGCGCCAAATTAGTTGTTTAGTTTTAACTGGAATTTATGTAGTATAGAAACCACCCTAGGTTGTCCCTCGACGGATCATTAGATCATTAATTCAAAAATTTGGTTCCGATTATGAAATTAAAAATAAGGAAAATGAGGTTTTATAATACTTAGGTTTGATGATTAAAGATTATAATAGAAAATGAATGCGATAAAATGAAGTAGAAGTAAACGAGATTAATTAAACGTGGTCAACCCAGGGTACTCTCATGATGCTCATCCTTCATCGCTTCAGGATATAGAGTTATGATATTTTAATACCTGATTTTTAACACCTATAACCAGAATGTTACATATTGTATACTAGTATAACTCCTAGGTTTCATTCAAAAACAGACAATGATTGACCGGACACCGCCAATGGTTGGGTGATTTGTGTTCGAATTCATAACCAAAACTCACCAAGGAAACACACGAAGAACATGTTGTGATGTCCAGGTATGTTTGTTATTTCATTGTGATATCATTACATAAATTTACATTTCCCTGATAGTTCTAATGTGAGTTTAATTGAAAAATATGAACCACACAAACCCCGCAATTTAATGATGGAAGAAAAAGGGATGAACGGTGTGTAAAACATCATATGAAAGGGTACCCCCAAACACAATCATTTGAGTGTGAGTATAACATAATAGCATATAACTCAATTAAATAAAAATAGTATATGGAGAAAAACAATATAAAAACCTTGAATTAAAAATACCATTCAAATATTACAGAATTTAGCTTGGGATTTACAGCATGTTTCTCCTAGGTTGATCACAAGGGGTTTAGAAACCCGTGGGAGGGGAGGAAGAAGAAGGAGTTGAAGTAGCACTTCCTATATTCTCCAGAACGTCAAATATTTGTGGGATGAATATTTTGGGACTCCAAAATGGAAACACCCTACCTCTGGTTCGAACTCCCAAATGGGGAGCCCAAGGTGCCAATTTATATCCAATGTTGAAGTGGTTTTGGAAACCCTAATGTTAAAAATCCGATTGGTCCTTGGTTATGGACAGTTAGACAGTCATAAATCCCCTTGGACAAAAATAAAGAGTTGTTTCTTAAACCATGTCTACCTCCATTTCAAATTATGAGGCCAAATATGGAATATAATAAGAGCTACTTCCAAAATATAGAGGCAAGTTTTTGACCCCGTGCAGATCCACATTAATGGTTAGATTAGTTTGTATGGGACTTTTAATGGACGAATTGGGATTCTATTACTTCAAATGAAGTGGAGCTGATCATATTTGGGACCCAGCCACAATGTTTCATCCCATTTGAATTCACGGTTTAGTAGAAGCATGTGTTTTAGTCCACTGGTGTGCTTGGATCATGTGCAGATTGGCCCATTTTTTTTGGTCATCATCATGGGTCCTCCAAATCACCTCCACATACAATATAATTATTAAAACAAGTAAAATTTGATTTTTAAATAGTTCTAAACACAAAATAATTGAATAGAAAATGGATTAAAATTTGTTATTATACTTTTAATTTTCAACAAAAAACCATTTTAATACATTGGTATAAGGGTGAAATAAAACCGTGAATCGTGGTACGATCAAGAATCACTTCATTAGGGAAATCAAGATCCAGGGACTGGTTTGCATGAGATGGATAAGAAGCATGGAAGTATACCAATGATTTACCCTTAATATATTTATAAGGGACAAACCTAATGTTGAACAACCGAAACATTACCGCCCATAGAGCTAGATGTCCTTTAATCATGGGACAGTTCAGGATGTATTTAGAGGATCCATTCAAAACACTAGTTGTACCTCGTAGTGCTGCAAGTAATGTCATATTTTCTATACTGCGAATACTAGTGAAAGTTAGATCTTCTCGATAGAGGAGTATATAGTATCTACATCGAGGAGCATGCAGTTGAGATTGTATAGACTATTCTTTATCCCCTCATCATTCTTCTAGTAGAGAAGGGCAGTGAGAGACTATTCTAGGGCAGTCACGTAAAGGACCAACAACATTCTAGAGATGGGTGGCATAATGACTAGAGGCTGGAGAAATTGCAGCTTTATTTCCTCAAAAGAAGTTTGACATTCTTCATCCCACTCGTAGACAACGCCTTTCATCATGTGCCAAGAAAAGGGATTATGCTTACCTGCCAGATTCACGAGGAAATGACATATGTATGTGAAGTGGCCTTGTAAACCTAGAAGCTCCTAGTGGTAGCTTGGGAGAGACATCTGACTGATGGACGCAATTTTCTCCAAGTCCATCTCAATGCCCCTCTATCTGACAACGAAGCCTAGAAACATTCCATAGGTAACCCCGAAGGAGCACTTCATTGGATTTATCTTCAGGTGGAGATAATATAGGAATCCAAACACTTTGTCAAGGTCTTTGATATGGTCCCGAAACTAGTGAGATTTTTCCACCAGGTCATCAATGTAACAAGCCCACCAACGTTCGGAGGATTGACATAAATATACGATGCATGAACCGCTGATAGGTCACACCTGCATTCATTGAACCGAAGGGCATGCCTTGGTATCTTAAAGTACGTTATGATGCCCTGAAGGATTTAGAATTATCATCCTCTAGGTCCATTCCGATATCATTATACCCGGAGTACCCGTCCATGAATGAGAGGGCATGGAACCCAGCTGTTGTTTCAATCAATAGTTCCGTCACAGGAAAGGGAAAATCATCCTTTGGACACTGACGGTTGAGATCCTAGAAGTCGATGCTGAATCTTATTTATCTATTCTTCTTCTTGATTGGCTCAATATTGGCTAGCCATTTGGGTTATAGGACCTCTTTAATGAAATTAGTTTGGAATAACATTTCAACTTCTGTCTCAAACATGGCACCGTGAGAAGGGTGAATCTTTTTGGGAGGTTAGTTGAACCTGCGATGATTTTCCAGGAGACTGAGGTGGTGGAAAGCCACTTGAGGATCTAGTCCTGGAATCTCGTCATAAAACTAGGAGAATACCTCATGGTTTTGTTTAAGGAAGTTTATGTACTACTACATATCCTTGAGGGGCATGGAATCACTGATCAATGTGGGTTTTGGGTCTACCTCTCTACCAAGGTTCACCTGTACAAATTCACTGACCATGGTAGAGACGCCCTCTTCAAAGGCGGGGGGAGAATCCTATAAATCTTCTTCTTCACTTAAGGAGGATGGATACATGGTAGGAGGCATTTCCTCTGAGTTGACTGATCCCGATGCGAGGCTGGTACCAGCCTGAGTAGTAGTGGACACTACATCGAAAAACTCATGTGTTGCTGAAACCACAACGACGAAATCTATTGATCCAATCCCATCTAGTCATCGGCCCAAAAGTCCAAGCTTGATGATATTGAAGCAATATTAGTGTGTCCACTTGAGCCAGTTAATTCTATCCATAAAAAACAATCATTTATGACATATATTCATTTCCATGGGGAGGACATCCCAATACCTTATGGGAGTAGGAGGCTCCGGGATCACCTGATCATGGTTTTTGTAGGAGTATGAGGTGATATTCTGGAATTTCTTAGATTTTGAATTTGATCCCACCTCGTTCCAAAAAAAATATGTATTGTCCTATGTTTGGGGTTGTTGCCTCCAATTAGTGGATAGAAAATATGTAGGCGTCATCTAGATCTGTCCACGGGTCGGTCGTAGTCGTGGCATGCTCAACCTCATTAGCCTAAATCTACTTGTCTTTTCTCTTGTAATAGTAGGCATCTAGATAACAAGCTTCACAAGAGGCAAAGGGAGACGTGTCACATTGAATCACACCCACTCGACCATTATGGGAGTACTTGAGGCACTAGTGATACAACGAAGGAACCATAACATGCAGGTGGAGCCATGGACTGCCCATCAATGCATTATAGGTGGTGTCCTGGGAGACAACCATAAACTCGGTGCGGGAAACTGGGACACTGAACTGGGCCTTCAAGCTAATCTTGTGGACCATTTTCTCTTTTATCCTATCATAAATATGGATTCTTAGGTCATAGGGACTCAAACCATCCTCGGAAAACCCCATTTTTTTTAGTGTCTGTGCCGAGATTTGGTTTATCTCAGAGCCTATGTCGATAAGACAGTAATGAACATCCATGCCATTAAACTGGTCAATGATTTATATTGGGAAAATGTGCCCCTAAATGAGAGATCCTTCATCTTATCTAGAGAACGAGATAATGGATTGGCATTCATCATGCTTTACCACCTCATCATTGAAGGCTTATGCAGCTGCTACCTCCCTCTGAAACTAGAGGGGGCTTCTTAAAGCCTCAGTGAGGGCATCATGCATTCCGATGACAGGCGAAGGGCCTCAATGATAGAGAGATTTTCTAGAATGATAGAATGATGATTGAGGGCATCATAATTCCATTCCAGGAATAACCTTATGGTTACAAGAGGTCGCTCTATGACAAGAGGTATGGTTGGCCCTGCCAACTGGACTGGCCGCTGACTGGTTCTAGGAATATCCTGATCCTCACTAGTCGAATTATTCGGAGTGACTGCCAGATGAGGGTCAGATTAATAAAAATAGTCTGTAGAAAAGTGTGGTTGATCACGATGTAGTCGAGGTAGCTCTTCCTGATCCAACAACATGAAAAACAATGAAGGAAGACCTAATGACACAAAATGAGAGGGTTGCACCTATAGAGATCTACGCTGGGTATTCTTCCTGGTTTCGGTAGCATCCACTGCTTGGCTAGAAATACTGACTGAGGCACTCCGAAGACCCATATTTCCGTGGCTCCTTCAATGCTGATGCTGACTTGGGACATTGGGAGGATACACTTGGTGCTCCTCATCGTCAGGAATTATGTTGTGTTTTACCACCTCTATGTTATTAAATGAAGTATACCATGGACTGTTTCTTGAAGATTAATCCACTAATGGACGGATTCTAGGAGGAATCACCATCTCTGGGGGCATGAAGTCTCACAGAGTAAGAGATGACGATGGAATTCGTGGGGGACTTTGTTTTCCCTTACGCCAGTGTTTGCACTTATGATAAGGGGATGTTTGAGACGACGATGGAGAAGTAGTAGCTGCAGAATCTGAAGGTCATGGTCGATTCATGTGCGGATGGATAAAACCATGGGAAAGGGATACTATTCTACGAGACATCCAGTAGTCATACTTATAGGACCCACAGTTATAAACCCGATTCCACTCACCTTCACAGTCGCTGCTGTTGTCTGGCTTCATGAAGACACATGGCACATGTTTTGGAGCTAGGCCTAATCAGACTATATTTTCATCCACCCGGTCTTGAAGCCAGTATTTAAACACATAGCATAGTGTTAGGGTGTGTCCCAGGATCTAGTGATAGGGGCAATAAATAGGGTGATTAGTGAGGTTTGAATCTTCTGGCCACCTATATTCAGGAAAAAGTAAAATCCCATGCTCAAAGGCACTTCGGAAATAACTGGGGACTTTAGCCTCATTTAACGAGTAGCTATTGTTCTTCTAGTCTAGGAAGGGGGAACAAGGAGCCTGACCTTTAACAGGGGATGGAGGATCCTGTCGAGGAGGTGGAGCCTGGTTTTCTCACCTAGGTGGTGGTGAAGCTTTACATGGGGGCACCTTCCGATTCTGAGGTGGGTGCTGCTGGGCTGGAGACTGCGCCTAAGGTGGAGGGACTATGCAAGGCTATAGAGGTGTTCCAATGGTAACAACTCTAGTTTCCTGGGTGCCTCTATTTGATCCACTGCAATGGGATTGGCCCTGGTATCCCTTCTCGTTGGGATTTTAGGAGGCAACAGACATGTATGGATGGCATGTTACAAGGATTCTTCTAGGTGCTATGCCTTATCAGAGATGTCTCATAATCCATTTGGGTAGTTCTGGGTTATCATATCAGGGACTAGTTTTGTCTTAAAATTCCCTATTCACATCGTTTCTAGTTTCTATTGACTCAGTGGAATTTCAAGAGAGTATATGAGCCATTTCCACCGGATGACAAAGTCTGCAACGTGCTCATCAGGCCTCTACTTGAACTTGACGTGGTCATCGATACTCGTCTTCTGAGTGGTGGAATTTAACTAGAAGATAAATTGCCAATGGAGGTCTTACCATCTGGCTACTGATCCAATGGGGTGTGGAATATACCATAAAAACTCTATCCCCTCTAATTCTTGAATGAAGCATCTGAGTTTGGTGGCCTCCTGTTGCGCTGCAGTTCCCAACATGGGCCCACACCTTGAGATAAAGTGGACCAAGTGCCACGGTGGGTCCCTTGTCCAAATGAATGTGGAAAATGTAGGATTTAGAAAACCCAAAGGTGTTGGAATATCATCCATCCATGCTGGATAAGGCTTTAGATCAGGTAGGTTTTCCACCTGTCGTGTCTCCAATGCCTCGAGACAGGAAATGAGTGTTGTCATTGGATCATCTGGGCAGGGGATCTTATATTCAGTGGGATTCCTGACCACCAGATCATTTGGAGGGTCTTAAACATGATTATAAGGCCCATCGACTAGTGAAGTGGTTGGTAGAATGGCATGTGGAGCAGCTGGGAGAACTTGAGCTAGGTCCCGAAGATTATCTCGCCGCTCGGGTGGATTTAGCGACAGATACCCCACCCTCATGCCTTAAGTTATAGCCCCAACCTTGTCTACTTGGGTAGGGTGACCAGGGTTACCTGTAGGTAATTCATCGAAGGGAATTTGTGCATGCCCCTACTTCCCAGCCAAGGATCACCGTAGTCTGAACATCACTCCGCAATACGTTTATCGAGGAGGTCATTGACCATCTTCTTGTGTTCTCCGAGTTACTGACGTAGCACGGCTTTTTTGATATCGTCTTCTACTTTTAACCTTGATCCAGATGGGTCAAAGGGTTGATGGGTCTGAGGTCTTCCTTGCCCTTATTAGGATTTTAGTTGAGGACCAACTCCTCATTGGGCACGAGAAGACCCAGTAGATTTCTATGTTGAAAACTAATCCTTCCCAATAGATCCACGAGGTGCAAAACTCCTTTGGGGTAGAGGTCATCTCCAAGAAGCTCTAGCTCATTCTCACCCCTGATAGATCTTCCATGTTAACTTTGACCCTTCCTGGAGGCATATTCTCTATGTCGCTCGAAAAATTGGGTTGGCGCTGGATGGAACTGAAATGGAGGGCCACAGAGTACGCCCAACCACAGATTTTCATGTGGGGAGAAGCCTCCATGATTATCCTATAGAGCACATTAAATTTTTATACACATTGTTCTGGGAGGGTCCTATGGTGACTTGGTGACTCAAAGAATTGGGCCATGGGGAGTACTGCCAAATCAACCCAACGATATTGTTGGATGATTTCATCAAAGTGTACCCAAATCTTAGGGTACATCACTTATCGATGAAGAAGATGGAAATGAGTTGACTGGAGGGTCTAGTGAAAGAATACAACCTCCTTCTAGGTGAGGGCTTCTAGTGCCCTGAAATTTGGAACTATAACTGGCCAAGAAATCTCTGGGTAATGGTCCACTACGAGAATATCGCACAATCTCCTTGGTCGAGATTTGCGGTCTGGCCCTTCATTTCCCCACTCATCAACTGAAGGTAGCTTGAGAACTAGAAGTGGTACTGAAGAAAACCAATGATATGGAAGGTTGGACAGGGTAGAATATGCTGAGTGAGCTGAAAACCCCCCACATCTCCTGCTATCCTTTGAAGAGTGTAGTGACATAGCTACTACATCATGGTAAGACGGGTTGGCAATCAGAGTTCCTCTCCCAGGGACTACGAATACTGGAAATGGACCACACTACTGGTTGTCTTCCACTGGTCTCTAGAATTGCTCTCTATGATCTCTATTCAAGGAAGAGTGTTCTTCTGGTGATGATGATGGCGATTGCACAACCGAAACTTGTGGAGTTACCAAATTTCCGTCCTCCAAGTTATACCTATGGAGGGAGGTGAGAATCCGATGGACCATACATTCTGGAACTATGAGGTTGATAAACCTTATTCCTTCTCTGTCCCTTGACATAGAGGATCTAGGAGAGGTTTCCATCACTGATTCATATTACGCATCAGAATTTGAGAAGCATATTATTTTAATCTTGATCTAAATCTTCTCGGCATTTTTTTATGGTGGAGAAAACCCAGCCCCATTCCCGAGATGGTTCTTCAGGACATGGTAGATTACTGGAATGAGGAGAACCTTTGACTGTACTGGTTCTGGGGTAGAGAGGATTTATGCATGAGTGAGCTCGGTTGTGGGGAGCACCAGGACAGATATCAAAGGGAACATGGGAAGGACCTCTGTGTCCACTGACTGGTGTGTGGCGGGAATCTCTTTGGAAAGTCCTGGAGTGGGTAGGACCTCCACTGGATCTGATAGGAGCACAGGTGGGACCTCAATTCTTGTTTCCCCTATGCAGCATCAGCATGAGGAGGGTCCTCATACTGTTCATGCTAAACATAGGTAGGACCTCCATAATGGGTTCTAGTGAAGCAAATTTTACCATAAATCCTCTGATTGTTAAGGTGAGGAGTACCTTTTCTAGTTTCTTTTAGGACATGGGAAGGGCCTTTACAATGGAGATTGACCAGATGTGTAACGTCCCAACACAAGAGGCCTACAACAGGAGGAACAACTCCATACCTGATGTAATGAGCATGAGGGAGGCTTCCGTATTGAGTGTCATTGGCATGGGGAGGTCCCTCATTCCAATTTAAGGTTGCACGGGGTGGATTACTACACTGATATTGGTAGCGGGGAGGAATCACGTCCTCATTGGTGGCAGTACGGGGAGGACCTCCGTACTAGGTGTTGAGGCCGCAGGTAGGTCCGTGCCAGCCACTACCTGAACCGATATCTAGAGAGTCGACCCTGCATGCATGTGGGGTAGTTTGAGCCTCGATCTGGGTCAGGTATATAATTGGCCCTTCTCAGCTTACACAGGGGGAAAATGATATACGCTGGCGGTGGCGCGAGCCACTACAATTGTTGATATTGATGTCACTAGCCAGGCTTCCTCCTCATCCTTTGCACGACGCTGGCGTCAGGTTAACTGGACTGGGGCTGGTGGTGCAACCACATACCTTACCTGCTCTTCAGCCCATGGGACCGGGTGGCGGTGCAGGCGCAGCCTAGTGGGAGCCCATCTTGGGAGCCCCTGAAATGGGATCCCGGTTGGGATGGCCTAGACATCCTTGTCCTCATCAGTATAGGGGAGGTATTCATTTAAGCATTCTGGTGAGAGGCTACCGAAATGGTTTTACGTCGGAGTGGGGTGTAATGGCCCCCTTCATGACCCTTGGGTGCGGTTGTGGCGATGAGGCTCTGAAGCCTCTAAATCCTAGTGGGCCATATCCCGAGTCGGGATAATATCCTCATCCTCATATCACTGGATGAGGTTTTTTATCACCCTTCATTGTATGAATTTAGAACGGAAGATAGGGTGTGGGAAACCAATAACTGTGGTTGTGGAGATTATCACAGAAGCAGTGGAGTCACATGAAGTTTCTTCATTGACATTTATCCTTCCGCTGAGTCGGTGGATCAGAGGTGATCAGTTTCTTGTTGTGGATGATTGGGTCCTAGAAAGAAAAGAGATTAAAACATTAGTGATAAAACAAAGAAATCGATATCCCGTGCCCCAAAACCATTCTGTATTCCATGGCTGGTAAGAAGGATCCACGCTGACAATGTCACATACAGTGATGTCAATGATTTAACTGACCCGACTTTTGGTGAGTTTCACGCCAGGACCACTATTTTCCTGGCAAGACCCAGTGCTATATTACTGGATCTGGTGGCACTCTTATCTACCAATGCCACAAACAGTACTAGTCTCCACAATGATGAGAATAATTTCTCATCGTGTTCACCATTTCTATTTCCAACGCTTTCGTCAGGGCACACACATCTGTCTGTGTGAGGACGATGAGGACATGCTAGTACTTAAGGATAGTTTTAACGACTATCCAGTGCATCTCTCCTGGATTAGCTTGATATCTACCCACCATTCTTAAAGAAAAGGCAACATCAAACCTAGTACATAGCATGGCATACATGACAGAACCCACTGCCGAATCATAATGGACTCTACTCATTCTGTCAATCTTCTCCTATGTTTGTGGAAACATTTTCATGGATATATGTACACCATGTGACATAGGTAACAATCCTCTTTTTGATTGTTCCATATCGTACCTTTTGAGCACCTTGTCAATATATATACTTTGACTTAGGCCAAGCATCCTTTGAGGTCTATCTCGATAGATCTTGATCCCTAGGATGTAGGCTACTTCACCTAAGTCTTTCATGGAGAAGCATTCATTTAACCAAGTATTAACTGACTGTAAGACTTGCACCTCATTTCCCATGATTAATATGTCGTCAACATATAAAAGTAGGAAAACGATATCATTCTCTTCAACCTTTTTATAGACACAAGGCTCGCTTTCATTTTTGACAAAACCAGAAACACTTATGGCCTCATCAAATCATACATTCCATGATCTTGATGCCTGCTTCAATCCATAAATGGATCTCTGCAACTTTCATACTTTATTGGCATTCTTTGACTTAACAAACCCTTCGGGTTGAGTCATATAGATGTCTTCAACCAACTTCCCATTTAGAAAAGTAGTTTTGACATCCATTTTCCATATTTCATAATCATGAAAGGCTGCTATTGCAAGCAATATTCTGATGGATTTAAGCATTTCCACTGGTGAGAAGGTTTCATTATAATTAATGCCTTGATGTTGTCTGAAACCCTTTGCAACCAGTCTTGCTTTAAAGTTATTAACCTTACCATCCATGTCCATCTTTTTCTTGAATACCCATTTACAACCAATGGGCTTTATATCAGCTGGATGGTCTACCAAAATCCAAACTTGATTTTGGTACATAGACTCCATCTCAGAATTCATGGCTTCTTGCCATGTTGCAGCTTCTTTGCCATCTATTGATTCCTTGTAGGTCATAGGTTCATCATCCTCAAGGATTACTATGTCACCTGACTCGGTGACAAGAAAACCATAACGCTCTGGTTCTCTAACCTCTCGCGTAGACCTACGCAGTATCTGTGTCTCAGGAACAACTTCTTCTTCCACTTGTTCTTGTAGAGATTGTTCCTCTACCAACTCTTGTGCATCTGGAGCATTGACTTCATCAAAGTCAATCTTGATCCCACTATTTCCAGTAGAAATGTGATCCCTTTCTAGAAATGTGGTGTATCTTGCCACAATGGCTTTTCTATCTAAAGGGTTATATAGGTTGTATCCTCTAGTTTCCTTAGGATAACCTATAAAGATGCACTTAGTGCTTATGGATGCTAATTTGTTACTTGGTAAAGACTTGACAAATGCCTCGCACCCCCACACACGCATGTGTGTCAGATTGGGTTTCTTTCTAAACCATAATTGATATGGAATTCTATCTGTGGCTTTATTTGGTACTCGGTTAATGGTATATGCTGGTGTCTGCAAGGCGTATCCCCAAAATGATAAGGGAAGAGTTGTATGACTCATCATTGATCTGACCATGTCAAGCAAAGTCCTATTTCTCCTTTCACTAACACCATTCCATTGTGGTGTATAAGGTGGAGTGAGTTGAGATACTATCCCACACTCCTTCAAATGATTAATGAATGCTTGGTTAAGATATTATCCGCCTCGGTCTGAGCGAAGTGCTTTTATCTTCTTACCAAGTTGGTTTTCTAATTCACTTTGGTATTACTTAAAGAAATGAAAGGAATCTGACTTATGCGGCATTAAGTAGATATAGCCATACCTACTATAATAATCGGTAAAAGTGATGATGTATAGAAAACCACCTCTTTCCTCTACTGGAAATGGACCAAAAACATCGGTATGTATTAATTCCAGTACTGCATTGGCTCTTTCTTCCTTTCCTGAGAAAGGTGCTTTGGTCATATTTCCTTGTAAACATGCTTGACATACATCTAAGGGTTCTAACCGTACCGAGTCTAGATACCCTTCTTGATGTAATTTTTGTAATCGCTTCTCATTTACATGACCAAGTCTGAAGTTCCATAGGCGGGTGTTATTTGAGTCATGTTGGTTATTTTTGTCATTGATAGCCATTACTGAGTTTTCTAGTTCTAGTATATATAAACCATTGTCAAGATGTGCCATACCATAACATATGTTATCCCTATAAAAGAGACAACTTTTCTTTTAAAACATGAAATAAAAACCCAGTTTCTAAACATGACACAGAGATAATGTTTCTTGTAACAGATGGTACATAATAACAATTGTTTAAAACAAGAACCAAACCAGTTGGTAAAGTCATGTGATAGTCTCCCACTGCCAAGGCCGCCAAATATGCACCATTTGCAGCTTGGAGATCCACTTGACCTTTTGTAATATTCTTAAACCTACTTGGTTCCTATATATGAATACAAATGTGTGATCCACATGTCGTATCCAATACCCAACTTGTAGATAAAGATAGATTGAATTCAATGAAAAAATACCTGAAGGAGAAGCGTCAGCTTGCTTCTTCTTCCCAGCTCTGCAATTCTTTTTCCAGTGGCCTTTCTTGCCACACCCAAAACAGACAGCTTCCTGCTCATTGCTTTGCCTCTGAATCTTTGGCTTCTTGGCAGGACAATGCATTGGTGTCTTTTGCCTTGACTTGGCTTTAGACCCCTTTGTCTTGCCCTTGTTTTTCTTGTTCACCATAAGGACAGATGTATGGGTGTTTTTCATGTCCTTATCATCTTGGAAAACTAAATCCAAAAGATCTGGGAGCGACTTTGTCATATCATTCATATTATAATTGACAATGAAAGTCGAGAAGCTTGACGGTAAAGAGGCAAGAATGAGATCCACTGCTAGTTCTTGGTTCAGTTTGAACCCAAGGGCTTCAACCCTCTCAATATACCCAATCATTTTGAGTACGTGAGGACTAGCGTGGTTCCCTTCTGCTAGCCTGCACTTATAAAGCGCACTTGAGATTTCATACCTTTCTTTCCTAGCCCTCTCCTGATATAGTTCTTGGAGATGTGAAAGAATTTGGTAGGCGTCCTCTTCCCCGTGCATTTTTTGCAATTGGTTGGACATGGATGACATCATGATGCATTGTACATAAAGCGCATCATCTACATGCTTTTCCCACTTATCTTTTCCGTCTTGCTTGCTCCCTGAGGAGGCTCAGTAGTAATTGGGGATTCCATCACATATAACTTCCTTTCATGGCGTAGTAATATGCGCAGTTTCCTGTACCACTCCTGAAGGTTATTGTCGGTCAGGATATTTTCTTTATCCAAGATTGATCGTAGTGATAAAGTACTAGTGGGGTTGGTGATTTCCATTTTGAATCTACATCAGATAAACATTTAGCAGTTAGTACTTTGTCTTGATTACCTTTTTCACATTTTATGATTAATAATTATTATATCATTTAATTTCTCCAACTATTTTAACGATCCTTAATAGCCCTCACCATTATATTAGGAATACTATATCGCTTGAGCATTCTAGTGGCAAGGATCCTTGAAACCCCCTTCGTAATCTACAAGCTAGGGCTACGACACTACTTGGAGGGTTTCAAGGTAGGCTCTATGGTGGCCAACCACTTGTTCTTGTGGTTCCTTATAGTTGAGTAAAGTCCCAGCTTTAGGAATACGTACTTGATTCCCTCAGCCTCTCGCCTCTAAAGTGATATCAATTTAGCTAAGGCTAATCCTTGACAACTCACATTAGTTAAGTCGACCAATTTCTCACATGGAAACGCCCCGGTAGTAAGAGGCACTCTCAACTGAGGCTGATGAGCACCCAAATAGCCGGTTTTGTTTAGATGTGAGTAATGGAAGGCATTATGACTTAATATATCTTTGAGGGATTTTCAAATATTAATTGACGAATATAACCCCTTTTTTCGTCACGATCTTTATGCATTTTCTCTTGTTTACTATCCTATGTGATCATGCAATAATCATGCAGTCGCATAAAATAATAAACTGTGCATAAAGTAAATCAAGCATTCCGACTGGTCTTGAGCATTCTATAATGATTGATCAATAACTGATCAATCATTACCTAGGGGCACCCATACCTGAGTCGATACAAGACTCGTGTCGCTACTGGCCCCAGTGAAAAAGCTTCCAACTCCTGTCTGGACTACCGCCTCATTTTGGCGAGGTCTGCCTCTTGGATCGTCATCGAATAAATAAAAATATACTCGCACGCAGGAGAGGGGGTCTGAGGTACAAAATACAAGTGGTGCAATGGACACGCAGGCCCTCAAACATATTTGAATTAAAAGACGATTCGTAGACCGTCATTTATCTAATTAAATATTACAATCATCGCACGCATTGAATAAATAATTAAATAAATAAATACATGCTAGACATACACAGGTCGGTCAAAATCTCAAGACCAGTCGGGGTAAAAGCACAATAAAATTAAATTGCAATAAATTTAAATTATGCGAGGGTGTTCTAATAAATTAAATGAATTTTATTAAATTCAAATAATTTATTTTTATCAGTTCCATTTGTTTAATTTAATTTTAATTCCAAAATTAAATTAAATTAAACCATTAATTTAATTCTAATCGTAAATTAAATTAATATTTTTCGGATTAAAATAATCTAAAACCCTAAATTAATTTTAAATTAATTCAGCGTAGGTTACCTCTAACCGGAGATGAGTCTGGCGGGATTACATACCGCCGCGGGATGTCGTCCTGGAACCGCGGCGTGACCGCAGCGCGACCGTGGTGTGACCGCGGCATCCAACGCTTCCCGCGACAGTTGCATCTCCCGACAGCCCGCTGCTCCGGTGATGGTTCGGGACAGCCAGACGGAGTTGGTCCGGTGTGGCCCGAAGGAAGTCCGGCGAGGGGGCGGGGAGCGGGCTGTTCAAAGCGTACCGGCAGGGAGATCCCCGACGTGGCGGGTGGCTGCCGGCAGGAGCCGGTCCGACGCGGACTGCGTCCGGAGAAAGGGAGGCCGGTGCGAGGGCTGTCCGGCGAAGGGGAGGCCGGCGCGAGGTCGCTCCGGCACGGGGATGGCCGGCGTGAGGTCGGTCCGACGCGGGGAAGTCCGGCGCGAGGTGGGTCCGCTGTGGGGTAGGCCGGCACCGGTGTGCTGTGGTGCTGGACCATCGGAGGAGGGGAGGCCTGGGGTTTCGGCCTCCCTTGGTGCGTCGCGGGAGAGAAGACCCGTAAGGGTCTTCCTCCCCACTTCCCCTTTGTTTTTTTTGTTTTTTTTACAAAAAATGTCCAGCCCATTTATTTATTTTTTAACAAAAGGAGAAGACCCCATTTTGGGGTCTTTTCCACTCCCCTTTTTTTTATAAACAAAAGGAGGAATAACCCAAGTCTCGGTCTCCTCTATTTTATTATAAAAAATTTTCCACACACTTTTGTGGAAAAATATTTTATATATTTTATTATTATAATAAAATTTATTATAAAATATAATAAAATATTTATTATAAAATTATAATAAAATATATTTTTGATGTTTATCTCAATTTTAGAATTAACACCAAATGAACAAGAACTTGCGACGTCGAATCGATTAAAATTTTCAAATGATCATATCTTGATCATTCAAAATCGAAACGACGTGTTGTCGAATCTGAATGAACCGTTTTAACGCCCCACAATTAAATTTAATGAATTTTAATGTTTTTGACTCAGAAAAACCTTGTGCCTCACTCTGATACCACTGTTAGGTTCCGGGACTACGCAGCGGAAGCCTGTGGGCCGGGATTTTAAATTTTTCTGCTTCACCAGAGTGACCTAACCTTGTCAACTCTGGTGATCTTTCCCGGCTTGGTCTGAGGATCTCTCAAGGTTCTTTAGGAGCAAAAAAATAAACTTGAACATTTAACTTGTTCAGAATTGACATGCAGGACGCCGATGATTGTGGATTTAAGACTCCGACGATGAAGCCCTATAGATCGTCCACACACGCCTTGCAAATATGCACGCGTACCGTTCGTCAAGATCCGGGTGCTAGCGCGGATCTTCGACGCACACTTCGATGCAGCGATGATCACCACAAAACTAGCATCTTCGATCCATGAAGGTGGAACTTGAAGAAATTGCTAGTATGAGAGAGTTCTCTCTAGAACTCAAGAGGATAGAGAGTCTCTCAATTCCAACGGATGAATAGTCACAAGGGGAGATCCTCTCTTTAAATATATATAGGGAATATCTAAAATATGCAGTAAGGGTTCCCGACCCCCGTGTATTATACATTCACTATATATATATTATAAATAATTATTTATGACAAATTAAATTATGCCATAAATAATATTTATTATTTATCACTGAACTGCAATATATATAAATATATATATATATATATATATTATGTGATAAACATGACTCTAACTCGACCCGCACCTCCTGATAATATTAATCTAACCCAAGATATAAATATCTGTCCGATTAATATTTATCTATGTATTTACTTAATCACTCGTAAATACATGTTATAAATAAATTCAGAAAATTATTCCAAACATGAATAATAAAAGAATTTATTTATTACTTGGTGATCCATATGACTTGGATAATACCCGGACCCCGTGGTGGGGGCCACCAAGCCCTATAATCCTATTCATCAGAATAGGGAAGATTGTCAAAGCGATGTTGTGTGTGACCCTCTAGGCCATTATCTCAGTAGCAGTGAATAATATCACCGACATAGAGCGGGGTCTAGCAACCCATCAAGGCCCCTATAGAGATAGGGCAAAGTCAAAGCAACAACGACCTTCCCACAAACACAGTCTATGTAATCTAATCTCTTCGTCATCGATATCTCAATATGGTAGAATGCATACTCAGTGTCATCATTCTTCATTTTCATTACTTTGTTTGTTGATTTGTCCGGACGGTCTTACCTTCCACTACCATGGCCATCGATTTAATGAAGTTACAACCATCCTAATCAACCAGGCCCGAGATATCTCTTCCTAAACTCGGAAGTGACAAATCCTTTCTCGATCATTCAATCAATTCCATGCCATTAGTGACGTACCCAATATAAACCACCTCACCACAACATGTCGCCATGGTTTTCGTCTTATATCAAATGTACATAATTAAGTGACATTCATTGATAATAATCTCATGTCAGGAGACCATTAAACATGTCCGTAGATAGGAACGACCAATGACACCAAAAACATGTGGTGTTCCTATTAAGCGGGTATGTCCTCATGACCTTGTTAGCTAGAGATCATCAAGTGCGAACTTCATGAGATGAAGTCTCAATGCTTATGAGCCCCCAACACATGATGGTCACACATCATCTGTGTCCTTTCAGAATGATGTAACTGGACCATAAGATGTTACTTTAAGATTACTATCATGGCATTTCAGGGTTCTCATTATAGCCTGGGACCTGCTATAACCATTTGATGCGACAAGTAATCTAAGGACATTGCCATTAATAAAGTGGATGCATAAGTATCTACACTATCATGGCAAGATAAATACATGTATAAAAAAAATGAATACTTGTAATAGTAATCAAAGTACAAAAAAAGTTGGGTCTAGGGCACCCACTTTCAACATGGAATTCCACGCACTTCTAGAGGTCACGACTCCATATGGGTGATTGTTGACCGACTCACCATGTCGGCTCAATTCTTACCCATCAGAGAGAAGGGCTCAGGGGAGAGCTTGGGACGTCTCTACGTTCAAGAGATTGTACGACATCACAGTGTGCCATCATCTATCATTTCCGATCGAGTTTCTCGCTTTACTTCCCGGCTTTGGAAGGGGTTGCAGGAGGCGTTCAGGACGCAGCTACGTCTAAGCACCGCCTTTCACCCTCACACGGATGGTCAGACGGATAAGACCATTCAGACTTTCAAGGACATGCTTCGCACATGTGTCCTCGACTTTGGTCTCAGTTGGGAGGACCACCTACCCTTGGTGGAGTTTGCGTACAACAACAGCTACCACTCCACCATCGGGATGGCACCGTATGAGGCGTTGTACGGCCGACCTTGCAGATCTCCTTTGTGCTGGACAGACCCTGGGGAGTCAGCACTTGTGGGACCAGAGATGGTCCGGGCCATGACAGAGAAGGTCCAGGTCATCCAGGAGCAGATGAGGACAGCTCAGATCCAGCAGAAGTCTTATGCTGATAGGAGCCAGAGGCCACTAGAGTTTGAGGATGGAGACCACATCTTCCTACGTGTCTCACCTCGACGTGGTTTACGGAGATTTGGACAAGGCGTCAAGTTGTATCCACACTTCATCGGACCATTCTAGGTCCTCAGCAGGATTGGAGAGGTGGCTTATCGCCTGGCTCTACCACCTCAGTTGCACCGGGTGCACGACGTCTTCCGCGTATCTCAGCTGAGGAGATACGTGCACGACCCGACGCATATCATTGACAATGGAGAGCTAGACGTTGATGATGGAGAGACTTTTGCGGAGGTCCCGGTGGAGATCAAGGATCGATAGGAGCGGGTCCTTCATGGATGATCGATTCCTCTAGTGCGCATCAGATGGCAGCACGGGAACCTCCAGGAGAGCACTTGGGAGCGGGAGGATCAAATGCGTGCTCAGTACCCGCAATTGTTTACCTAGTTTGTGATGTATATTTATGGGGACGTAAAGCCTTGAGGTGGGAGTGATGTAAAAACCCGTAAAATTCCAGGAATTTTTTTTCTTAATTTTCTTTGGAATTTAACAAGAACGCGGTTTCTGACGGCATGTGATTCCGAGGCCCGGTGTGCCCGGAATCATTTTCTGAATTTTTGCTCGGGTACGTTCAATGAACGAAAAATAGGGGTTTTCTAACCTTTGAACCGATGCTCGGAATCGAATTCTGAGGGCACCGATGGAGTCGCAGCGCTAGTATTTTCTTAGAAACACCTCTTCCGGAGTTGCGTTTGCTCGGCTGTGATTTTTAATTTTTGGGGTTAAGTGAAGAAAATAAAATAAAGTGGTGTAACAACATTATTTTATTTTACTTAAAGCCACTGAAAGCCACTTTAATCTTCTTAAGCTAAGTTGAATCGAATAGGGTGGAACCCAAAATATCCTACCCTCTTGGTAGGATATTTGTGAGGTGGGTCCCGCACGAGCCCCACCGTTTCTTTCCCTCTAAGTAAGGCACCCGCGAAAACCATTTTTAAATGAAATTCAACCGGATCGTTTTCTTAAATTCTTAACGCCCCTATTAATTGGGTGGTTAATTTGTTGCAATTAATTTTATGAATTAATTTGTTCGTTACTTATCTTTGAAATCATTTGTTGGCATGAGATTAAAAATAAGACCAACACTTGTCTTTTGAGGGGTGTCTTGTTTAGAGGATTTGGAGAAATCTCTGAAGCTAGAAGATCTTCATCTTTCTTCGCGAAGAACGCAAAGAACGCGAAGAAATCGAAGAACGTGAAGAACTCTGGCCTTCGACGAAAGGCGACGAAGAACGCCGACGATTCTCCTTCTGTGACGCTTCTTCCGCGACGATTCTTTCCCCGCGACAAATCTTCGATCAACTGCTTGAGGTAGGAGATTTCAAATCTTTTAAATTCCTTTGTGGATTTTATCCTCAACATGGATTTAATTCGTGAAATTAAATCTGTGTGTTTTCTTTAACCCTCGGAGATCGTCGACGGGACATCGTGTACCGCGACGACGCGACGCCCCTTCCGTGACGCGACGATCCTCTTATTCCGTGATGGTCAATTCCGCGAAGAACTCTCGTTCGATGACTACGACGAGGTAGGGGTTGTTTCTTTTTAAATCTTCGTGATTTATATCCTCGGTTGTTAAATATGATTGTTGTGAGACATTAAAAACCTCTAACGCGGTGGTTTCGGACCAACGAACAAGTCTGAACCCACCACCCTTCTTGTTGTTATGCACAGATTGGCGGGCAATGACAGATGGGGCCGCAAGTTCATTTTGAAGGCTTTGCAGTGAAGAACGAGTCCCGGGATGAGCACTGGCGAAGACCGCGCGCAAATCGGACCACCGGAGCGCGTCCGGTGGTCCGCGGAAACCCCCGCCGGCACGGCGGTGCCGGCGGCCGGCAGCAGTCGGCCGCCAGGATGCGGTGGCGCCAGGCGCACCGCTAGGAAGACCCTCCACAGCTGAAGCCATGGCAGCGCTAGCCTGTCCCGCGGCCGTGCGGGACTGCGGAGGAGGGACACGGCTTAAACCGCGTCCGGTTGTCACGGAGCAGCCCCCGCGCGGGGGGCCGCGGCTGCCTTGTGCGGGGACTGGCCAGCGCCAGCGCGCCGGTCGAGCCGCCCGGCCGGACCGCCGGGCCGCGCCGCGCCCTGCCGGTCCGGGCCATGCCAGTCGGGTCGGACCCGGACCCGGGTCGGGTCGACCCAGTTCCGGCCGACCCAGCGGGGTTTGGCCGGGTCGGTCCGGGCCCAGACCCCCCGTTTTCGGACCTTTTCGGTCTTTTTCTCATAACATGATCTGCGGGCCTCTGATTGACGCACCGTCAGTGGCGATGCGATCCTTGGATCGAGACTGGCGTTTCGGTATATCGCACTCTAGGTTTCGGAGTACTTTGGGTTCGGGCGGGTTGGTTCGTACACGAAACCAATCGGGCCCTCGGAGCGGAAACACTTATAACTTGAGCTCCGGACGTCTGATTGACATACCGTCGACTTTGATGGATTTCTCTTAGTGAGACGGATCTTTTGGCTTAATCCACCCAAGGTTTGGACATAGTTGGAGTACGTTCGGTTGGTTTTTTCCTTAAAAACCAACCGGGCCCCTGGGACGAAAAAGCCAATAACTCTCAGACCGGGCGTCTGATTGACGCGCTGTCTGCGACGCTGAGTTCCTGTTGACGATACGGAACTTTTGGATACATCAACCCTAGACTATGTGTCGGTTGATGTATCAGCCTCTCGGCTCGTGGAACGGACCCTACAAAATGAGCTTGCTGTGTGCGGGAACCCTAGAGCTGGCTGCGACTACTACTGTGACGGCGACGACTGTGCAGAGATCCTCAGTGGATTCGACGGCGACGACTACAACACTCAGCGATCTTTGTGGGTCAGTGATACCGATCATGTGTGGGTCCGATCCTGTGTGGGTTTGCACTCAGTGGTCCTATGTGGGCCAGCGCCTACAGATCCTGTGTGGGTCTGATCCTGTGTGGGTCTTTGCGGGGGTTAGTTACCTATCGATCCTGTGTGGGTCAGATCCATTATGGGTCATTGCAGGGGTTAGTTACATATCGATCCTTTGTGGGTCAGATCCTTTGTGGGTCATTGCAGGGGTTAGTACCTATCGATCCTTTGTGGGTCCGACGACTTAGATGAATCTGTGGAAATATCTAGTCATCTTCATCATCATATGAAGAAGTATTCCTATGTGAGATGAAACCCTGTTTTTCTTTCCTTTGTGGATTGTGTTGTGCTATCCTGTGTGGATTTAGGTTTTTCTTTCCTGTGTGGAATGGGTTATACTTGGGCTCAGATTTTGGAGTCGAACGAGAATTCAAGACTTAGCTATATGTATGGGCATATACCTAAGCAGTGTCGAATGTTACTTCGTGATTATATCTTTCCTTTGTGGTTTATCCTTTGTGGATTCTGGGAGACCTTCGGGGGTCTCGGGGTCCCTAATGAGTAGCTTATACTCACTCATGCACGGGCTATGCCCGCACTATGTTTTGTTGGTTGTAGACGACGGACATCGCTGATCGTGGTGGAGGCTTGCGGAGCAGGACGGTACCTGGAGGTGGACCACTGGGCGGAACGTACTCGGAGCGGACGGTTGGACCCGAGGAGCTGTGGAGGCTATCTGTACCCACCCTTCAGGTGGGATTTCCAGTGGCCAGCTCAACGTTGCGGATTTACTTTCAATTTGTGTTTTCCCTTTCGAGTTTTACTTTACATCAGTTTGGGTTTGTACACTGGCCCACTTTCTTTTCTGCACATACTGTTGTACCAGTTTTTACTTAGTGTTTACTTCTGTCTGCTTATTCTGTGGTGTTTGTAGTTTACTTTACAAAGGCAATTCCTTCCCCTTTTTCGGTATTTACACCTTGGTGCTAGTCTCCAGCCCCTGGCCTATGGAAGGCGGGCTTGGGGTAGTCACGACACGGGCCCCGAGGACGGGTCGTGACAGTATGCGTTGAACGAATCAGGAACATGGTAGGGGATTTTTGTGTGAATTTCTATTCTTTGAATCATTCTTCATATTACTCATTATTTTTTTAAGTGGTTTTTCTATTTTCTAAATGATATATTATACATAAATTAATTCTTCATTCATGTAATTATATGTTCAATATCATGGATAATATCATTCAAGAGTTTTATTTAAATGTTACTAAGGTTGTAAGGATTTATTTTCATCCTCCTTCCATGAAATTGAGATCACTCAAATGTGATTATACATCTGGGAAATTTTTTTATTAATTAATTATAATTATTATATCATTTTATAGTAATATTTATATCTATGGTAATCTCTATTTCTCATTTATTCCTTTTAAATTGTATGTTTAAATATATTTTTAGCGATGTTGGTTTTCAATAAGGTTATTTTGAAATGTATGATATGTTTTTGGTACCCATTTAAAATAAAATTATTTACCATCTAAACCATATTTTATTTTGATAAAATTTATTTGGTTTTAAAGATTTCATTATTAAATATTATTTGTAAAATTAAATTTTATCAATGTATTTTCAATTACCATTATGAAAACAATATGTACTTTTGAATGTTATTTTATTAAATATAATATTTAAAAGTAAAAGTTTTGATTGTATTTCTCCCTCACTATTTTGAAAACAATATTTCATTCTTATGTATCCATTAGTAAATTTACTCTTTAAAATACTTGTTTTCAATTTATTTTCACTCCCCTTTCTAAAAATATTGTGTCTTTTCAAATTCTACATTTTGAAAATAAATATTAAAAATTAAATGTTTTCAATGAATTTTAACTTCTATTAATGAAAACTAAATGTATTTATTAAGTTGTATTTATTTAATATATTTTTAAATTAGATGTTTTAATTTTTTTTACATATCATTTTGATATTTTTATTCAGGGTTCAATTAATAAATATTATTTTTAAATGGGTAAGGATTTAAAAGTATTTTTACTTCTCTTTTTGAAAACATTGTATCTTCTAAAATTCTCCATTAATAATAAATTATTTCAAAATTAAATGGTTTAAAAGTATTTTCACTTCCCTTTTTAATTTTTTTTATTATCTAGTATAATTTATTAATTATTATTTTAAAAGTATAATTTTTCAATGTATTTTCACTTCTATTTATTGATAAATATTATTTATTTTCAAAGAAGTTATATTGTAAACTATTAATAAAAGTGTTTTAAAAAAGTATTCTATTCCCATTCTCAAATAAGTTTTTTACATATAATTTAATCTTCTTATTAATAGATATATTTTTAAATTTTTTTTTGAAAACCTTTTTATTTTCTCCTCTATTTACCTATCATATTTTATCTGTCAAGTAGTGACATTTTGATCATCCCATAAACATGATTAGGATATTATTATTTTTGGAAATTTATATTTGTTAAAATAATATGTTATTTTAATATTATTTTTTAATGGTTTTGTATTTTTAAGAATCCCATTAATTTTCCAAGTGTTCATTAATATGTGATGATGATTGTTTTATTCAGTGGAACACAAATGTATGTGTAATGGTGGATGTGGTCCTATATCTCACATCATTGTATTTATTTATGTTTATGTCTAAATATAATTCATATATATTGGGGGATATATCACAAATAATATGGCACATGTGAGGATTTTTCTTAAGACAGATAGTACGTAGGAGGATTTATCACAAGCCAAAGGGCACAAATGAGGATTTATCCCAATATAAAGGGGTATATTAGAGGTTTTATCCTAATCCAATGTGTAAATGAGATAAATATCCCAAAACCGTGAAGATATATAGATTTTTTTAAAAAATTCATTTGATTATGGTCATTCAACAACCCCATTATGTATATCATGTTATGCTTGAATTTCCACATGTATTTCATTTTAATGAAATGCTCTGTTTTCATGACAATGGCTTATTTTTAAAATATTCATCACTTTTATATCATGATCACTTATTTTATGATTATCTATATTTGTTTTTCAATAGGTAATATATTTTATTCCAATTATTCCATTATGAACTCATGTTTCTCTGAATTTTTTTTCTAACTATCATCTATGGTCTTTTGATCTTTTATTATGATACATATTTATTTCTCAAGTTATACATAATATTTATAATATTTTACTTTATGATATGTTTTCCATTAATTTGATTTTGAGATAATCACTTTCTTATATATTCCTTTCCAAACGTACAATGATGATTGTATCATGTGAGATATCATTAAAGGGTCCAAAGGAGAATGATTATGGATAAAAGTTCCCAAGTGTTTTTAAATAAGTTATCTATATTTCTACTCTCTAAGATACTAAACCTACCAAAACTCTTGTTGTGTGACTATTTCTGAGTATTATTAATCCAATAATTTTGTTATTTTACTATTTATGTCATGTTTAATCATTTTTTTTATATATTTGGTCCCATTTTAATCATTATCTTTTGTTTAAACACCTTGATAAACACATTTTAATATAATATGGTAACACGTTTTTATCCTGTAAGGGTATAAAATTATCATCTAAGGTGAAAACTGGATAAAAAATGGTCTATAGAAGAAAATGGAGACCATATATTATCACACTTGTACTGTTTCAATATGCTTGTGACTTTAAAATAACTTAATAAAATATTATTATCATAAAATATCAACAATGTAATATTTAAAATATTTCATTTAATTTTTCTCCAAAGACATTAAGAAAAAATTTGAGTTGAAACTCAAAACATTTAACATCATTTATAATTCATAATTATATATTAAATTCATTTCCTACAGCAATTCATTTGATGAAATATTTATTTTATTTTATTTTTATAATCATTCACATGATTTTTCTACTACTTACAAATATATTGTATCGCTAAGGCATAAGAATTTAAGGGAATTACATCATTACCAAAAATTAAAAAAATAATCATTTCATAAAAAGAATGTATAAAATTTTCAACTAATCATATATAATAGATATTTTCTTCTATTTATCATAATGAACATACATTAGATATATTAATTAAAGGAGATTCAACTTTAGTATTAATTATTTAATTAAAAAATTATGTCATTATCAAATGAAAACTACACAACAATGCCATATAACCAATGATAGAATGAATATAGAGGAATTTAACCCAAAAAGTAAATAATGTCAATTTTTGTGTTGATTTTTAAGCCTTACTGAATATTTTTATGCATGATTTATAACTTTTCCTTTGACAATGTTGTCAAATATTTACTGTGATTAATATTTTTAATGACCAAAAATAAAAGGCTCCGATATACCAACTATGAAATCGTGATTTAAAATATGGACTCATTATTGGAAATATGGAATCAATTTCTCAAGATTTCATTTCATGAAGTGGAAAAAATAAATTTTAATAATAATTCAGAAAATGAAATGAAAACAAATTTCTAAATAGATGTGTTTTTAAGAGAAAAAACTAATATATACCATAATAAAGAATAATTTTGATTACATTGTAATTAATTAGAATATTTATAAATAAAGGAAACTAATATGAAATTAATAAAAAATAATAAATATAATTGGACTTCAATGCATAATTATTTAATTTGAAAATTATTTTTTTACAAAAATATTTATTTTTCTCAATTCAATTAAAAATAAATATTTTCATAAAAAATTAATAAATTGTACCCTAAGGTAATATTAACATAATGATTTCAAAAATGAAATTAATTTACTCTAATAGAATTTATAAATAATTATTTAAATTAAATATAATGTCCATAAATAAAATTCAATGTGAACTATTTGGGAAGATAATATAATTTTAAAGCATAATATTGCTTTACTGGAAATGGTGTACATATTTACTATTAATTATTCAATACATTCCCATTATATAAGACTAATATATATATTTTTATATAATTTGTATATTTATATTCATATCCCCATTTTATTGGAGATTTTATAATATATTAAGATATGTTTTATTCAAGATGTTGTGTGTTAAGAAAGCTATCATCCCAATATAAATTATTTAAAAGGAAATATTGTCTGAATTCTTCAGCTGTTTTGATAACAATAGAGTTTTTCCATTTAGATGTGAAATGGAATCATTAGTGACATAGCTAATGTATGGGTTTAAGCATAAAAACCATCACTATAACATTATAATATATCCATTTATATATGAAATGGGTTTTTTCCACTGTTTGGATAATATGTGTGAAATGCGTAATCACAACAACTATAAAAGTTGAGTTAGTCCACTCAATTATAAAATGGTTTCAAGAGGTGCTTGTCCATAAGAACCATCACACTAACAAAATTGTTTCTCCATTCATATGTGAAATTATTTTCACATGGGAATGGCTCATGGATGGGTATGGGTATATATACAAGCACCATAACACTATATATAGTGCATTCAAATGGGAAATGGTTTCTATTGGGAATGGCTCATGGAAAATTATAGGCATAAATACCACCACTCTAACATTATATTTGGTATATTAACATGTGAAATGGTTCCCTTTTATGCATTGATCAATGATGGATGATGGAAAGTACCATCACCATGAAATTATAGTTATAATATTTAGAAGAAAAATAGTTTCATTTAGGTCATGAATAATAATCTATTATTGATATAATTCCATTAATCATAAGGCTCGATTTGGTCCATTTGTATATGGTAATCGGTGAATTGATGTGATGAGGATCACAATTTTGTAGTAACCAAATAAGGATTCAAATGTTTAAGATTTCTGAAGCTCCCTCAAAATACATAGTCATGTTTCTCAAAAACAAATCCTATACTAGAATGCCTGGAATGAGGTAATTAAATATGGTTCTCAAAGGAAAAGGTACCTAATAAGAATATCTTAACGTTTTGTAAGATCATTTAGAGAACCCCAATAACATTGTGAAATTTTATTCTTTATGTCATATATTTTATTAAGCCTAATATGAGGGATTCTTAGGGGGTAGAAAAATAGTTTTTACTTAGGACACCCATTATGAGTTTCAAAAAGTCAATTATTATACCTCATCCATTCTTTAATCACTCAATTATTCCTCTATCAACAAATGTGAAAGTCCAGTGAGAAAAAATTCAATTTTTTACAAGTCTATCCTTAGCGAGTATTTAACTATATAAGTTTTGTATATCTTTCCTTTCATAGTTTTTATTTTTGAGATCCTAAACCACATAGTTAGTTTTTAAGATCATACAACTTTGATTAAATTTTAGGTTTTATATACTATAATATGATTGATAATAACCCCTCTTGAATAAGTAACTCAACATCATTAATATTTATGAACTCAAGGGCTGGTGTACATAGATTAATGTCATAATGCTTTGAATATATGTTTTAGGTATTTATGATTTTATATATTTGAAAAAGTTTTTACTATTTTTGTTTTTGAATATTTAACAAAATAAATGAGATTATTTATCAAGTAGGGATAAGAAAAACCCCAATGTAGTTGGAGATACCATTTTCTAGACGAATAGATCATCCCAAGGGAGAGTTCATGTAGTTTAGGGTCTTCATGGTGGGAACTATAGGATTTGTTACCTTTTAATTTATAATCCTATTTCTTTATTAATACATAAAAGTGGGAGTCATAACGAATTGAAACTTCAATTTAAAGCTGAACTCCCTTTCTGTCTTTTCTACCTAATTTTTTTTTCATTTCTATTAAATTTTATTTACTTGTATTCTGGGTGTACCGAGATCTAAAGATCATTGTCCTATATTAAATATTATGCACTAAAAAAATTTTAGTTCATATTATCCCAAAAAAAATAAATAAATATTAACATATTATTTCTATAACCAAAAACTAAAATTTTTTGAGGGTGTATATATTTATTGAAAGGTGAAACCTCATACCTAGCAGGAGAGTGAATTTGACCATATGTGAATGAATATGGTCCACAATTCTACTATATATTATTCCCTGGGTAAGCACACATATATTAAGTCCATTGTTATTATAATTAAAATTAATTAATTACAACCAAAATAGAGATTAGTGGATAAATTTACCCCATACCATTTTAATAGAGAATGATGACATTTAAAATCAAGACCATGGGTTTTTGTATTAGGAATGGTGATATTGGACTAGTAAGAAAAAGATGATCACTGATCAAATATTAATTAATTGTTTTTATATGATGTTGTGTGGCTGTATAAATATTATATTTCTAGATCATTAGGATCTAAACATGCATCTAATCAGAAGGCCATATTTGGGGGGTATGAAGACTTAGGTTAGGGGATTTTAAATAAATCCAAAGTAAGGTGTCCCTTTGACCCAAATTCACACATTACCAATATCCATAAATGGTTTTTATAAGTCCATGAAACTCAAGGCTGGAAGTACGACTCATTGAAATATTATCTTAAAGAAAGGATATTATGAATTATGGACTTGAGAATACTTCTTACTAGGCTGTTACAACCACTTGGTATGTGTAGAATATGAACAATTACCAATGTTTGAGTCCAAAATATATAATCCATGTAGTAATACATATCCTACTGAAATAGGAAGGAATCCACACATATTTATTACATGTTTAATAGCCCCTCCACAATTATAAATCCAATGAAATGGAGGATCATTTTTATATCATGTTATATGATTGGATACCAATGTAACTACATAGTTGTGTCTAGGGAAATTTGTCTATGCGTAGCCAAATATAATGGTGGTGGACTGTATATATAATAGTGTGTATGGGAAATGGTGAATCTAACTATATTGTAGAGTTTCATATGTTTTATTCTATTATATTCATTTCGATCATAAATATTGTACATGGTTCATAAAAAATTACTTTGAGCATTTTATGGTAGTGTTAGGTTGGCCAGATGTCATGTAATTTTATGTCATAAAACATGTACTCAAATGTTCTATAGGTTGAGGCTAGGACATGGGGACCTATTTTCATATAGTTTATCTTCTTGTAAACTTTACATATAATTTCTAATGTTTAATGTTACATGATAAGAAAATAATTTTTTTTAAAGTTTAAAATCATATAATAGGGACTCAGATCGAACTATTACAAAATATGGTCATTTTATTAGGGAATAGGGGTATAGATATGAAAACATATGAAATGATCCTTTTATTTAACTACCTCAATAAAAAAACTAAATTCCCTATTTGAAAAATGAAGAGTGAAACATTAAAGAAAAGATTGATAAAGGTTGAGGATCAAGTGAAATTTTTGGATGGTCCCAAGATAGGAGATCCTAGTGACACTACATTTCATATGTTAAATAGAGTCAAACAATATTTAGTTTTTATCGTTTCTGAACATATATTAGAAGCTATTATATATATATATATATATCATACATATAAGCGGGGCTATTTTCATTTTACAATGGGTTCATAGATAGGGATCAATGTGCTAGTTAAAACCTTACATGGATTTGATTTTCATTTAATTGGATTTAGAAATAATGTGAGGCTGCTCTATATCATTTATAGTCTTCTAATATAGAACATTTTCATGCTGTTTATTTTCATGAAACATGTACATAGATATCTATAGTATGATGGTCATATTTTGAAGAACTTATATGGGTGACATTTTGAAAATCAACATAATTTGAAAAATGTCATGGCTTGTTCCCAATGATGATATTTTGAAGTGAAAAATGATGTGAATGACATGTTCCCAGAATTGATGTGAATTGGGATTTTATTGTGGATTTCTGGGTGGGATAAAGAATTAAGAAACATATATTACAATATTACTATATAAATAAAAAACAATCTATATAGATTTCTCATATCATAAATAACATGTACACCAAACTCAAACGAAAGTGAAGAAAATTGGATTTCAATATAATGGGGGGATATTGAGACAACATAATGTTTATAAGATTACTCAAATTTCAAGATAAACAGGGAAATTTTTGTAAATGGAATCTATGGATGGGCCTTGGATAGAATATCCACACATCACTACTTAACGAATTTTAATAGAAAAACAATTCACATTCATTTCTTTTTGGTATGGGAATTTTACATGACTGATGGTCTGTGTGACAATGAATTATTTCCGATATTTCGATCTCATGTAAAGTAGTTGGGGCATACATATTTGGATGCTTTTATAAGTTTATTATATTAATTAATGAATTATTCACTGTTTAAGAACATGCAATAATGATGAAATATCTTCCTTGATTATTAACATGAGTCCTGTCAATAAAAATAATTAGGGTAACCAACGAAAACAACAACACTCTTATGAGTAATGATTAGAGCGATCCAGATGAAGTTGTTGAACTATTATCCATATTATGCATGTGTTGAAAACTACGGTAATTATTGACTATATATTTTAACAATAGATGGTTATGATGTATGTTTCATTTAATTTAAGGTCATATGTAAAGGATTAGGGGTGTGAGTCAATGGACTCACTATGAAGGTAAGAAACCCATAATCTAGGTTAGAACATAATCCATTGGGGAATTTTCATACATAATCCGCAATGTAGTGTTTATTTTTAAAGACACTCCATATATGATAATTCAAAAAAATTAAATATATATGTGATTGATATTAGATATCATTACATGGATCAAACTCATAAATTGGAGATATGTTTCTCATAGAGTACATTTTTCTAATAATTTTCATGTATTTTTTACTGGAAAAAATGTTTCCTAGATTAATATCATGAAACAATAAATCATGTGTCATATAGTTCAATATTATGGAAGAAGTACCAATTCCATACAATTAAATTACTTAGATAATAGATTTATGGGGGTCATTCCATTTAGAGTCATGTTGGATGGAAAATATGCATATAGTTTAACATCATGTGACTATGATGTTTGACTTGTGGGTTTACATCATGTGACTAGTATTAAATGTTTTAGATCTAGGAATTTAAGTGAAACCAATGTGAATTTATGTGGAAACATTAATGAGGAAACTCACATTTTTAGTTATATTAATGTGTTCATGATCTATTATAACAAATGAATACACTTCGTTAGAGTAAAACATGTGTATATCATATGGTCACTATTAGTTTAGTTTGATATTTCGAAGTATATTCCTTGGTTATGATGGAGTTATGATAACTAATACTCAATCTCATATATCCTCTCCATTTAATTCGGTAATTTTTATAGTGTTTATCTTTACTCATAAGACTGTAGAAGGAGATTGGAAGATAGTTCAACTAAACTTCAAGGGGTAGAACAACTTTTATCCCACACATATAAAAATATGGGGTCACATACCTAGCAGCGCATGTTGTGGAGTAATAATCCATTAAAGTGTATAGTAGTTTGTCCTATAAATTAATCATTTAATTTCTCAACAATATCTATAGAATATTTTAGAGAGTAATTTTGGAATCCTTTTTCTATCGATTTTTCATCACGTGATAGTGTGATTAATGTTACGACTAGATATTTTACTATTGGTATAGTCTTTTCAACTTAGAAGCATAAAGGTTTGTGAAATTATCTATCAATATAGTGCGAGGGACAAAAAATCTGGTAATTCTATTTGACATCACATAGTTGACGATAGGATCTATAAAAACTTCTTTGAGTGGTGTAACCATTACAAATATAGAGAAATGTTAAGGAATGTAAGGAATGACATCAACATCCATTCTATAGTTGGGGGATATGGTCCTATTTTGCAATGACCCAGAAATTCCATGTAAGTATTTTTTTTAATTATTTGGGATTATTACAAGTTTTCAAAAATTGACGGTGCGTGATTCCGAGGCCTTGTGTTCCTAGAATGGAATTCTAAACTTTTTAAGGTACTTTTAGTAAACGTACAGGCGGCATTTTCTAACTTCTCAACCTGTGCTCAAAATTGAAATCTGAGAGCACCATTGAATCCACAGTAATGGGATTCTCTAGAGCTAATATGCACATCGACTGTAGTAGGTCAAGAAAAAATGATATATTTTGGACTTTAATGAAAAAAATAACTTTAAAATTTTATTTTTTTTCTATTACTTTTGAGCGGTGGTGGCAGGACCCATGACATTTCAATCCATGTAATGGATTGACTCTTCTGTTTTGTAACCTTGATGTTGTAACATTAACTATGGTTCATAAATGAACCACATTAATGTCATGAAACACGTTTGGATCATCCATCTATTTAATAAAAGCTCAGGCGTTGGATTTTGGAAAGAATGTGAGGAACCTCTGATAATGTTTTGTGATTACTTCCACCAAGGAACGGATGCTTGGACAACATCGTTAGAGGAATTGAATCGGGAATGACGAACGTCGACGGCTTCATCATGTGTGGATACTCCTTCCACCACCTCAAAATCTTCAACGAAATATTAGTTAGGGGGTTTATTTTGTAATGAATATCTTTGATGAATTGAATAATATCATGATTGTTATAATTCTAATGCAGTGGGCGCGGGCCAAACGAACCAGGTAGGACCCTACGCTGCTTCATTCATGTTGCGTTCTTCAAGGGAAAGATTTGCAACTCAATGGAAAGTAGATACCGGGAGGCAGGCAATGCCAGTAGCATCCCATGAGGCCTGTAGGCATGTTATAAAGGAAAAAAGGAGCACCAGATCCCACCCGGTGGCCTATGGAAGGAGGCGGTTCCGCGCAGCAGCAGAGTAGATGAACATGTGGCTAGCGCTCGGTCGGCTATGGAGGCGGGGGGGGGGGGGGGGGTACGCCATCACATGCCATGGTGAGTTACCCAAGGTTATGAATTCATGACGAAGGAGGGGAACTGCTCCTTACATGTCCTACGGGGTGAAGTGGCATAGCCACCTGGAGCCGCCATTTTAAGATCCAAATGAATATTTTTTCCATCCCGGTGGCGGACAGCACGACCCACACGCGGGTCGCGCCAGCCAGCGGACCGAGATGGTCTGCTGCCCAGCGGGCCGAGCCCATCACCACCCAGACCAATTGGGCCAGTCCAGTTATGTTCGGTCTAGGATGGGTCAGACCGATACAGGGTTGGGTCGACCCAAACTGGGCGGGCTGACCAGAACAAGGTTGGGTCAGTCCGACCGGGTTGGACAAGACCCAGGCCCCTCTCGGGCCTTTCTATGTTCACATGGCCGTATCTTGTGATCCAGACATCCTTTTGACAAACCATATGAAGCGCTAGGATACTTGGATCAAGAAAAACCTTTTGATATTATCCATGGTAGTTTTGGGGAAAATTGAAGAACAGATGGGTTTGATCAACCCTAAATCCAACTGGGCCCTCAGAACTAAAATGCTAATAACTTATAGACCGGTCATCCAGCTGACACACCCTCTATTGAGTTGGAACCCTTATAACGATACAGATAATTGGGTAACATCTTAATGGGATTTAGTGATGGTTGAAAAACAAACTATGGATTGAGGAGCAGTTTCTCCTAGAATAAATCATGCTATGAGTGGGAATCCTGTGGTTGGGTGTGAGATTGAGGTTGGAGAGAGATCATAAGGAGGTTATTACCGAGAGATCATGTGTGGGTCAGTAACTGGTGATTCTGTGTGGCATAGCACATAGAAACCATGTGTGGATTAGCACGTAGCGATCCTGTGTGGATCAACACCTAGAGATCCTCTATGTATCAAAACCTAGTGACCTTGTTTTGATCAGCAACTAGCGACCGTGTGTGGACCTGCACTTAACGACCCTCTATGGATCAGCATCTGGTGACTATGTGTGGATCAGCACCTAGTGATCCTGTGTGAATCAGCACCTAGTGATCCTATAGGGATAATCACCTATCAATATTTTGTGGGTCTTGTAAGGGTTAGTACCAATAGATCCTAGGCGGGTCGGATCATGTGTGTGTTAATGGGGGTTATTGACTGTCTATAATGGGAAGGTCGGATCCTATTTTGGTTAGCGGGGGTTAGTTCCTATCGATATTGTGTGGGTATGACTCTTTATGGTCAACAATAGTGCCTCTTGAACGAATATGATCATCAAGATTTATGAAAAATCATATATACTTCTGTACTTTAGTTATACCTGGTTTTGAGATGAGTCTTTTGTTTTGTATTTTTTTATTGAGATCAGTCATTATGGTTTCCCTTTGTGGAATTCTGAGAGACCTTAAAGTGTATTGGGGTCCCTACTGGGTATTGTTATACTCATCCCAGCATGGGCTGCACCTGCAACTTGTTGGGTCTTGTGTAGGCAATGGGTATCCTTGACTGAGACTCTGGGATCTTTGACCTGACAGTGGATGGTGGTGAAAATTGACTTCGAGAGCTAGGAAGATGAGTTATACCTACCCTTCAGGTGGGATCCTTGATGGATGATCTATGGAGCTATTTTCTGTTTTCAGTTGTAGTTGTATCTTTTTAGTTGGGATTGTATTCCATCCCATTTACTTTCAGTACACTCATTTATTACTACAGTTTTACATTGTGGTAACATCTTTCTATGTTCTAAAATTTTGTTTTTTAGAGGTTTAAAGAAAATTCCTTCCAGTTTAAGGGATACGTCTTTCCGGTTCTTGTTGGAAACCCTTGCCCTATGGAAGGCGGGCTTGGGGGTAGTCATGGCTTAGGCCCCAGGGGACAGGTCATGACAAATTGGTATCAAAGGATGGTTCTACCTAAGAAATAGGACATTGATCCTTTCAAAAGAACAAAATTGTCAAGTGTTTTGAGCATGGATTACAGTTCGAGGAGTCTAGTGTTGGTGTGGTGGTCGGCGTATCCATACACCAGGACCCAAAATTCTGATTTCGGACTCAGTGCAAGAAAACACTTATTGCGTGTGTTTTTAAAATATTTTTACATTGATCTATTTTGAGTCAGCTCAGTAGGTATAACTTATTTATCGTGGAACACCTATTTCTTTCCAAGATTCCACCTTATATATAGCCATCCAGGATTCTTGAGAAAGTACATGATGATGACCCACTGAGCAACGAGGCTTCGGTGTGGGGCCCTCTTACTGTGTTAGCACCCCCACCACCTGTTGGGAAGAAGTTTCCACCAGATCCACGGGTGAATGATGCATGCCAACTGATCCCATTGCACGAGTTCCAGCAGTAGATGCCTACTAGGTTTTGAGGCAAGACTGATCCCTAGGTAGCTGAGGACTTGCTGGTGGTTGTGGCCTAAGTTTTCCACCTAGTTGGGACACCAGCAGAGTAGATGGTGGTCCGGCTTGATAGTAATTTCTGGGGCATGATTGGAAGATGGTGGAGTTGTACTCTCTAGTTACATGACGAGGTGACCCTCACCTAGGTGGAGATTGAGAGACTCTTCAAGGAGGGGTTTTTACCAGAGACACAACGCTCTGTGATTATTCAAGAGCTACTACACTTATAACAGGTCATCCTGATAGTAGGGAAGTACTCGATGAGATTCACTAACCTCTCACGTTACTCCAATAACATGGTATGAGACCCATTCTTTGGGGCCCAAACCATTGATCAGGGTCTCCAGTAAGATATCAGAGTGTCGATGATATCATTTAATATCCCTATGTAGGTTAGAGTGCTCCAGCAAGCAATGTTGGTAGAGATCTTCTTAACTGATCAGGCACCGACGATGAGAGCCACCATCAGACTAAAGGGATCTGAGTCATCTACCAGAGGTAGTAGAAAGATGATGCATAGGACGAAGATGGCCAGGCCCCTTGGTGGGAGATGCCAGGATGCGGGGTCGGAGGTGCAGAGCTCGTGGGGAAGAGGAGGTCAGTTGGGAGGCAGAGTGTGCTTTTTGTGGGGAGGGAAGGGCCAAATGGCTCGCGACTTCCCAACCTTCCGTTCTGATGATCAGAAGACGATAGATTGACCGCTAAGGTAGAGGTAGAGATTCAAATCAAGAGGTCTTCAGGGAGACAGATGTGGCGAAGGAACAGTCAATGCATCAGGTAGTGGGTGGTGGTTTGAGGTTCTACCATGACCACTAGGTGGTCCACCCCAAACATAGGGTGTAGGTGGACAAGGGTGAGCGCAACTACAGGTAGTAGAGGATTATGACCATAGTGCTATGGAGATGATTAGTGGTGTGATCTATGTCTATTCCAGCATAGTGGTAGTACCTATAGATAAAGGTCTCAGTCACTATTTCATTTCCCTGACACTTGTTCGGAGGTCGGATATTTCTATAGAGCCTTTGACTCAATCCTAGAAATTAGAGACTCTTATGAGAGAAGATTTTATGATTACACACTGGTGCAGGCAGTTTGAGCTCACTCTAGGAGGAGGGGGCTTGGGCTAGGATCTCTTAGTAGCATCATCGAGGTCTTATGACATCATCCAGGGTATGGAATTCCCATCCACAGTCCATGCTCAGATCGATTGTTTTAGGTGCAAAGTGTGGTGTTTCGACAAGGATAGGACCAGGTTTACCTTCACTGATGAGGAGGAAACATTTTCCACAAAGGATAGACTATCTCAAATGATGGTACAACAAATTAAAAAACATTTAGCCAGGCTCACCATTAGAGTAGTTGATGTGAGGAGTCTGAGTTATCCTGTAGTGGAGGACCATTATATTTATGTCTTCCCTAATGATATTCTGAGACTACCTACTCGCAAAGACGTAGACATTCACATCGACCTATACCCCAAGAAAACACTGATATCTGCACCAGCATATCATATATCTCATATGGAGCTTCGTGAGCTGAGGTTATAGTTGAGGTAAATGTAGATAAATGGGTTCTTAAGTCTCAGTGTTCCTCCATGACATCCCAGATTTTGTTCTCCAAGAAGGAAGATGGGAGTCTGAGGATTTATGTGGATTATTGGTGCCTTAACCAGGTGACTGTCATGACCTGGCCCTACCCAGGCTCAAGCCGTAACTACCCCAATCCCGCCTTCATAGGCTAGGGATGGCGACAAGCGCCAAATGCTAAACAACTCGGGGAGATCTTTTCCTGAGTACCATTACACACTCACACACAGAGCACACTCAATGAAAAAGTGAAGGGTAAATGAAAAAGCAAAGTACCAACTTCTATAAATAAACCACATGTGCATGGACCTCTAAAAAGTACAAAGCAATTGATGAAGGTAAACTGAAAAGTAAAGTGGAAAAACAGACGCCCAACCAGAAAAGTGCCACAACCTGGAAAGATATAAACAAAAGTAAAACAGCAGGGAGAGTCCCACACCTAGAAACCGACTACGACCACCACACGCGATCCAAGCTCCCAAACTCCTAAGATCCACTGAATTCACGACCAACCTGTCTGTCGTCTACAAGGTAACACCAAGTGCGGGAAAAGCCCAAGAAGGGGTGAGTATAAAAATACTAATTAGGATGCCCCGAAGTCTTGAGGGAGGAAAAAAAGAGGTACTAAATAGGTGAGAAGTAGAGCAGACAGTGAAAAGTAAAGGAGTACAACTGAGAGTGCAGTAACAGTAACAGTAGAGAGTCCAGCTCAACCCAAGAAGAGAAAGGAGGTAGACTCGTCCAGACACAAGGAGCTGGAAAAAATGAGAAGATGAACTTCTCTTCGAGTCCTAGATACCTATACCAGGAGAGTAAAATCTTCCAACGACGAGAATCTAGACACGGAAAGAACGTGGCATACCCCGCGCATCATCGCCTCTCTAGGAAGGAGAGTATACAAAACCCAAGGACTGGGTACTAGAAAAAGGTATACATATATATATGCTCTGTCGAGAAAGTCGAACAAGATCCTAAGGGGATCTCCGTCCCGTATCTCAGCCCAAGAATGTGAGTAGACAACAGTCCCAGATGTAAACACCATTGATGCCCAGCATCCCAAACATCTGCCCCAAACTGCAAGTCAAGGGTCTCAAATCACCACACCATGACACTATCTGCTTTGGGTGGCACTGACTCGCCCGCACAGTTATTGGTCGCATCACAAGGACTCATCTCGGAAGAGAAAGCACCCCTCATACTTGAGAGTTCTGCAGAACGTCAAACCACACCTCGTCACTGCCCCGTAGTCGAGAGGTCTCCTCAAAGTCGACAGGCGACCCCCTGCCTAGCCCTGCTGGAGGGTAATCCCTAGAAGTCGACGGGTTCCCATAGGAGGGATACCCGGCAAGAGTCGATAGGTGCCACACTGCCCAGTCCTGTAAAAGGGTAATCCACTGGAGGGAGACCCGACTAAAGTCATCGACGAGTCCCAATGCCTAGTCCTGTAAAAGGGTACTCCACTGGAGGGAGGCTCAGAACCATCATCGGGGACCACTTCCCAGCCCACCTGGAGGTAAAACTGGCATCGGGGACCACTTCCCAGCCCCGCTGGAGGTTAACCCGGAACCACTCTGGCCATCCCTCCTGGATGGTACTGCTTAGTGAACACCGTTGTACTAGGCATCCCTGTTGGATGGTAACCCACAAGCCATCCCTACAGAATGTTAACCCACTGGCCATCCCTGCTGGATGGTACCTCTCTGGCCAGCCCTACTGGAAACAACCTCCTCGGTAGAGGATTGGTGCCCGTGTAATGTGTCGGTCACACCGAATCCACAATAACTCTACCAGGGAACACGAAGGGACGTGAGAAACTCCTCGGGCCCCTCAGGGTGATCATGCTCCAATCCGCTGAGTCACTGTCGAAGCAGACCGAGACACCTCATCCTAGAAAGTGGGAAAACACCCACGCTGTATGAGAACACGTAGTCATAAACGGTGCCGCAGTCTGGTGAAAGGGGAACGATACTGAAACCCCTCACACCGGAAGAAACAGAGGAACCAAACCATCTCTGCTGGACAAACCATCATGAACAGAACCAGGGGAAAACTCAACCCTATTGGTCAACAAACGAGAATAGAACTAAGGGAAAACTCAACCCTGGTGGTCAAAAAACGAGAACAGAACCTGTGGAAAACTCAACCCAGCTGGTCTAACAAACAAGAATAGAACCTGGGGAAATCTCAACCCTGCTGGTCAAGAGTACGCAAACCAGAACACGTCAGGCACATGGGGCCCACACGATGTGTGTCCCCAAGTCAACTCCAACCAAGCGCACAAACATTCTCAGGTACAAACAACCACATGTACCTTCAATCATTCCCATGTACTCCCAGAGTATACCACATTCTAGCCCAAAGGATATCGTGCACATGGCACCCCACATCAACGTGAAGGGCATAAACGTAACGACTCCAAATTGCCACATCATCAGCCCAGGCACGACCAACTACATATCTTAAAAAATTTACATCACTCACACAGGAGTGCACATGATCAAATGCTAAGAGTCCACTACAAACACATTAGGAAGAACCACCACCGGAGCACATTACATGTGTAAAGTCCCATAAAATTCAAGGGAAAGTTTTTCTTAATTTTCGTTGGGATTTTACAAGAACGCAGTTTCTGAAGGCACCTGATTCTGAGGCCCGGTGAGCCCGGAATAATTTTCCGAAGTTTAGTTCGGGTACGTTTAGTGAACGAACGAGCGAGATTTTATAACTTTTGAACCGGTGCTCGGAATCAAAATCCAAGGGCACCAATGAAACCGCAAAACCGGTAATTTCTTAGGGACACCTTTTCCAGAGTTCAGGTGAGGTTATTAAAATTTTGGGTTAAGTAAAGAATAAAATAAAATGGTGCAACCAATTTTATTTTTTTTCAAAGTAGTTTAATCTAAGCTAAGTTGTTGGAGTGGGACCCAATGATGTTCTAAACTTCCCTTTAGAGGATTTAAGGTGATGTGGGGACCACATGAACCCCACCCCTTCAAATTCTCTAACCCCCATAACTCTTCCCTTAAAACCCCCTCGAAACTCCCCAAATTAATTATGTCATCCACTCGGACAATTAATGTGGCAGAGCCTCTCCAGTTTTTGAATTTTAAATTGTTCCAACCATCGTGAACTTAGTTAAGTGGGGCCCACTTAATTAATTTCCACCACCAAGAATAATAGATTATATTCTATTATTTTGGGCACGTTCTTGCGCCTCTTGGTGGAGAGATTGAGAGAACTTCTTTCTCCAGCGAAGAACGTGAAGAACGTCGACGACGATTCTTCCTCAACCTTCTTCGGCCTTCTTCCTCGGAGCCCCCCCCTTCTGACGTGGTGCTTCTCTGACGACCCTCCTTCCTCCCTCCTCTTCATCAACACACCGACGCACGAACTTGGAAGTGGAAGAGTGCGGTGAGTGATGTCATCATCTTCCCCCCTTGATTTTGAACTTGTTACGGAGCTAGCAAAGGCAGCGCGGTGTCGTTGCACCGCGCGGAAACAATGGAGAATGGGAGAAGAAGCATGGCGCCATCACGCCACGCCGTTGAAGTCGTACAAGTCGCGGTGCCGTCACGCCCCGCCAGAGATCCTCGAAGAGTCTGCGGCCGGAGAGGGGCCGCAACAGAGGGGCGTGGCGCCGTCACGCTGCGCCGATCGGACAAGGTCGCTGCCTTTGGCCGGGGTGGTGTGGGGAGCGGCGGCCGGAACTGCAGGCCGCCGGAGCAGGAGGGCGGGACTGCAGCGGTCCCGCGGCGGCAGCATCCGGCAGGCTGGACCAGGCCAGCCGTTTCAGGGGGAGACCAGGGGTTCGTAACCCCCGGCTGGAAAAAGGAGAGACCCCCACGTGGGGGTTGTGACTCTTCAATTAGGGGGGCAGCGCACCCCCCTCTTCCGCTCAGCTCAGCCAGCCGAGCTGGCCACGTAGGCCGCCCAAGTGCGCCAGGCCACCGGCCGCCCAGGCCGGGCCGGGCCACGCCCACCGGGCCGGGCCAAACCCTAATGGGCCAGACCCGGACCCGGTTCGGGTCAACCCGGAGGGGGTATCGGACCAGGTCGGACTAGGCCTGAACCCCCTATTTTCGGACAGAACTATTCAAACGCCCATAACGTGGGATATAGACCTCTGATCGGTGCACCGTCAGCTGTGATGCAATCCTTGGATCGAGATGGTCGTTTCGATATATTTCACTCAAGGTTTTGGAGAACATTGGGTTTGGCCAGGTTGTTCGAACACGAAACCAACCGGGCCCTCGGAGTGGAAACGCTTATAACTTGAGCTCCGGACGTCCGATTGACGTGTCGTTGACTTTGTTGGATTCCTCTTAGTGAGACGGACCTTTCGGCTTATTGAGATGGAGTTTTGGATGTAGTTGGATTATGGCCGGTTTGGTTTTGATTTAAAAACCAACCGGACCCCTGGGACGAAAAAGCCAATAACTCTCAGACCGGGCGTTCGATTGACGCGTCATCTGTCACATTGAGTTCCTTTTGACGATACAGAACATTTGGATACATCAACTTTGGACATCTTGTCAGTTGATGTATCAACCCCTTGGATCGTGGAGCGGACCCTCCCCAAACGATCTTGTTGTGTGCGGGAACCCTAGAGCTGGCTGCGACTGCGGCGATGATGAAGACCGCATGGGAATCCTTCGTGGGTTCGACAGCGATGACTACAACACTCAACGATCCTGTGTGGATCAGTGCCTACCGATCCTGTGTGGATCAGATCCTGTGTGGGTCATCGCTCAGCAGTCCTGTGTGGGCCAGCGCATACCGATCGTGTGTGGGTCAGATCCTGTGTGGGTCATTGCGGGGGTTAGTACCTACCGATCCTGTGTGGGTCATTGCAGGGGTTAGTGCCTATCGATCTTGCGTGGGTCCAACGGCTTAGATGAATTAGTGGATATATCTAATCATCTCTATCATCTTATGAAGAAGTATACCTATGTGAGCAGATTCTTGACTTCAATCAATATCTTCGATATGATTGACATTCTTTCCTATTTAGATTGAGTTGTGTTATCCTGTGTGGATTGAGTTGTACTTCGTTTGTGGACGTGATCGAACTTGGGCTCGGATGTCGGAGCCGAATAGTAATTGATGACTTAGTTATATGTATGGGAATATACCTAAGTAGTGTTGGTTGTTACTTTGTGATTGTATCTTTCCATTTTGGATTATCCTTTGTGGCTTCTGGGAGTCCTTCGAGGGTCTCGGGGTCCCTACTAAGTTGCGTATACTCACCCCTGCATGGGCTATTCCCGCACTACATTGTGTTGGATGCAAATAAAAGACATCGCTGATCGTGGTTGAGTCTTGTGGAGCAAGTCGGTACCTGGAGGTGGACCACTGGGCGGGACGTTCACAGAGTGGACGGATGGACCCGAGGAGCTGAGGAGGCTATTTGTACCCACCCTTCAGGTGGGACTTCCAGTGGATGACTCGACATTACTTCTTTACTTTCAGTTATTGTACTTTCTTTCCAATTGTACTTTACTTTCAGTGTGGGTTTGTATTCTGGCCCACTTACTTTTCTGTACTTACTATTGTACCCAGTTTTACATAGTGTTTACTTCTGCTTGCTTACTCTGTGTGTTTGTTTACTTTATAAAGGAAATTCCATCCCCTTTTTTGTCGTGATTTACACCTTGGTGCTAGTCGCCAGCCCCTGGTCTATGGGACGCGGGCTTGGGGTAGTCACAGCACAGGTCCCGAGGACGGGTCGTGACAAATTGGTATCAAAAGAGTTTGGTTCTACCGTAGAACTCAGGACTCTGATATTTTTCTATGTAAAGCAATAGTGTTATGAGTATTGAGTGCGGTTATCAGTCCAGGGAGTCTAGTGATGGTGCGGTGGACGATGTATCCGTACACCAGTACCCTGACTTCTGATATCCGACTCAATGCACGAAAACATTGATTGCATGTGTGTTTCAAAAGTTTTCTTTGTGATTACTTTGTGTCAGCTCACCAAGTATACTATTTGACCGTGGCGCACCTGTTTCTTTTTAGGATGTCCCCATGACAGCAGCCAGCTAGGGTTCCGAGCATTGTGCGAGATGACAGCCCACCGAGCTACGAGGCCTCGGTGTAGGGCCCTTTGACAGCTGAGGCACCAACGGTACCTCTACCCACCGAGCCACCGATGCTACTAGCCCCAGACGATGATAGTGCATGTCGCCTTAGTGCACTACATGAGTTTCAGTGTTAGAGACCGCCTAGGTTCCGCAGGGAGATGGACCCTCAGGCTGTCGAGGATTGGCTGGAGGTGTTTGTGCAATTTTTCAGGTTAGTGGGGACACCAGCTGACCTCATGGTGATCCTCGCAGCGAGCCTCCTACACGCGGCAGCAGGCACATGGTGGAGCTTGATGCTCCAGGTGCACAACGAGGAATCAATCCTCTGGACAGCCTTTGAGAGCCACCTTCTCTCGGAGTTCGTCCCAGCCATCCTCCGTACGGTGCGCATCCAGGAGCTTCTATGCTGCGGCAGCGTAGCATGACGGTCATCCAGTACTCGATGATATTTACTGATATCTCGCGCTATTCGATGGACATGGTACAAGACCCATTTTTCTGGGCCTAGAACTTCGATCAGGGATTGAGGCATGAGATTAGGGCATTGCTGATCTCCCTCAGCATTCCGACATAGGCATGGGTACTGGAGCAAGCCCTTCTCATTGAGATCTTTCTTGCTGAGCATACATCAGCAGCGAGACCTACCGCATGGGCGGAACATAGCAGAATCTTCTACAGCTGGAAGTCGACGGATAACACATGGGTCTAGGAGGACCAGACCCTCAGGTGGACGACCTAATGACATTGGCTCAAAGGTGCGGGGCACACAGCACAGTGCCAGTCTTACGAGAGGTAGACAGTGCTATGCATGCAGCGGGCAGGTCCACATGGCTCGTGACTCCTCGACCCACCGGGCGGAGGAGAAGTAGATGGTTTAAGGACCACCCAGGCAGAGGCAGAGGGTCGACCGTGGCAGTCTGCAGGGAACAGGCGGATGAGACAGAGGAGATGGACGAGCAGCATGTTGTGGGCGACGCTTTTAGGCTCTACCACCACCACCACCAGGAGGTCCACCCCGACCACAGGGAGCTGGCGGGAAGAGGCAGGCACATCTTCAGGCAGCGGAGGCCTACGACCACAGCGTGCCCGAGATGAATCGAGGTACTATATATGTCTACTACACCCTTACTTCAGTTCTTATAAACATAGGAGCGAGACATTATTTCATTTCTACTGCCCTTGTTCAGAGCTCGGAGATTCCGACGGAGCCGTTGGCTCGATCCTTACGGCTAGATACTCCTACGAGAGTAGACTCGACGATTACGCACTGGTGCCGGAAGTGTGAGCTTACTCTAGGAGGAGAGAGCTTTGGTTGGGATCTTCTTGTAGCGGCGTCGAGGCCTTACGATGTCATCTTGGGTATGGATTAGTTATCTACAATCCATGCTTAGATCGACTACATTAGGCGCAAGGTGTGATGTGTTCGCACCGATGGGACCAGGTTCACCTTCACTGGAGATAAGGGAGACTTTGAAGCGCATGATGGACTCACACATAGGAGAGGACATCCCATCACTCATCAGTTCGCTAGCCTCATCCTAGGATCAGTTGACGTGCGGAGTCCGAGCTTACCTGCAGTGGTGGATCGGTATGTGGACGTTTTTCCCGACAATGTTCCAAGACTACCACCTTGCAGAGAGGTAGACTTTTATATTGACCTGTATCCTGAGACAACCCTAATATCCACCCCAGCATATCGGATGGCTCCCGCCGAGCTTCGAGAGCTACAGGTACAGCTGGAGGACTTGCAGGGAAATGGATTCATCTGACCCAGTGTTTCACCCTGGGCTTCCTCGATATTTTTCGCCAAGAAGGCGGACGGGAGCTTGCGACTTTGGGTCGACTATCGTCGCCTGAACCAGGTGACCATGAGGAACAAATATCTGCTTCCAAGGATTGATGACCTCTTCGATCGACTCATGGAAGCATGGTGGTTCTCGAAGATAGACCTTAGGTCAGGCTATCATTAGCTCAGAGTTTGGGATGAGGACATGCAGAAGATGGCCTTCAGATGTCGGTATGGGCACTATGAGTTCTTGGTTATGACTTTAGGTGTAACCAATGCTCCATCAGTGTTCATGGTCCTCATGAAAAGGATATTTCAACCATAACTCGATCTATTTTTCATGGTCTTCATCGACGACATTTTGATATACTCGACGACTGAGGCGGAGCACGCCTAGCACTTGCGGGTTGTACAGGACACACTCCGAGAGCACCAGCTTTATGGTAAGCTCTCGAAGTGTCATTTATGGATACGTGAGGTCCACTTCTTGGGATACGTCATATCTGAGGAAGGAGTTGTGGTGGATCCTACGAAGGTCGAGGTATTGCTAGCTTAGGAGCCACCTAGGAGCATGACAGAGGTTCGGAGTTTCTTAGGACTAGCTGGGTACTACTGGAGATTTGTGCCAGACTTCTCCAAAGTTGCAGCACCACTTTCAGCTTTGATGAAGAAGGGGAAACCCTTCGTATGGTGAGACAGATGTCAGTAGAGCTTCCAGGAGCTGAGACAGAGATTTACCAGTGCACCTATCTTGAGGCTACCGGAGGAGGGAGTAGGGTACATAGTTTACTAAGATGCATCAGGGACTGGACTCGGATGTTTCCTGATGCAGGAGTGGGAATTGATCGCCTATAGATCACATCAGTTGAGGCAAAATGAGCAGAACTATGCTAGCCATGACCTAGAGTTAGCAGCAGTGGTCTTCGCTCTGAAGATGTGGCGACAATACCTGATGGGAGAGCGCTTTACAATCTACTCTGACCACCAAAGTCTCAGGTACATCTTCTCACAGAAGTACCTGAACCTGAGACAGCGGCGATGGCTCGAGTTCCTCCAGGACTATGACTTTGAGATAGTCTATACTTCTAGAAAGGGGAACGTAGTAGCCGATGCTCTCAGCTAGATGTCGGGCATTCAACTACTTGGGGAGGCGACAGAGAAGCTAGCCGCTTTACAGATATCCTTCATGGATATTGATGGAGCAGCCTTTCTTTAGTCACTCACAGTCACTCCTCCACATCTTCAACGGGTCATAGAGGCACAGTGAGGGGACGTTGACTGTGAGATGCGGTGTGCACAAATATCCTCAGGACATGCACCTGATGGATACTCTGTGGGAGGAGAGAACATCATCCTTTTAAGAGGACGTACCATGGTACCAGTTGCTTTATAGGAAGAGGTGCTGAGCGAGTTTCACACTTCCCCTTTAGCGGTACATCCAGGAGTGGCAAAGATGTACGAGGACCTCAGACGACAGCACTAGTGGCCGAGTATGAAGAAGTATATAGCAGAGTTTGTTTCTCGGTGCCTCACCTGCTATCAGGTGAAGCCAGAGCACCAGGTACCAACAGGCTTGGTACAGCCTTTGGAGGTCCAGGAGTGGAAGTGGGATGGGATATCTATGGATTTCATGACTGGACTTCCACGTACTTCCAGAGGTCACGACTCCATTTGGGTGTCTGTCGACCGACTCACCAAGTCGGCTCACTTCTTACCCATTAGAGAGCAGGGCTCAGTAGAGAGCTTGGGACGTCTCTACATTCAGGATATTGTAAAGCTTCATGGTGTGCCATCATCTATCATCTCTGATTGAGATGCTCGCTTTACTTCCCAGCTTTGGAAGGGGTTGCAGGAGGCATTCGGGACGCAGCTACGTCTGAGCACCGCCTTTCACCCTCAGACGGATGGTCAGACATAGAGGACCATTCAGACTCTCGAGGACATGCTCTGCGCAAGTGTCCTTGACTTTGGTTGCAGCTGGGAGGACCACCTACCCTTGGTGGAGTTCACGTACAACAAAATCTACCACTCCACCATTGGGATGGAACTATACAAGGCATTGTACGACCGACCATACAAATCACCTTTTTGCTGGATAGACCCTGGGGAGTCAGCACTTATAGGACCAGAGATGGTCTAGGCCACAATAGAGAAGGTTCATGTCATCCAGGAGTGGATGAGGACAGCTTAGAGCCGACAGATGTCTTATGATGACAGGAGGCGGAGGCCACTGGAGTTCGAGGATGGCAGCCACGTCTTCTTGCGGGTCTCACCTCGACGTGGATTACGGAGATTTGGCAGAGGTGGCAAGTTATCTCCACGCTTCATCGGACCATTTCAGGTCCTCAACAGGATAGGCGAGGTGGCTTATCACCTAGCTTTACCTCCTTAGTTTCACCAGGTGCACGACGCCTTCCACGTATCTCAGCTGAGGAGATACGTGCATGACTCGACGCATATCATCGACCATGGGGAGTTGGACGTTGACGGTGGGGTGACTTCTGCGGAGGTTCTGGTGGAGAACGAGGATCGACAGGAGCGGGTCCTACGTGGACAGTCGATACCTCTAGTGCGCATCAGATGGCAGCACGGGAACCTCCACAAGAGCACTTGGGAGAGGGAGGCTTAGATGTGTGCACAGTACCCACATTTGTTCTCATAGTTTTTGATGTATCTTTATGGGGACATAAAGCCTTGAGGTGGGAGTAATTTAAAGACCCATAAAATTCAATGAAATTTTTTTCTTAATTTTCTTTGGGATTTTACAAGAATGCTGTTTCTGACGGCACCTGATTCCGAGGACCGGTGAGCCTGGAATAATTTTCCAACGTTTAGCTTGGGTACGTTCAGTGAACGAACGAGCGGGATATTCTAACTTTTGAACCGGTGCTCGGAATCGAAATCTGAGGGCACCGATTAAACCGCGACACCGGTAATTGCTTAGGAACACCTTTTTTGGAGTTGCATTTTCTCGGGTGAGGTTAGTAAAATTTTAGGTTAAGTAAAGAATAAAATAAAATGGTGCAACCAATTTTATTTTTGTTCAAAGTAGTTTAACCTAAGCTATGTGGTTGGAGTGGGACCCACTGATGTTTTAAACATCCCTTGAGAGGATTTAAGGTGAGGTGGGGCCCACACGAACCCCACCCCTTAAAATTCCCTAACCCCCCATAACTATTCCCCTTAAAAGCCCCTTGAAACTCCCCAAATTATTTATGTCATCCACTCAGGAAATTAATGTGCCGGAGCCTCTCCACTTTTTTTGAAATTTGAATTTTTCCAACCATCGTGAACTTCATTAAGTGGGGCCCACTTAATTAATTTCCTCCACCAATAATAATAGATTATATTCTATTATTTTGGGCACGTTCTTGCGCCTTTTGGTGGAGAGCATGAGAGAACTTCTTTTTCCAGCGAAGAACACGAAGAACACTGGCGACGCTTCTTCCCTGACCTTCTTTGGTGTTCTTCCTCGGAGCCCCCCCTTTCTGACGTGGTGCTTCTCAGATGACCCTCCTTCCTCCCTCCTCGTCATCAACGCACCGACGCACGAACTCGGAAGTAGAAGCGTGCGGTGAGCGACGTCATCATCTTCCCCCTTGATGTTTGAACTTGTTATGAGGCGAGCAAAGGAAGAATGGTGCCGTTGCACCGCGCAGAAACAATGGAGAATGGGAGAAGAAGCGCGGCTCCATCACGCGGTGTCGTTGAAGTCAAACAAGCCGCATCGCCATCGCGCCACGCCGATCGGACAAGGCAGTGGCCTCTGGCCGCGGTGGTGCGGGGAGCGGCAGCTAGAACCGCCGGCCGCCAGAGCAGGAGGGTGGGACCGTAGTGGTCTTGCAGCGGCAGCAACCGGCCAGCCGGACCGGCCCGACCGTTTCAGGGGGAGACCAAGGGTTCGTAACCCCCAGCTGGAACAAAGAGCGGCCCCCACGTGGGGGTCGCGACTCTTCAATCAGGGGGGGCAGCGCGCCCCCTATTCCGCTCAGCTCGGCCAGCCGAGCTGGCCACACAGGCCGCCCGAGCGCGCCAGGCCACCGGCCACCCAGGCCAGGCCAGGACGCGCCCTAATGGGCCCGACCCGGACCCGGTTCGAGTCGACCCAGGGGGGGTATCGGGTCGGGTCGGACCGGGCCCGTACTCCCTATTTTCGAACAGAACCGTTAAAACGCCCATAACATAGGCTACGGATCTCTGATCGATGGACCGTCAGCTGTAATGTGATCCTTGGATCAAGTCAGTCGTTTCGGTATATTACACTCAAGGTTTCAGAGAACTTTGTTTTCGACCGGGTTGGTTCGAACACGAAACCAATCGGGCCCTCGGAGCGGAAATGCTTATAACTTGAGCTCCGGACGTCCGATTGATGTGCCGTCGACTTTGTTGGATTCCTCTTAGTGAGACGGACCTTTTGGATTACTCCACTCCAGATTTGGACCCAGTTAGAGTATGGCCGGGTTGGTTTTGACTTAAAAACTAACTGGGACCCTCAGACGAAAAAGCCAATAACTCTCAGACCGTGCGTCCGATTGACGCGTCGTCTGTCATGTTGAGTACCTTTTGATGATACAGGACTTTTGGATACATCAACTCTGGAATTCGTGTCAATTGATGTATCAGACCCTTGGCTCGTGGAGCGGAGCCTCCCCGAACGAGTTTGCTGTGTGCGGGAACCCTAGAGCTGGTTGCGATTACGACGACGATGAAGACTGCATGGGAATCCTCTGTGGGTCCGACAACGATGACTACAGCACTCAGTGATCCTGTGTGGATCAGTGCCTACCGATCCTGTGTGGATCATATCCTGTGTGCGTCAGCGCTTAGCGGTCCTGTATGGGCCAGCGCATACCGATCCTGTGTGGGTCAGATCCTGTGTGGGTCATTTCGGGGGTTAGTACCTATCGATCCTATGTGGGTCATTGCGGGGGTTAGTACCTATCGATCCTGCATAGGTCCTATTACTTAGATGAATCAGTGGTTACATCTAATCATCTCTATCATCTTACAAAGAAGTATACCTGTGTGAGATGAGTCTTGACTTCAATCAATATCTTCGATATGATTGAATTTCTTTCCTATGTGGATTTAGTTGTGTTATCCTCTATGGATTGAGTTGTACTCCTTTGGGGATGTGATCGAACATGGGCTCGGATGTTAGAGGCGAACGGGAATTGATGACTTAGGTATATGTATGGGAATATACCTAAGTAGTGTTGGTTGTTATTTTGTGATTGTATATTTACTTTGTGGATTATCCTTTGTGGATTCTAGGAGACATTCGGGGGTCTCGGGGTCCCTACTGAGCAGCGTATACTCACCCCTGCATGGGAAATACCCGCACTACGTTGTGTTGGATGCAGACGATCAACAACGCTGATCGTGGTTGAGGCTTGTGGAGAAAGTCGGTACCTGGAGGTGGACCACTGGGCGGGACGTACATGGAGAGGACGACTGGACCCGAGGAACTGAGGAGGCTATCTGTACCCACCCTTCAGGTGGGACTTCCAGTGGACGGCTCGACGTTGCTGCTTTACTTTCAGCTGTTGTACTTTCTTTCCAGTTGTACTTTACTTTCAGTTTGGGTTTGTATTCTGGCCCACTTACTTTTCCGCACTTTCTATTGTAACCAGTTTTACTTAGTGTTTACTTCTTCTTGCTTACTCTGTGTGTTTTTTTACTTTATAATGGAAATTCATTCCCCTTTTAGGTCAGTATTTATACCTTGGTGCTAGTCAACAGCCCCTGGCCTATGGGAGGTAGGCTTGGGGTAGTCACGGCACAGGTCCTGAGGACGGGTCGTGACAACTTTCTTCCACATTTAAATGAGGTCCCAAATGAGGCTCCTCGCATCCAAACAGTTTATACCATTGTAATATTCATGGAACAAATGTTAGATCTACTAATTACTCACCTCCAATTGATATCTGACGTAAAAGTCACCAACATCGCTTTACGCCCGAACGACGTCCCGTGGTCCAGAGCCTTGTCCCCGAAAACAGTCGGGCACATCGCACCATTGTGGTCTCCTTGGAAAGACACATCAAAAGGGATGCTCACTTGAGTGGAAGAGATATGTGGAGAAAAAGATGCATTCTGGCGCACCGCACACGAGCGGTGCTACGTGGGACCCGCATCCCGGTCCCGAATCACAACGAATGGATCACACCACTGCGATCCTCTCGAAAAAAGTACACAAGATGGAATATTCACTTTTCTAAAACAGACACCCGGTGATAAAGTTGGCAATCACCGCCAACTCCCAAAACGACCCTCGTGGGCCCCGCACCATCATGCAGAATTAAGGTGGGAAGATTGCGCCAATGTAATTCCCTCGAAAAAACACCCTAAATTGAATGGTCGCTCGCCCCGAACGGACGTCCGATGAAAAAGTAACAAAAATTTGCGTGTAGCTCGAAAGATGGCTCGTGGGGCCCATGTATCAATTCCGGTTTCAACGCATGAAACCATACTGGAAAACTTTGCCCCGACACCAGGGTCCCAACGCCACCGACGATGCTCAAAACAGACATCGGATGTGTCTGCGCCGCCCAAAACAAGAACCCCCGAGAAAAATGCCAAACTACGTAAAGTAGTGTCGTGCCACCGAGGACCCCGTTTCTGGAGTTAAAAATAGCTGAAACCATCTAAAAATATTCGCCTCAATTTAAGGAATGTGTCGCAAAAGATGGTGCCCAAAACGGACGCCCTGTGGATGATTTATGAATATAAATATTTTTCATAATAATAATAATTATAATATTATTATTATTATAAACTTTGTTTTTATTTTCATTTTTTTAAACAAACTAGACCGGCGAACTGGCCGGTCTTCAACCACACACCTCTAACAGGACCCGCATTTGTGGGTCCTTTGTCAGCTAGCTTGGGTCCCAAGACCCCGGTCTTCTCCCGCCTGGCGCCTTCTACCGACGACCGCCGCGACGACGCCGCCTGGACACCTCCGCTGCTCCCCGCTCGTGTCGTGGCCCTCTGCCCCGCGCTCGTCGTTGCCCATAGCTCGCCCGACCACCGCGCTCGCCCGCCGTCGCCCACAGCTCACCCGCGCCGCACGACCCTAGCCACCTCCGTTCGGCTGACCTGTGTCGACCCACCGTGGAGCCGCCTGCCCCGCTTGATCACGAGCCCCAACCGCCTATGCTGAAGACCGGCATGCCGCCGAATTGGGCCGTCGCCGCTACCTCAGACCACACCCTCCTGGAAGGCCGACTACACACAGGAAAACACCCAACACACCCCAAACTTGGTCGGGCAGCCGCAGACGGCCCGAGGTTCTAAATTTAAATCCAAAACATGCGTTGGAATCTCAGAACAAGGGCTATGCAGTTACGGGATTCACTCAAAGATCAAGCAGCAACTCGACATATATATAGCAATTCAAATTGGGATGTTTGAAATTGAAATATGCAACAAAATCCTGACATCGTGGGCGTGTCCTGAAGTTTCGCGAGAGATTCTCCACCGCCGCAACGCTCGGAGGTGGGAGAGGAGAGCTTGAAGGTGGTGGAGAGCTTCCTCCTTGAGAGATCCTTCTAGGAAAATGGAGAGAGGAGGATGAAGGGTGGAGAGATAGGTTATATAAAAAAAATAAATTAAACCATTTAATTAATTTAAACCCCCATAAGGACCCGCATCTGAAACCTCTGCTGTGGTCAAGATTAAGCCCCCCATAGGGTAAACACCACCTCCCGAGCACAACAGCGGTCTCAGAATTTTAATCTGAGGCCCCTTTCAAAAGTTATCAAACTCAACGCCCGAGGCCACCAAATTACGAAAACGCCCCCAGGGCCATTTTTCACTGACAGCCCGCGCCCTCAAAACATACACCCCTCCTAGGGTAAACGGCACACTCCAAACTCAACTGTACTATCAGTTTTACAATTTGATCCACCGTTTAATAGATACTTAAGTTATGCCATTAAGTGGATCAATTCATTATTTAATTTATCCATTTCATGTTATGATAGCTAGAAAGGGGTCCAAATGCCCCACGTCGACATGTTTTATGTCGTACCTAGGGAAAATACTCTATTTAAAACCCATCTGTACACCCGGATTTCTGATCCAGATAACCGTTTAGGAGTTATCATATTTATTTGTCATGCCCAGGGTGAACACTCTGAAAATATAATTTCGGCCACACCAGGGCTCAGAATCGCATGCCGTCTGAAGGCTCTGCTCTGGAATAACATCAAGAATATTCGAAAGTCTTTTATAGAAAAAATTGGGGTCTTACAGCATTACCTCCTTCAAAATTTTTGTCCCCAAAAGGCACAACCAGGGAACAACTCAGGGTACTAAGCCCACACCTGGTTCTCCCTTACCCAGAAGAACTCTTGCACAGTCCCACATCACCAGACACAGAACAAAGGATTTGATCTGTTCACGCGAGGTCTACCCTTTCTGATGGTGTGTATAGAAGCATGAACACTTCTTCTTGGATGAGTCATGTGGGAGACATCATGCATCCACTCCAGACTTTGGGGTTAGGGTAATGCGGTAGGGAACCTCGCCATCCCTTTGCACATTCTCAAACAGTCTGAAGGACCTCGGGGGTAGCTCACCTCCCTAACTGAACCCCTACGTTGCACGCTGTGACTGGAATCACCGCCCGCACCTGGAACAAAGCCCAGTGATTCCCTCCTTCAGAATATCCATATGGTGGAACACCCAAGGATATCATTTCACGCAAGGTTTGATAGTTGATGTCTCACAACCAAGACTCTCTTACACGCTCGGAGAGCGAAGGAGTTGACACCATCGACTAAAGAAAACGTCCTTGGACTTTTACCTTACCAACATAGGGATACACCGACGCCCCACGCCACCCTGGTAACAACTCAAACAAGGATAAGGGAGGAAAATAATTTCACACAGAGTCTGCAAATTCTACTTTCAAAAAGTAGATGCGCTGTAGAAAGTATATCTTATCACCTCATACTCTGTAAGATCGTAGACATCCAATGTTCGTGGCCATCTGTTGTCCCAACTGTCAGCTCCTAGAGCCTGACGTAGACCGCCTGGTGGTGATGGGAAGACCTCGTAAGGTCGTCCCCAACTACCAGCTCCTCCTGCTCCTCTTCTAGCACCACCTCTCTAGGCGCTACTCCGATCACAGTGCTGCCTCTGTCATGGTGGTGCACCTGCTGCCTGCCCAATATTCTCAATGTGCCTGGTCGGGCAGTCCCTCGCCATGTGACCTTACCCATCGCAAGCATAGCACCGGCACTCTCTGGGCTGCACTGGTGCCCTCCTGTGCCACTGTGGTGTACGACCATGCCCCTAAGTGTACTTGTCATAAAGCCATTGACGTCGAGGTTCTGCTTGCCGACGCCCGCTAGCTGCAGCAGCCGTCTGGACTCAAACGTGCCTGCTGCCACCACCAAGTGTAGAACGCGATAGAAAGCTCTCTGTCACCAGCGCCTACTCTAGAACCCCAACATATGTGGGGATGCCCAAGTGTACTATGAAAGCATGAATCTCTCTTCTGAGACCCTGATCGTTCTTCCGCGCTCAGAATTTACCGTCATGGACTATGTCCGGGTAAAAGCGTGCACGATCTGTGAAACTAGCCACGTACTTGGCCACCGTCATCCCTCCATACTGAAACAGCAGGAGGTCCTGAATCCGAATGGATCATAATTAGGAGGGGAAAAACTCCTCATGAAACAACAACTAAAATTCACCCCATGAAAGCGACGACTCCTCAAGAAACTGAGTCACCAGACTCCACCAACACAAAGATGCTCCGCATAAATGGTTGGCGGCCAAATCCACCATAAGATCTGCCGGCGTCTACACAAGACTGAAAAGTAGAACCTCTATCTCAAGACAAACCACTGCTGCCTGAGGATCTGGCTCACCACTGAACCTCAGCGGTCTCTGCCACTGGAACTCATGGAGCATGCTCAACCTGCGCTCAAGCTCAGTCTGCTCTACTGAAGCTGTCTGCTGCTCACCAGGTGGGGGTGCTGCTACTGGCCCACCTGGAGAAAGGGGCTTGCATGATGGGTCTTGTACAGAGGCCTTGTAGCTCATAGGGTCATCATCACGAACCAAGGCTAGTATCCTAGCTAGCTACCTTCGCGGAGACATCCTAAATGTTATCAAGGAGTGTCGCAGTTAAATGAGCATATATGTGTGTAACAGTAACAACAATGGGGAGCTTACTCAAGAAGGACAGTCAAAGACTCAATCCTAGGTGATGCACAAACCAATCTTCCCTAGAAAGAGTGTCTTAGTATGTTGAGTCGACAAGCGGGTTATTAGGGTCATGTTGAATCGATACGTCGGTCTCCGCACCATCACTAGACTCCCTCTCTTGAGAGCCGCTCTTGAGACACGTTAACACTGTTTTCCAAAATCCCAACCAATTACATTTTAAGGACGTCCGAACAATGTCCCAAGGAACAAACCACCTATAATACCACTTTTTCATGACCCGACCCTACCTGGGCTCGATCCGCAACTACCCCAAGCTCGTCTCTATAGGCCAGGAGCTGGCGACAAGCGCCGAAGGCTAAACAACTCGAGGAGGACTTTTCCTGAGTACCTGTAGAAACACACACAACACACTCAATGCCAAAGTGCAGAGTAAACGAAAAATAAAAGTACCAATTGCTATAAATAAACCACAATTTCATCAACCTCTAAACAGTGCAAAGCATGTTTTGAAGGTAAACTGAAAATGAAAGGGGAAAAACATGCGCCCAACCAGAAAAATGACACAACCCAGCAACAGGTAAACAAAAGTAAAATAGTTGTGTGATTCCCAAACTTGGAACCTGAATACGACCACCGAATGTGGTCCAAGATCCCAAACTCCTAAGAACCACTGAAGTCACGGCCAACATGTCCGTCGTCTGCAAGGGCACACCATGTGAGGGAAAAGCCCAATCAGGGGTGAGTATAAAAATACTCAGTAGGATTCCCCAAAGGCTCTTGGGAGAAACAATGGAGGTACTGAAGAGGTGAGCAGTATATCAAACAGGGAAAAGTAAAGGAGTACAACCGAGATTGCAGTAAGAGTAGAGTAGAGAGTCCAGCTCAACCCAACAGGTGAAAAGTGGTAGAATCGTCGAGACACAAGGAGATGGAAACTGTTATAAGATGAACTTCTCATAGAGTCTTCGCTATCTATTGCAGGAGACTAGACTTATCCAACCACGAGTATCTAGACACGGAAAACATGTGGCATACCCCGTCCGTCTTCACCTCTCATAGAAGGATAGTATCCAAAACCCAAGGAGTGGGTACTGGAACAAGGTATGCATATATATATATATATATGCTCTGTTGAGAAACCCCAACAAGATCGTAAGGGGATATTTGTCCCGTAGATCACCCCAAGAAAGTGAGTAGCCAACAGTCCCATATGTAAACACCATAGATGGCCAGCATCCTACACATTTTCCTCAAACTGCAAGTCAAGGGGCACAAGTCACCACACCTTGACACGATCCACTTTGGCCGGCACTGACTCGCCTGCACGGTTTTAGGTCATGTCACAAGGATGCATCTCAGTAGGGAAAGCGTCCCTCATACTTGAGAGTTCTAGGAACGTCAAAAAACACCTCGTCACTGCCCCGTAGTCGAGATGTCTCCTCAAAGTCGACAGGAGACCCCCTACCCAGACCCGTTGGAGGGTAATCCCTAGAAGTCAACTGATTCCCACTAGAGGGAGACCCGACAAGAATCGACGTGTGCCACACTGCCTAGTCCCGTAAAAGGGTAATACACTAGAGGGATACCCAGCTAAAGCCTTCTACGAGTACCAATGCCTAGTCCCATAAAAGGGTACTTCACTGGAGGGAGGATCAGAACCATCATCAGGGACCACTTCCCAGCACAACTGTAAACCTAGCATCGGGGACCACTTCCCAGCCCCGCTAAAGGTAAACCCAGACCCGCTCTGGCCATCCCTACTAGATGGTACTGCTTAGTGAACACCATTGTACTAGCCATACCTACTGGATGGTAACCCACTAGCCATACCTGCTGGATGGTAACCCACTGGCCATCCCTGCTAGATGGTACCGCTCTGGCCAGCCCTGCTGGAAACAACCTCCTTGGTAGAGGATTTGTGCCCGCGTAATGTGTTGGTCACACTGAATCCACAAAAACTCCACTAGGGGACACGAAGGGATTGGAGAAACTCCCAGGGACCCTCATGGAGATCACACTCCAATCCGTTGATTCATTTTCGAAGTGGACCGAGACAACTCATCCAATAAAGTTGGAAAACACCCAGTTTGTATGAGCACACGTAGTCGTAAATGGTGTCGCAGTCTAGTGAAAGGGGAACGACACTGAAACCCCTCACAGGTGCAGCAACAGAGGAACCAAACCATCTCTGCTGGCCAAACCATCGAGAACAGATCCAGGGGAAAACTCCACCCAGCTGGTCAACAAACGAGAACAGAAGCAGGGGAAAACTCAACCCTGCTGGTCAACAAACGAGAACAGAACTAGGAGAAAACTAAACCCTGCTAGTCAAAAAACGAGAACTGAACTAGGGGAAAACTCAACCCTGCTGTTCAAACAAATGAGAACAGAACTAGGGGAAACTCAACCCTACTGTTCAAGAGTACACAAAGAAGAACACGACACGCACATGGGGCCCACATGATGTGTGGCTCCATGTCAAATCCAACCAAGTGCACAAAATATCTCAGTTACTAACAACCACATGTACCTCCAAGCGTTCCCGTATACTCACAGAGTATACCATGTTCCAGCCTAAAGGCTGTCATGCACATAGCCCCCACGTCAACGTGAAGGGTGTAAATGTAACCACTCCAACTTGCCACCTCATCGGCCCAGGCATGGTGAACTACATATCTTGAAACATTTACATCACTCACATAGGAGTGCACACAACCACACGCCAAGGGTCCGCTACAAACACAGTAGGATGAACCACCACTGGAGAACCTTCCTTGCTTCTGCATTTAAATGAGGTCTCGGATGAGGCTCCTCACATCCAAAAGGTATGTACCATTGTAAGCCTCGCGGAAAAACATACGAGATTGACTAATTACTCACCTCTAATGGATATCCAACGTAAAAGTACCCAACACCGCTTTACGCCCGAACGGCGTCCCGTGGTCCCGAGCCTCGGCCTTGAAAATAGTGAGGTGCATCGCACTATTACGATCTCCTCGGAAAGACACGTCAAAAGGGCTGCTCACTTGAGTGGAATGAATATCCAGAGAAACATATGCATCTGAAGCACCGAACACGAGCGGTGCTACGTGGGACCCGCATCCTGGTCCTGAAGCACAACAAACAGATCACACCATTGCGATCCTCTCGAAAAAGTACACAAGATGGACTATTCACTTGTCTAAAACGGACACTCGGTGATAAAGTTGGAAATCACCACCAACTCCGAAAATGTCCCTCGTGGGGCCAACAGCATCGTACAGAATTAAGGTGGGCAGATTGCGCCAATGCAATGCCCTCAGAAAAACACCCAAAATTGACTGGTCGCTCGCCCCGAATGGACGTCCGATGAAAAAGTTACAAAAAGCTCTGTGCAGCTCGAAAGACAGTCCATGGGGCCCACGTCTCGACTCTAGTTTCAACGCACGAAACCCTACTAGAAAACTTCGGCTCGACACCAGGGTCCCAACGCCACTGACGACGCTCAAAACGGACATCAGATGTGTCCACGCATCCCAAAACAAGAACCCCCGAGAAAAATGCCAAACTACTTAAAGGTGTGTCGTGCCACCGAGGCCCCTGTTTTAGGAGTTAAGAACCCTCGAAACCATCTCAAAATATTCATCTCAATTTAAGGGACACGCCACCACAGACAGTGCCAAAAATGGACGTCATGCGGATGATTTATCAATATAAATCATTTTCATAATAATAATAATAATAATAATGATAATAATAATAATAATATTATTATTATTATTATAAACATATTTTTTTATTTTCATTTTTTTAAACAAACTAGACCGGCCAATTGGACGGTCTTCTTCAACACGCCGCCAGGAGGACCTGCATTTGAGGGTCCTTTATCTGCCAGCCAGGGTCTAAAGACCGTGGTCTTCTTCCACCTGGCGCCTGTTGCTGACGATCGCCGCGACGACGCCACCTGGCCGCCTCCGCTGCTTCCCACTCGCGTCGACGCCCTCTGCCCCGCGCTCGCCATCGCCCGCAGCTCGCACGGCCACCGGGCTTGCTCGTCGTTGCCCGCAGCTCGCCCGCCCCGTACGACCCCGACCACCTATATTCGGCCTCACCCGCACCGACCTACCGTGGAGCCGCTTTCCCCACTCGATCGCGAGCCCCGACTGCCTATGATGAAGACCGACCGCGCTGCCGACTCGGGCCACCGCCGCTTCCCAGAAGGCCAGATACTCGCCGGAAAACACCCAACACACCCCAAACATGTCCAGACAGCCGCAGACGTCTTGGGATTCCAAATTTAAATCCAAAACATGCATTGCAAAGCTCAGAACAAGGGCTATGCAGTTATGGGATTCGATCGAAGATCAAGAAGCAATTTGATGCATATATAGAAATTCAAAGTGGGATATTTGAAATTGAAATATGCAACAAAATCCCTACATTGTGGGCATAGCACGAAGATTCGCGAGAGATCCGCTGCCACTGCAACACTCGGAGGTGGGAGAGGAGATCTTGACGGTGGTGGGGAGCTTCCTCTTTAAGAGCTCCTTATAGGGAAATAGAGATAGGAGGAAGAAGGGTGGAGAGATGGGTTATATAAAAAAAATTAATTAAAAAATTTAATTAATTTAAACCCCCATAATGAACCGCTTCCAAAACCTTCGGCGCGGTCAAGATTAAGCCTCCCCTAGGGTAAACACCACATACTGAGCACAACATAGGTCTCGGAATTTTAATCTGAGGCCTCGTTCAAAAGTTATCGAACTCAACGCCCAAGGCCTCCAAATTACGAAAAAGCCCCCGGGGCCATTTTTCACTGATGACCCAAGATTGCAAATTTACATCCCTCCTAGGGTAAACGGCATGCTTCGAACTCAACGGTGCCCTCAGTTTTTCAATCTGATCCACCATTTAAGAGATACATAAGTTAATCCATTAAAATGATAAATTAATTATTTAATTTATCCATTTCATGATCTGATAACGAGCGAGGGGTCCAAAATCCCCACGCCGACATGTTTCATGTCGTTTCTAGGGTAAATACCCCATTTCTAACCCATCAGAACACTTAGATTTCTGATCCGGATCACCGTTTAGGATTTATCCTATTTATTTGGCGTGCCTAGTGTGAACGCACTGAAAATTTAATTTCGGCCACACAGGGTCTCAGAATTGCATGCCGTCTGAAGGTGCTACTCTGGAATAACATCAAGAATATTCCAATGTTCATTATAGAAAAAACTGTGTTCTTTCAGTGACCATGAAGAGCATGTATCCTCTCATGAGGATCGATGATCTCTTCGACCAACTAAAGGGATCTCTTTGGTTTTGATGATAGACCTTAGATCAGGCTAACACCAGATCTAGTTACGAACAAGGATGTACTGAAGAAAACCTTCAGATGTCTGTATATAAATTAAGAGTTCTTGGTGATGACTTTCGTCATGACCAACACTCCAGTAGTGTTCATGGGGATCATGAACATGATCATCCATCCATTCCTCGATCACTTCATGATGGACTCCATTGACAACATCTTGATATACTTGGCATTAGAGTAGGATCACGCCACACACCTATAGATTGTTTTGGATAAACTCTGAGAGAAACAATTTTATAGAAATCTCTATAAGTTATAGTTCTGGATATGGGAATTCCACATTCTAGGGAACGTTATCTCGGAGGCTAGAGTCATAGTGGATTCGGAAATGATAAAGGTATTGATTCCTTGGAATCTACCTAGGAGTGTGACCATGGTACGGAGTTCCCTAGGATTGGTTGTGTACTACCTCAGACTTGTACCTAACTTCTCTAGTGTAGCGGCACCCTTCCCAGCGTTGCAAAGATGGGGAATACTCACTTTTTGATGGAGAAGTGCCAGTGGTGTTTTTAAGAGGTGAGGAGGATACTGAAGAGTGCCTCCATCTTGAGGCTACCTGAAGAGGGCGTTAGGTATTTAGTCTAATGCAACACATCAAGGAACGAACAAGGTTGTGTCCTAATGTAGAAGTGAGAGGTGATCTTGTACGGCTCCCAAAAGTTGATATAGTGTGAGTAAAACTATGTTACCCATAACCTAGAGTTTTTAGTAGTGGTTTTTATGCTGAAGATGTGGTGGAACTACTTGATGGGTTAATGGTTTACTGTTTACTCTGATAACAAGAGTCTCAGGTATATCTTCTCATATATGGACCTGAACCTGAGACAAAATGGTGGCTAGAGATTTTTCATAACTATATCTTTGAGATAGTCTATAAATCTAGAAAGGGGAATGTAGCACGAGACGTACTCAACAATAGTTATGTTCTACAGCTTCTGAGTGAGGTGACAGTGTAGCTAGATGCATTGTAGATATCTTTCATGGATAGAGATGAATCATCTTACCTCCAGTTTATGACTATAAAAGGCACACTTCAATAGAGAGCATGAGAGTAACAGCTTGGGGACATTGATTGGGAGCCCTGGCATGCCCAAATATCCTCAGGACAGGATTATGAAAGATTTTCTGATGTTCGAGAGAACGTCGTTCTCTTCAATGGACGCACCATGTTACAAGTGACGCTACAATAGGAGGTGTTTAGGGAGTTCCATACATCCCCTTTAGTGGTACATACTTGTGTGTAGAATATGAACCAGGACCTCTAACATTAGTACTAGTGGCCAAGGATGAAGCAAGCTATGGTAGAGTTTGTATCCTGATGCCTCACTTGTCAGAAAGTGAAAGATGAGCATCAGGTACTAGTGGGCTTAGATCAACCACATGAGGATCTATAGTGGAAGTGGGATGGTATCTCCATAGACTTCGTGATAGGGCTAGCACGTACATCCAGGGGAAACAATTCCATCCGGGTGATTGTTGATGAACACACTAAATCATCCCAATTCTTACCCACTTGAGAGAAGGGATCAGTAGAGGTAATGGGATTCCTCAAAGTGCAAGAGATTGTGCGGCTACACGGGGTTCCATCGACGATCATATCAGATCGTGATGCACGTTTTACATCCAACTTGTGGAAAGGATTTCAAGAGGAATTCTGGACTCATCAACTCTTGAGCACTACCTTCCATCCTTAGACAGATGTTAAGACAGAGCGGACCATACAGACACTCGGGATAATGCTTTGTTTTTGGGTCCTCGATTTTGGCCACCGTTGGGAGGGCCACCTTCCCCTATAGGTGCTCACATACAATTATTTTTTCACTCCACCATCAACATGGATTCGATTAAGTCCTTGTACATACGACCATGTAGATCACCTCTTTGTTGAATAAAACCAAGGGAGTCAGCACTTATGGGACCAGATTTGGTACATGGAACCACAGGGAAGGTGTATATCATCCAGGAGGGGTTGAAGTCTGCTCAGATATGGAATAATTATTATCCCGATAAGATAAGGAGGCCCTTGGAGTATGTGGATGGAGACCATTACTTACTATGGGTATCACCCCAATGAGGATTATAGTGGTTTGGATGGGGCAGAAAGTTATCTATGAGGTTCATCAGACCTTTCTAGATCCTTAGCAGAGTAGGCGAGGTGGTGTACCATCTAGCTCTTCCCTCACCGATGCATCATGTGCATAATGTTTTCCACATGTTGCTGCTGAGGAGAAACATGCATGATACATCACACATGATCGACTTCATAGAGCTAGACATTGATGATGGGGTGACGTTTGCAGAGTTCCCAGTGGAGATAGAGGATCAACAGGATCGGGTCCTTCATGGGCAGTCGATTCCTCTACGGTGAATTTGTTGGATGTATTGAAATATCCAGAAGATAATATGGGAGTGATTGGCTAAGATACGTGCTCAGAACTACCTTTTTTTTCCACTATTTTTGTTGTAGCTTTTAGGGAAAAAAATCCCTAAGGTGGGTAGAATGTAAAGACTCGGAAATTCCATGTAATTATTTCAAAATTATTTGGGATTATTACGAGTCATTAGAAATTTGCGGCATGAGATTTTGATGGCCAGTGTGCCTAGAATGTAATTTTGAACTTTTTTTAATGTATATTCGTTATCTTTAAGAGCAACATTTTCTATCTTTTGAACTGGTGATCAGAATTGAAATCTAAGAGCATCGTTGAATCTGTTGTGCTGAGATTATCTTAAGGGAACCTGCACTTCGACCACAGTAGGTCGGAAAAAAAGATAAATTTTGGAATTTACAAAAAAATTATTAAATAACATAAGAAGGTTACTTGTTCCTGTAACTATTAAGCAGCGGTGGAGGGACCCATGATTTTTCAATCCATTTAATTACTTGACTCTTCTATTTTGTAACCTCGACGTTGTAACATTAAATACAGTTCATAAATGAACCCCATTAATGTCATGAAAAATGTTTGGATCCTCCTACTATTTGATAAGATCTTGGGCATGGTAATTTGGCACAAAGGTGAGGAACCTCTGATGAAATGTTTTAGTGACTTCCACTAAGGAATGGAAGCTTGGATGGAAACGTTGGAGGAATCGAATCAGGAATGATGAACATCGGGGACTTCCTGAACCGTGGATTCAACTTCCACCATCGAGTCATTTCCAATGAAATCCAAGGTAGATGGTTTATTTATTAAGGATTATATGATGAATTGAGTAATCTCCCACTTATTATAATGCTAACCCAGAGGGATCTGGCCAAATGAACAAGGTCGAACCCTTTGTTGCTTCGTTAATGTTGCGTTCATTGAGGTACCAATTTCCAAATCATGAGAAAGAGGAGATCGGGAGTCACACAATGTTGTTGGCATCCTAGGATGCCTATAGCCACATCTCGAAGGGAGAAAAATGCAGCAGAGCCTACCCGGTGGCCTGCATAATGAGGTGGTGTCACTCGGCGCCGCGGTATATGAACAGGCGTCCGACTCTCGGCGGACAACGGAGGGGGGAGGTGGTGCGTCGTCGCGTGCCGCGATGATGAGGCCGTGACTACAATGCTCCAAAAAAGGAGGGTACCCACTCTATATGGTTCCACGAGTGATGTGGCATGGACACCTAACACCACTTTTTAAAGATCCAAATGGCTCTTTGCACCGTTCAGGAGGCGGACCGTGTGACCCAGGCACGAGTCGTTCCAGATGGTGAGCCAAGCCGCCGCAGCCTAGACCAATTGGGACGGTATAGGCTAGTTAGGGTCAGCTCAATCTGACCCATTAGGACGGGACCTGGACCCCTCTCAGGCCCCGATACGCTCAAAAGGTCATATCATCTGAATTAAACGTCTGTTTGATTTACCATTTATAGCATTGGGATCTTTGGGGAGAGAATATACTTTTGAGATACTCTAATAGAGTTTTGGTGAACATTAGAGTAAGAATAGGATTCTAGTGGATGGCTTTGAGATGGAGGTTGGAGACAGATCATATAGAGGTTTGTACTGAATGATCATGTGTAGGTCAGCACCTATCAATCCTATCTGGATTAGTACCTCGCGATCATATGTGGATCTTAACCTAGAGAACCAATGTGGATCTCCACCAAGAGACCTTGTGTGGATCAGAACCTAATGACCCTATGTGGATAAAAAACAAGAGACCCTGTGTGGATCTGCATCTAGAGACCATGTGTGGATCAACACCTAGCAATCGGGTGTGGATCAGCTTCTAGCCATCCTGTGTGGATCAACACCTAATGATCCAACGTGGTTCTTGCATTAGTACCTATCGATCCTGGGTGGTTCATATCCTGTGTGGGTTAGTGGGGGTTATTACCTTTCGATCATGGGCTAGTCCTATCCTTTGTGGGTTAGCATGGGTTAGTACATATCGATCTTTGTGGGTCCAACTCTGTTTGGTGAGAAGCAGTGCCACTTGACAGAATAAGATGATAATGATTTTCTACTAATCAATTATACTTCTGTACTTTAGTTATACCTTGATTTTAGATGAGTTATTTGATTTTTTGTTTATGTTGGAGATAATTCTTTGTTGTTGTTTTCCTTTTTTTAATTCTAGGATACCTTCGGGGTTCTTGGGGTCCCTACTAGTTATTGTTAAACTAAACCATGCACATAATTCACAAGCACCTTGTTGTGTATTGTGCAGTCAACAGGCTGCCCTAACTGAGACTCGGGGAGTTAGGACCTAATGGTGGATGACAGTGACGATTGATGTGGAGAGCTATGGAGACGATATGTACCTACCCTTTAGGAAGTATCCTTGGTGGAAGATCTCAGGAAAGGTTTTTTTTTGTTTTTAGTTGTAGTTGTATCTTTTTAGATGGGCTTGTATTTGAGCAACTTTACTTTCAGTATAAACCATTACTACTATAGATTTACTTTGTGGTTACATCAATTTCTGTACTTTTACTATGTGTTTTTATAGGTTTACAGAAAATGCCTTCACATTTTAGGGATACACATTTTCTGTTCTAGTCGCCAACCCCAGTCATATGGAAGGTTGGCTTGGGGTCCTCATGGATCTAGACCTAGGGGTTGGGTCGTGCACATTACAACAATTCCATAATTATATAATGGTCAAGATTACTTGGTGGTGTGAAGTAACTCTTGGGGATTGTGGACAATATTATCTCATACATGGGAATCTTGAAGCCTTCTTGTGTAATTCAGGAAGTCCTAATCCATTTATGGACATAAATAACCATGTCTTCTAATTTAATGAGGGAACATCATCATTTAATGAGTAGTTTTTCAATATCAAAAATAAGGTACTTTCATTACAATGAGGGTTTTGATTTCCTAAGTCCAACTACATATAATTATGTAAAACCCACATTTTTTGGACCTTTTGGGAGTTGTGGTCACCATAGTGGGTGAATTTCACTACCCAATGATGAATTTGTTCATTGTTACATTTATTCGACAGAAGGGTCCCATCATAGAGGTAATACACAGTTGGGTTCATACAAACATTGGTTTCATTAGTTGAAAGGGATATGGGCTCCTCCATGTCTAGGGAATTATTACTATCACTAATCTCCCCATATTGCAACTTATGAATGGGAATAGAACCCTATAATTTGGGACATGGATAACCTTCTTATCTTGGTCCTGGTCTATCGTGATGATAGATGCATTATATTTTACATTTTCATGGATGATCTGTAAATACAAAATATGGGTTTTGATTCATGTTTTTGCTAAACTATATAATCAGTTCTCAAAAATAATTAAAATTTGGGATTAAATCATCTATATTAATAGCACACATGATATTACTCTTCTTTATTTCCATCTAGGAAGCAACATTAATGTATTGTTTCAAAATTTTTATCTTGAAAGATATTTCAAGAATTTTAATGAGGGATTTATACATTGTTTCATTTTCAGTGCATCCTTTTGAAAAATTTTGTAATAGTGAACAAAATCCATTGCTGAAAAAAATGAAAATAAATCCCTATTCAAACCCTATTGTCTTATAGATTCTTCATTCTTATACATGGGTGGTTCTGAGAAGAATAATCTATGTACACCTATAAATTGTGAGCTGAATCTATATGAAAAATATTTCCCAACTAAGAAGGTATATAAATAATGGTGTGCTCTTTAGAGTCAAGAGTTTTGAAAAAAAATTCAATTAATGACATCATATTAAACGAATTTTGAGGGATGAACTAGAAGTAAAACTATTTCCAAATTACATCCCATTGGACTATAAATTTCTAATACATTGGGAAGGTTATGAAGTAATTTATTAGGTTAACATGAGTGTAAAAATACATATCATATTTCAAGATATAGTTCCAATTATTCTATGCTACAATGATAAAATAGAAAACTATATTCTCATTATTTGAATATAGAGTATTGAAATCCAAAAATTAATAGAAGGGGTGATACTAGCTAGATTAATTTCCCAGATCATTTTTCTAAGCATGTAGTGCTCCAAAAAAATTCTCCATATATTTAATATACAATACGAGTGAATCTCTGGCAGGGGTGGAATCAGAACAGGTTGGTTGAGGGGGTACTGATTTAAATCATTGAATTATCGATGGTATTCCTTCTGTAATTGGTAAGAAACAACATTTTCATTAATCAAGAGAAGTGAAGGCATTTACCAATGAGATTGGTGATAGGAAAAAAATTCTTTTGGAAATATTTTCATGATGTCCTCTCAGTTTCTTGAGGTTCTGGGCAAATGGAATTCCATGAATTTTCTTTATTATTCTCATAGTTGACTTTAACGCTATAATGGAGTACCATGATGTGTCTATTTTTTTAGGGTGAAACCAAAACCATATATCTAGGTATTATTTTTTAGGATTTTTCTCTAAACCTTTCTAAATACATCCTAAATTTTGTTACAATAATGATAGTGTTGTTGATGTTTTACTAAGAGTTCATCCATGTTGAATTCTATATTTCTGTCCAAGAAGAATTTAAAGAAATTATTCCAATCCATTGACATGTAGTGACAATATTCAATTTCCCATAGAGAATTCATTGATAGAGATATATCCATTATAGATCCCTTAATTTAGTATATTCATCTTCTTCAATGTCTATTCATTTTTTCTGTAACCATAATACACATATATAAAGAGAGGCCTTCAAATAAATATATTGCACTGATCGATAACACCAATATTGAGACTAAAAATTAAAATTTATGGAAATAACAATTAAGGACTTTTAATTTTATAAAGAATTATATAAGATAATTCATATTATTGAGTGGGATATTGTAATATAAACACTATGGATACTAAATTTCCCAAATTTAGATCGATCTGATGTGTTTGTTAATCTCAACCTCAAAATTGGTGACATGAGTTAGATCCATTATATATTATATATATATTAATATATAGTTTGAATTTGGAAGGACAAGGCGATTGGTTGAATCCTATGAATTCAATACATTACATTTTGTTAAATTACAGAAGAATAAATCCCAATGCTATTTTAGAAAGTAAATGTAGTCCTCTAACTCATTTTGGATTATGTATGCATTAATGTGAGTGTTGTTAAATGATCATATTCTATACTTACATTCACCGACTTGATATCATCTATGGTGGATGACATACCTTCCACAAATTATATTCTTTAATCACTAATGGAATTTTACTCCTGTACATCTTCCTTAATATTGTTTAGAACAAAACATTAAGGTGTATTTTTATATCTATAAAAATATAAATGGAAATCTCCATCTCTTATGAATGAATGGAGGATTACCATAATCAATAGAGAACTAAAGCATTTTCATCAATATTTTAATAATCCTAGGAATCTTATCCACCTTATCTAATATCATTAGTGTTAGAAGAGATGTTTTCATCCTAAAATTCAAGAGTTTGTATGAATGTATTTTTAGTTTTATCTAATGCGATGGAGGTATATTTTGATCATGATATTTATGAATGGGTCTAATTCATTTTTGAGATAGTGAGTGATCATTTTCCTTAGGTTTAGTTTCATCAGTTGTGTCATTATCATGATAAACCACAATAATTTACAAACAATCTCACCATAGTTGGAATAGTTGCCACCCTATAAATCTAGTAACTAGTTTATTTATATATGGGTGGTTCTTTGGAATAGGTTTAATTACCATAATAATATGTAAGGGAAAAATATCATCCTCACCATGTATTATTTTGGGTCTTTCTAGAGTAGATCCCAATATTAATCTATTGGTCACATGAATTTCATCTCTTATCATTATTTTTTTATCTCTCTTATAGAAGTATCACTTAGAAAACATGTATTAAAAAGGCTAAATTAGAGAATCACCACCACATAGTACTGCATGATATCCATTTGAAACGGTAATTTAGGTACCAGTTGAATGCTGACGGTACAATCACATGCATGTGGACCTACATTATTCCAAATAAAAAATAAAATGATCTTTCCCACCAAAATACAATAAATTAGGAGTATGATAAAAGTTACTAGAATTTTTATTTGACTTCGATCCTTCCTTGAGGATCCTTATGCCACCTATCATAACCTTTGATGGTATATTCTGAAGGGAAAATCACCTTCTACAAAAAATATGCTTCATAGTTTCGGTATATTGATAAAGATGATCCCAAAACAGTTTTAATTAAATATTTATGAATATCAACATTTCAAACATTCCTAAAATATAATTGGTTCAAAGTTTTACTAAATGATAATCTTTTGATATTACTATATTAATTAGATAACTATAATGAATTTCATGGAATTTTTATAATTATGATAAAAATATGATAATAAAACATATTCATTGAACTCTATGGGGCTCTAAAGGTCTATGAAAATTTATCCCCTATGATTAATTTAGAGGTGAAGTGTATCCAGGGTTGACTATTTGGACAGGACATTGAAAAACTATTTTTATATATCAAACAAATTCATCGGTTGTTGATGATTACCAATGTTTTTATGATCCTTTAAATTTGGAGTGGAAGTTAATATGTTTGGTTTTAATTGTTTTTGTGTCTAACTAGGAATTAAGGGAATATTTATCACTAAATATTTTAGTCGAGAAGGACAATAAATATACCTACATTGATTAGATTGTTTTACACCTTCCAACCTATATTCTAAAATAATCAAATTTGAATAAATCTTATAGATTTTTTGTGTTTATTTTTTGGGTGTTTGGATCACTGAATTGATTTAACTTTTATTTCAGATAAATATATAAAATTCATAGAGATGTTTCCAATATGTTGAGGTCTACAATGACCATGCCTTACCTAGTTCCCTTAGACTCCATTTCCACTTCTCCCTTCTTCGTAATTGTTGGAGTGGAACTCAGATTTGTATAAAATTTCTTCAGAAAATATGGGAAATTAAAAGTGAATGACATTAGCATGGATGAATTGTGATGCATCATCTAAAGAGAGTTTCATATGAAATTTTCATGCAATATTCCCAATGATATGAGTAGAAAATCGTTAATGGTATTGACTAGTTTTGATGTAGGTCAAATATCCTCTTCATATATGTTATTTTTCTATTTTGGATTATGTCTACCTAAATAGGATGGATTTGATGCCTAGAATTAGAAGGCTTAGCTGGAATTCTGACCAAATAAAGTAAATTCGGTTTTTCCTGAGGTAAAATGAGCATAATAGACTCCATTTAGTGTCATTCCATCACTAATATTTGGTTAACATCTGGATGTGAATTTATAGAAACATAGGCTACCTATGTTGGATGTTTTCCAAATTTCACCTATTTTGAATCGACCATTTCATTGAGAATGTACTTAAATACAAAAAATTGTTGAATGTGTAACATAACATCTAGTTGAAAGGGAAATAGTCAAATGATCACTGATGATTATTTCATTAGCTTTCCAAGCCTTAGATTTCATGAGGATAATATATTTTGTGGTTTTGATGAAGTAACATGTAACATGGTCTTTTAAAAAATTTCTTCTATCATCATATTATGGGAAACCTTTCTCCTTCCATTCATTTATAAGTGGGATTTTTTACTATTGTTGTTAGCTTATGGGATGTACTAAGTGATATTGTTATTTTATGGGTGCTGTGAAATTTTTTGGTGATATTTTAAGTGCAATAGTGGAAGTTTATACATTACCATACTTATTTCATTAATTAATAGTCATATGATGAACTTTTTATCTGGTGCCCTGAATGTAATATACTAGGAATTGTGCCAAAGGTATACACTCTAAAAATCCTCTAATATAATGTTTATAAATTAAATTTGACTTCCACATAGCATGGATAATCTCTTTAAAAATTGTTATTAGATTCTCTAATGGGATGTTCATATTGAGCGAGTATTTCAAACCCTTCTATCAGTTGAAAAAAATCCAAGAATATCTCATTCATAAAATACATAAAATATATGAGGTTAAGGGTCATTTTTTCATTATTTTATTTATAAATAGGAATTGAAACTATTGATGATAGTATTACCATATTATGATGTATTTGGGTATAAATGTTTCATACTAAATACATATTGTCCCTTCTAGGGTTTTCAGAAGAAATATTATTTCACTACCACATACTGATTATGTTTTGTAATCATAAGGCCCCAAAGGTACATGAAATTAAAAAAGGGTAATTCATGTTCTCCTATTACATTAATGTTTTGGAATTTGGTATTCTCAATTTTGGTGGAGGTGAAGTTAAATCCACCCATTCGAGACCTTCTTTCCTTAATGGATTCAGTAGTGTGTACTGTCCTTTTGGGGCTTCTATTAGAGTAGTAAGACACTCGAGGTAGTTGATGATGTCTAAAAAATATATTGTCCCATGTCAGCCTTAAACATGGGTGGTATCTGTGGTTTGATATGGCTTTCCTATGTATGTCATATGTTGACACCCAATTCATGTTAGACAAATATGACTTTAGAAAAATAACAGAAACAACTATCTCAATGGAAGAAAACCATGGTTATTCTCAACCTATGGGTTAAACTAGACCAATTTCATGGTATTAGGTATATATTGGTGACTACACTCTACTCATATACGATACACATCAACATCCTAATGAAGTGTTGTCATATGAGGATATAAATTCACCTCATCTTTAAAGTTATAATAAGTGGGAAAATTTACCATGTGTAATTCAGTATTTATCCATTAAATGTCATCTTTATTAAATATATACTGGATTATGATCTCTTAAACAGAGAGAATTTCAACTTATTTAGGTGGGGAATGGTATATATCCATACATTTTACTTTATATTTAGTTTAGTAAAATTTAGTGGGGGAAAAATTCAGATTCAGAGATACCATGTTTGGGACTTATCTGATATAAGGTGTTCATGTCATCCTCATGTGTTATAGTGAAAACTATGTCTCTTGAAAATGTATTCATTTCATTACATAAGTTCTTTATTCTATCCTATATCATTTTCCAAATTTCCAAAAATTAAATACACTTATGCATATAGGGAACTAGGTATAAAATTATTGTCACCCATAGAATAATAGGGTGGTTCTCTATCTAATTATCTATCATGAAGAGAAAAATCATGATCCCCCATTTTATTCCGCCTTTGGGGGTCGATTCTATTTGTTAAATCTATGGGGATTAATAATTTATTTTTAGAATTAGACAATGAGTGACCAATGGATAGTAATACCAATGAAAACCCAAGCCATAATTATTAATAATTCCCTAAATGATATGATTTTATTGCATAAAAAATGGAATGGATGAGTGCTATTTTTTTTATGTCACCTACAACTCTAGAAAAGACATAATTCCTTAGAGGAGGTGGAGGAGGGGTGAGAAATTAACCTAGACATATGGGATGTGTTTGAAATAACTCTTAAAATATGAATTCATTGTATCATTTTGGGTTTAATAATACTATTTTTGGTGGATATTGTAAAAATTCCATCAACATTGAAGGTTGTGGTTGTTCTAGAATGGATATTACGAAAGCCATCAGTATGGTTTTTCTGATTTGGTATTCATTTACATGGGAATAGGTAAGGTTTAGTCTACATTAAAAATGTCAAGAACTTTAAATTTAGTTTTTTATAAATTGTTAAGAAATTAACTATTCTCAATGGAGAATAATGTATGAAAACATTAAATTCTTGGTGTATGAGTCTATCAATGGACCATTCCATTTGATCACACAACATCCACTTTTAAAAATAATACGATTTCATTATGAGGACCAACTGGTATATAAAATATATCATATTCATACCTATATTATGGAAATAAAATTTCATGATATATTAATTATGGGAATATAAAAATTTGGTAATATAGTAACGTTAAATGATCGTTTTTCAATCCACAGATATACATGTTAGACGAGGTATTCAAACTTATTTTATCAAGTACCTTCTGACTATGAAGAAAAGCTTACTTTAGGTTCTTGTAAGGATTATTTTATCTAAGGTACTAAGATATTAAGAAAAATAAAATGTCAATCAAGGGATAGGTCATGTTTATCTCATTATTATTAATGGTATACTATGAATATGGATGATTATAAACTATCCTTATAAAAATATATTCCAATATATTGTGGAATAATAATTTAATGAACATCTCTTCTAACAAATATTCAACATTATACATGGGTTTTTTAATGTATCAAATCATGAATAAAATACTAATCTTGAAAAATACATTATCTATGTACATTCCATTATCAACATCTCTAATAGGATACTATTCCAAATGATCTAACAGCAATGATTTTTTCCAAATGTGTTATTAGAAAAAAGTGGCATTCTTGAAATTCCTCTAATCAAGTCAAAAAATGTGTTTAGTGAGGATGATATTGAGAATTAATATTTCCCTATACAACCTATTGATGATAATAATATATCATATGTTGGCATTGATGTTTTTGGTATAGCTGACCTCAGTCCATCCAATGTCACTTAGTATGAGGGAATTCTTGAAGTAGCCTCAATAAGGGGAGGAACTTTTTGTATGATGAAATATCACTATATGGAGAGGGTTTATAGTTACTACCATTGAGAGGACTTCCAAGGGAATGAATATTGAATCCATGTGGAGGATCTTTACGGTTACCAGTCAATGGGATAATAATGGGAGCATATCCTTAAATTTAGATATTCTCCATGTGTGTAGGAATTTCATAGTTGGAATCATGGGAAACGTTCCATGAAATATCTTTGTGATTCCATTAGGAGGCCCATTGTGGAAGGTTCTCTAGGGAGTACCTGAAGAAATAATTATCATAATATCTCGTGGGGACCTTTTTGGAAGAAGCTGGTCACACTTTTTTAGCAATGGGTTGGAAGACTCCAATTCCACCGTTAAATGGTATTAGTAATTCCATGTCAAATAGTGTTAATCAATGAACGAATATGTTACTACTCATAGGTTATCATTTTCAATTAGTCAGATCTTATTTTGAATTGTCAATATTGGAAATGATAATGACCTTTTTTGGTGGCACCCTTCTTTTACAGCTCTAACGTTACTTTTGGGGCTAACAGATGAGTGTATTGAATATGGATGGGAATATGGGCCTATCTATTGGTAGCCACATGAATATGTTGATGGGTCCCGTTATACCAGCTGGTAATATGTGCCTTACTTTTGGTATTGATCGAGATTTTTCTTCTAACATTATCAGTCTAAAGAGTACTATAAATGATTTCATGTTCCTGAGGCTCAGCTTGAGTGTATTAGAAGAGTACATAAATGGATTTAGGAACATTAGAACCCTAGTATGTCTCTTTTATAATATGATTATGGTCCTCATGAATGATATTTGTGATATGATCCATCCCTCGTGTAGTATATGGGATATTTTAAATAGCTTGTTCAATATTGGTTGGAGTAGGGAAATGTGTATTCCCCTGGTGATCACTGAGATATGGTAATATTTCTCTTATACTACTTCTCTCAAGATATTACAAACGATCTCCATGATGTGGGTATGGATATAATAATTTTAATTTATTTTTAGACATGATATTCTTAAAAATTTCCACAATCAGAAGAAAGATATGAGCCTAATTCTCAGTTAGATTTGGAATGTGTTCCCATTCATAATAATCCATTAACACCAAGGTATTAAGTTAATCATTATATATAAGGGTAAAAACAATTTCCTATCTATTTGTAGATATTTTAATATATTAGCATTATCCTCATGAAAAATATAGAGTGCACCGGGAATCATTTATGGCCTAATCATGGATATGGGTTTACTCCTCTTCTAGGATGTGATTAATGAATGCTTTGAAAGAAACATTAATATGATTTTATTTCTAGTGTGGAAAGGTTTATGGTCCACAGAAATTGCACAATATGGGTGCCTAAAACTTAATTGTTTGGACTATTATCTTTTGGAAAGCTCCCCTAGTGCATTCATAAGGAAATGAGGAAGAATATTAGTGAATGTGGCTATATCTAGTTGTAGGATCCCTCAAAGGTGTCTCCCTTGAAGAATTGAAGTCATAATTGGCCTCTTGACCTTTATCTAATTGATATTTGAAGTTTACGTCGATATATTATTTGTAGAGGCGCCATAAGTAGTTAGAGGTTCTGATAGGTTCCTCTAGTTTCTCTATAAATTTCATCTGATGGGGTGGGATGTAATGATTTAGTGCCTAGAGGATTTTATTCATGGCCTCCATGTTGTAATAAAACCTATTAAATGATACCCACATACTAATTAATTGATCACCTGGAACTAGTGGTACAAAATTTGTAGCATTTTTCTTTTGGTTATCATGGACATATAATTTATTGTTGTTGAGGCATACATTTTCATATTTAATAATTCCATGCATTTTTATTGAAGGGAGTTCTAATAATGATTTTTAAGTAACAGAAGAATAAAACAAATATGATTATTAATAGTGTAGTATCAAACCAAAGAATATGTTTAATTGAAAACATACAAAGTTTGGTGATTAACATAATCTTACCCATTTGCATTTCTGATGAAATATATAAAATTCCCCAAAACCATAGGAAACTCAAATATATTTTTTTATTGATGGTTTCATTTAAGGTTGAACATTTATTCTACTGGAAACTATGATTGATTCTCTAAATGAAATGATTTTATATCGTGAGAAACTTATTTAAAAAGTTAGTTAGTTCATAGGATATTATTGATGACACAAAGGAATGCAGGTTGGTCAAGTGGATGTGAGTTTGGACTCACTCAACCCTTTTTTAGGGAATTATTTCATACTATAAGACTCTCTTATATATGTAATTTATGTTCATGAATCCTTACCGAATCCCTATGTGGGAAATACAAAAAAATGATTTATACCAACATAAATACATTGAAAGATAATATGAATTTGGGTAAAAAAGATTAATTCCAATAGATATTAAGTTTTATTGGTATTGATTTTAAGAACAAGCAGTTATTTTTACCAACAAATCCATCTGTTGGTATTGATCAGTTTACACCAGCACATCTTTTACCAACATTTAAATCTATTTCTTTATCACACTGTCATCAAAAGTTTTTTTACCATCATTTAAATCTATTATTAATAATAAATATTCCCACTAAATCTTTTATCATCAATAAAATCTGATACAATACACAATTAAATTAGAATAACCAATAAAAAGAAACCAATTTTTTAACAAATATTATTATTTTTACGAAAAAAATCAATAATAAAAATATACCATTCATTAATTTTAATTTTCAATTTTCACTATGTATCAATAGTTCGTATATTTTATAATTATTTTCATTTAATAAAAAATTAAAAACTATATATAAAAAATTAAAATCAATTTGATTTTTGAATTTTATAAACATAATAAATATAAACATGAAAGTCAATTAAATAATTATTAAACATAATTGAAATATAAGTAATAAATAATTGATATAAAACAAATTTTACATTTATAAACATAATTTACATTTTATTTTATATTACAAATCAAATTTATTTATTTTTGTAAAATTTAATATTTATTATAAAAAAGTAAATTATTTAATTAGTAACATATTGAATATTTTTCTCATATTATTTCATATATTAAGTATTATTGTACATTATATTTATTTAATTTTCAAAAATTATTTTTTTAATCCACAGGCGCTTCTATTATCATCTTCAATTCACCCATGTTCACACTCACTTTCCCGCAAACCTGATTATTCACCATGATGTTTTATTTGGATTCAATCCACCCTTGAGTGCCACCGAAATCATATTCTTCATGTCCCATCTAGGCCCCGGCAAGGGTCACTAACTCTCTTTCTTCTCCTCTAACACATACACCCGAAACCCAATTGATTCCCATTCTTCTCCTAGTGAGCGGCATTGAAATTTTCTTCATACTTGCATGATGTCAAAATCCCATCTCCCATAAGCTATATAGCACCCTGATCTTCATTATTATCCTCACCTCTTCTATGAAACATTTTTAACTTGACCGTCTTCTAGTGCATTTTACCCACCGAATCAAATGGATTGAAACCCTAATAAGATGGATTCCACTATTTGACTTCTAATAAGGTACGGTTGTTGAAAATCCATCACTTTACCTTGACAATATTTCCCTATCACACTATCCTCATTCAGTTACACCCAACATCATAAAACCCCTTCGAATAACTAACATATTTTTAGATGATGGTTTACAGTTTGCTGATGTAAATCCAAATAAGTTTTTTTCTAGGTTTCTGTATAATTTGAGAAGTCTGCATCATTGATCCATAATAATAGAAGACCAGAAGTAGTTCTAATAAGTTCATGGAGCTTTGATCGGGAAATTATATGAACTATATCAATGTTAAGAGTAACAACAAGTTACCGTTACAACCATTCCAGACATGGAAAATTCATTTTCACTATTTTTTGTTCTATGGCATTCACACACATTAGGGTTTTACTTGAATGGAATATCCATTGAAGGATTCATTTTTTTATGATCTCCAACAAAACTCACATTCTCAAACTGTAGGTTCCATCACTGCCTAAATTTCATTGCATCACATAAACCCAAATCGGTCCCCCAAATACCTCCACCGCATATTATTTTTTCATCTTCTCATTTTTCTATATCATTGGTTCTTTTTTATACTAACCATGCTCATTTATGTAAATTGTAATTTATATTTGATTTTCTATGTATTTTCTATCTAAATGTTAACTATCATCGTTCTTTGATCATTACATTAAATCATCAATTGTTCATGAAAAATCATCATTCTTTGATATGTAAGATCAAATTTCATTTCGGTAGGATTTTTTATCTCTGTAAATTTGGTTCTTCTGTTCCCCCTATGAATTTTTTAATAATTTTTTTACAAGGGTTGTAGGTTTATAATGTTCAAATTTATATAGCATTGGTACTGTTCATGTGATTTCATGACATTACCAGTATGATTTAATTCATTTGGATGAAACCTTAGATTCTGCAAAATCATGGATTACATTTATATGAAATTGGGTTTTGGTAAATTATATGTGTTTTTTGAGATCTTTTATTCTATCATCTCGACAATATCTAATTTATCCACAATCAAATCAGGGGCCCTCCATGGGTGAACCCACTTGTAAATATGCTCCCTCTCAACAATTCTACATTAACTACCTTGGATGGATGGAGATACTGAATGTGACTAAATAAAAAACCCCAAATAAATTATTTAAAGAAAAGTAAACATAATAGTTGGATAAATAGGACTCTTTTTGAAACCACGGACTAAAATATATCAATTCCACCTCATATTAATTTATGATATACATCCATTTTTATAGTCATGCAACTCAAATACTATTTTGAGATGTATTTGGATGACTTTTTTTATTGTATCCAAACTGGGCTTCTTCATAAATATTACACAAATAACTCTGATAACAAGGTCACCAGGGACATGGGAATTTGAGGAATCACAAGATGATATTTTATAATGCAACTGAGTAATATTCTATTTCATTACAATGATTTAAAATGGTTAAATATTGTTTTTTTGTTAAAATAAAAAATTTTATACAAATTTTCATGATAGTTTTTTAGAAATAAAATGGTGTATTCCATTATTATTAATTAAGGAGGGAAACAGAAAACCAAAATTCCAATTAATCCACATAAAATTCATGAAAATTTCATCTTAACTTTTATAAACCAAAACCACTAATTTTTTTAACAGAACAACCATTTCTAAGTAGTATTCAGAAATTAGAGGACTAATTACAAATAAATATATTCATAAATGGTTTAAAATTAAATATTATCATAAAAAAATCATTACCATGTATTAAAAAAAATTCTAACAAAATATATAAACACATGTGAATGTTTAAATACAAGTAGTTTTCATGTTTTTAACTTCAGGTATCATGTTACTTTAAATAACAAATAACCACCCCTTCTAAATAAATTTTTGAAATTCCATGACGTAATTTATCCATATATTTGTCAAAAATAGTTTAAAAATCAATATGATCCTCATGAAAACATTATCATGACCTTTAAAAACATAAAAATGATAAATAGTGACATTGAATCATTGATGTGTAGTAATATTATTTAACTAGTATGAAGTGGGTAATGAAACAATGATATCCCCTATGATTATTCCTATATCGTATCATTTTTATATAGATAAAGTGTTCCCCTAATTTAGAGGACCCAAACCCCTTTGGGATGTATGATCCAAATTTGAAACTCTATTTTCATTCATCATTAATGATATCAAAAAATTACATATTTTCAAATCTATTAAAAAATGATTGATGTTTTTCCAAACAAAAGATGCTTTATTTCCACCACATAGTCCTCACATTACAAAGTCATTGGTTTAATCTGGTATAGATTATACTGTCATAGTGCCATTTGGAATATGATTCTCCATTATGAATCATAATCAAGTTCATTATTAGTTTCATAATCTTCAAACCATTCAGAATCATATGTCAAGGATATGAACATATTACATTTCTCTATCCAACATTATGCTACAAGAATTGATCTAGTACTCTTATAGGGATTTAACATTGTGTAGTCCTTCCTTGGTCTAAACATTTTCTATGGAATAGATGAGTAACCCTCGTTATCCATCATTATTCATTTTTAAATGACATCCGTCTATATAGTTTTATCACTCTTGACATTTCTATCCCCCCTACTTTCATTTTGATCAAATAAATCTCCCCTATTACCAATGAAACAAGAGGTATTCATTGGATCCTATATAGATTTATGATAGTCAATACCTTGTTGAACCTGTGCATGGTCATGCTAAAAAGTTGCATGATTCTCATCTTTAATCTTCCATGAAATGATGACTAGAAACCTATTCTAGGTGATAATGCCTCCCCAAATTGGAAGTCTGCATCAACCTAACCTATGACACCTATATTCAAGACCTCATCCAAATTACCAGACTTGAATTATGTGAAATTCTGATCAAGACATATGGAATCAAAATTATCTAGAAGAGGTTTCCATTGTACATGCAGACCAAACCACCCATGTGAAGCAGTAGTCCTACCCTGTCTAGATGAACTACCCTTCCCATGATTGACATCAATATAGGAAAAAAACTTTATGTGAGAATGAAGACCAATAACCTCTAATAACCTTTCTAATGACTAATAACCAGAAACTAGTTCACTACCATGATTAGTCTCCTCATTTCCTCAGAGGATTGCAGTAGTAATGGACTATGAACCTCTACCATCTTCTCCTTTAAGCCTTCTTGACATTTACGAGGCAAAATATTTCTAGTCTCCATAGCAGACTACAGGTATGTACATGTTCAACCATATTATATCCTAATAAAACATCAATAACTTTGATCATTCCTCACTCCCACCTAAACATTGGCCCTTGTGAAGCATGATCCAACCCCTATCCACTTTCCACCAGACCAGATTTAATATTACCCAGAGCCAATAAAGCATCATCAATTGCAGCTCCATGGCCCTATGAACTCTTCACATTACTCTACTTGTGTCCTATTCCATCCCCAACCAAACTACTATTTCCATTCATATTTTACTTTCTAATGACCCTTTTATAAACCCACTCAACCTGAACCTTTAAAGAAAAAAATGAGCCGAATATATTCATTAAAAAATTCAATTTCTTCCTTAACATGACCAATCATGCAAAAATTCATGCAATAATTAGGTAAACTATCATATTAAATTTCAAATGTCAATGATAATTTTATGAAAAATACTATGGGTGTTGTTATGGTCATTGATTATATAATATTATTGTTATTTTTATAGGATGATTTATTATTTCCAAATATTAAGTGGTTATTCATTTTAATTTATTTTGTAGTAACATTCTATTCTATTATTCAATGCCTCATGGAGATTGAGTTTCTCAGAAATCATGTATGAGTTTAACTTCTACAATTATATTATGGTCATATTATTACAATACTTGTTATGTGCCTAATATATATAGCCTAGAAAAAAATATTGAAATAACTTCCCCTCACACTAACATTGAATTTGATTCAATAATTACCTATAAAATAATGGGACAATGTGTAGAAGTGGAAAAAATTGTAGTTTTAATAATCTTATTTAAAATGTGTCATGTGATGATAATAATGACATGAGAATGATGATTTTGTATGTTTTAACATGATGATTCATATGTATCTAGTAGAAGAGAAGATGAATTTTGATGAAGATATTGACATGGACAAGAAAATATTCCACTTAATCATTAATAATGTTTATCATGAGGATCCAAAAGTTATAGGTTCTTTGGTAGTTGTCCATTGAGTGTGCGTAGCAGTCGAGGCATACATGATTATGGTACCATGATAATCTTTAATTGTTGTTCGAGTGATCAGAGTAACCTATTTGTTCACATAAACTCATTTTAAAAATATTACATTAATTTTGAATGCATAGTTTGATTTAGTTGGGGATGGAATTTTCATAGAAGTTATGGCCTACATGATTAACATAATATATTGAGGGTTAATTTATGTTATAGTGTGCACAAGTTCCATTTTATTCCCATCATCTCATTCTCATACATTGGATAAAAATGTGATTATACATATTGATTTGAAAGAAATATTCAAGCAGAATGAGGATCACTTGAGGTCATATGGAAGGAAATGAGGTCCCGATATGATGAAGCAGTTGACATGGATGTAGTGAAGTGTTAATTTCCATAACTATTGAATTATCAATGTTTAAACTCCTTTATATGTTCTTTTATCACAAATATTTGCACCCAAAAATATGTAATTGTAGTTTTTGATAGCATAAAAGGTGTTCAACTATGGATGGATGAGAGTAAAACATGTGTTAGATCCTATAAATATTTTTGAATGGATTATAGAAAGGTATGAGTGTTGTTTATTTTTCATTTTATGATCCTCCCAAATGGGAAATAATATACTGGAAATTAAAGTCTAAAGTAATGGTATGAAATCTGTAATACTCAGGTATGTTGGGCCATTTTTTCTTCAAACCATTCACTCCTATCTTGTTGGCACCATTTTAGTCCCTGACCATTTTTGTCTTTTTGCATATTTTTTCAGTTGGTTTTATATCAACAATCTTGTTTACAGAAATTGTACTTTCGTACAATTTTCAATCTAAAATTATTTATTTCTTTATCCTCAAAAACCATTAAATTTTTTATGTATTTTATTTCTCTCAATGATAAAGTAAAAATTTTACATTATGGGACTCTCCTTGCCCTGAAAATTTTCGTTACGGAATCACATGTTGATATTCATGTTATATTAGAATTGTAAATAGATTTTTCATTAGTCGTGTTTTTACACTATTAATTTTTTCGAATTGTCATTCTGCGTTTTTTGTGATGTTTTAATTAGAAGTTGGTGAACTATTGTTTTTTGTAGATAAAATGATGTGGATGGATTCTGGGGAAGTATGATATGATGCTTAGTTCTCATTGTTCCTTGGTGTTGCTGGGATGGGTTGTTTCCAGCTCACTAGTATGGATGGGCTACTGCTGGATCACTGGTCCTATGGAATTGATGCTCTATTATTGGCTCACTAGCATGGATGGGATGATGTCAGTTCATTGTTCTTATGGTATAGATGGTCTTCTCCTACTTGTTGGACCTGGTGTGGTATAGATGGGATCTTCCATGAATAATGGGGTGTTGTGGGTTTTTCGTTGATTGCTAGTTGGCGGGTTTGTGTGATGGATAATATTGGGGGGATGGATGTTGTATTCAATGATTTTATGTTAAATTTAATTTTTAATATTATTAATATTTTTCTATTATGTGTAAAAATTGTCTTCTATTTAATAATTAAAATAGATGTATTATAAATGTAAAATTAATAAATATAATAAAAAATTCTACTAGAAATAATAATTTATAATTTTACTCAAATAGAATTTATAAATATATATTATATATTTGTAATATTATTAACAACCTAAAAATTTGTATATAGTACATATTGCTAAACATTTAAACAAACATATATATTATCTCTTGGAATTATTATAATTTAAACAAAAAGATTTATTTTCTGAAAAACATTTAGTGACAGACTTTTAACTGATAGTTTATTGATAGGTACATATATATTGGTAAAATGTTTTACTAATAGAAAATGCAATTTTACAGATACATATCCCCCTTTGAAAAAAGTTAAATAATTTTTAGTGGGGAGAGGTTACACATGTGAAATATATTGATCATTTACATGCATTGATATGAAAATATATGTGTATCATAGGTTCACCATATTTTATTTTTTCTAAATTGAAATTATTGGGGTTGAATAATCCTATATTCGAATAAGGGACTTTACCTACATCTAAGGAAGTGGTAGATTCATGTGGTGTTGGAATAAGCCTCCTATGAATGGATTCCTAAATATCCCAATGAAGGTAACCATAATACATTTTTTCAATTCATATTACAATTTATAGTTATGTGGAATGTTCCATCATTTCTCATTTTACGTTCATGAAATCATGATCAACTTGATATTTGGTAAAAGGTTCCTAGAAATGGTTGGTGTGGGACATACACGTGAGTGAACATTTCTAGTTAACCTCAAATTGAATATGGCCCATTCAGGATCAGTTGGTGTAATTGTTTAATATATCCCCATGAAGTATGTGGTACAATTATCTAATAGGGATATGTAACATTCAATAAGATATTGTAATTACGAAAAGGTAATATATCCCTCTAGGTGGGGGATTGAGTCAATTAAAATCATAGACTAATGAAGGCCTATGATTTTTGAATGTTGGGTCTTAACCTTTTATAGGAACCATATATATTTTTATTAAGAGGAAGAAAATCCCCCATAGTATGAGTTGAACAATATAAGATTATTTTTTGGCACCATACCATGTTTTTTTAAATTATATTGTAATGTAATTTCTATGTTGTTTTACATCATGAAACAATTATATATTAATTGTGAAAGGGGAAATAGAGGAATGAGTGGGAAATATGTGAGGTAATACATTAATATGGTATTCTTTAGGAGGATATCCCTTTTATTTATTAGAGATCCTAGATTATATGACCCTTTGAGATGGGTTTCATAGAGGATAGGGCCATGTAAAGAAGATCCATCACATATTATAGGTGGGTATTTTAAATCTAACTAAGGAATCTTTGAGATGAAATTATTAAGGAGGGAATGTTTAATTATATAATACACAAATTTATGAGGTCCAATTTTTTAATAATAGAAAAAATGAAATGTTTGTGGGATAATGAATGAGTTGCATGATAGGTGCATGGTTCATTGATTGGATGAAATTGGTTTCTCTCATAAGGATTGGGGCCTATACCTTGAGGTTGCCCATGATGATGCTCATGAATAGGGAGAGTCAGAGTGGTGCTTACACATGTATATATGTTACAACAATATGGGCTTCCCTTTCCCATTGACATCTCCTAGTGATGAAATAATCAATGAAAACATAGTAGGAATTACACCTTATTTGGAATCCCAAATCTATATCTCTCATTTATTGGAAATAAAATCCAAGATTATCATGCTATTATAGAAGATACTATTTTAGTTTATTATAACAGGGACCCTTGTTTCCAAGGGAATGTAATTGTTTTTCTCTTGGAGGGCTCTACGTTTTTGGGAAGATAATTATGAAGCCTAATTTTATCAAGGGAATACATGATAAAAGGGGTGTATGAATGTGTGCATGAAAAAACCATGATTTTCATTTTTTTTTAAAGAGTAATAAGGTTGGGATTTTTATGGTTTTGATCCCATTATAATAAATTGAAAAAGGGATTTTCAGTAGGTTTTCCCTAGTTAGAAAATCAAGGTTAACATTATGATATGTGATATTTTGGACCAATCTTATATTGATGATATTTATCGAATATTCCATAGGCTAAAAAACTACACCATTCATTAGAATTGGTAGTGGGAGGGGTTTAGTAACCTTAAAAGTAGGCCAGTACATGTGTTAGGATAGTGAGGAGGATAGGTCCACATGGTACCACTTGTAGGAGGTATGTATGAATGAACCCTATGTGAAAGGATCATATATGAGAATTTTCTTCACAATTAACTCATAATGGAGACCAATACACATGGTAGATTAGTGGGGATTATTTTCTATTTTGGGTTTTATGGAGTGTTCTCGTACATATCATTATTCATAATAGTTCAATATAAGATATTTGTTTTACATGGCTCATGAAAGAACTACCTAAGATGTATCTTAATGGAAAAAACATTATAGTATAAATAATATGATTTTAACTACATGTGGTCTCCTCAATTAAAATTTACATTCATGATGTACCTCCTTATTAATTGTTTTTAAATAAGAACCTGGTTATTTATTTTCAAGGTTTGAGTAATCCATTTTTAAAATACGCATCCACATTATGGATGGTAAGTGACTACTGAGAAATTATATCAAGCCTCCATGTATGGGGTCCCTCCACCTAATGAGTGGTATTCCATGAAGTGTTCCTTTAGTTTAACTCATATGATTAATTCCGTACATAGTTAGAGGGAGAACATGGGGCACCCCATTTATATATTGTTGACTACAATAGCCTACATAAATAGTGGGCATTCGAGTTGTGATTTTTTACTCGACCCAAGTGGGCAGTGGGTTTTCACAATATATCATCTTAAATATATCATGAAGTATGAGAGCTCACACACTTGGTATTCCCTCGGTTATACACTGGTTGGTCGCATATTTCCTTCAGGATCTTTGGGGTTTTTAATTTATCATTATATAAACTCAAATTATTGTATCGTTTAATGTTTATGGGAATTATCAAATATATTAGGAGATGTTATTATAATTAAAAATTAGAGGTAATAATTCTATTAATTATATAAATATCCATATTCCAAATAAAGAACTATTTTCTCAAGCTTTATACTAAAATATATTATAATTATTAATTAAAAAGGGAGATCATGGAGACTGTGTATACATACGTGAAAACATACAGAGATGATTTATTATTTTTATTCAAAAGAAGGCAAGGTGAATAAGTGTATCAGAATTTTTTCCTGTAGAAATGAATTAGAAACATTAAAGGATAATTCATAAAATAATTAGAGTAATATACTATTTCTCTTAGAGATTTTTTCACTAAACTATTTGGTACAAAATATTAATATCTAAACTATGGTGAAATATCTATATTCATTTCAAGGGATAAGGATATTGTTTCATGAGGATAAGTGTGTTCTATTCTAAAATAAGTGTTATTAGTTTTTCAATTATTGTTATATTTAAATTGGTAGGGTTAGTTCAGCTAAATCAAGAATTATAACATAAAACTCATTAGGATTAGTGTTCCATGTGCATATGTACATCTCCATGTATGCTCCTTGTATTAACCCATTTAGATGAACCAAGGACTAGAATCATGTCACAATGTTTAATATTTTTATTCTTTCATTTCATTTATGTGAAAGATATTATAATTCCTATTAAATGTGGGATTGGAGTTTTGTCCTGGGATATTTTTTTAATTGACATACATTGATTCACATTTCACTCTCGTGGAATAAATCATTATTGGGACCAATAAGGTGTTAAATAATTTAATTTCAACAAATACATTCTTCTAATTATTTTAGTAAAAATTAATAAAAATTCCTTGAGATAAAATAAAATATGGATTAATCAATTTTTCTATATACTATGATAATTAGGAGGCTAATAAGGTATTACCAAAATTTTATTTTAGATATATAAGGCAAAATAAATCATTAATTTGGTTACATGAAATCAAGTCTCTAAAAATAATTTATTATAAGAGAATAGGAAGAAATGGATAAATATATCAATGTTATCTTAATGTGTTAATATAAATTCAATACCCTCATTATACTCATGGATTTAGGGATAGAAAGATGAAAATAATGTTTCATAGAAACTCAAATGATAATGATCATAGAGGAAATAACATTAAAATGCTTATATGCAATAAATGTGGGAAGAAACACTCATGTAATTTCCTTAATATAATAATATAAAAGTATCAATCGTGGAAAATGATGTTTCATTATTGTGTAGTAGAAATAAATACATTGATCAATACAATGGAGGAGAATATGGTTAAATATAAAACAATATATACACATTAATGTTATAATTTTAATGATTTTTTGAATTATTTAGAACAATTTACTAATGAGAAGGTTATAGGTAAAATAAATATCAACAACAAGTAAATCCATCGGAGAAAGGGAATGATTAGAAATACAAAACCATGAATGTTTTTCATGAAAATGATGTTGTGAAAGATATAGTTGTAATCCTCTTAGAAATTGAAAATGACTTATTTAATTTTATTTCAACACAGTCCTTCAAATCCCCTATGTTTATAAGGTCATTAATTCAATAATTCAATGATTGGGTCTTGAATTTCTGGTGAAAAAAATGAGAGTGAACATATTAAATATATATTATATATCTCTCCAATGATTTATGTTTGTGGGAATATATTTCTTAAAAATATTATTATTCTTAATTTTGTCAAATATGATGTGATATTTTTGAGTGTATTGATACTATTTACAAAGACATAATACAAATTTAGGGGATAGAGAAATCAAATATCATATCTCAGATCATCCTGTGGTCATATCTCAATGCATGAGTGATTTTGAACATTCTATGGAAACTAATTAATTAATATGGTTATATATACCCAATATTGAGTGATATGTGTCTCAAAGGGTGGGGGATAAACTCAATATTTAATACATTTCAACTATGGTGGAATGTCTTTTTGTGTTTCAGAAATATTTTTTGGATCTTCCACTAGATTATGTTGTTCTGCTTCCAATCGAACTCATAGTTTGTTTTATGCCTATATTGAATAGTAATTATATAATATCCCATACTTATCGGGATTACTTAGATAATCAGCAATTATATAATTTTTATTAGGGTTTTACATGCTCTCTTCTGTTACCATGGGGTATAGTAACCATATTCATTTTTAAAATGGATAGAGAAATATATATTTTAATTTATTATCATGGGATTAATAGGATCATAATCAAGAAAAAATATCATCTACCACATATTAATAAATATTTAAATAATCATGAGGGGGATCAATACCTAAAAAATGAGGATTTTTATTTTATTATCATATACTAGAGTTAAAAGTTAGGTTATATATAAGAAAAGATTCTTTAAAAGTTATGAACATTATAAATTCATGATGATTCCTTTTGGACTTACAATTGCTTCAACTATCTATATGAATTTGATTAATAAAACTCCAAATATTTCGTTGATAAATTGAAGAGTGTCCATATAGGGTATATTTTTATATAATCTAGTGGAAAGGAAGGATATGAAGATAATTTTAATAATGTGTTATAGACATTATGAAATTAGAAATTGACTACCAAATTGAATGAGTTCATTTTTTTCATTAGAAAGTATCATTTATAGGTTACATGATCACAATTTATGGTATACATATGTACAATTTAATAATATATTCTATGGGGGAATGAACCAACTATTGTAATAAAGACCTATTGTATTACTAGTGTAGTTGGGGTTTGGCTTAGTGGTAAGCACCCCGTAATACTACATGTAAAATGGGGGTTCAAAACCCATTGGGCGTAGGGTACTGTAGTAGTACTGTAGTGGTACTGTAGCAGCAGCGGTACTGTAGATCGGCGGGCACTGTAGCGGCGGCAGGGTACTGTAGCGGTGGCGCTACTGTAGGGGGTACTGTAGCAGTCGGGTTACTATTCACAGAATAGGAATTTGGCCAAAAATTTGGGCCTACGGGCTATGTAATGGGCTTCAAGCCCACTGGGCCTTCGGGCTATGTAATGGGTCTCCCTCTACCCAGTTAAAAGAGGTCTTTGCTTTGCTTTATTAATAAAAATGAGGCTTCGGCCCCAACCTTTAAAAAAAACCTATTGTATTACTGGATTATCATTATATTATAGATTCTTTATGTGTAATTTCTCATAATTATAAAATCTAGTAATGAAGTTAAATCCATAGGGACTCAAGTTTCTATGGATAGAGTGATTTTATAATAACATAAAAAAATAAGATGAGTATAGTCGCAATACATGTACTTACAATATAATGACACCAAATTTGATAAATGTAATTTTCTTTTGGAATAAACATGTGAAATATTTAATAATGTAGTATAGTATAAAACTAATGCACATCGAGATAAAAACTGGCGAAAAACTATTATATATATACATATATCATGTCATTTAAAGGATAAATATACAAAATAATATCGATAATTACATAATGGGGTACAAAAAACCCACAAAAACGATAGATCATCTTGGTATTATATAATAATCCCACACATGAACAATACTATAAAAAAGAAACAAAACATTTTCAATTTAAAAAATTATTTTTTAAAAATAATAATATAACATGGAATGAAATTTAGGTGAATGGATAATAAAGGAATATAATAGTATTTATAGGACGAAGAAATCCCATATAACCATTACAAATATGACTATCTAGAATAGTTACCTGACTGTAAGGTTAGTAACATCACTATCCGATAAGTAAAATAAAATATTTTTATCATTATAGATAATTTTATATATAAATTATGTTACATAAAAATAAAAAAAAGTTTTTAAAATGATACTATAAATATTTTACACAAAGAAACCATAATTGAAATTTTTGGAAACATTTATGTTTAAATTTCAATTATATTCCTTTTTAGGATACATTTCAAAATATTAAATAAAATATCACATTACTAAAATGATTTTATAAAATTATAATAACTTTTTATATAAATAGTAAACCAATCATATTTTATCAAAATAAATTTTTTTAGGGTTTAAAATTTGATAATGTTATAAAAATTGGTATTTTTAAGAAATATGAATTTTTAAAAAATTTAAGTTCCTCAATTTTCTATTTTTTTATAAAATAGAAGAATTATTTTGAATAAATATTCAATATTTAACCAAGGTTTTCAATTTTATTTTAAAAAAATATATTTTAATACGTTAATATAATGGGGAAATATGGTGAAATACTGTAAATATGACATTATATATAGGTAAGAATGAGTAAATTCATAAAATGTAGTAACATTTTCTTTATTTTGGAAATAAAAATTTTATTCGAGTTGTATGAGAGGTAATGAATACATTCTAAAGTACTATAGATATTTAATTAATGGAAAATTCAAATTTTCAATATTATCACTACTATAAATATGGCCTTTATAATCACTATAAAATGGCATTAAAATCCCTATAAAAGTGTTGTTAATTGAGTAAATGATAGCGGGGGGCATTTATAATTGTTAAAAAATGGTTATAAAAAGTTCCTTTATCAGTTCTTTTATTAGCACTGATAAATGACCCCTTTTATCAGTGGTTTTTTAAGTACAGATCAAAGTCCAAAAAAAAGAAAAAAATTAAAATTAATATACAATGCAGGGGGAGCTTTTAACAGGGGTTGACCCCCTATCAACACCAGGTGGAGCCCACTCACTCTAAATACACGCTTCCATTTCCCATGCAACCCCCTTCAACTTGCGCTCATACACCCTTTGTTTCACAAGAACTCTAACCCATGACCTCCCCCCTTGCACACCTGCACCTTTACAAGTAATACATTTAGTTTTTTTCTCCATTTAATGATATATATATATATATTTATTTATTTATTCATATATTAATATAGATTCATGTTAAAAAATATATATTTAGTTATATTAATATATATATATATATATTCATATATTAATATATATATATATTCTTATATTAATATATATTTATTTCTATTTATATATATATATTTATTTATAGTTTTTATCTGTATATTTATTTCTATATTAATATATATTTATAATATTGGTTTTAAATAAATTTGTAAAATCTGTTTTGTTATGTGCGTTTATAAATAAATAAATACATACTTACATACATATATATAACAAACACACACATATATATATTTACGAATATATATATATATATGTGTGTGTGTGTGTGTGTTTATCTTAAAATCCATAAAATGTTAAAATTGCCATAACATCTAATCCAGAAGATTTTTTCCACTACACAACCTATAAAATCTATGAACATGAAAAAATCTTCAATATGATATGTGGTATAGGCCTAATGGAAATCTGGAGCATAAGTTATAGTAGTCTGAATGTTAACAAATTAGGTTAACTTGACTAAAAAATGATATTTAGTGTTCTTCTAGGCCATTTATAGCCTCAAAAAATTTGACATAAGGTTTGTTTCCATAAATAGCATGTAGAAATCATTGTAGTATTAGATTTGATATGTTGTGGAGCTCAAGCGAACACTCCGATCGATAGTTACAACTGTTTGAAGTATGATTTACATATTCAACTTATTTTAGATCTTTTATTAATTTTTTAGATTTCTTGTGTCTTCAAATTATTATTAAATGAGTATTAGTCGATGAATATTATAAAATTATTAATTAATAGTATATTTTAAAATGTTTTGAATTTATTTTCACTAAATATTTTATATATTAAATTTAATAGTCTATTTATACTTATCAAAAACAAATTTAAAAAATATATATTATATTTATATCAATATAAATATACTTATATATCAATATATTATTTTTCCTGAATTTTTTTTGAAAATATATACTTTATATGTGCTATAAAAAAATACTGATTAAGCCCCCTCTTTATCTGTACTGATAATGGGTCCCCTTTAACAGCACTAAACAAGCGCTGATAAAGGGGATGCTTTTATGAGCACTAAAAAAGCTCTGATAAAGGGTGGAGCTAGAGAGACTCAGTTTTGTGGTAGTTTATATTCTATGAACTTCGACTCACCAAACATATAAATATCACCCTATTTACCCCTTTCAATTTCCATTAAAAAAACACATTTCTATGAAAAAACACTTCCAATATACCTCCCCATATCTTATATTTATTTCCTATAAATTCTTTAAAACTAAATTTCCAATATATGAAGCCTTAACGTGTAGTCTATGGGAGCTTCATCAAAGTAATAAAGTTAGTATTCTATTTCATAAAAATTTCAATATGGTTTTTCATTCCCCTTAAATCCTATTCCTAAATATCATAAAATTACTTTCATCTTATAAATAATAATATAGTACTACATTAATATGAATTACTTCTTCAAATAATTCATACAATTTATTTTCATAGTAGTTCATAACACTTGGTCCATCATGACTCGTTTTATGTGCATAAATCAATGATATTATAAAACGTCCATTAATTTTTAAATAAATTATTTTGAGGCATAATTTAGTGAAAAAAATAATATTTAGGATAGTATTAAAATTTTATACATTATGTAATAGTTTGAAAATACCTTTGAACATAATTGACCTACTGAATTAGTTTTGGTGAAATTTACTGATCCACCACAAGTAGCTAATGTGTGTAAAAAAATTATTATTATTGAATGAAATTTGATAATAAGTAGACATTATAAGGTGGAATCTAATTTATAACGAATATTAATGAATTAATGAATTATTTTAATTTTATATTCTGAAGGATAGATGAGCGTATCAATTGTGTGCGGACCTAATGTGAGGGAACTCCACAACGACCATATTTTAATTTATATTAATATTTCTCTATCTTTTTCTCTATCTCAATATCCATAATTTTCACATTTACATCATATATATTCTATATATTTCTTACTAAAATATATTTATGGTTTAGTTTATCTTTTATTGATTGGTATATGAATGTATTTAATGTTTTTGTTCAATTTATTTCATTAAATAGAACCCTATTAAAGGGAGTTTTTCAATTTTTTATCCCTTTCTATGAGGCTATATTTTAATGGTACATATCATAAACGAACTTCAAAAATTAACATTAATTTATGTAAAATTATCCAATTACATTTCTTTTTTAAGGAAAACCCTTTACACTTGTATCTTACAAATGTATATTAATCTTTTCTTAAAAAATGCATTAGAGTTCCATTTCAATACTCACTAATCCAATTCATTCTTATGGGGTTTACCTCACATAAACTAAATTTTAAAGAAAAATTATTATGTAAAAAATTATTAATAACCAAACATCAAAAAATCTATTATTTTCCAATAAATACTTATGGCATATCAATTGGTTGTGCTTTAAGATAACATTAGATAACCCATTTCTTTATAATGGGTGTTATCATGATTTTTATTTATTTATGATTTATTTTTCTTATGTGGAACAAATATTAATTTAAATATTATTATATAATGGGAAGTCCAAATTTTATATACCCATACCATATTCATTATGAAATATTTAAATATCATGATATTCCATGTATGGTGTATAGGCAATAATCCCCACAAACATAGGTTATGTTGTCATGGAAATGATCCTTAACATAATCTTATAATTTCGTGTCTATTAAAATTATAATATTATAATGATTCCATAATATTTTTTTGTCTCATCCTCTATTCAATTATTCCATGTGATTATATATGATCATCCTCGTCTATGACATTATGTTATGTCCCCATGGTGTCATATACGGTAATAAAAATTCAACCGGATTTTGGAAAACATTATAGTGATTTAAACAGTGTTAATGTAATTTATTTTTGATTTGATTTATAATGTGTCTAATCTCCCAATGATTCTATAAGTCTATATTTCTATGATTTTTTAATAACATTTATATAAAAATAAATAAATTAAACATATTTGAAACAAGGTTTTCAATAGTTGAGGTCAATGAAATTTATATTTAAATTGTGGGATTAGATTATGAGACCTAATATGAAATAGATCATGGATAACCTATATTTAAACATTTATATTTATAAGAGTGTTTATATAGATCATTTATGATTTATTCCTTCTAAGGTAAGAGTTTTTCATTTATATAAATATAAATTTTTTTATTCTTATTCCTGAAATTTTTATAGATCTAGTAAATTATAATAACTACTCTCAATTGGGGGATGATATTATTATTATACATTAATTAACTTCAAATCCCTTATATATTTATAGTCTTATGAATTATATCATTTCATGTAATTTTATTTTTATTATTCCATGATCGCTTCGTGACATGGAAGTTATGGTGTTACTAAAAACACAAAATAGGGAAATGTATAATATCTACAATATAATGCATCCGTAATTATATATTTTTGGAATAATCTCAAAAAATCCTTATTATACTCACTTTAGAATAAATATATTTTATATGATGGGTGTATTTTATATATTTTAATAAAGTCTACATCATCTTTCAGAAGACTAAAATCAAATTCCATATCTAAGAAACCCATGATTCTTTATAATTTTATAGTTAATTCTGAAATTTCATTGAAAACCCATTGATATATAATAAAGATCTTTATTTTTTAACAAATTTTGATGTCTCTTAAAAATTATTATTCTACAAAAAAAATGATTTCCTTTAATATTTAATTTTATCTTGTCTATAATTTTTTTTTGAAAAATAGGGTTTCATATTTGGAATTAAAAAATTATAATTATCCAACGGGTAATTTTTTGTTTATTTGTTTGGTAAAGATAATAAAATACATAATGGAAATGGTCAAATAAAATTAAATATGGAATATATGTCAGGATATATATATAAAGTCTTTAGAATGCACATAATAGGGTGATCTATTTACCTAATTCTGGGATTAACCATTTCTGTGGGGAATTGTGGTATTTGATAGGGACCTATAGGGACATGTGAATCAAAAAAGATAATGAAAAAAATTAAAAATTCAATACATAAATCCATGATATTTCCCTCACCACATCTATAAAACCACCCTAATACACCCCTTTTAATCTAATATAAAAAACAACTAATTTCAAAAACTCTTCCAATATACCACCCCTACAATTTTATCCATCTCCAGAAAGTGATTCTCTTAGAAAATTAAAAATGAAATGTGGCTAAATTTATAGTCTAAGGGAACCACAAGTAATTAATAATGTATTTTATTACATAAAATTTTAAATGGTTTTCTTTATTCCTCCAATATTCTACATAAATTAATGATAAATAAAATTTTACTCATATAAGTAAAAATAAAATGATATTTTAATATGAATCATATCATCATATAATCTATAAAATCTTTTGGTTTAGTTGATAATAATAATCATTCTATTATATAAGGCTTCATCTACTTATAAGGATTATGTTTTAAAAGATCCATTATTGTATTACATGGATAATTTTAAAAATCAAATTAAAGAAATGATATAATATTCATTAAGTTATTAATTTTATAGAGAACATGGTAATATTCAAAAACCTATTTCGACATAATCACCATACGGAAACAATTTTAGAGAATTTGACCAAACAAACCCAAGTTGTTGATATGGGAAACAATTATATAATAAATGAATGATATATGATAATAAAAAAAATTAAACAAATATACATTAAAATGGTCTTCAATAATGTATTTAATAAATTTATTTCGATTATTGTGAAGGATTGTAAAATGTACCAACCAAGTTATGACCAATGGTAATGGAACTACCAAATCACCCTCTTTCTTTTGAGTTATGATTTTTATCTATAAAAAATTCGTTATAACCATATTTTTAATAATTAATAATTTTATATTCTATATAAATGTTACATATACTCTTGATTTATTTTCCCTTTATTTTATTGGGAAATTCATTTTATTCATGTTCCCTTTTGAATCCATTTCTTTAAAGGGTTCAAGATTAAATGGAGTTTATTTATTTATTATCCTGTTACATAAATAACCATGATAAAATATAAATATTTAATTATTAATAAAAATACCTATTCAATTAATTGAATATATACAATTCTATTTGTTATTTAATACAAAAATATCTACACATTTTTCCTGTAAAGTATCTTTTATCTTTGTTTAAACAATGTTTTTGAGGTTCATTTATATACCCATTTCTCTATATATTTATTACGAATATTTCTTTACATACAGATTATATTCAAAAAATAATCTTATTAATTCAATTATAATTGTATAAAAATATTAAATCCATTATTTTATTTTAAATATTTATGATATATCATTAGCTATGATTTAAGATATGATTATGTATACCATATATTTCCCATGGGATTTCTCATGCTTATGTTTTCTATTCGATTTGTATCCCTTATATGTAAAAAATATTCTTGTAAATTTTATGAAAATATGGGTGTTCTTATATTGAAAGATCCCTTATATGTATTGGGTAATGTTTTCTTCTCAGGAGATACCATTTACGATGCATGAGCAATAATATAAGCACAATATTTTGTGATGACTTCATAGTGAGACTTGAATTGTTCTTATGATCCCCTATTATATGTTATTTCTATAATATATTGATTCTTTTTTATTTTTATAAATTTTACTTTGTTCCATTATTCTTTGTGATTATATACAATCATCATATAATATGACATTATGTTATTCCTATTCATTAATGTGTTTTACTTCATTACCTTGTTTTTTACCATACTGGGATTATTAACTCACCCTTTTCATTTATGTATATTCATATAGAATTTTATGTAGTAATATATGATTAATTATATTTTTGGTTACATTATGGACAATGAAATAAATATGATGTTTTTTATTTTTATGTTGATTTATTAGTAATATATTCTTATAAAGACACTAGATCTCTTGGTTCATGCCTGTTGTTTTTTGGTTTTTCATAGTGAAAATAATTTAATAATATGTACAAGAGACTCATTTCTCTATTCACTTTACCCTTTAGTGGATAATATTATTTGATAGATAGTAAATCATAAAATTAAGGTGAAGGGTGTGTTCTTCTGAAAATTCAAAAGGAGATGGCATATTACATACATCAATTAAATTTTGATGAGAAATATTCTCAAAATTATGATCTGATAAATACAATGTTACATTTTTTATTATAAATTTATAGTAATTATATACATAGATATAAGAACAATATAAATATATATACATATTTGAACTAACTAAAGTAAATATTCAAATATAGTAGTTTAATATATGCCAATGAAAATGAATCGATTTGATATAGTATTGGGACTGATAAGTACATTATCATTACTAGGATGAAAAATATGGTTACTAATGCACAATGAAAAAAATTATCACAATACCATATCCATGATGAGTATTTAAAGTGACATAATATACATGTATATTCAATGAATGGTTATGAAAATTAAAGGTAATGGATGAATTCATACCTTACCTAAATAAATTCTCAACCATCAATCTATATAATGATTAAAGAGACATTAAAGAATGATATGGAGAAATAAAATAATATTAGAAAAATATAACATTTAACCATGATTATTAAAGAGTTATATTATTTTTAAAATAAGATATGTTCCGTCCATTCTAGAAGTAAAAAATGGTAGATTTCAGATTATGCACATATCTCAACACTCTTGTTTCATCTATGAAGTAAAAAGATAAATAAATATCCCTATGAGATGATTTAGTTGGATAAAATAAAGAGGGTGTATTTTCTAGTATACATCATGATTCATAGTCTTCGAAAAATTTAATGTTGAATCTTAGATGTCCAAGGGGATTATAAAACCATACCAATTCCATATTAAAATGGGTGAACTTCACTGTGTGTTTTTGAAGGTCTTCTTAAGGAATATAAGGAAAACCAAACCAATTGGGTTATGCCTTAATTCAATAAAAAAATTATAAACTTCATTCAAAATTGTGAGTATATATTTCTCAATAAAATTTTAAATTCTTACACAAATGTAGAATTAAGGCTCCATGGTGAAAAATTAAAATTTTATTTAATTGAGATATGTGTCTTGCCTTAATGTTCTAGAGAATTATTATTGAAACCATAAATTGGAAACAAAATCTTAACACATTTAATCATCCTCATATTGATGGTAAAATTTAAAGCACCATTTAAATAATGTAATATTTTTTGAGATTTTAAATCATAGAATTCAGCAGAGGATGAGATGAACATCTTCCCTTTATAGTGTTCTTTTTTATTGATTAATTCAATACAATCATTAAAATGGTTCAATATGAGATATTGTATGGTAATAAATAAGAGATTCCAACATGATGGGATGAATTTAGATAAAGAAATCACCTCAGACTGGATATTTTTTAGGAAATTTTATTTAATATTAAATAAATCTAATAACATATTAAAGTAATGAATAGCTACAAAAATAATAAATGATAATATTTAGTGTTTAAATATGGATAAATGGTATTTCATCTAAAACACTTGTTATTATAGGTTATGAGATTCAAAATGAAGAGATAATTGAGTCAAGGATAAAAATCTATATTATCTTGAGATTTAAAAATAAAAAAAATATTCAATATCATATATCACATGAAACACTAACTGTAAATGAACTATAATATATTTTTTATTAAATGTTTTAGTTATAACCTATCAATTAAATTGGAGGGTATGAATAGAATTAACATAATTATTAAATATATATAAATTTACTACCCAATGAAAATATATTTATTTTTTCTTGGGAAATGAGAAGACAATTTTATAATAATGTTTTTTATGTTTAAAAATTATGTTTTCTTAAAAAATTGGGTTTTTAGAGTGAATAATATAAACAATCTTCAAAACTTTTGGAAATTTATTTCAAAAATTGACATCATTTTTGAATTCATAATGACAAATTTTTTGTAATGAGCCCAACATCGTTTTTTATCATTGTGAATAGTAAGAATAGTAATTGTGTTCCCTCGGTAAGGGTAAAATAAGTTAATTAGGGTGAAACCTAACATGACGAGGATTAAAAGTCATTCAAAAAATTGAATTAATTTCATTTTATCAACCTATTTCAACCATAATTTATTTAACCTTTATAAATATGACCTTTTATTTTATTTTAGCATTGATTTTGAAATTTATAACATTTCATGTAAAGGATAAATCCACAAATGCCACTCTATTACTTATAATTTTTATTAATATTTTTTAAAATGAAAGAAACATATTTTCATTTTTTATTTCTTATTTTCATTAAAATATTTTTTTATTATGGATATTTATTTATAATAACTACTTAAATTTAGGAGAAATGTTAAACCAATGCTTGTGGAACCTGTAGAAAAACAATGTAAATAATTTTTAACAACAGATTTTTTTTGTTGAGATATAATTTTCTAATAATTTTATAGATAAATATAACATATTAGAGGTTTTTAATGGTTTATAATTTTATCAATTGGTGTCTTCTTGTCTTTTGTGTCAAATTAAATGAATAGTATAAGAAATGAAATTAATGATACTTTATATTAAATAATATTTAATTAAACTATTTAAAAATAATAAAAATATTTTAATAGGACAATCAGGATGATTCATGTTCCAAAATTCCACCCATTGTCCATTTATGACCCAATTATTTCCTTATATGAAAATTTAGAGCACTTTAATATTGAAAAAGCCTCTACCATGATAAAGGATAAAATTGGTTAACTAATGTGTTAAATCAAAATAAGGTTCAAAATGATATCATAACCTATAATAATCTATTTTAGATGGTAATATTAAAACCATATCATTTTTATCTTTAAATTCATGTCATTTTAGAATAATTTTTCTTGAGTTAGATCGATATTATGAAATTATATTTCATGTTTGTTCATAAGTTTCAATTTTCTACCTCATAAATGGATACACCATATATCTTTTCTATTCCCCACATTGAGCCACATATCTTGTAACAACCAAAAAAATTAACTTCTCAACTTCTATATCAATTAATTAGTTCTTTTAATATTCTAAAAAGTCATTTCTAAGGTTTCATAATAAGGTATCTAAATGAGGTATAACGAAGAAGAGGTAACTATCCAACTAGTCCTCATTCAATTAATTTCCTCTTCTACCTATTTTAAATATTCTAAAACCAGGATGTCATAATAACATTAATATATAATATTTACATAAATATTACTATGACTATATTACAACCCTTTTTAATCTCTTTTTCTATCATATGGGGAATAAAATCTACGTTTGTTTGTATGTGGAGATTACCACATACACAAAAAGATGTTTTTCATCTTCTATAATCGCATATCATTGATATTTATATTGATATATTTAATGTATATATAAATATATATATCAAATTTATGAAATAATTACCCTTTTTAATGATATTTTATTATATATATTTTTTATCATTCCATACATTGAATAATTACAATGTCTTTTTGATGTAGGTGAAGATTACCAACTCTATGAAGTGATGTGATTGGTTTTTCATAATGATATAACATGGATTCTATATATTAGTGTATTTAAAAAAATAATAGTATATTTATTATGTAATAATAGTTTATTAAATATAACATAATTCATTCCCTATTTATATATTTTTCATTGCAAAATGGAAATGTTATTCTTGTGTACATATGACATACCATGTCTAGAATTGTAATGTTTTTAATGCTTCATAACTATCTATCATGGTTGGTTTAAAAATAATAATTGAGTTATAAAAATGATAATTATTTAATTATTATTAATTTGTAGATGATTTAATTAAGACCTCTTTGTCTATGTTCAACATACCAAATTCATTTTGGATACAGGAGATGGATATCATCAAAAAAACCAATGTGAACATAATTTATTAAGTAATTAAATATAAAGCTTTGTTAAAATTGTAATAATAAACATGAATTTTTAGGAAAATTATACAATTAAAATAATTTCATTATTCAGTAAGATAATGAATCTATATGAGAAGAAAAAATCAAAGTGAGTGACACATTACCTTAAAATCATTATTTAAATGTTATAAAGGATTATTTTTTAATTTTCTTTCTTCCATGGCAATAAACATTGAATTTTTATATGGATTTATTCATTCAGAAATAAATTGATAAATTTGGATTTTTTTTTCATTCATAAGTTTTCAAATTGAATGTTTTTATATAATGTTTTGAATTATGTTGTAAATATAAAAATTGATGTTCTAATTTAACTTATATGACATCTAATGATTTTATCACCACTAAAAATTTTATTTTATGTTTCTAATTATATATAGTATTACTTAATTTCTTCAAAGATAAAACATAATTCACTTTTTCAATATTTTTTTTAAAAATGTGGATTTTAATGGAAAGGGATATATAAATATCCGAAATACTTTTCCTTATCAGGTAAAATGTATATTTTCTTGGTTTTGATTATATAAATTATATATTTCAAGTGATTTATACATGTTATGGTCCATGGACATGGTTTATTCTAATGTATTTTCTTAATATGGCACATAATGATCGGTGAGATGGATTTATCTCTAAAACTCATTTGTATATGATTATTTTCTATAGAGAATTCTGTTTGAAGTTGACCATATTGGCTATTAAAATTATAGTTGATATTTTATGGGTATTAACAAGTTTATATCCCTAGGATTATAAATGAAATTTATCATATTTCTAATTAGATTATTTTAAGTCATTTGAATTAAAATGATAATCCATATATTTTTTTATGGAATGATTATAGTCTATTATAGTTGAACAGTATGAGTTTATGAAAATAATTTTTCATGGGTTTTATTTTTTTAATGAAACAGAAATGAATAGGATTTTTTTCATTATGTTTTCTTATAAAGAAATTAATGTAAATAATTGGATAATAAATAGTATTTAATGATTAAGTAAATGATTATTTTAGTTTAATGTTTGTTATGTTAAATGATAAATCCCTTTTATGAACTCATTGTTTAAAAATGGAAGAAAACCTTTTTTATTTAATTTTATATGTCTCCCACTAATATTTTTTAACCATTTTATTTATTTAAATAGTTTTTTATGGTCTATGTATTTGTAGGAAAAATTAGTTAGTCATGTTTAAAATCATAATGATTTTACAAGAATAAAAAATGGGGTTATTAAAAAAAATTATTTTGGGTAAAATGGATACAAAGTGTATGTTTCCAAATTTTAATGTATGATTTTTAATGTTAGAGCTATAACATAAATCTCTAAACTTGTATAACAAAAAAATTCAACAGAAATACATGAAAATGAGTTTGTGGTTAAAAAATTTTAGGGTTTGAATAAGAATTGGTTCATTATTATTGGTATCATGGAAAGGGTGTATATATATTTATAAGTTAGGAGTTCATTTGAGATTAGGTTAAAATTATTCAATAAATACTATTGTAAGTATATTGTTATTTAATATGTAAATTTAGTGGATTGAACAACAATAAAAATGAAAAATGATGTAATGTACTTAATTGAATATAGTATTATTAAATTTCTACTATATATTATTTACCCTTTTTGAAGATTTTCAATTTAATAATTTATTTCATGATTAAATGGTTTTTTAAAATATAATATGGATTTTTTATCAATTTGTGAGGAAAATGATATTTCAAAACATTCTTATCCATTTTATGTCATTTGATCGTCACTATTATTTGGAAAGCTTATTAAAATGATTTTGAATTCTTGTTGAGTATTCAAGTCACCTGTAAGAAACTCTTTGAATTATCAAACACATTTTAATTTTTCAATGAAATATATGGGTCATGGAATAATTTATTATTTGATTTAAAATTCTATCCACTACCAAATCTCTCAAAATGTGAAATAACTCAATGTACTTGATCATTTATTCATTTAATGTTGGGTACCATGCCAAATCATAATGGTAAAATAAATAAATTATTGACATATATATTTAAGGAATGATTAATTTTATAATGTTCAATGTATGATAATGGATTGTGTTGATATTAATGAATCATAAGGAAATAATTAAGATATAATATTTACCAGACTCAATAATTAAGGAATAAAATGAATTACCTTGGTTAAAGGATTATAATGGAATTTTAATGAAGGATGAGTTTATATATAGAGATTATAAAATTAAAATGTAGTGTTATTTTATCGATGATATCCAAATATAATATAAATTTAATAAGAATCATAAAACACCTATGATTTATTCAATTGTAGGTTATGTTTTCACAATTGTGAATATATTCTAGATAGAATTGATACACTTAAATGTTTTGTTGTGAAAAAAAGTGATTCATTTTGGAGAAATTAATGCATGTACATATGATCGAGGGATCAACAACCCTTTGGGTTATTATATTCTTCATTTTAATAAAATATTACTCAGTTATGATTATTTTATTTTGGGTGAAAAAATAATCTACATTGAAAACCATAAGGGAACAAAATTCATTGGATGATAAATGATATTTTTGAATATGTTCATCATAATTTTAGTAATGTTAAATGATAAAAGAGAATTGTTAATACGATTATAACTTTTGTTTTTTTATAAAATATAATTATATTGATATATTTTTATTAAAAAGAATAACATATAGGTTAAGAGATAATCTGTAAAATCGAGTATGGCCATGGGGTATGAACCCATAACCGAAGGGTGATAAGGTCCTGATGCCTACTACTATCCTACATGATTTCTTGGTTTTTGTAGCATATTTCACTAATTTTTTATTAACATATATTGATTAAGTTGATTTTGGGAATCATATTATGGGGTAAAATATTTTCAAATTTTTTGGTATTTTTATGTGATTATAGATACTATTAGATACATTTATTGAGTTTTGATATAGGTTTTAGGTATATGTAACTCTTAATATTAACATGTAAAAATCTTATCGTTGGAAGAATGCATTTAAAAATTAAATCTTTTTAAGGGTTTTTATAACCATTATTTTTCACATTATATTTTATTTTAATGAAATTATGCATTATTAAATTTTGGGAAGATATTATTTATCCTACACATAGAAATGAGGTTGAAAATTGATTTGTGGAATAATTTATTAATGTTATTTTATGAAGACAAATCTTTTTTAGAACATTATATGATTAAGGAAAATAGAATTTTAATAGATAATATTGGTTTTTATTTGATGAATAACTGACTAATTATATTTTTTTTAATTGAATATAATTTTAATGTGTCTTTATGATGATTCAGGTAATTTAAGGAAATTAAAAGTGTATATTTGAGATTATATGGTTAGGGTATATACATTTTTTAGTGTATGAACTTTAGAGTGACTAACATTTATAGGATATAAATGTTAAATATATCTTACAAGAATATTTTATCAGTTCATTATCATTTATTTTTCTCCAACTTGGCCGTGAATATTTTGAAGAATCTATAACTTAGTAATTTATCTAATGATCTAAGATGAACTTTTCATGTTATTATTGAGGCTTTGATATTAATAGTGTATTTCATTACATGACAGTTTATCTATTTTTTCAATTAAGATATCTTATGATAACCTTTTTTTTGATAATTTCTAAATATATTTGGAATAGATTATTAACCATTTATGGATTATTTGATCCATTATAAATTGATTTTAGTTCCTTAATAACAAATAATTCAACTTGAATACCAATCATTTGAATAAAGTGATGATACTTTCATGGAAATTTATTAAAGGATTATATTCTACTTTTCATATATTTATATTCTTTTATGTTATTATACTAGATGGTAATGGAATTTATAAACACTATAAAACAGATCACGAAATAAAAATGTTATCATCTTACCAATATTTTTCATGAATTAGGGGTAGTTTTCATATTTTTTTGGTTTAGGGTATTGTGGTCATTATGATTATCATAATCATTCAGTGTCTTATGATCAATTACATCAATATAACTAAATAATTACTAGGTTATTGAATTTCCACCATTACTATGTTTCCACTTCCCTTTAATGTTCAACTATTTGGAATTCTAGTAATTTTTTATTCTTGATGAACGTGGTAATTCTATTTACCATTTTTAATATGCGGGAATCAAAAAAGTATAACTAAAATGTAAATACCATGATTATTGCGCTTCATTTCAAACAGTATTGAATCAATTTAATACAGGGAGGGGGATTTAATATCTTGATAATTAAAAGGCCATTGTCTTCGATAGTGTACACAACGCACAACAGAGCCTTTAAAAAACATGTAATATTATTATTTAAATTTTAATGTTTTAAGCTATACATGTAATTTGATTTTATTAATAGGATTAAGAAACTATGAAATATAAATAAAGGACCTACACAATTCCAATATATTTATTAATTCTTATGAAATAGGATCTCTATTTTTTAGTAAAGTCATTTTATACAACCAAAATTTGTTTTATTAAATAATGGGTTTATTTTAGTATAGTGAGTAGATATTTTAATTAATTTATAGAGAATTTGAAAAATTTATTTTATAAAAAGGATACATTTTTTTATTCATCATTAAGAAACTAATTGGTTATAAGGTCAACATAATTTTTTTTCAATATGAATACTAACCGTAAAAATATTGTATCAGCATAATAATTGTAAAATGAGTTAATTGGGGTTAAAATTAATATCATAAGTCCTAAAATTAATTAAAAATACTCCTATATTTTAATGGATTTTTATATTTCATCAATAACCATCCAAACATCTTCAATATGACTTCTTTGGATTAAAATTAATTTTGACCATTATAATATTTTATATAAAGGACAGTGTAAAAAATTAATCTCCCTTACTTTTAATATTTATAATATTTTTTAAAATGAAACAAAAAAATTATGTTCATTTATTAATGGTTATTTTAAATTTACATTATTGTTTTTATCATGATCATCTATTTTTAATGAATAACTTAAATTCTTATGACTTGTAGACAAGTGTGTGTGAATGAAGTTGAAAAATCAAGTAAATGATTTTTAAAAACTCCAAATGTTATAATGGTTGGGTGATATATAATGTAAAAATAATTTTACAGATCGATTTAAAATATTCGTGCATTCTTGAAAGGTTAAAATTCAAATTCGTTTAACACATTAATTTCTTCAATGTCATACTAAATGAATGGGGCCATAAATGAAAATAATAATTTTTTATGTAATATAATATTTTATCATTTTAATTAAAAGTCATAAAAAATTTCAATTGAACAATTATGAAAAAAAATGGTCAAAAATGTCAACCCATATCCATTTTTTAGAAAAACGGTTCCGTATAATTATAATCATAACTCTTTAAAGTTGAAAAATTCATTAACATAGTTATGGTTAAAATTCATTAACCAATGGGATAAATCAAAATATAAGTTTTAAAATGATTTCAAAACCTATTGATTATATGATTACATTAAGAATATGGCATCCTTATATTCATATAAATGTAAATTGGGAACAACTTTCCATGAGTCAGACACATATATATTATTATATATCATGAATTTTCGAAAGATTCTCATCCTCCCATATAAAATTACACCCCTTATATATTTTATTTAAGAAACATTTTTCCATATATATCAACAAAATCCTATCCAATTCAAATATAAAATCCCCTATCCTTTATTTAAAGGTGTGTTATTCTTAAAATAACATTCTATGGGCCCATAAGAATTGATCTGAACGAGGTCAACCAAAGAAGATGTAATCAGCCAACCGAAAATCATTAAATTTACTTATTCATCTCACTAAATAAAATAGACATAAACTATAATGATATAATAATGAAATTATCCACTGTTAATTTAATATTATTATTTATATGGTACAACCGTATTTAATATTCTTTTCCATCATATGGGGTATGAAAACATGATTCATGAATACTTGTGGACTACTACCTCCATGAATATATGGGTTACATTCACCATAAATTCCTATCATGCCTACTTATAATTATTGTTTTGATGTATATATGTTATATTAATAACATAAGTATCATCATATATGGATAATATATCAACCAATTTTTTCATTTCCATCCATGGAAAAATTATAATGTCGTCTATGTGTACATATGGATTACAACCTCCACAAAGTGATACGATTAATTTATTAGAAAATCACATGGATTATATATATAAGTTAATTTAATGAAATAATATGATATAATATTCATTTTTGTAATATAAATAATAACTACCATTATTCCATGATGTTCATTTAAAAATGGAAATGTTACAGTTGCATACGTATATCCTACTATCTATATAATTATAACATAATTCACTTTTCATAACAATAAATCATTTTAGGGATTAAAAAATTTAATTAATGTATAAAAATTATAAATATATGTAATAATGATATCCATGAAAACAGCCAACTGAAAAAAAAATTATTTTGGATATTTGACTCACATATCATCAAAACACTTGATGTGAACTTAATTGATTGTGTAATTGTACATAAGATGGTAATAAATAAATAAAAATAAATAAATTAACATACTATGTTTTCATTATAATGTAATTAATAACATAATTTTACTATTAAAAAATATAATGAATGTATTAGATTATTTGAACTCAAGGTGATCCACATTTTAACAAAAACACATCATTTTAAATGTTATAATGGTTTACATTCAAAATAGTATTCATCCAGGAAAATATACATAAAATTATTTTACAAATGTATTTATCTGGAAATAATTTAATTGAAAAAGAATCATTCTTCACTTTTTAGTTTCTTTCAATGGGTTTCAGAAGGGCCGTTTTCCAGTAATGTTTTGAATTTCTTTATGAAATGAAGTTGGAATGTTATATTTTAACATATATGATGTCAATGAATTTTCCAATTTCCAGAAATTTATTTGATGTTCTTCCATAATTTATAAGATTCATTTAATTTTAAAAATAAAAACACAGAATAGCTTGTGTGGGATACTTTCTATTTATAAATTAGTGTTTTAGATCTCTAGAATATATCAATATTCTAAATGTTTTTCATATGGTTTAAAATGTATATTATTATGAGTTTGATAATGGAAATGAAATATTTATTGGGATTTATACATGTAATGGTCATTGGAAATTATTTATGACTATGGGTGTGCCTGATATAGATATTTATGATTGGTTATTTTGTTATCTCTCTCTATTGAATTGAGTAATGATTATTTTCTCTCGAAAATTATGTTTGAATTTGACCACATCAGTAATTCCAATTTTAGGTTTCCTATAAGGATATAATAAAGTTTATTTCCCCATGTACCTAAGTTTATTTTTTATTATTTATAATTATATTTCATAGATATCATTTTATTTCAACTTGTAAGAATTATGTTTTATTTTAAATTATTGATTAATCCTATATAGGGAGAAAAGTTATATTTTGAATGAATATTTTTCATGGGTTATTAATATTTTGTTATGAAATGCCCATGAATGTGTTTTTTCTATTTTTATATTATAGTGTTTTTTATAAAAAAAACTTTGGATATTAAATTTTATTTCATGCGTAAGGATATGATTATTTGATCATTAATGTAATTATGTAAAATGAAAACACTCCTTTATGAAATCTTGGTTTTAACATGAACTAACTGTTTTTTTTTTGTTTCCCTTAAAGTTTTTTTTATTCTAATACCACAATTTGAAAGGTTTTTAACTTCATTTTAAATGTTTATAAAATCATATAAAATTAATGGAAAGAAAAAGTTTTATTTTAAAATTATTCAATTGTGGGGAAATTTGATATTAAGATGACCCTTCAAAACTGTAATTTATCAGTATTTATGTATGAGTTATGAACTAATTCACTAAAAATATAAATTTCAAAAATATTCTTGAAATAAGGAAAATTACTTATTGTTTAAAAATTAAATTTTGGATTGTATAAGGAAAAGATACTTATATTAACCCCTTCATGAATGTTTATTATTTGGGTATTGTGGCTTCTTTACTAACACTCAACCCAAACCTATCAAAAGTGAATCAGTAGTTCCATGTATCACATTATGGTAATTGAATTTCCAATATTTGACATGTTATTATCATAGAGGATTTAAAAATTCAAAATCATCTCTCTTATGATGAAAAAGTGGTGTATATATTGGATTATAGAGAAACCGTACAATGAATTAAGACCACTAATCTGTTCAGTGTTCTCTGAGAAAATATTAATTTTAGGGAAGTGAAATGTGAATGAAAAAGATATAATTGGGAAAAAATTACCCTCATATATTCTCAAATATGAAATTAATTTTTTAGATATTTGATTAATGTAGTAGAATGTGACGCCCAAATATTTATTATCCATATTTATTAAATAATTAGGATTTGATAAATAAATTATCTCACACATAAGACTGAACTAAAATGAACCGTACTTTACTTCATTTCTGAATTATAGTAAACCATCAAATTAAATTAAATTTAATATTACCATAATTTTAAATATATTTTAACCATGAAAATAATATTAATAATAAAAAAACAATAACTAAATAAAAAGACCTCAATTTTGAAAAATTTATCCTTCTAGACTATAATGAAAAAATTATGGTACTATAAAATTTTAGGATGGATGAAAACAATTATAGATATAGAATATATTTAGTTATATAAATGAAAGAGTATGATAAAGAGTTTTTATATATGTATTTATTGTTATATATTTATATGAAAATGCCAAATATAAATATTAGATTACCATTGTGTGTGTATATGGCCTTTGTGAAAACATATAATCTTGGGTATAGTGAAATTTTTAGAACGTAATATAATAATTTTTTAAAAATTAAAAATTTATTATAAATAATATACATAACATGGATTTAATATCCATTTCAAATTTATGGAATGATAATAATTAAAATATAATCATTCATCATATAAGAAATGTTTTTATTTTATTTTTTTAATGTATTTTTTAATGTATTTTTTTTAATATTTTTATATTTAATTTTATACAATCGATTTTATATTTTAAATAAATCCTATGAAATTACGTAAAAGTGTTAATTTTAAATTTTCATGAAAAAAATAATTATTATGGTTAATAGTGAACTATGACCGTAAATAAAAAAAATATTAAAATAACATATATGATAAATAATTGTATAATATTATATAACTTGAAAATACTACTAAATAATTTATGTTATCTCATCCAAACAAGGTTTTTTTTTCAATTTATGGTTCACTTCTAAACTCAGAATGACCGTCAATTACTATTAAGGTATGGATCTTTTCAAATATGTTATAGAAACAAATCCCAAAGGAGACCCCACATCAACACATTACAAAATTAATGATATTATAGTTTCTTACTTTGCATCTAGAAACATTTAATATTAAATATTATTATATAATTTTTAATGATTTCTGTCATAATAAGGAGGATTAAATCCATCATTATAAAGGAAGTCATTTTGAGAAAGAGATAATTTCAACAAATTAATTAATGTGTTTTTCTATATATGTTTTTACTTTATCATCCCAAATTTAGATTTATTAAATATTATTCAACTCAATAATAATTCATTATTAATATAATTATTGATTTAAAAAAATGATACTACCCAAAAATAATTTCATACTCTTATGCATAGATTCATTAGGACATGTTCTTGTTTGGATCGGATTGGAAAACAACCTGAATAGTGTTATAATTCCTTTGTGATTTTCATCATTAATGAATATAAAAACATAAATTATGGTAATATATGATATAAATAAGAAATATTTATTATTATATTTAGGTAGTGGTGACACCCAAATGAATTATCATTGTAAAGTTACTCAATTTTATTGGAAAAGTTACCTGAAATGAACATATTTTTAGTTTTGATCTTTTAAAACATTAAATTAAATTTAGGCAATTAAACAAAATTCATGAAAAATAAATATAAAATAATGATTATGGAACCCCTAAATATTTATTGCTCATAAACATAATAACAAATAATGATGATCAAAATATCCATAATGAATGAACTATGAAATGATCAAAACTAATAACATATTAACATCCAATTAAATGATGAAAAACCAATATAAAATCAAAAAATGAATATAATTGTTTTGTATAAAATCCAATAAATAAAAATATGGTTTTCAAATATATTATTCACAATTATTTATTAATTAAAAATGGATTTAGAGAAAATTTGGGAAATTGGTGAGTAAAGGTAACGAGAAATTTCATTATCTCCCTTCTTTATTGGAATATTTATCTTCCATGTTCTTTTAATAAAATATTTTTCATTTGTATATATCATATAATTACATCTATTTAAATGATTTTTTTAAGAGCTCACTCAAATTATTTAGACTTATTTAAAATTTAATAGAGTTCACCAATTTCACTCTCATCCCTTATATTTCTCACTTAGTTACATTATCCCAATTATTTCATCGTTATTCATTACAAATCATCCATTAATGTTTTCTTATTATTATATTTTTTAAAATATTTTTTATTTCCCAACTCTTTTATTTTTAAGGCAATTTATTCATAATATCTATTTTTGAAGATAATTGTTAAAATACAAAGGTTACTTCTTATTAATTATTATAGAAGCTCATATTTTCCTCTAAAAGGATTTACATATATGTTAATATCATTTGAGGTTATATATAATTACAATTTAAATGTTTAAATAGGTATATAATTCCATTTAATTACTTTTTATTTTTCATTAGAAGTTTTATTTTTAAATCATTTGAAATTATTTACATTATATGTATTATTTAATTGGGTTACTTAAGATATGCTGGAATTATTGATATTTGTATGTTCATGTGGAATTTTTTCATATAATTTTGTTAGGTGTGGTTATCAAAATTTATAGACCCAAAAGGAATTAAGTAAAGTGTTTATATCATAGAATATAATTACGTTCTATAAGGATGTGATATATGTATGTTCCTTCACTACGTCATTCACAATATTAAATAAAATTTCATTGTACATTATATTATAATGGTTATCGAAACATTTCTTTATATATGATGTTAATTTTTTTACTTATTCATATGAAACATTCTTAAGACATTCCACATTTTCCTATAATGATTTATGCTATGTTTCATGGTTCTAATTACATCAATATGATTTTATATTTATGATTTCATACTTTTATATTCATCATATTCTCCTTATATTATACTTTTTAAAATGAAAACGTATATTGATTTCCATTATTTCTCATATGTTTTACCCCTACTATGAGAATGATATCACCCTTTTCCTATGTTTTTAATTTCCACTGGTAATGAATGAGTATATTATGTATGATATTTGTATTAGGGATTAAAATATAGGGAATTTTATGGAATAGATGTATGGTGTGTAATGTAAAAATATTGATATTTTTTTAATCTCTAAAGACAAATAACCTTTAGGATTTGGGAGTTTGATATATTTTTTATTTAAAATGAACTACTATTTAAAATCATGTTAATATATATTTATAATGTGGTTGTGTTACAACAATAATGTTTTTGAATACATATTTTTACATTTTTATGATTATATGAAGAATAATTGTATTATATAAGATCATAGTACACTATATACATGATAGAAAAAAATTCACTATGAAAAATATGTTTTTTATGGATATGGGTCAAATCATATTGGTGGATCTTGTTACATCAAATTTTTTTGTGGATACATGTTATTGAGAAAATATTTCATTTTAAATAACATTATCTTTATTGTAAAAATTTATATATATATATCCAAATATTATCTATTAAAATATTAATATAATATTGAAATAATTTTCGTGGTTTGGAAGATTGTATGTCATCAATGAGAAATATATCGAACTAAGAATGTCTGAATAAATATAGTAATATGAAATACATCTTAAATATCCACCAAAAAATTATTTTCTTACTATTTAAAAAAACATGTATGACTATTGATTTTATATAATGTGATGTTTATTGAATAATCATCTATAGAGTATTGTTTTACAGGTGTCTATTTAGAGTGATTATGATAAAGAGAAACTGGTTTTATAGTGTAATGGTGATTATAAAAATTCTTAAGAGTTGAGGTATAGGGAAAAAGAATTCAATAACTCAATTTTACCTTTTCATGAAGGAAAAATAATTTGATCTAAGGATAATAAATTAATTATATGTCATGTAAATTATGAGTGATCAATTTATGATGGCTTAAATGATAAGGTCGTTTAGATCATCCTCTCACACCACCGTTTAATCAACACTGAAACCAAAAAATATTAGAGCATCATTAATGAATAAATAATTGATAGATATTATGAATGAATAAATAGATCAAATTGAGAAGAATAACACCAAGGATCTGGTATTTATGAAAATAAAATAAATGTAATTTGGAAAATGTTTGTGATATATAACAAGATATATATGAAATGACATGTGATAAGGGGAAAATGATTATTTCCAACGGTTATTTTCATGTTTAAGATATTTAATATTACTATAAATCTTCACTGGTTACTAGGATAGAAATCATTTGGACTTTTCATTCTTTTATAACTAAAAATATATATGACTTTCAAAATAGATGTAAATACAAAATTCATAAATGAAAAACATGAAGAAGAAGTGTACATTGAGAAACCCAAAAATTATTTCTTGGAAATAATGACATTGAACTTTTAAGTTTGAAGTAGGAACTATATGGGATTAATAAATCCCCTAGAGTGTCATATTTCATATTTTATAAATTCTTTACGTTAATAAATTCATGAAATGGATAGTATATAATAATAATTGTTTAATGGAATTCTATATGAATTAAATCATAATTGGTTTTTGATGATATTTTTTTATAAAATTTTTAATATTTTTTTCTAAAAAATTTTCTATTCAAATAATGGAGTTACATGAGATTTTATTATATAGATATATGGGGTATTACTAGGGTCTAAAAAATTTATCAACATGAGAATCATATTTTTCATTCTCAAAAAAACATTTCTCAGGAACATGTTAAGAAATTTTGAATTGAAGATTTAAAGGTTATTTCAAATCTAGTTTCAATGAAAATTTTATTTTATAAAGATGATATATTTTAAGAGGTGAGTCATGTAGATTTTGGAAATATAATTGAGAGTTTCATCAATTTGGATACTAAAATGTCATATATCATTTATGTGTTGAGTAATTTTTTTAACTTTCATATTTTAAATCATTTTCTAGAAATCACAGAAGGATCTATATTTTCAATATCATTATGTGAAGTGTAGTTCTAGTGGATAAATAATTCTATCCTATAATTCAATATCTCTCAAATCATATAATTTTAGACTGTAAATATTCCTAAACTTAATAAAGAGTCACTCGAACCTTTAATTAAATAAAAGAACATGTTTATGTATCTGAGATAGATATAGATAGTTTCAATTACATATATCTCATAGAATCAGTTACAGGTTTTTTACCCTCATCACATTTTAATATGTGACCAATGACATGAGGACTGGTAGAATAATTACTAATTTAGTAATTTATAAGATATTTCCACGTCCTTAGTAATTGGTAGATTCTATTAGTTATCAATTTTAATGTGTTAAATGTGTAACCTTATTTATATGATTTCATTGTAATATCACTTATTTTTTTTATTCTTGTTTATCCTTATTTTGATACTTGGAGATTGAGGATTTCTCAAGGAAAAAAACCTTTTATTTTCACTAGTATTCATTAAATAAGACCTATGTTTAGGAATTGTCACTGACCTTTTTCAATGAAGATCTAGGGATTAGTGCATGATATTCTAATATTTGATGATCAAATAAGTTATAGGGATATGAACTTGTTCCCTCAATCATTGATTGACGTAGTCCATGGATATAAATTTTTTCTTCAAATATTTTGAATCAAAGAGATTTTTTTCATGGAAACTAATGAACTAGATTATGGATGGATCCTCAAGAAACTACTTATTAAAATAGAATATGATATGGGTTAAGGGACTTGGAAATATCCATTAATAAACCTATTTAGGGGTTTATAGATAATTATCTTAAACCTCGTTATTTTTTAGTTATGGGTTCTTATTTATTGTATGATACTTGTTTTTGGGTATTTTTCATAATTTATTATAATCGTTTTTATGTTATTGATTTTTATATTCCACTAATTCTATGACTTAACCCATTGGTAATACACCTAGGTATGAGGTAATCTTAGGGTCACACCCCAACACTACCTTCATTGGGCCTGGGGCTGGAAACATGTATTGACAATGAATATCACTAAAGTGGGGTCCTTAGCCTATGACACCTATATGCACACACACACAATATGATCCATAAAATAATGCATAAATATAATATTTTACTAACCATCTATAGTACAATCAATTTATTCTAAATTTTTTTAGAAAAATACATCAAAATGAAATAAGGAAATAAAAACGATATAAATGAAAACTTGGTCAATATAATAAATGCATCATTGATACCACTCTATCATGTCATAATCCCCCTTGAACTCGCACAGGCTATTGGAATGTCAATGTTGACACCCTAATTCCACCTACAATAGTCCAGGGGATGGAATAAAGCACCAAGAATATATATCAAATTAATGGGTGGTCTTATAATAATTTACCAATATTAATAAAAACTACAAACTCTAGGAAATAGTGTATACATATAAAGGAAGACTGAAACATCATGTGTATAAAAAATGCATGAGAAAACTTATAGGAAAATTCATCAATGATAGAAAAGGGAATAAAAATAATATAAGGGGAAAAATAAAATCATAATTAGAAATATAATGTCCCAGTTCTGGGTGTCTCCCAATGGTTTCCCTTACCTAGTTGGTCACATGGCATCAAGTTTATTCCACAAATTCCAGAGGCTTCCGACTAGCAGTGAGGACCTTAAGTGTGATATTTGAGAAATTATTCCCTCATTGGCATATCAACACAACGGAATAACAATAATAAACAACAACATAAGTAGTAATACCATAGAATTAGTAAATAGTGGAAGACTGGTAGTAAATAATCAATTGGAGGACATATATAAATTATGCATTTCCCATATGTCTACGAAGGCATACAAACAATTAAAAATGCTGTAAATACAACAATGAATCCACAATACAGAAAATAGAAAACTGTAACATCATCACAAGCCTCATCTTGGTTCCATGCACTCAAGCTCCATAGTAATCAAGTACCTCATGAATAATTGTTCATTCCCTTATCTATACCTACAACCTTATAATCTGTTTGGGTCAAAATGCATGTCCCAAATAGGGTCAAAGATGAATCCTAATAGGCAACCACCAAATGATCCGGGCATTACTACGAGTGAATATATATAGAAGGTAATATGCAAAATGAAGCAATAAACAAGGAAGAACTCAAAAGTAAACAATCCTAACGTTTCCAATTACATTCATATACATTTATTAATTTTTCAAAATATTGAATAATGAAATCCCTTGTTCTAGCCTAATCTATGTATCCCCTCTGTAATAGAAAAAAATGCCTTAGAATACAATCTAACAATCAGTTAATAATTAGTCCATGATTGAAATTTGGCATCACAGACTTGTGAAAATCAATATTAAAAATATCACAAGGGCTCTCTCAGTGTCTCACACAGTCTAACCCCTAGGATGAAGTGTTCAAACAAAAACAAATACTCTCGGAAGAAGCACTCATCGTCAATTCCCCCTGTGTTATTTTAACAATAAAATAAAAAAATTTAACAAATCACTCAAAAATAATTCCCCCATGGTCTCATAACATTATTCTATAGACACTATGATAGAGGACTCACCTCCAATTCCCCATATGATCTAACAACATAAAAATAATAGACGCTCTAGGGAAGCCATCATCATCAATTCCCCCTATTGTCTAACTACACCGGGTTATCACAACCATGTTTAACACAATCATACACAAATCATATCTTGTAGTCCAAATTAATCTCAACTATTACAAGGATAAGCATCTAAAATTCATAATAGAGGTATTTAATAAGAATCAACAAGGAATCAATTCCAACCTAACAAGTAGGGGAAGAAAACAAGGTCTTCCTCATGGGAAACCTGAACCAAATTAAAATAAACATTGAATCAAGGAAACACACCCATGAGGTTCCCCCCCCCCCAAACATGCAATTTAACATAATATATCAACAAAAAACCCTTAATCTATCAATCAATATAAGTCAGATGATAAAAAGGCTTCAATTCCTTAACACGAAATACCCAGATCATGGGTAATCGACACTTAGGAATATATAACTCAATGAAAAACTCATAAAGGAAACAAAACACATACCTCTATGTCTTATGAGGAACAATCTTGAACTTCGGGCCTTGAATCGCCATAGAATGTTGTATATCTAAAAAAAGGTCATAAACATTCAACCTTGGATAACACAAGAGAGAGGATAAATCCAGAAGCGATACTATAATAAAAGAGAGAACACACTGGTTTGAATCCAACGCACCTTGAGGTTCCTCAATTAGAGCTCGGATGGAGGAACGAGATGGACTTGAAGAGAATCAGTTATACGTCGCTCTCTTGTATGTGACATGGGAATATGAAAGATGATATAGAGATGAGACGCGACCCTAGTCTGATTATTAAAATAAAAATAAAAGTACACAAAATGTTCATTTAATGTACACGACATGTACATGCCTCAACTATCCCATACATTAGGAAGTCCACATAGCCATGTACTCAGCTGTTACATGGCCAGCACACGGCTACCTGCAGAAACCGGGTACCCATCGAGTACTCAAGAGTACATGATATGTACATAGATAATTTACAAAATCGTCATTTTCCCTAAAAAACACCGAAAATCATGTTCCATAACTAGAATGAAGATCTGGGTTCTTAAAAACTTCCCCTTAAAAGTAGTTCATCCCCATATTTCCCTTCATAGGATGGAAATGAAGAAACATCAAACAATTCTGGCCATGGTGATCGAGCATCATTTTCCCCCTCCCAAGTCTCATCATGTACTTGGTTTTGCTTCCATAGCACCCATACTAAGGAAAAGACTATCTATAGATAACATTATTTTAGTGATCCACAATCCATATAGGGTGCTTCTCAAAGGATGCATCAACCTCCAACTCAAACTCCTCGAGTTGAAAAATGTGAGACAAATCTGAAAAATAACATCATTGTTGAGAAACATGGAAGACTTCGTGTGTAGCCCAGTACCACTCAGGTTACTACAACTGATAGGCAACTGACCTGACTCTCTCCAAAACCTCAAACAACCAAATGTATCTAGGTAAAATCATTCCATGATTCATAATCCCCCTATCTCCCAACCTCGGTGTGACATGCAAAAAACAATAGACCATCAGCCTCAAATTATAGAGGTTATCTCCACTGATCAGTATATGATTTCTGGCAAGACTATGCAATATCCATCATCTATCGAATCCACTCCACCAGCTCAGTGGTTTCCTGGACAAGATGATTTCCCATTATTACTACCTCTCCAACCTCCATCCAAAAAAGGGTTGACCAGCAAGACCTACCGTAAAAAGCTTCACATGGTTCCATCTAAATCATCATTTGGAAATAGGTTTTGTAGGAAAACTTCACTAGGGATATATTTCTCTCCCAAGAACCCATGAAATCTTGGATGCATGCTTGAAGCATGTTCTCCATGAACGGAATCATGCTCTTTTATTGGCCTTCTATCTAGGGATGGTAAGCTATACTCATAAGTACATGTTTACCTAAATCCCTCTATAGTCTCTTCTAGACATGACATGTAAAAAGAGGTACCTATAGGAAATTATAGAGTTTGGAACACCAATCCACAATACAATATTTTAGATGTACAACATTCCAAGTTCATCAACACAGAAGGTCTCCTTAATTGGTAAGAAGTTTGAAACCTTTATGAGTCTATAAATGACAACCCAAACTGTATTTTTCTCTCATGGTGACCTCGATAAACCCATCAATAAATCCATCAAAACATCATTACGCTTCCCCTTTTTAATGGGTAACTATTTTACAATCCATGTTGGTCACTGATGCTCCACCTTCCCCTACTGACATGTGGAACATCTCATTACAAAACCAGAAACATCCCTCTTCATAGCTGGCCACCAATGCTGACAGTGTAGATATCTATACATCTTGCTGACACAATAATGAACTGTACAAACTGAGGAATGAAAATCCTACAAAATCTCCGTGTATTTTTCTGTTAACACCCATTTCTATCCATGAAATTACAAGATATCATTCTCGTCTACAGTCCACCCAGGAGTACGTTCTTTTCCTAACACATTATTCCATAGGACTAGGATTTCAGACTATGGTAGCTCCATCATTCTCACCTGATCCAGTAGAGTATAGGTTACAACTATAGAAGAAAAAATGTCTTACCCTATCTTTCATGTACCTCCAAATGCATAGTAGAGAATAGAGTCATATGGTGCCACTCACTACTGGCCTCATGAACTTCTTGTATATGAGTCCTTCTGCTTAACGCATCAGCCTCTATGTTGCATTTTCTAAGTGTGTAAGAAACCTCAAAGTCAAAAGACTAAAGGTACTCAACCCACATTCACTGTCTCAAATTCAGATCATGACGAGTAAATATATACTAAATACTTTTGTAGTCAGTGAAAACCACAAAATTCTCTACCAATAGATAATTCATGCAATAGTGAAAATCATGAACAAATGTAGCCAACTCGAGATCTTGTGTTGGGTAATTTCTCTCATGTGTCCCCAACTATTGAGACCCATAAGCAACGACTCCTTCCCCTTGAATACACACTTCTCCCAGCCTGATACCTGATGCATCACAGTAAACGGTGAAAATCTTTCCCCACTTTGGTAAAATCAGTATCAATGCTGATGTTAGTCTCCCTTTCTACTCTTGAAAGGATGAATCACAAGAATCAGCCCACAAGTACTTCACACCCCTTTTTTTCAAGCCCAACAGTGGTGCTACTAAGTATGAAAAGTCCAATATAAAGATCCGGTAGTATCCAAATATCCCTAGATAACTCCATACCTCAAATTTGTTCATCAGATTCTACTAGGAAACTAGTGTTCCACTTTCTTTGAGAATACTGATACTCTTATCTCGGAGATTACATGACCCAAGAAGTGAATACGGTCCATATAAATGTATAATTTTGAGACCTTAGCATATAAATGATGCACTCTCCGTTTACTCCAAATGATCTCAATATCACTAGAATGGTTATGTTCAGTGTGAGAGTGAAACAAGATATCATCAAAGAATAATACCACAAAATAAAACAGATTAGGATGGAAGACTCAATCCATCTATGCCATGAAAACTATCTGCGCATTTGTGACACCTAACAGAATTACCCCATAATTTTATAGACCATAACTACTCCAAAAGGCTGTCATTGGTATATCTGATGTTCTAACGTGAAATGAATGATAACATGATCTCAAATAAATCTTCGAGAACACACAGGATCATTAAAGCTGATCAAAGTGATCATAAATTCATGGCAAAGGATATTGGTTCCAGACCATCAACTGGTTCAGCTTTTGATAATCCACACAATGTCTGAGGGTAACATTCACCATCTTCACAAAAAGCACAGTTGAACCCAAGGAGAAGTACTGGGTCAGATCAAACCCTTTTCCTATAATTCCTCAAATAGTTTCTTGAGCTCTTGTAACTCAAATCTAGTCATCCTATAAGTAGGAATATACTCTGAAGACTCTCCTAGAACAAGATTAATAGATAAATATTCCTCTCGCATCAAAGTTAAACCTGAAAAGTCATTTGGGAAGACATATCTAAAGTGATCCACCACTAGTGGAATGTACATCTACGAAGTCCCCTAGTCATCTAGATATAAACTAGAAATATGGTCTATAATTCCTCTCAGCCCATGATGCTCGGGTCCCGTTCTAGTTTCCTGGTCATCCCTTTCACCCTTTTGTAGAAAAGACCCTCCCTCTAGTGACGTGAAACTCACCCTATGGTGATAGCAGTCAACAAATGCTTAGATGCAGAACAACTGGTTTATTCATAGAATGACATCTAATCCTATCATCACTAACACACAAGGGTCCCACAAGATATGACACCCTCCAACCTCAAGAGGGAACTCCTTGAATTAACGTACACTAGCCGTCCTAAGCACCAAAGGAGTGTTTATCATCATTACATCCACATAAGTAACGACACAAATCCCTAGGATGAAGAAAATGGAGAAATATATAAAACTATGAGATGTCCCTGTATCAAAAAGAGTAAAATCTAAAACAGAGGCAACTAGAATTGTACCTCTAACCGTAGAGGGTCTAGGATACTACTCCTTCTTGGTTTTCACCACTACAAAAGTCTGACATGTTTTGTGGACCTACGAACCTACCTGACTACCCTATTCTAATCAACCCTACTATCACTGAAAGCCTACTAGATGGATACCACAACCATGACCTCATCCTTTCCCTAGATAACTAGAATAAATCTAATTCCTGGACTGATGAGAATCCTGTGGTCCTACTGTTGAACATGGAGTCGATAAAGAACCCTTATCCCTATCTATTAGTGAGAAAATGTAAAAAATGCTGAAGATATATCATGTTGTCACAAACTAGTCACTCAAATGTGTCTCTCAGGCACTGAGGTATCATATTCCAACTCTTCCTAGACTGGTAGTACAACACTTGGATACCTGAAAGAGCATCCCTTCTACTCGGACCTCCACGCGAAAGACTCCCTGGGGTGTTTCCTAATATCATTCATAGGAGTACCAACTATGGATGTCGAACCACCCTAGCTCATAGCTCCAGACTCCCTCATATTACGCTCGGTGATCAGTGTCTGGTTTACTATAGAAGATATGGAATTCAACCTGAAGATGTTCGCCTGAGATTCGATGTCACATTTGAGACCATCATTGAAATTCCTAGCCAGAAATAACTTATCCCTCCCTAGAATATATGTGATGCGATGCAGCTCTGTGAAGCGAGAAGATTAATCCATGACAGAAAGAGTAACATGTTCCTGATGCATGAAATATCGGCCTCAGTCTGCCCTCATGTTCTCTGGGTAGAAATTATCATAGAAGGTATGTTGGAACTCATATCAAGTGATAACTTGTTGGCGTCCTGCCTGTGATATCATGTCCCACCATGTCTTGGCGGAATCTCAAATCATGTAGGTTGTGAGCATCACTCTCCTATAAAGAGGTGTCTCGAGATGATCGAAGATAGATATCATGGATTCTAACTACGAAAATGTAGCCTGAGGACCTCTATCCCTTGAGAATGTTAGAGGATGCTACTACTAAAAACCTCACGTCAAGTCTTCCTTGGATAGAGCAGGATGTGGTCTTCCCTAGTAAGTCTGCATAAATCTCATTAAGCCTTCTCGAAACTATGCACCAGCACCTGCATCCAGTATAATAGCTGGTGCCAGGATTGGCATGATATGAGGATCTTATGGTAGTCCCTGATCTACCATTTCCATTATTGGATCTTTTCCCTATATCTGTCCTACAACCAGAGTACGTCTTGGTGGCATGACTCTGTAATTTTAAGCACATGCCTCAGTTCAATACTATCAAGGACTGAAATATAGAAGTGCAAGAAAGGAACATAAGAATAAAAACAATAATATTTTACCAATCTAGGGTACATGACACACATAACTCGTACAAGACATGTTCCCTTAAGCATTTAACACATCTGCGTACATCGGCCCAAACTGGTCTTGTAACACCCCAACTCATGACGTCTTCCTCCTGTGACATGACATGTATATTAATTTTTCTGTCACACCATTTTCATTTACAAGGCTACTCGACACGGTTCTCTTCTGTGTAACACTACACGGTGTGTTCACCCTACAAATAATGTATACCAATAATTTTCTAACCACTTGTGTCATTAGTCGCACAATTGGACACATGCTCAACTCTATATGGAGTGCAAGAACGTGACACGATGGGTATAACCTGAGTTTCATCTGTCTGTTTCTTTAGTCACATGACTGGATATATGGGCTCTTCAGCACAACATGTACTCCCAGTACACAATGTGTTCTATGAGACATTTATCAACCAATTTCACTACAGACACAATCAGTCACACAGTTAAACTCGACATGGCGTGTACTAACAGTACATGGCATGTACTTATGAAAAGTTGTTTCTTACATAACATAAGAACACATGGAATGTGTTCATATAAACATAGACTGTGTTTTTTGGGTTTCTAGAAATTAGACCAATGAAAGTTCTATAGAACCCTTAAAACATAGTATTCTGACTATAGAATGAAAAATTCTAACTCGGGAGAGCCCATACTCCAATGAATCAATGTTTGATTTCCTTATTCATTTCATAACATGAAAAAAATCAACAAAAGATCATACATGATCCTCAAAATTCAGATCCAAGAGAGGTCATAATACCTTAGGGACCAACGTTTGGAATCCATCCCAATTAAACATTACATATTAGTAATACCCTATCACGTATTAGGTATATTATCAAGGAATATATCAAAACAACATGCATATCTAGCAAAACATCTATCATAATAGCATACAATAGGCAATTCACACTAAATGTCATGACAAAAATGCACGCAATGAGAACTCTAGAAACATCATATATGATTAATGATATCGAATAACCTCATATATTCGGGTTGAAACATAAATAGAAATTCAAAAATATCAATGATAATAGCACAATACAAGTGAATCGTCCAATGGGAAAATCAAATTAACTATAACAACTGAAAATCCAAAAAAATTACAATATTCAAGTAAATTTTTCTTTTCCCTATACAAGGTTTAGCTACTCCTAGGAAAAACTTATTACCACCTACCTATTCTTCCCTATCCCTATATACATGCTCTAGAAAATAATAAAAATCCAAAAAAAATCTGGCACTGATACCACATTGTAATGTCATGGTTCTTGGTGATTCCAAAATGTACCCCATACTCGGTTGGTCACATGGTCTCAAGCGCATTTCCATGAACGCCAGAGGATGCTGACTAGAATCGAGCGACTTGGGTGTTATATTGGGGAATTTATGAACTCATTGGATAAATAACATATCAGAATAACAATAATAAACAATAGTGTAAGAAGTTAATCCATACAATAAGTACAAAACTGAAGAATGATAGTAAATAAAAAACTAGAGCACATATATAAATGATGCATGTCACATATTTCTAGTAAATCAGTCAAACAAGTCACAATTCTAGAAATACAACACTAAAACAAAAGTATATAAAATAGTAAACTCCAACTGCAATGCAGACCTTAGCTTGGTCCCATGCACTCCAACACCACAACAATCAAGTACCTGATGAAGATGGGCACATTCCATTTTCTATACCTGCAACCATATAATCTATTTGGGTCCAAAATCATGACCCAAACATGGTGTGAGATGAATCCCTATACGAAAAAATGATATGTTCCTAACTATCAGAAAATATATATAGTAGGAAATAACCAAAATGAAGGAATAAACAAAGAAGTACTCAAAAGTAATCAATCCTAGGGTTTCCAATTACATTCACATACATATATTAGTTAATCAAAATTTTGAATATTTAAATCTAGAGATCTATCTTAACTCTATATCCCCTATGTAATAGAAAAAGAAATGTCTCAGAATACCATCTAACAATCATGTAAGACCAAGTACAAATTTGATCTTCGGCTTGGCAGACTCATCACAATCAACATTCAAAATATCACACATACCCTTTGGGAGGATCACACAGTCTAAACCCAATGATCAATTGTTTCAGCGAAAAAACTTTGTGAGGAAGAAATCACCTTCAATTCCCCATTTCGTCTTTTATAATAAACTATAGACTCTATGAGGAAGAACTCAATATCCATTCCCCATGTGGTATCATAATGGTATAATATAGACAATATGAGAGATCACTCACCATCAATCCCCCATATGGTCTCCCTACATAAAAAAACAGACACTCTGGGGAAGCTTTCAATTTGAATTACACCTATGGTCTAACTACACCGTGTTCTCACAGCCCGGTGTAACACAATCATACACAAATGATTTCCAAAAAACCATATTAATCTCAACTATTACAAGGCTAAGAATCTACAATGCATAACACTTGAATTTAATAAGTGTTAATAAGAAATCAATTCCAACCTAACAAACAAGGCTAGTAAACAAGGTCTCCCTCATTTTCAACTAGGACCAAATTCCCAAAAACATTCAAATAATGAATCGCACCCATGGGGTGCCCCACAAAACATGAAATTTAGAATAATATATCAACAAAAAACCAATAATATATGAATCAATATAAGTAATTTGATAATAGTTTGCAATTCCTTATCATGAAATACCCGAATCAGGGGTAATCAGCACATAGTCATATATAACTCAATGAAAAACTATAAAAGGCAACAAACCACTTAACGTAATGTCATATGAGTGACAATCTTGAACGTTGGCCCTTCAATCGGCCAAGAATATTATAGATATACAAAAATTACATAATATTACAAACATTGATAACACGTGAGAGAGGAGAAATCAAGAACTGAGACTCTAGGGAAAGAGAGAACTCACTGGTGGGAATACAACTCACCCAACAGCGCCTCAATCAAAGCTTGGACAGAGGAACATGTGGCTCTCAAAGATAATCGGTTTTATGTTTTTCTCATATACGAGAAACTAGAAGAAGAATGGATTTATGGAGATGATATGTGACCCCGGTCTGATTAATCAAATAAAAACAAAATTATACTTCATGTTCATTTAATGTACACACCATGTACATGCCTTAACCGGCTCCCGCTTTAGGCGGTCCACATAGCCATGTACCTGGCCACTACCTGCAAAAACCCGGTACAAGGTGTGTACACAAGAGTACGTTTCATGTACATAGAAAATTTCGAAAACTTTGATTTCTCATAATAAAAACTCGAAATCAATATCCATACCTAGAATAAAGATCTTGGTTCTTACAAGAAATGAGGTCCAAACTTAGAAAATAATATGAAAGTGTAAAACTGAAGATTTTCTATGTCACAATCTGCAAGGCTAACCACTGAAGACATCTAGTACCTTCATATAACATAATTCCCCTCTAATACCAGGTCTACCAAAGACAATGCCAATCTTCAAATATAATGTGTAAGACACAACTTGTGAGGGAAAACCCTATATAGGTGTGAGTATGTATATACCCTATAGGATGACTAAAAATCAAGTTCAATGAAATAAAAATAACAACCATTAACTCAACCCAAAATTAAGAGGGTAACGAGATCCCAATATAAAAAAATTTCAAAGAAACCCAAGTGAAGATAGAGATCCAATGAATTGGGTAATGATTTTGTTCTATAGATATTAATATTGGAAGATGACTGTATGGTTGTTCAATTTGTAAGGGTTCTGTAAGGGTTCTTTAAATGTTCTATAAAGATTATTTACAAAATACCAATACATTTTATCTATGTATTGTATGTATTTATTATGTTTATTATGATCTTGATTGATATCACATGGCCTGTGACTATTGATTCTGATAAATTATTCCTATTTTAAACAAATTTTTACAGGATTTTATGTTTGATGAGCTCAGTATTGTGGCATATGTATATACTTAATTCTTACTCATGGAATTCGATTATGTCATCCTACCCATATGAGCTTTTAATGATCACTGATGAAATTCAATTATTAATCCTTGAGTTTACCATTAATAAGAATTAGGGATAATCTTTATTATGTATCCCTTTACATAGGTTACAAAGAATAAGGTTTAATGGATATTTTATATAATGGATTTCATATGGTTGATAACGATGACTTACTATGAGATTATAAAATATGGGTTAAGTCGGAGAAATTCTCATTTGGTGATATGGGTATGGGTATGTAAGTGTTTTTTCTAATTATCCATAACTAAAAAACTAAAACGTTCTTGAGAATATAAGTGAAGAAAATTTTCCTTTTTATGTTGTATGGTTTGGATGGAAAAAAACAAGGTCACCTTTTTTAGTATCAATGATTGATATGTAATTTTTATGAATTCAGAACCAGATATGGGAGTGCGGGTCCTGGGATGTCATAGACACGTATCCCATATATGCTCAAATTTCTGAGATTGAGAAGGTGTTAATATCACTGGGTTTTTTCCTAGACCAAACCCATTCTTAACTGAAATATCCATTGGATTAGATAATTTTTATGTGATAGAAATTCATGATCGTGGAAATCTCTAGGAGTTCTATGCTAGCGTAATAACAACCCCCAACTACCCCAATGCATATTTTATTATTATGTATCGTGAAAATATATTAAGAGGATATGTCACTATAAGTTAGGATGTTATAAATAGGTAATAATCGATGCAATAAGTTAGTTATCACATGTATATTACATAATATTTATAACGACCCACACTTTACATACATTGTTATTACTTCAGAATTGAAGCACACTTATTACAACATATAACAAAACCAGGAAAGGACCGTATAGGTATAGAATCTTTAGAAACAGAGAAACATAATCAAATGGTTCATAAAGCATCTACTTTGCCTCCCATTTATTTCATCATATCTAGAGTCCCTTTTGGCATATCCTACTTAATAACCTTCTTATTAACCTGGGGAAAGAGAACATACAAAAGGGTGAGCTCAAATTCTCAATAAGGGTAAACAAAAGAAATATCAATCAGATCATATACATAAGAACATAACTTATGGAAATCTTAACCTGAAAAAGAGATCATAATTTCATAACATGGGATAAATCATAGTAGTGAAATTTAATCCCAATAATCATAACATAAAACATGAAACATTGTGTCATACACACATAATCTTAGATAATCATTTCGTATTAGTCAAGACTCATTTCCAAGACTATCTTAGTGGACAAAGTCCATTTCTGAACTGAGTTCACTCCTCGTTTCAGTCCTGTTTCACTGAACCGGTTTAACCTGCCGTTCCAGCCATGTCTATCTCATGAGATATAAAATCTTTACCCAATACATTGGAGGGAGATATAGGTCCCACCCATCTCATAATGATACCATTCTTATGTGTGCCACAAAATCATAAACCATACATCATAACATAACCCATGTAATAAAAATGGGAATCTTAAACATTGTGACATCATAAAACAACTCATATAAGATAAAGGAATTCATAAAAATAATTCCATCACAACATAATCAAATCAATGTAATAATAGGGATAGAAACATAACCCTTTATTATCTTAGATGGAAAATAATTTTGATAAAACACTTGAACTCCATTCTTGAGAAAAATATCCTTTCTACTTCAAAAACACATTTCCTTTCTTAACATGTCATACAATTCTAAACTAAAAGAAGTTGATTAAAAATAAACATGAAAACTTTTAAGGGAAGATTCTTGGAAATAATGTTTTAAAAATCCATTCACGCCGTATAAGTTAAAAGAAAACATTCTTCTCGTACTTTTTTCGGAAAAGTCAAAAAGTACCTCGTACGAAAAACGACAAAAGATTCCTTTCATATCTTTTACTAAAAACTCACCGAAGGGTAAAATTGGATATAAACTATTGTAGAATTATGTAAATATTACATATTGAGGAAACATGGATGTGGATGATAAAATTCACCCCAATAAATTCCAAAGTATAAACAATCTCGGATAAAAATGAGATTGTGATATTTCCCTTACCTTAGGTCTGATATGCTTTGTATGTGCCCGAACCTCCTGTATAATGATTTAAATAATGTTATTGACTTATTACAGAATCATATTCATTGTTATGATATCATATATGGTCATAATATTTGCTTCTTATTAGTAATATTTCATTACTACTTGTTATTCGGGTGTTTATTACTTTTTGTTCTTATGCGTGTTTTGTCGAATAAATTCTTATTCCTATTTATAGGATATAGATACATCATTTACAGAATAGTATTAGTGTAATATATATCATATTAATTCATTCAATTCATTTATATAATCATTATTCAATGAAGATCATATAGAACGAGTCGCATCACATCGTAGCGACGGTAGGCCGTAAATACGCACGAGCGATGATATCGTTCCCATGGTCGTGGAATTGTATTGATGTGTATGTATACTATTTCAGAATCAATATAACTTTACAATAATCATATATAGTTATTTTTTACACCATTATACCCATCCAAGTAAGGTGGTGGTGGAAAACAGATTACACCACGGTGTGGAGACGGTATTCCGTACTTACGCACGCACGGTGATTTCATTTTCCGTAGGATGGATAAGAGGTGAAATAGGGTTCTTTCATATTTATAATAACATATAAGTATATGAGAGATACTGATGTTATTACCTCATAATGAGACAACTAAAGAAGAGGGAGTATAAGAAGAATGGAACTTGAAGAAAACGGTAGAAGGTATTACCTCTTTCTCAAAGTGCCTCCTTTAAACTTTCTCTTAAGGAACTAGAGTTGGTCTTTTGAGAAGACCAGTACCTCTAGTAGGTTTATATGGAAGTGGGGAAGTTAAATGGGCAGGGTTTGGCCGATCGTGAGGGCTCAATTTGGTTTGAGGAAGAGATGGAGGAGGTGCCCTTTTATAAGGGAGGAGAGGAGCACCTTTGGAATAACTAAAAATATTATTTTATTATAAAGTCAAATTCGGTTTTTAATAGCTCAAAATTGATATATTTAGAAGCTAAGGTGGGGATGGGTAGAAATTCTCTCATCCAATAGAATTTAGACAAGTTTAGGTATCAATTTTAACCTTATCATTTGAATTAACTTTAAGTTAGATAATTTAACTTTTACCGTGCCTTGTTTTCTTACACTATAAGGTTAATAAACATACTATATCAAGCCAAAAAAACCCCAAGTTGTTTATTATTAAAATATATAACCTTATCTAAGTCATTTTGCCGAACCTTAGATTTTTAGGAATTAAATAACAATTAATAATATAGTATTTTTTTTAAAAACTATTTTTTATGTCAATTTTGACACTATTTGGTAATTGATTTTTGTGAAAATCATAAAAGAATGATTAGTTCAAAAATATTTAATTAAATCAATAATAACTTGTCATATTAACATATAAAATTATTGTAATTCATAAAAAGTCTCATATTACATTTATTTGGGTATTTATAACATCAATTATGTCAATATTTCATTAATAAGATAATTATTACATCATCATTGTATCGTAAATAAATTAAATTATTTTAAGTATAAAAATTACAAATAAAATACCATTATGTAGAAAATATTTTTATCTTTCTAATTAATATTTATATTAGAATTTATCTTATTTATAACCCTATATTAAAAATGCTTTAGTTATTAAACATTGATTTTAACTATTTTAACCCATCTTTAAATAAATTGATAATAAATGTCCTAATCTAATCCAAGTGGGCCTAAATGGTCATATTTTATTCCTAAGGTTGTTTTTGGTCGAAAAAAACTTATCCAATTGAATTAGGACATGTGTTAGGGTAATAATAATATCATTTTTACCCTTAACTACCCTATTTACTTTTAACCGTGGTAAAAAAAAGTAAAAAGTTACTATTCACCAAAAATTATTTTCATCTCATTGAACCACATTTTAGTCCTTGATATTAACTGTGTCTCTCGGATTTTCAAAATTCCATTCACAGAAGCGGTAAAATTAAGTTTTATGAAAAATTCAGTTTTTTAACTACCACTTAGTGGTTTCACTATTCATCAAAAAAATGAAAGTTTCCAGAAAAATACCAAAACTTAGGCCTAATCTATATTTGATATTATGAATTCAAAAATGATGTCTATATTATCAAATTCAAAACATATCCGTTACATTAACTAATTAAAAAATTAATTCCCACCGTTAAAACAAATAGCGTGTTTTTAAGAGATAATAACTATCAAAAGATTGACACTTGTTTATGTCTGGTTTAAATGTGAAATTACATCCAATGAACAACATTGTATTAAATTGAAAAAATATATTCTAAATATACTTTAAAACCACTCAAATTAATAATTTATCACTATTAATTATTTCGATTAAAAAAGTTGTTTTTAATTAAAATTTAATAATTTTCACTATTCATCAGAATATGAAAGTTATCCGAAAAGTACCAAAATTTCACCCTAATCTAATTTTGATATTACGAATCCAAAAATGAAGTCCATTTACAAAATTTCAAAAAGTGGTTATTACTATTCATAACGGCTAGTTTTAAAAATATTTTAATAGCATATCGTTGTTTAGTGAAACTCGGTATTGCGTACGACGCAAGCTATCGAGGAAGGTCGCGGTTGCGTGTAAAGAAATCCAAGCTAGTTTTGTGTGTAGTGAAAGATTCCTTCGATGATTTATATAAAATAAAAACAAAATATTTCTCATAAAAGTCTCGGGTGTTACATTCTACCCCCTTAAAATAAATTTCTCCCTCGAAATTTGTCACTTTGTAACAAAAAGATGAGGGTGCTTGTCCCTCATCATATCCTCAAGCTCCCATTTAGATTCTTATAATTGGTGGTTCGTCCATAAAACTTTCACCAAACGATTGGTCTTGATCCGTAGGACTTTTTCACTACGATCTAGAATCTCTATCGGCTGTTCTTCATAAAAAAGATCTTGCTCCAGTGGTACAACTTCTGAGCTAAGTACATGTGAAGGATCAGGTATGTACTTTCTCAGGAGAGATACATGGAACACATCGTGAACTTGAGATAGATTCGGTGGAAGTGCCAATCAGTAAGCTACCTTCCCAACACGATCCAGAATATCAAAAGGACCGATATATCTAGGGATCAACTTTCCCTTTTTTCCAAATCTCATGACCCTCTTCCAGGGAGATATTTGTAAGAACAATTTATCACCCACTTCAAACTCTAATTCTTTTCTTCGGTTGTTGGCATAACTTTTTTGTCGACTCTGAGCTGCTCTTATGTGTTGTTTAATAGATCTGACCTTTTCTTCCATCTCATCAACAAGATCAGGTCCTAATAGCTTTCTTTCCCCAACTTCATCCCAGCAAGTTGGAGTCCTGCATTTCTTTCCATAGAGAGCTTTATAAGGAGCCATATGAATACTGGAGTGAAAGCTATTATTATAAGAAAATTCCACCAAAGGTAGGTGTTGATCCCAGCCACCTTTGAAATCCATAAAGCAATCTCTCAACATATCTTCTAGAGTTTGAATTGTTCTCTAAGACTGACCATCTGTCAGAGGATGATAAGCAGTGCTGAAACTCAACTCTGTATCCAGAGTATGTTGAAGACTTCACCAGAACTTCGAGGTAAATCTCGGATCCCGATCAGATATAATAGAAAGTGGAACTCCATGCAATATTACTACTTCTTTTACATATATCCTGTAAAGATGATCTAGAGGGAAATCCTCTCTAATAGCAATGAAGTGTGAAGACTTTGCAAGACGATCAACTATAACCCAGATAGCATTATTGCCTTTGGATGTTTTAGGAAGTCTAGTGACAAAGTCTATAGTGATGTTTTCCCATTTCCATTCAGGTATGGGTAATGGTTGTAACATGCCCTTAGACATCGGTCTCTCAGCTTTAACATGCTGACAAACCAAGCATCGAGAGACATATTCAGCAACATCTCTTTTCATGCCATCCCACCAGAAGTACTCTTTAAGGTCCCTATACATCTTTGTGCTTCCAGGATGAATAGAGAATGAAGAACTATGAGCTTCATCCAGCAGCTCCTTCTTTAATTCTAGGATGGGAGGAACACAAACCCGATTCCTGAACATTATTATCCCATCACAATCAAGGTTGAATTCAGGACCATTTCTCACCTTCTTTTGTTACTCGACATCTTATTTCTGTGCCTCTTTAATCTGTACAAGTATAGATGGTTGAAAATTCATTTGAAAAAGATACAATTTTTCTCCTTTCATTATAATTCCAAGATCCATCCTTTGTAAATCCATAAATAATGAATCTTTTTTTATCCTCATCTTGGATAAGCTAGCATGGTCTTGTCGACTTAATGCATCTTCCACCTTGTTTGATTTCCCAGGGTGGTTATGAATTGAGCAGTCATAATCCTTAATCAGCTCCAACCATCTTCTTTGGCTCATTTTCAGCTCCTTTTGTGTGAAAATATACTTTAAACTTTTATGATCAGTATAAATGTCACACCTTTCTCCATAAATATAATGTCTCCAAATCTTTAATGAAAATATTACCGCAGCTAACTCCAAATCATGTGTTGGGTAATTTTTCTCATGGATTTTAAACTGTCGTGAGGCATAAGCTATCACCATATCATTTTGCGTAAGAACACACCCCAACCCCTTCTTGGATGCATCACTGTAGATCACAAACCTTTCTCCACTAAAAGGCAGTGTGAGTAGGGGTGCACTGGAAAACCTTCTTTTCAACTCCTTGAAATTCTCTTCATATTCCTCCGTCCAAACAAACTCAACACCTTTCCGAGTCAACCTGGTGAGTGGATTAGATAATCGTGAAAAATATTTCACAAAACGTCGATAATATCCAACAAAACCAATAAAACTTCAGATATCAGTTACTGTTGTTGGTCTTGACCATCTTTAGATAACCTCTGTTTTTGCTGGATCCACAGATATCCCCTCTTTTGAGATTATGTGACCCAAAAATGAATCTTTTTGAAGCCAAAATTCACACTTGGTAAATTTGGCATAAAGCTTATCCTTTCTCAGGGTCTTCAATATAATTCTCAAGTGATCTTTATGTTCTTCCTTTCTCTTTGAATAGACAAGAATATCGTCTATAAAAACTACCACAAATTGATCAAGATATTCTCCAAAGACTCTATTCATCAGATCCATGAAGATAGTAGGGGCATTAGTAAGACCAAATGGCATCACTATAAATTCATAGTGTCCACACCTTGTACGGAAAGCCGTCTTTGGTATATCCTACCTTTTGACCCTTAATTGATGATACCCTGAACGAAGATCAATCTTGGAAAAGTATTGAGCTCCACGTAGTTGGTCAAATAAGTCAGCAATGCGTGGGAGAGGATATTTGTTCTTGATAGTGATCTTGTTAAGTTCTCGATAATCAATGCAGAGTCTCTTTGATCCATCATTCTTCTTAACAAATAGAACAGGTGATCCCCAAGGTGATGAACTAGGGCATATGAATCCCTTATCAAGATTCTCTTGGAGTTTCTTCTTCAATTCCTACAACTCAATTGGGTCCATTATATAAGGTGTCTTTGAAATAGGAAAAGCACCCGGTATGAGTTCTATTGAAAACTCAACTTCACGATTTGGTGGAAGACCCGAAAATTCCTCCGGAAAGACATCATCAAACTCCCGTACAATGAGCATATTCATAATTTTGAGTTTCTCACCAACCATTCGAGATAAATAACCTTCATTCAGTGGAATCAAGACCCATAAGATGGAAGAAATTTCCACTGGAAGGTTATGTTCATCCTTGCATCGATAGACAATCATAGATTGATCTGGAATATGAAATGTGACTTCCCTTCTTTGTAAATTGATATGATCTCCATATAAAGAAATCCAATCCATGCCACGAATCACATCAAATTCCACTATAGGAAGGATCAAAAGATTTGCAGGAAGCACTTTCCCACAAACTTCAATCGGGGAAGAATTATAAACCTTTGATGCGATTGTTGTTCCATTAGGGGTTGTCACAGCTAACTCAACATCTAATTGTTGAGGTAATATGGTGATACTCTTAGAAAAATATTCAGAAATAAAAGAGTGCATGGATCCATAATCAAATAAAACATTTTCTACTTTAGAGAGGATGGTAATTGTACCTTTCACCACATCGTTATCGTACTCCACATTGCTGATAGAAATTGCATGTGACCTTCCTTTGTCTTTAGCCTTAAGAGTTTGTTGACGTCGACCATCATCATCACCCCTTGGATTTGGGCATTGATTGGCATAATGACCCATCTCCTTGCACTTGAAACATTGAAGTATAGTAGGTTCATTCTGTGTGTCCCTTCCTTTGTTTGCATCATTAGACATCTTCTTCCCATCATTGCGGCATTCAAATGCCCGATGACCTTCCTTTCCACATTTGAAACATTTACTTGTCCCTTTAAGACAACTCCCTCCATGTTTCTTTCCACACTTTGAGTATAAGGGAAACCTCATCTTCTTTCCAGTGTGCTCTATAGATTTTCCTTTGAATTCCATTTTCCTCTTCTTATCAAACCGATATGACTGATGGGTTACTCCAATCTCCATCTCAACTTTGAGAGAACATCGAACGATTTCCTCATAGCTATTGAAGTCCCTTATGGCTAAGACCCTTCGAAGACTTGGTTTTAAGGCACTAAAGAATCGATCGATCTTACTCTCAGGTTGGATAATAATACCATAATTGTACCTTGCAAGTCTTGTAAAATTTGCTTCATAGGTACCAACAGATTCATTATCCTTTTGCTTCAGCTCAAGAAACTCTTTCTCCATCTTTGTTCGGAGAATACGAGGGAAGTTCTTATTGAAAAATAAGTTTTTGAACTCGTCCCATTCCATGGACTCAATTTCATCCCTTTGCCTCATATTCTTAATAATATTTCACCATTGATCAGCATCTCCTTCCAACCGATACACAGCTAGGATGAATTTATCATGTTCAGAACATTGATGAACTGAAAATATCTTTTCCGTAGTACTAATCCATTGTTCAGCAGCTAATGGATCAGTAGACCCGCTGAAAGAAGGTGGATGCTGCCTTATGAAAGATTCAACAGAATGTTTCTCCTTCCTTTGCTCGTTTGGAAGTCCTGCATGATTCATAGCTTGAGAAATTTGTGTGAGCATCGCTATAAGATTTTGCATTCCAGCTCCCATAACGTCTGTTTGCTCAGGGGGACAATCATTGCATTGCCCGTCACATTCCGCATTAACACGGTTCCTTCGGGTTCCAGCCATTGACTAAAACCAAGAAGAATAGTGTGAGAAACACTAATTATAATAGGAAAACCACATAATCAAGAATAAAAGTCCACACTTAAGGTATTATCCTAGGTTATTCATGGCCATTTCTAAAACACTAAGATTGTGTTCTATGCTTAGACATATCCTTAGGGTTCTTACTAAGTCTTTCACATCCTAGTTTCCAAAGGTTGACTATACCTTTCCTCTGATACCAAATATAACGACCCACACTTTACATACATTGTTATTACATCAGAATTGAAGCACACTTATTACAACAAATAACAAAACCAGGAAAGGACCGTATAGGTATAGAGTCTTTAGAAACTGGGAAACATAAACAACTTTTTCATAAAGCATCTACTTTGCCTCCCATTTATTTCATCATATCTAGAGTCCCTTTTGGCATATACAACTTAATAAACTTCTTCCTGACATGGGGAAAGAGAACATACAAAAGGGTGAGCTCAAATGCTCAGTAAGGGTAAACAAAAGAAATATCAATCACATAATATACATAAGAACATAACTTTTGGAAATCTTAACCTGCAAAAGAGATCATAATTTTATAACGTGGGATAAATCATAGTAGTGAAATATAATCCCAATAATGATAACATAAAACATGAAACATTGTGTCATACAAACATAATCATAGAGAATCATTTCTTATTAGTCAAGCCTCATTTCCAAGAGTGTCTTAGTGGACAAATTCCATTTCTGAACCGAGTTCACTCCTCGTTTCAGTCCTGTTTCACGGAACCGGTTTAACCTGCCGTTCCATCCATGTCTATCTCATGAGATATAAAATCTTTACCCAATGCATTTGAGGTAGATATAGGTCCAACCCATCTCATAACAAAACCATTATTATGTGTGCCACAAAATCATAAACCATACATCATAGCATAACCCATGTAATAAAAATGGGAATCTTAAACATCGTGACATCATAAAACAACTCATATAAGATAAAAGAATTAATAAAAATAATTCCATCAAAACATAATCAAATCAATGTAATAATAGGGATAGAAGTAGAACCCTTTATTATCTTAGATGGAAAATAATTTTGATAAGACACTTGAACTCCATTCTTGAGAAAAATATCCTTTCTACTTCAAAAACACTATTCCTTTCTTAACATGTCATACAATTATAAACTAAAAGAAGTTGATTAAAAATAAACTTGAAAACTTTTAAGGGAATCTTCTTGGAAATAATGTTTTAAAAATCCATTCATGCCGTATATGTTAAAATAAAACATTCTTCTCGTAATTTTGATGGAAAAGTCAAAAAGTACCTCGTATGAAAAATGACAAAAGCTTCCTTTCATATCTTTTACTAAAAACTCACCAAAGGGTAAAATTGGATATAAACTATTGTATAATGATGTAAATATTATATATTGAGGAAACATGGATGTGGATGATAAAATTCACCCCAGTAAATTCCAAAGTATAAACAATCTTGGATAAAAATGAGATTGTGATATTTCCCTTACCTTAGGTCCGATTTTCTTTGTACGTTCCCGAACCTCCTATATAATGATTTAAATAATGTTATTGACTTATTACTGAATCATATTCATTGTTATGATATCATATATGGTCATATTCTTAGCTTTTTATTAGTAATATTTCATTACTACTTGTTATTCGGGTGTTTATTACTTTTTGTTCTTATGCGTGTTTTGTCGAATAAATTCGTATTACTCTTTATAGGATATAGATAAATCATTTACAGAATAGTATTAGTGTAATATATATCATATTAATTAATTCAATTCATTTATATAATCATTATTAAATGAAGATCATATAGAACGAGTCACATCACATCGTGGAGACGGTAGGCTGTACGTACGCACGAGCGATGATATCGTTCCCATGATCGTGGAATTGTATTGAAGTGTATATATACTATTTCAGAATCAATATCACTTTAAAATAATCATATATAGTTATTCTTTACACCATTATACCCATACAAGTAAGGTGGTGGTGGAAAACAGATTACACCACGGCGTGGAGACGGTATTCCGTACGTACGCACGTGCGGTGATTTCGTTTTCCGTAGGATGGATAAGAGGTGAAATAGGGTTGTTTCATATTTATAATAACATATCCGTATATGAGGTATACTGATGTTATTACCGCATAATGAAACAACTAAAGAAGAGGTAGTAGAAGAAGAATGGAATTTGAAGAAAACGGTAGAAGGTATTACCCCTTTCTCGAAGTGCCTCCTTTAAACTTTCTTTTAAGGCACTAGAGTTGGTATTTTGAGAATACCAGTACCTTTAGTAGGTTTCTAAGGAAGTGGGGAAGTGAAATGTTCAGGGGTTGGCCGAGCTTGAAGGCTCAGTTTGGTGTGAGGAAGAGAGGGAGGAGATGCCCTTTTATAAGGGAGGAGAGGGGCACCTTTGGAATAACTAAATATATTATTTTATTATAAAGTCAAATTAGGTTTTTAATAGCTCCCAATTGATATCTTTAGAATCTAAGGTAGGTATGGGTCTAAATCCTCTCATCCAATAGAATTTAGACAAGTTTAGGTATCAATTTTAACCTTATCATTTAGAATTAACTTTAAGTTAGCTAATTTAACTTTTACCGCGTCTTCTTGTTTTCTTACACTATAAGGTTAATAAACATAATATATCAAGCCAAACGAACACCAAGTTGTTTATTATTAAAATATCTAGCCTTATATAATTCATTTGGCCGAATATTATATTTTTAAGAAAAACATTACAATTAATAATATAGTTTTTGTTTTAAAAACTATTTTATGTAAATTTTGACACTATTTGGTAATTGATTTTTGTGAAAATCATAACAGAATGCTTAGTTAGAAAAAATTTAATTAAATCAATAATAACATGTCATATTAACATATAAAATTATATTAATTCATAAAAAGTCTCAAATTACATTTATTTTGGTATTTATAACATCAATTATGTCAATATTTTATTAATAAGAAAATTACTGCATCATCATTGTATCATAAATAAATTAAATTATTTTAAGTCTAAAAATTTAAAATAAAATACCATTATGTAGGAAATCGTTTTATCTTTATAATTAATATTTATAGTAGAATTTATCTTATGTATGACCCTATACTAAAAATTATTTAGATATTAAACATTGATTTTAACTATTTTGACCCTTCTTTAAATAAATTGATAATAAATGTCCTAATCTAATCCAAGTGGTCCTAAATGGTCATATTTTATTCTTAAGGTTTTTTTGGTCGAATTACACTTATCCAATAAAATTAATACATGTTTTAGGGTAATAATAATATCATTTTTACCCTTAACTACCATATTTACTTTTAACCGTGGTAAAAAAAAGTAAAAAGTTACTATTCACCAAAAATTATTTTAATCTCATTGAACCACATTTTAGTCCATGATATTAACCGTGTCTCTCGGATTTTCTAAATTCCATTCACAGAAGTGGTAAATTTATGTTTTATGAAAAATTCTGTTTTTTAACTACCACTTAGTGGTTTCACTATTCATCAAAAAAATGAAAGTTTCCAGAAAAATACCAAAAATTTGGCCTAAGCTATATTTGATATTATGAATTCAAAAATGATGTCTATTTTATCAAATTCAAAACATATCAGTTACATTAAATAATTAAAAAATTAATTCCCGTCGTTAAAACAAATAGCGTGTTTTTAAGAGCAAATAACTATCAAAAGATTGACACTTGTTTATGTCTGGTTTAAATGTGAAATAACATCCAATGAACAAAATTGTATTAAATTGCAAAAATATATTCTAAATATACTTTAAAACCACTCAAATTAATAATTTATCACTATTAATTATTTCGATTAAAAAAGTTGTTTTTAATTAAAATTTAATAATTTTCACTATTCATCAGAATACGAAAGTTATCCGAAAAGTACCAAAATTTCACCCTATTCTAATTTCGATATTACGAATCCAAAAATGAATTCCATTTACAAAATTTCAAAAATTGGTTATTACTATTCATAATGGCTAGTTTTAAAAATATTTTAATAGCATATCGTTGTTTAGTGAGACTCGGTATTGCGTATGACGCAAGCTATCGAGGAAGGCAGCGGTTGCGTGTAAAGCAAGCCAAGATAGTGTTGTGTGTAGTGAAATATTCCTTTGATGATTTATATAGCATAAAAACAAAATATTTCTCATAAAAGACTCGGGTGTTACAATATTCCTTTTGACTTTTAAGGTTAAATGATGTTTATTTAATGATGTATTGATAACCTTAAAGAGATCAATAAATTCATAATAATGTTTTCATAAAAATGAATTTTCTAATACATATTTTAATAAAATAGATATATGAAATATTGTTTATACAAAAAATATAAAACATAATAAAAATAATTAATTTAAAAATCGGTATTAATTAAGAATAAAAATGGTTAATACTTTTAAAATTATTTTCTTAAATAAATAGTTTCTCATAATAATTTATTATTTTATTTAAATTTTATAGTAGAAATTTTAAAAAATACAACTTCAAAACATAAAATTCATTTTAGGATTTAGAATTAAAAAATTACATTAAGGTGAAATGATTTCATTTTTTTTCAGAAAGTTTGAATTTAAGTTGAATTTTGAAAAATAACATTTTTAAAAATTAAAGGGAATATATGAGATGATTAGTATATAATTATGAATTTAAAATCCACGAAAATGTTTTATATGAAAAAATATCTATTTTATATGTGAATTTATACTTTTCATAATGTTGGATTTTAGTTAAAACCCTGTATCTATAATTTTATTGCTTAAGTTATATTTTTTAAATATTAATACATTTTATATTTATGATATAAAAATTTACTTTTTTTAGTTATATAAAATTTCTGTAATAAAATTGATCTTATATTAGAAATCATTATGCCCAAATTATGTATTAAGGTCTATTATATTTTTAAGCTAAAAGATAATTTACCTTAATAAAAAACTACTTATCATGATAAAAGGTAAAATGGTAAAAATAATCAAATATAATGGAAATTAGAAGAAAACATGTGTAAAACAATTCTGATAATTGGTGGTTGTTAAGAAATATATTCAAATTTTATTATATGTTATACATTATTACTCATTATTGGATCCACTTTACTTGAGAGAGAATTTCAATTATTTAAATGTTTTGTGCACTTAATAAATATAATGACATTTCCCTTATAAATTTAGTATTATTCTCCTCACTTACCCTCACACCACAACTGACATTGTTTTGAGCACAAAATACAAAAAATCCTTAATATTACATTCAAACATCATGAGGTTTTATATTCTCAAAATACTATCCTTTAAAGGCTTTACCCATACTAAAATAGAGGTAATCTAAGAAGTGAGTTTTAAATTAGAAGCATATATTTTCTCATTTCAAATTATTTATTTGCACTTATTATTACAAAAATTAAATTTAACAACATTAAAATTATTTCCCAGGTATAATTAATGTACTATTATTTTATTCTATTGATGTTACAAGAATAAACCACCGTTAAATTTTCTAGTAATAAAAATATAACAAAATATTCCCTTGATGAGTGGACTACCTCATCCACAATGTAAAAAAATTTTATTTCATTATCCATATTATATTGATGGACATAATAAGGAATTTAATATATATGTATGATTTTTATAACATATTTTATATTACCATAAGAAAATATATAGTACCCTTTTTCCATGTTCTATGGAATATTAAATCATCTGATATGTGTAAGTGTTGATTGCAACCTCCATAGAATGATGGAATTCAATTTTTAATTTAATCACATATTTAATAGGATGGTCATGAGAATTATTTTAATGGATAAATATGATTTTTAAGAAATTATTAAGGATTGGAATTTCAAATTCGAAATCCTATTAAAAACATGAGGGACAAATAATAGAGGTTAATTCAGCTATTCATATGAGCAATCAATGAAAAAAATGATTTATTATTAATATAAAATATTATTGGGTAAGTTATATTGTTATAATATTTATTTATAATTATTATTTATAACACTAATAAATACTAATTTATATCCCAATGATTTTGTTATAATTATATTACCAATAATTCACTTCATAATTATCCATTAATTATGGTATGTTTTTCTTTTATTGGTTTAACCACCTATTAAACAATGCAATAAATTTATATCATGGATTCTTATGGGTATTATATTTATAGTAATATATGATATATATATATATATATTTATTTATATATAAGAGTATAATGGGTTTTATCTACAATTTTAATTAAAATATTTAACCCATAATTTATGAAAATACTTTTTTTCTTTAATAATCATCGAAACATTCTCATTGTATTATTCATCCTAAAATTTTGTAACAAAAAATTCCAATATAATAGAGTTAGAAAAGTTTAAATAATTGAAAATTATCAATTCTAGTACCTTTTAAAATATAATAATGGTGAAATTTTTTGGAATAAAAAACAATAACACTTTACTAAACTAGCTCCAATAGACAGAGATCAATCAAAACTGATACGAAAATATTATAATATATGTCGAATGTACATGTAGATAATAATTACAAATGCATTTTAAAAAAATTTATAGATATGATTTTTTTAAATGGGTGTTGGAGATAAAAACTATCATTATATAGGAGGATAGAGGGAATCTTGACTAAGACCGAAATGAGGTTAAGGGAACTTTGACACAAATTTATTTTATTGAGACATATTTTGTAGTATGAAACATTATAAATTTAATATGTTTTGATTAATATAAAAACAAAAAAAAATTATAATACTATGATTGATAACATTATTGACGATTAACATTGCGCTTTAGGAGAACTATGTTATACTATTAAAATATTGTTATTTAAATGTGACCATTATAACCTATACATTAAATTGTTTGTATGAGTAGTAATGAAAACATTATGAAAAAAAGTCATAATTATTTTATATAATTATAATTTATTTATTAATTAATAATATATTTGTACTATGATTTTATTAATATGATTTTATTCTGAAAAATGAATTTTATTCAAAATCTGGGTTTTTTGAATTTTGTTTGTGGATATTATAAAAATTTACACTATTTTATAAAATATTTTTTTTAAAAATTTATTTCATTTATGAAATAATTATGGCATAATATTATTAGAAATATGTTTTTGGATTTCATGAAATGTTTTACTTCTGAGTGAAGAGTTAAAAATTAATATTATTATAAAACAACCATTTCATGATATTAAAAAAGGACACGAATTTTATTGTTCTCTTCTTTTTTCAGGAAATTACAAGTTCTAGTTTCATTTTCATATCTTATTGTACACAAAATTATGAAAAAAAATATTTTTAAAGAAATCAAACTTTATTTTTTGATCAGGAATAATTTTATTCCATTAATATATATTATTTTAAATTTTTTCCATAATATTTTTACAAATATAAAATATAGTATAAATTCATTTTCTGTCATTTATTAATTTATACAAAAATATCAAAATGGAGACTTATTATAATTTTTCCAAATGAGGGTCAATTATCAAAAAATTTGAATCTATTATTTTTTTAATTATTTCACATGAATAGATTTTAATACATTCATGAATGATATTTACATTGATCATTCCCATATATATTTCTTTTTTCATTCCAAAGAAATATTTTTTCCCAATACTTTTAATTTTTTTTGAATATATGATTTATAAATGAAATGGGTCTTTTCCTTAAAAAATGATCCAGTAACCTTTCAAGAGTATTTACATCTATGTTAACATCCATTAAAGAATATTATTATTTATTTATGATATAATCAAATGATAAAATCCCCGATGTTACACTGGATGTCTTATGAATAGATTTATATTGGTAATTGTTGTAATTTCCTATCTGAGTTCAACAAAAACATATCACTATTTATTTTAAAATCATGTTGACAAACAAATATTCCTTATTAATATGAGGAAATAATTAGAATTTTTATGTGATTAGTGGCTATGGGAATTAGATAACCTAAATATTCATATGTTGGTGTCATAATTAAAAATATATTGGGTATTTGGCCTTGTCGTTGCCCATTTTTTGTATCATATCCTGGTGTAGCACCTCGATAGTATATTTAAGAAGTGTAAAATTAAATATTCCATAATTTTGAAATTAGTTATTGGTAACTAGATGATTATTTGATTATTTATTTTATGAAAGGATAAGTTTAAATTTATTTGTATATTTATATGATATTTTTTTATAATTATTTATTCTTGTTATTTTATTTGTTCCCTATTGATTCTCTAATATCTTCTACTATACGTATTCTCTTACTGAGCATATGAGCTTGCCTATTTATTTTATTTAAATTCCCTTGGATTCCTATAATCATATAATTTATGATTAGAAATGATTTTATAAAGGGAATACCAATTTTTCCCATGAAAATACTATTCTTTATTTTTTCATATTTAATGTGGGATTCAAGCATGTATCTAGTTTTCCCATACAATTAAACTATTAAATCTAATGGGATGTAATCACTTATATAGAGTTCTAATGTAATAATGTAACTATCATATATGGTATACTATGGCTATTATCATTAAACTTACTACCTAATGAACATGTTTTACAATAATCATTGTGTTTGAGGATGAAAATTATATAGTTTGTCAAAATGGAATTAAATTCAAATGATAAAAATAATTATTGGGGTTTTATAAAAGAAACATTACTCAAATTTTAATCCTTTTGATTACGTATATTATTTAAAAATATATTTTCCAAGATAATCCACATTGTGAATTTAAATTTTCTCTAAAAGAATATCATTTTTATTGTACATTCATGAGTTTTTATCTGTCAACTTTTAATTTCATTTTTCTATGACTCGTATTTTATAAAAAGTGTTTCCTTAAATTGAAATTGACCCCATCTATTTGTATCATTTGGGAACCTCTATTTTTTATATGAAAATTTATTGGATTATTTTTAAAGAGTCTTTATCCATGCATTGATTATTTATTAAGTCCACTTTCTACCATTTTACCTACTTTTTTGAAGGAAAAGGTTCATTTTACCTACTTTTTAAGGTTTTAATGATGTTTTTTCATTCTCTATGTATGTTTTATTCATCAAAATATAGAAGTCTTCACTTTTTATTCTTTTGTGTGAACTTCTCAAATTTTTCCCTTGTAATATATATGAATCATTCAATAATAATTTTCATGGATTCGAAAATATTATGTTTATCCTGGCTTAATAAAATATTTCTTTTAAAATGTTTTTAAAATAACAATATTATTTCTTATTTCAGAAATATTTTTTTAAAACAAGAAAATAATATTATTTACAAAATTAATTGTCCTTTAATACGTCTTATTTTTTTCAAGTATATTTTTCAATTGATACTGCAAACTTTTTTTTGACTTGATGGCCTAAAAAATTCTCGTTTTTATAATATAAATGATAAATCACTACATTTTTCATTTTTAGTTTTGAAGGTTTATAATATAAATTTTTCAAAAAATCAATTTCCTGTTTTAAAACAAAAAAATTTATTCATTGGATTTAAGGGTGTTAAAATTGTTTCCATACATAGATTTAATTGAAAAATTATTATCTTCACAATATACCTTTTAATTATATAGTTTAATTACCATATAATTTATTATATTGATTGAATGGTATTTAGCAACAATGTTCTTTGATTTTACTATATACCCATTAATTTTTCATGGTTTTATCCTGCTGTTATTATTGTTGAATTACAACTTTTTCCATTATAATAATTCCTCTTGAATGTTTATTAAATACATTTTATTTACATAATTAATTGATTCTATGTTGAATTCAACCTAATTTTATTCCATGGTTTCTTTTTTCATAAAATACTGAACTTTTTATTTGAATGTTTTATGAAACTCACATTATATACATGGATTCATTATGATGTGATATGTGAATGATTTTCTTGTGGAACTTAAATGTTTGGATGGATGATGGGTGCAGCCTTATATCACCCTCAAATTCATAATTTAAATGTTTATACCTTGTTAGATAATTATTGGCGAGATAATTTCAGTTACTCATAAAAGTGGGCACTTAGGGTGTGTATCAAGAACATAATGTTTCTCTATACTAATGATTATTACACATTTTAATATATATTCTAATTATTTATTCATTTTCTTAGGACTTTGTCCTAATCTCATGGATAATTATTATTGATTCATGATTCTAGTATCTCTTTACTGATTCATGTATTATTTTAATACTATAATAATTCCAAGATTTATGATCATGGATATTTTGGGTATTTTGTATCTATCATTCATATAACCATGTTTTCATTTTATACTCAATAATTATATTTGATTTATAATTATTATTTTTAACCCTACAGAGTTTATAAGATCACTAATTTTTTATGTTTCAATTTCTCCATTTTTTTAAATTTGGAAAAGTATAATTTGTTTAAAGGAGTCTCTATTGTGGTGGAATTATTAATGTATAATTATTTATTAAGTATATTTTTATATAACCAAGAAAATGTACAATTGATACAAATAAAAATAGTATTATTACTTAAAATTTTGACATAATTATCTAAAAATATAAACCTAAATTTTATTAGGAATTAACATAAATTTAATATTCCCTTTATTTTATTTTGAAGAGACAGTCATGTCTACAAGATGCTACAATCCATATGTGAATTGGTGTCCCCTAGGACATGTACTATAAATGGGTATAGTTATTAGTAAAATCCATATAACTAATGAGGCACATGAATTTCATACATTAATATTATATCTTTTTTGATAAATATTCATTATATTCTTTTGGTTCCATGCCAGAACCCGACAGTTTTAGTGTACTTGGAAAATTTATATCTAGAAAATTGGTACATAGAAGATATACATCAACTCATTCTAAGTCTATCAGAAATATCACCCTTATTTGATCTATCATATTTAAAACCATTTCTCATATCCTTGGTAATAGGAAATAAAATTCATTGTTTACTCTTATGATTTGTAAGGGTTAACAATGGAGATTACAATGATAATTTAATCCAAACATGACAATAAGGGAATGAGAATATTAAATTAACATTTGAAAAGTATACCCAAAAATCCATAGATCATAATCATGAGCCATGGAATAATTCTTGGATTTTAGTAAGATATAAATAATTATGGAATCAAACAAATTGGTCCATGTGAGCAAAAAATTGGTATAAAATCATGTCAAAAAGACAGACGTAATGTGTACAATAATCATAATAATATAAATATTATATAAAGGAAGCCCACCAAGGCATTCATAATATGATAGTCTTAGGATAACCACCAATGAACCTACTTTGGAGTTTAGGCAACCTCTACAATACCCTTTTTTTGGAAAGTATAACCTTCTGCGTACCCTTCAAGATCATAAAACATAAATCTTCACTTTATTAATATGATATATATAATGGAAAACCCCTCACACAATAATAATACATTCATTACTATTTCATAAGATCATGGAAACTTCCATCATTTCATCATATCTTAACCCATGTGAATGAAAAATGGGAATCATCAGCATTATATCAACACAATCATAAACAATCTATATAAATAATATGGTTTTTCTCATATAATATTATCCCGAATGATGCCTTTTTAAAACCAAAATAATTTATCTTATATGATAAATTAATTTAAAATTTTATTAGAGTATTTCATGAGGGGAATTCCATTTTCATTTTGATATTATTTATTTTATATAATGAAATTATGAAATATTAGTGTAAAAATATTCTTTGAAAATAACCATGTAAAATTTGAAGTATTATTGAAATAAATGATTATTCAGTAAATGTTTATATGTCATTCAGATGGTATACACTAAAAATTATTTAGTTTATATATTTAGTAATGTGTACCAGGTTATAAGACATAAAATTTTTCCTTTTAATTATTTATAGAAATTTCTATATGGTTAAAAATTAATTTAATAAATCATTTGAGAATATTGTAAACAATACTGAAAATATTTTAATGAAAATATGGGAATGAAAGGAAAATATTAATGATTGTATAAAAAATATGGTTGGTTTTCAATTAAATCAATCTCTCAATCTCTGGACTAAATAAATGAAGTAAAATAAATAATGAAACATGAAATATATTGAAATAAATTGATGATATGAAAATGAATAATACTTGGTAATAATATATCATATAATCATATAATTGGAAAGTGAATAAAAAATAGTTAATTTAAATATTGAGATAGTAACATAACACCCTTACCCCAAGTCCATCTTTATTCATAATCAATCCATCTTCTAGAATAATAAATTTATAGTTATTTTAATTCTATATCAAGGCCATTTAAATAATAATATTTTCATATATATCCAAATTATAACATTTCAACACCCATTTTTTAATAAATATATATATTAAAAACGTCACTTTTGGGTTTTTACTGTTTCATTCTTCATGTGAGTTTTAGTCTTGAAATTATAGTCTTTGTACTTTTGATCATGGTTCTATAACATCTAAATTTTTAGTAATGATATTAATATAATATATATTCATTATATATATATACATATATTTATAACCATCTATAAAAGGAATATATAGATAATTAATGACAATGTTCATGGTGACAGTTGTCCGTACATACGTGTGAACATTGCAATAATTTTCTAAGGAAAATATTGAAATAAAGATAAATTTTTTTTTATTATTATAGAATCATTATTAAACCAAAAACACAATATAGTTAATATGTTCATCATTATAAAAACCATTTAGCGAGTTCAGGTAAAATTAATCATATCTCTACATGGAGGTGATATTCCGCATATACAAGTTAGCTATACTTTTATTTATTATTTGAATGAATGAAGGTGGAAAATAATTTTTATATAATAATAATAAGATCTATGTATATTTATCATTTTTTTAAATCGTGTTCTGATAGTTAAAATAGGTTTTTAGAATGTGGCTGAATAAATAAAATTTAAAGAGATTTATTAATATTTACCCATGTTCATTGAGCGACCTCCTCTAGGATAAATCTATTTTCATTTATAGTTGGGATTAAGAGATGAATGTGGGATCTAAAATGATTGTAAGAATGATATAATGTTTATGGTGAAGGGATTTTCTGGGCAATATGGTACAAAATTCAACAACACGGTAAGTGAGGAGTTGGCCTTTTATAAGTGTGGAGATAACACACTTTGAATTAAAAAAAATATTTAAATATAATAAATAATTTTTTTCAATTATTGTTTATTCAAAATGGACATTCATTTAAATAAATAAAATTATTATTGAACATATAATAAATTAAAATTTATACTCATTTTGGTGAAATTTCAAATCTTATCTTTTGTTTTCCTATTAATTAACATTTTTATCTTAACCATTGCAACCCATATAATATAATTCATGAGTCGTACATTTTCTTATTTTTTGAATATAGACTCATTGATGGTGTGTGACTCTTGAATAACATTTTATGAGACTAATGTAAATGTATGACTCTTAAATTGTTAATATAAGTAAATGTATGACTCTTAAATTATTAATATAAGTGAATGTATGACTCTTGAATTATTAATATAAGTAAATGTATGACTCTTAAATTTTGGGTCGATTTTGAAAAATATTTACTATGGTTACTATTAATAATTGTAAAAAAAGGTAAATATTTACCAAATATAAAATTTTAAAATTTGAATTATGGAATACTTTTTTAAATTTTAAATTTTATTAATTGGAGGATATCAATTTTTAATATAATAGCATTGACACTATGAAAAAAAATTTGTTATGAAATATGTTTTTAAAACATAAAATGATCTTATAGAAAAATATAATATAATGTTTTTTAATATGTAATGAATTAGATTATTTATTATTAAATGAGACTTATGTTTCATTATTATCATGTTTTAAACAAAAACGTTTTTTAAAATTACTCAATTTATTGAAAAAAAATGTTTTACAAAAAAACTATATTATTTAGTATTCACTAACAATAAATATTTTCAGAAAAACACCAAAAAATAAAAATATTATAATATATACATATAAATTTAAAAATGATATTTATTTATAGATATAAAGTATCTATAAAATTTTATAGAATTATTTAATACTCTTATATAAAATTCAATAAAACTATATTTAATGAAAACATATTTTTGAAGCATAAAATAATTACTAAAAATTGAGTTCTTATTTATTAATAATTAATAAATAAATTTTCCTTATATTAAAATTTTATAAATATTTTTTCATAATATGGTTACTTATATTAATAATTCCAATTTTTCAGAAAGGTTATTCAAAATATTTGTTCATTTTAATCTTTTTTTTTCATGTCAAGAAAAAAATCATGCACTTGAAATATTTTTATACAGAATCATATTGTAAAATGAATAGGTGAATAATATAACCACCACCATAAATGTCATCAAAATAAAGTAGTCTAATACTTAATCCCAATTATTAAAATGAATTGATCACAAATTCTTCCCTGACCAACAAAACAAATATCTCGAAATAATACTAATTTCTCATAAGGTTATATATGAAAAATGAATATATGGGTAAAGACTTGGAAATCTGGTGGTAATTTTTTTCTTAAATACATGGGAATTTTACGAGTCCACAGTTTCTGACGGCACCTGATTCCGCGGCCCGGTGTGACCTGAATCAATTTTTGAAGTTTTGTTCAGGTACGTTCTGTAAACGTACGTGCGGGATTTTTATATCATTTGAACCGGTGATCGGAATTGAAATCTAAGGACACCAATGAACTCACAGCACCGATATTCACTGAAGGGGAACTTTACCACAGTTATGTTTAAGCGTGTTTGGAAGTTAGTTTTACGAGTTTTAAAAAAGTAAAATAAAAATAAGTGATGACTTATTTTTATTTTAGTTGGTTGAAGTATCTAAGTGGAGGTTAGAGATGGGGCCCACCACACCCTAACCTCCCTTTAGAGGATATAACTAGAGGTGGGGCCCACAATCATGAAACCCCTTCAACCCCCCTTTATGACCTTGAACCCCCAATTTAGGAGGATGAAACTCCCTTTATTTATTTAGATACTCTTTATCTCCTCCCTCCCACTTAATGGTGGAGCCTTTCCACATTCCCTCTTTATGGTGCCATCAGACCAAATTAATTAATTTGAAAAAGATTGAATTATTTTTTCATGGAAACTATTAAAATAATGGAGTGGCCATTATTTTATTTTTGGAATGGTGATTAATCCTTGGTGAGAGCTTGGAAGAACACCATCCTCTCGACAATGAATGCTCCACATCTTCGAAAAACGTGATTCTAATCCTTCTACCTTCTTCAACCAGAGCAAGGAAGAGAGGCACCACCACCCACGAAGTACACCGACGGTGTCGACTCGACTCGACTTCAGTGAGCTCTACCTCCTCCGTCATTGAGGGAACGAAGTCCGTCTTCTACGACGTCGGTCTTCCGCGACTCGTCAACGTTCAAAGACAAATACGAGGTAGGGGGATTTGAATAATTTTAAATGAATAGAATTATACCTTTGTTCTTTGATGAATACGTTGGTTTGTTGTTGGCCAATTGATATCACCTAATGCAGAGGGCGTGGGTCGAACCAACACTGCCTAACACCCCACCGTTGGTTATTGTTGATTGATGTCAGAGGCGAAGCCAAAAGGGTGTTTTACTATTGTATTGTGCTGGAGACGAACCACGGGACGAAAGTTGTTGTGGCATTGGCAACTGGAAGTGGCGGTGATAGTGGGGGCTGCACGCCGAATGTGTGGAGGGAGACCGACGGCCACTCGGACCAGGGGACAACCGGTCGGCCGATCTGGCCTTTCCGTGTGCAGGATCTGCGGCTAACGATGGAGCCACATGGAGGTAGAATGCAGCCTGTAACTGAGGGCTACTCGGCTGGAGGAACCGGCTAGCCACTTGCCGGCCAGGCTGGAAGAACCGGCCAGCCGCCTGCCAGCCGGGCTGGAGGACCGCAGCGCCCGCAGGTGGCGTGTGGAGGAGGACACGGCCCGCATCCATGGGCCGCTCGGCTAGGAGAACCATCTAGCCACCTACCAGCTGGGCTAGAAAACTGCAGCGCCCGCAGGTGTCATGTGAGAAGAACAGCGGGCCGCGTCCGTGGGCGCCATGCACCGGGCCAAACCGGCCGGCTATGGCCTGCTGGGCAAGGGAGGAGGCGGCGCCGTTTAGCACCGCCGGGAAAACCAGACCAACCCGCAGCTCGGCCCGAGTCCGCAGGTGGGCCGTACCGACCCCCCAGCTGGGTCAGACCAACCGTGCCAGGTTGGGCCAACCCGCCTGTCCACTGGGCTTGATGGGATGTGCCCATCTTTGCTTAAATGCGAATAACTCCTAGACCGCGCATCCTATTGACGCGCCGTCTGTGGCGCTAGGACCCTCGCGATGAGCTTGTCCTTTTGTGATACTATAAGTGAGTTTTGGACAAATTTGGAAAATGTCCTGGTTTGGATCGAGCTTAATTCCAACTGGGCCCCTAGAACAGAAACTCCAATAACTCTCAGACCGGGCGTCCGATTAACGAACCGTCTATCGCGTTGGGTTCATTATAATGAGATGGAACTAAGGAATACATAAATTCAGGAATTAGTGGTAGTTGATGTATCGACACTAGACTCAAGGAGCGGACCCTCCTGGAATCGATTGTGTTGTGTGCGGGAACCCTAGAGCTGGCTACGATGACTATTGTACTGAAATCCTACGTGGGTTCGACAGCGAAGACTACTGTACCAGAATCTTAGGTGGGTTTGACAACGATGACAACAGTACTGGAATCCTACATGGGTTTGGTAGCGATGACTACTGTACTGGGATCCTCCGTGGGTCCGACAATTCTGACTTCTATTCTTGTATCCTGTGTGGATCCGGCAGAGTAGCTGGTCCTGTATCCTGTGTGGGTCTGATAGCTTAGCTAGTCTTGTATCCTGTGTGGTTCTGACAGCTTATATTAATCAGTGACTACATCTGATCATCTCTATCACTCTATGAAAGATGTATACCCGTGTGAGCTGATTCATGTCTTTCAACCATTATCATCACAGTGTATGACTTTACATCCTTTATGGACTGGTTTTTTTTTGGCTCAAGAGTTGGAGCCGGACTGTGACTAGTAACATGGGTATATGTTTGGGGATATACCTAAGTAGGGTTAGTTGATACTTCGTGATTGTATCTTCCTACTTTGGTTTATCTTTTGTGGATTCTATGAGACCGTTGGGGGACTCGTGGTCCCCTAATGAGTATTGTAATACTCACCCTTGCATGGGCTTCACTCGCACCTTGTTGAGTTATGTTCAATTAGCATATAGCAGTGATCGAGGATGAGGGTGATAGACAGAGGCTGGTCGGAGCTGGACTAGATGGGACGTACTGTAGGGATGAGTTGTTCAAGTTCCATACCTATCCTTTAGGTATGATTCCCTAGTAGACGATCTAGGAGAAATTTTACCTTTTTACTTGTAATTGTACTTTTTTTTCTATTGGTTTTTTATATTGTCCCGCTTACTTTTAGTACACCTTACTTTTCTATTTTAGTACATGTTGCCTCTTCTTCTTATGTTCAGACTATGTGTGTGTTACAGGTTAAAAGGAAATGTCTTCTATTTTTATTAGGGATTCTCTTTTGGGACTAGTCACCAGCCCCTTGCCTATGGAAGGCGGGCTTGGGGTAGTCACGGCACGGGCCCCAAGGACAGGTCGTGACAAATTAGTATCAAAGGAGTCGGTTCTACCGTAGAACATGGACTCTGATTCTCTTAACGACAATAGTGTTACATGTATTAGGTGTGGTTATTAGTTTAGGGTAAGCAACATTTATGTGGTGGCTGACGTATCTATACACTAGGACTCTGACTTTTGATCTCTAACTTAGTGCTCAAAAACACTGATTGCATGTGTGTTTCCTTGAAAAAGTTTTCTTCGTGATTACTTTGTGTCGGCACACGAGGTATAATTTTTTAACCGTGGTGTACCTGTTTCTTTTCAAGATGGCCCCATGAAGGTAGCCAACTAGTGTTCCGAGTTTCGTATGAGATGGTAGCCCACTGAGCGAAGAGGCCTCAGTTCAAGGCCTTATCACAGCAGAGGAAGCAGCGGTACCATAACCCGCTGGACCATCGATACCTCCAGCTCTAGTAGCAGAGAGTGCACGTCTCCCACATGCGTTGCACGAGTTCCAGTGCCAGAGGCCGCCCAGGTTTCGGGGAGAGACGGACCCACTGGTAGCTAAGGATTGGCTGGAGGCTGTCGTGAGAGTTTTAAGATTGGTAAGGACACCAGATGACCTCATGGTGATCCTTTCCACTGTAAAGTTCCGTGTTTTTGAACAGGGTTAAAATACGAATGTTATCGATTTTTTTTTCTATTTATCAATAGTTCATTTTTTTAAACCGAGATCTATAATTTTATTCTGATTGTTGGAACACCTAATGGTTTCATTTTTGAAATTGCGTAATTATCCTATTAATTTTAGTGGGTGTCCCGATGAGTCTCGGGTGCACCGAATTCAGAAAAATCCACTTTAATAGATCTGCATGGGAAGCACATGGTTGTGGTCCAACCTATGCAGTTTATCTTATTTAAAAAATTAATATTATTATTTTTAATTAAATATGATTATATGAGATTATTTAATTAATTAAAATAAAGTTTTAATAATAATAATAATGTTATTATTACTATTATTGTGGTTGTTAAATTTATTGAATGTTAATGAATTAATTAAATGGTAGTTGAAGGTATTGATGTGGTCGTTGGGTTTATCAAAGGACCATTTTATTTAAATGAAGAGTTTCAGAATTATTAAAGGACCATTTTTTTAAATGGAGTAATGTGATAATAATAATAATGTCATTGTCATTATTACAAAGTCATAAATTATTTTGATACCTTGAGATTTTAATTTCATGTTAAAGGAGTGTATCATTTATGAGAATTAAATGTGGCTTTTGAGCTTCTCAAAGAAACATTTAATTAAATGAGGGGTTATGGGTTGGAGTTTTTATCATATTAATGATATTTTAATAAATTGGGGGTTTGAGTTTTTAAATAAATGAATGTTTGAAAAATAATAATAATGATGTTATTATTATTTTTCTGGTTAATTAGTTAAATAAATGTTAAAATAATTTAATGATCAATATGGAGTTTTATAATTAATTATGAAACATTTATTACAAGAATAATAAATGACGGTTAAAAATGAATTGGATAATTAATGTGGATTTAAATGGAGAGGTTGGACATAGTTAAAATGGGCATTTTATTGTTTCTTTTAATAGAATATAATTATGGGGTTTGACAATGATCTGTTTTTTTAATGGGGTGTAATATTTAGGTGAATTTAATGATGATGTTGGGTATCTCGATGAAATTCTTAATTAAATAAACAGATTCGAATTTAATGAAGGAATGTTGTTATTTAATAGAGTTGTTTGGTTGTATCAATGTTTTGAGTAATAATAATTATATTTTTATTATTATGATTTTATGAGTGTCATAATTATTGATCATTGTGTATATTTTTATTATAAATAATAATATTAATGAATTGGGGAGTTTGGGTTGGAATTTAAAAAAAATAAATGTTTTAATAATAATAATTATGATGATTTAATTATTATTATTATTATTTTGTTAATTAATTAAATTCAAGGAAAAAAGAATTTTATCAATTGTGGGAAATGAATTTTTTTTATTACTTTGATGTCAAAGAGATTTTAATTTAATTGAGGATTAAAGGGAATTTTGATTTTCTAAAATGAAACGTTTCCTTTAAGAAGGATTAATTGGGGAGTTTTTTACTTTTTAGATAAGTGTTTAATGTGTATAATAACAATAATAAAATGAGTATTATTATTATATTTTATTATTATTATTATCGCATTAATGGTAGTATTATTATTGGGATTTAAGAGTTTAATAATAACTATTATTAATGGAAATTAATTAAGGGGTTTGAAAAAGAAAATAAAGTGTATTAAATTACCCTCTTCTTCCTCCCTATGCACAAGGTGTAACACGCACGTGACAGCGCACCCCATGATGGGGCCACTTCCTCCCTCCTTCGAGCTCCCTCCTCAGCGTGATCTCTTTCCCTTGGTGTGACCAAGAGGCACGCGAACCCCCGAGCGACCTTCCCTGCAGCAGTGCGACACCCGGGCGGAGCTCCTACAGCGTGCAACCTCCGTGGTGCAACCCCCCCCCCCTCTTGTAAATTCCTAGAGCTGCACCACCCCTCTCTCGGACTCCACTTTGCACGCGATTATTCCCCTAGGACTCTTCATGAATATTGTCTACCTCTTCATGGTGAGTCCGTCTGCGTATAACTTGTTATTCTCATCAATCATTTGACTCATCTTTCTAGCCTTGTTTTCTCACCTAAAACCCAAATGTTCGGGTTTAATCTGATCATTGTGTTCCACTATTTTTAGGATGTTCGAATGTTGAATCGGGACCCATTGGTTCATAATTCGACATCCGCTTCCAAGGGAAAGGCAGATGGTCTCTAATTTTCATGCCTTCGTTGGTTCGGGTTAGTTTCTATACTCGCGACTTGGTTTTTCACCGATTATATTAAGGCCTGTTCAATTTTCTTATGAGTTCCCGGTACCAAGTTAGAGGTGCGTTGTTCATTACAACTTTGATTCCGGTTTCCAGTTTAATATATGTAATTTTTGTTGATCAAGGTAGAAAATGCACACACACACACACACACACACATATATATATATATATATATATAAAGGTGTGTGCACATGCGATTAAAGACTAGTTGTGGACTGGTCCAAGTACATTAATGCACTTCGGATTTAAAATGGTTCCACCCCGAGGTAGGGTCTCAAATCCTTAACACATTATATTAAGAATTTCATCTTATTTAAATATATTGAGAATGTATGTTTCCTTGATTATGACGTGTCTATGCATGACACTTTTGAAGTTATTATATGATGTTGCCCACGTGAGATAAATGAGGTCTTGAACTTATATTGTTTTTATGCATGTTTTGCTAATTCGGTTATATTGATATGGTTAAACAGTTAAATGATTTGAATGGGAAGAAGGTATAATAGGGTAATTAATTGTAGAATTAATTATCAAGTCATGAGTTAGAATAAAATTTGTGTCTTTTAATAATGATTGGGAATATTGAATATTTGACCTGTTCAAAAGTATAAATTGGAAATTAGTAATAATTAATGGATGGATTAATTATTTCATGTAAAATGTTAAATGTTTAAATAATTTATGATTGGTTTAATAGATAGTTTTTAATTAATTAATTTTTTAGTTAATTAATTTGCAAGCATTAAATTAAGATTGTGAATTGATTGTTTGTTACGACTGTTGGCCAAGGGTACTTTTTGAAACTTGTTAGATTTCCATGCATTAAGTTGTCTTGGATGGAGTTGTTCTATATTTTGAGATGATGCGTGAGATGGTTTCTAAATATATGGTCTTGTTCAGCATGTTTTGTGATGACGATGACGTGCATGTAAATTGTTAAAGTCCTTGATGAATCACTATCTGAGTGGATGGGTTCAGACTTGTTAATGAATTTGGATAATTAAATGTTGAGTTAATTATTTATATGTATTGCTAAGAACAATTAATTGTTAATTAATTATTTCCATTTATATTTTGAATGGTTAATTAAGGGTTGACTTTTGTCGGGCGATTTATGTTGTCAATTGGTTATTGAATTAATTAATGGATAGGATTAATTAATTTATGAATTAATTAATGGATGGTTTTAGGGTGTTAGACATGATGTTCTACACCAATGATAAATATATATGTATGATTGATAAACTGGTTGTGAGACAAGGACCTAATATCCAAATACTCTCGGGGTGATAGACATGGTGTTCTACACCAACGATAAATATACATGTATGATTGATAAATGGGTTGTGAGACAAGGAATAAAGCTCCAAAGACTCACGGGGTGCTAGACCTGGCGTTCTACACCCAGCTTGCAAGAAAATATTCTTTTATTGGTCAGGGACTAATGCTACAAATACCTATGCGTTGTGAGACAAGGACTGATGCTCCAAATACTCACGAGGGTGCTAGACATGATGTTCTACACCCATTAATTATCGTTGGATAGTGAGTCTAATTGTTCGTGCATGAAATGAGTTAATGGTTAATGAAGGATGTTGAGACATGATGATTTGTAAATTGTTTATGAGGAAGGTTTCAGACTTATTTATGAATTGGGTGAACCACTATTAGTGGGTGGGATCAGACTTAGTATATGAAAGGTTGAATTGAATAACTTATGATGTGTTATCCAAGCCAAAGCACAAGCTTGGAATTAGTATTTACATTGATTACATAGATTGTCTTTAGAGACATCTGTGGTGAGTGATTTATATGGGAGATGATGGGATTAGGCCTAATCTCAAGACCATCATAATTTATTAATATTGGAATAATTAATAACTGATGAATGAATATGTAATGAATATTGAGTATGTATGAAAAATTTATAATACAGGTTCAGACACCAGCTGAGGGCTGAAGCAGGTACTTGGGTATATAGTTACATTATACCATTTACTTAATTTATGTATGCCTCCAGATGTTATAAGTTATTAATTAAATGTCTAGTTTGGGTAGACACTGATGGTCCCGGCCTACTGTGATTTATATATCACACCCTACTCAGGCGGCCATTGCACTGGGTACCCATGTAGATTCTATTTGGTAGCAGGACTATGCAATTTGCATTTACTTGGGAGTTGGGAGCACAGGACTGAGCAGAGGCTCGGGAAGCTCGAGGAGATCTCCCTTGGGGATTTGAGTCATTAAATATTTAATTATGAATTGAAATTTAAAGAATGCAGTTTTTCTCACTGTTTTCTACTTATGTATCATTAGAATGTCAAGCATGCATCCGCTATATAATTTGGCGTTGGGTAATTTTTTTACAAGATTTATAAAATCTTCTTTCTGCTGCTTATTCATTTATTATACCGTTTCTGCTATTTATTTCCTTTTTCTATTTTTGAACACTAAAACGAGGGTATAGTCTCCCCACTATCTTTCTTTAGACCCTCGCTGCTAGTCGGAAACCTCTAGAATACGGGGAGGTGCGCTTGAGGTCATGTGGCAACCGGTCTGGCCTCCGGTTTAGTGGTGAGCTGGGTCGAGATGTTATAAAGTGGTATTAGAGGTTTAGGTTTTCTTTATTTTCCTTTGTCTTTCTATTTTGGGGTTGGTAGACAAGAAACTAGGAATGTGTCAGTGCATGGGTTAATAGTCATGCTTGTGACTGATCACCTCATGTACGGGAAATGACCGAGTGGCCAGGGATGGGAATTAATTTTTGTACTATTAGAGGTTATAGTTGATATGATTTCACCTTGAGTGACTGGTGTATTTTGTGCTATTTATTGATTTTGAGATTTTTGAAACATAATTGTCTTGGACAGATATGGAAAGGAAGTTTCGTACATGCATCATCTTAGTCACTTAGAGATTCACATGTCTTGCATATAACATGCCATGTCGTTTCATTGGTAGGATGCCTACTAATTTGGATTGTGTGTCTCGAGTGCAATTCCATTTTTTTATCTGCATTATCATGCCTCTCTAGATAGCTTGTTCCGGTAATAGATTTAACATGCTTGAGTGATTATATTCCATATTGTTTCAGTTATTAGTTTGTTTTGTTATTGTGCCATGCTTCGGTGTTATACAATGTTGTTGTGTTACTACTTATGCTAACATGTTAGAGATGTTCTGGATATGTGAAAGGGTTGCTAAAGATAAAATGTTATATTAATATTGATTGTGATAAATGAGATTCAAATTCCAGCGATAAGGTGTATGGGATCCTTATCGATTAGTATATGGCCACCCATGTGTTTGATCCTTATACAACCATAATATGTTTGAAAATGGTTACAAATGTAAAACTTTTGAGTTTTGATTATAATGAGCTATTGTTGGGATCCTTTTAGAAGAACCCTGATTGAATAAATGGGAACTTTGGAGGTCTCCTTTTCTGTAAAAATAATTTAGATGCTAAATTACCTGTTTATATTTGAATAACATTGAATGGTGATTAAATAGGATGTTTGGGATACCATGCCTATTTTTTCCATAGGTTGTGGTTTTGAAAACCAAGTGACTTGTTGTGAATATGTACTTGTGTGTATGATGAAATTCATTCAAATGATAAAAGGATTAAATGAATTAATTAAAATTCCTAAAAGAAAAATTCATTTTTGAACTGTGTGATTTTAGTTTTTCATGACCAAGAGAGAGGGTCAATATTTATGTTTCGTAATGGGATAATGTGTGGTAGGTAGTACCCATATAATGTTCTAGGCTATTAAAGTAAGTTCGTCCCACAACTCCGGAGGACTTCTTGGGACTCGATTGTTTTGGCACGCCGATAGGTTTATGTTACGAATTTTTATGATCAATGTTTGACGTGGTGAACATGGTTCGAGGAATGTCACATGCATGCATTAATGTATTATAAAAACACGCGATGGTGAGTGGCTAATATTTTCTTGAGACTTCAAGGAAAATCCTAAGGTGGGTATTGTTGCATCATTTTTGATAAACGTGTCAGTAGGTGATGTCGAGCTTTTAGAATGGTGTTTTCTGGTAATATTTTGACTAATCTTCTTAAATGACCTTGGTTGGTTGGTTGATTTATTATTGGTTCCTGATGGATTCTCGGGGACGAGAATTTTTTAAGGTTGGTATATTGTAAAGTCTTGTATTTTTGAACCGGGTTAAAATTCGAATGTTTTCGAAAAAAATTTCAATTTATCAACGGTTATTTTTTTTAAACCGAGATTTGGAATTTTATTCTGAGTGTTGGAACACCTAATGGTGTAGTTTCTGGAATTGCGTAATTACCCGATAAATTTTAGCGGGTGATCCAATGAGTGTCGGGTGCACTGGATCCTGAAAAATACACTTTAATGGATCTGCATGGCCAACACAAGGTTGTGGTCCAACCTATGCAGTTTATCTTATTTAATAAATTATTATTATATTTATTAATTAAATATGATTATATGAGTGTTTAGGATTAATTGAAATAATGTTTTAATAATAATAATGAGTTTATTATTACTATTATTGTGGTTGTTAAATTTATTGAATGTTAAGGAATTAATTAAATGGAATTTGAAGGTATTGTCGTGGCTTTTGGGTTTATCAAAGAACCATTTTATTTAAATGAAGAGTTTCAGAATTATTAAAGGATCATTTTTTATTAAATGGATGAATGTGATAATAATAATAATAATTTCATTGTTATTATTAAAGATTCATAAATTATTTTGATACTTTTAGATTTTAATTACATGTTAAAGGAGTGTATCATTTATGAGAATTAAATCTGGCTTTTGAGCTTCTCAAAGATATTTTTAATTAAATGAGGGGTTATGGGTTGGAGTTATTATCATATTAATGATATTGTAATAAATTGGGGGTTTGGGTTTTTAAGTAAATTAAAGTTTGAATAATAATAATAATGATGTTATTATTATTTTTGTGGTTAGTTAAATAAATGTTAAAAGAATTTAATTATCAATATGAAGTTTTATAATTAATTACGAAACATTTATTACAAGAATAATACATGAAGGTTAAAAATGAATTGGATAATTAATGTGGATTTAAATGGGGTGGTTGGAAATAATTAAAATGGGTTTCTTATTGTTTCTTTTAATACAATTTAATTATGGGGTTTGTCAAAGTTTTGTTTTTATTTAATGGGGTGTAATATTTAGGTGAATTTAATGAGGCTGTTGGGTATCTCGATGAAACAGTTAATTAAATAAGTACTTTTGAATTCAATGAAGGATTGTGGTTATTTAATAGAGTTGTTGGGTTATATCAAAGGTTTGAGTAATAATAATTATATTCTTATTATTATGGTTTTAAGAGTGTCATAATTATTGATCATTATGGATATTTTTTTGATAAATAATAATAGTAATGAATTGGGGAGTTTTGGTTGGAATTCAAAAAATGAATGTTTTAATAATAATAATGATAATGATTTAATTATTATTATTATTATTTTGTAAATTAATTAATTTCAAGGAAAAAATAATTTTATTTATTGTGGGAAAGGAATTATTATTTTTTTACTTTTAAGTCAAAGAGATTTTAATTTAATTTAGGAGTTAAGGGGAGTTTGATTTTCTCAAATGAAACGTTTCCTTTAAGAAGGATTAATTGGGGAGTTTTTAACTTTTTAGATAAGTGTTTAATGTGTATAATAATAATAATAAAATTAGTATTTTTATTATATTTTATTATTATTATTATTATTATTGCATTAATGGTAGTATTATTATTGGGTTATAAGAAATTAATAATAACTATTATTAATGGAAATTAATTTAGTGGTTTGAAAAGGAAAATAAAGGGAATAGAATTCCCCTCTTCTTACTCCCTACACACACGGTGCAACATGCACACAACAGCGCACCCCATGATGCGGCCCCTTCCTCCCCCCTTCGAGCTCCCTCCCCAGCGTGAGCTCCATCCCACTGTGCGACCAAGAGGCCTGCGAACCCCTGAGCGACCCTCCCTACAGCAGCGCGACACCTGGGCGGAGCTCGTGCAGTGCACATCCTCTATGGCGCAACCCCCCTTCGGGAAATACCTAGAGGTGCACCACCCCTCTCCCAGACTACACTTTGCGGGCGACAATTACCCTATGACTCATCACGAATCATGTCTTACTCGTCAAGGTGAGTCTGTCTGCGTATAACTAGTGATTTGCATCGATCATTTTACTCATCTCTCTCACCTTGTTTTCTCACATAAAACCCAAAGGTTCGGGTTTAATATGATCGTCACATTCCTCTATTTTTAGGATATGAAAATGTTGATCAATGTAGACAACACGCACACACACACACACACATATATATATATATATATATATATATATATATATATATATATAAAGGTGTGTGCACATGCGATTACGGACCAGTTGTGGACTGGTTCCTGCTAAGTAAATTAAAGCGCTTCATATTTTAAATGGTGCCACCTCGAGGTAGGGTCTCAAATCCTTAACACTTTATTTTAAGAATTATAGCTTCTTTTAATAAATTGATAATGTTAGTTTCCTTGATTATGATATGTCGATGCTTGAAACATTTGAAGTTATTAAAGTATGCCCCCCACATGAGATAAATAAGGGCATGAACTTGTGTTGTTTTTAAGCATGTTTTACTAATTTTGTAATTGTGATATGATTAAATAGTTAAACGATTTGAATGGGAAGAATGTATAACAGATTAATTAATTGTAGAATTAATTATCAAGTCATGAGTTGGAATAAAATTTGTGGTTGTTAATGATGATTGGGAATATTGAATATTTGACATGTTTAAAAGTATAAATTGGAGATTGGAAATAATTAATGGATGGATTAATTAATACATGTTAAATGTTAAATTGTTAATTAATTTATGATTGGTTTAAGAGATAATATTTAATTAATTAATTTTTGAATAAATTAATTTGCATGAATTAAATTAAGATTGTGAAATGATTGTTTGTCACTACTGTTGGCCAAGGGTACTTTTTGATAATTGTTAGATTTCCATGCATTAAGTTGTCTTGGATGTAGTTGTTCTATATTATGAGATGATTCGTGATATGGTTGCTAAATATATGGGCTTGTTCAGCATGTTTTGTGTTGATTATGATGTTCATGTAAATTGTTAATGTCCTGGATGAATCACTTTTTGAGTGGACGGGTTCAGACTTGTTAACGAATATGGATAATTAAATGATGAGTTAATTATTTATTTGGCTTGCTAAGAACTAGAAATTATTAATTAATTATTTACTATTGATATGTTGATTGGTTAATTTAGGGTTGAATTTTGATGGGTGATTTATGTTGTTAATTAGTTGTTGAATTAATTAACGGATTGGATTAATTAATTTATGAATTAATTAATGGATGGTTTAATGGTGTTAGACAAGGTGTTCTACACCAACGATAAATATATATGTATGATTGATAAACGGGTTGTGAGACAAGGAATAAAGCTACAAATACTCATGGGGTGATAGACATGGTGTTGTAAACCAACGATAAATATATACGTATGATTGATAAATGGTTTTTGAGACAAGGACTGAATATCCAAATACTCACAAGGTGCTAGACATGGAGTTCTACACCAATATTGAAAGAAAATATTATCTTATGGGTAAGGGCCTGATGCTCCAAATACCCATGGGTAGTGAGACATGGACTAATGCTCAAAATACTCACTAGGGTGCTAGAAATGATGTTCTACACCCATTAATTAACATTGGACTGGGGGACCAATTGTTCGTTGATGAAATGAGTTAATGGTTAGTGAAGGCAGTTGAGACATGATGATTTTTGAATTGTTAATGAGGAAGGTTTGAGACTTATTTATGAATTGGGTGAACCAATTTTAGTGGGTGGGCTCAGACTTAGTATATGAAAGGTTGAATTGAATAACTTATGACACGTTATCCAAGCCAAACCACAAGCATGGAATTAGTCTTTACTTTGATTACTTAGATGGTCTTTAGAGACATCTGTGGTGAGTGATTTATACGGGAGATGTTGGGTGTAGGCCGAATCTCAAGACCTTCATAATTTATTAAGAGTGGAATAATTAATAACCGATGAATTAATATGTAATGAATATTGAGTATGTATGAAAAATGTATAATGCAGGTCTAGACACCAGCTGAGGGCTGAAGCAGATACTTGGGTATATAGTTACAATGTACCGTTTACTTAATTTATGCATGTCTTCACATGTTATAAGGTATTTATTAAATGTTTGGTTTGGGGTAGACACCAGTGGTACTGGCCTACTGATATTTATATATCACACTCTACCCAGGCTGCCATTGCACTGGGTACCCGAGTAGATTCTATTTCGTTGCAGGACTATGATGTTTGCATTTACTTCGGAGTTAGGAGCACAGGACCGAGCATAGGCTCTGGATTCTCGAGGAGATCTCCCTTGGGGCTTTGAGTCATTATTTATTTATTTATGCATTTAAATGTAAAGAATGATGTTTTTTCACTGTTTTCTACTTTTGTATGATTAGCATGTCATGCATTCATCTGCTGTATAATTTGGCGTCAGCCATTTGTTTTGTACACGATTTATAAAATCTTGTTTCTGTTGCTTATTCGTTTATTATAACTTTTCCACTATTTATTTCCATTGCCTATTTATGAACACTAAAATGAGGGTATAGTCTCCCCCACTGACTATCCTTAGACCCACACTGCTAGTCGACAGCCTCTGCGTATGGGGAGGCACGCTTGAGGTCATGTAGCGACCGGTCCGGCCTCTGGTTTAGTGGTGAGCTGGGTCGAGACGTTATAGTCGCGAGTCTCCTGCATGCAGTGGTAAGCAGATGGTGGGGCCTAATTCTTCAGATGCATGACGAGGGATCATTACTCTGGACAGACGTCGAGAGTCTCTTTCTCTTAGAGTTTGTTCCAACAACCCGTCGTGCGGTGCAGATTCAGGAGTTACATCATCTGCAGCACGGCGGCATGACAATAGCTCAGTACTCAGTGAGGTTCACCTACCTCTCACGCTACTCCAAGGATATGGTAAGAGACCCATTCTTCAGGGCCCGGACCCTCGAGAAGGGACTCATGCATGAGATCAGGGCTTTGACGATTCCCCTCAGTATTCCGACGCAGGCGGGAGTGTCGGAGTGAGCCTTTCTAGTATAAAGTTTTCTCACTGAGCAGTCACCAACAGTGAGACCTACCACAGGGTGACACGTAGCGGAGTCTTCAGTAGCTGGGAGTAGACAGATGACGTAGAGGTCCAGGTGGACCATTCCATCAGTTGGGCGACCCCAAGATACAGGTTGGTTGTGCGGGAACACAATATAGAGCCAGCTATACGTGGAGCAGGCCATGCTATGCATGCGGTGGGTAGGGCCACATGGATCGTGACTGCCCGACCCACCATGCAGATGAGCAAAAAATAGTAGAGGGACCTCCCAGGCAGAGGCAGAGGTTCGACCATGGTGGTCCGCTAGGAGAAGGCGGACATGACATAGGAGCTGGTCGAGCAACGGTTGGTGGACGACGTTTCAAGGCTCTACCACCACCACCAATAGGAGGTCCAACCCGACCATAGGGATCTGGAGGACAGATGCGGGATCTTCTCCAGGAATTCGAGGCCAACGACCACGGTGCACCTGAGATAATCTGAGGTACTATCTGTGTATAATCCACCCTTACTGCAGTACTTATAGAGACAGGTGCGAGTCATTATTTTATTTTCACTAACCTCATTGGTAGCTTGGAGATTCTGAAGGAGTCGTTGCCTCGATCTTTACAGCTAGAGACTTATACGGGATCACACTCGATGATTACGCAATGGTGCCAACAGTTTTATCTTACTCTAGGAGGCAAGAGCTTCGGCTGGGATATTGTTGTAGCAGCACCGAGGCTGTACGGCATCATCTTTGGTATGGACTGGTTATCTACAGTTCATGCTCAGATTGACTGTATTAGGCAAAAAGTGAGGTGTATCCACACAGATGGGACCAGGTTCACCTTCACTGGCAAGAAGGGAGCCTTTGTAGAACATGATGGACTTATGCAGAGGAGGGGGCAGCTGATTACACATCAGTTGGCTCGTCTCATCCTCAGAGCAGTTGATGTGTGGTGTCTGAGTTTTCCTTTTGTGGTGGATCAGTATGCGGATGTTTTCCCTGACGACGTTCAAGGACTAAATCCTCACAGATAGGTAGACTTCTACATTGACTTATACCCTATTACAACACCGATATCTACTCCGTCATATCATATGGCTCCCACCGAGCTTCGTGAGTTGTCAGTACATCTGGAGGACTTGCAGGGGAAGGGATTTATCCGACCCAGTGTTTCACCCTAGGAATCTCTGTTTTTGTTAGCCATGAAGGCAGTTGGGAGCTTGCGACTGTGTGTAAACTACCGTCACCTGAATCCGGTGACCGTAAAGAACAAGTACCCACTCTTGAGGATTGACGACCACTTTGATCAGTTCAAGGGAGCATGATGGTTCTCTAATATAGACCTCAGGTCAGGATATCAATAGCTCAGAGTTCGAGAAGAGGATGTGCAGAAGATGGTCTTCATGTGTTGGTATGGCCACTACAAGTTATTGGTTAGGCCCTTTTGTGTAACCAACGCTCCAGTAGTGTTCATGAGTCTCATGAACAAGATCTTCTAGCCTTTCCTCAATCAATTTGTCGTAGTATTCATCGATGAAATACTGATTTACTCGACTAATGAGGAGGAGCATTCCTACCATTTGAGAGTAGTACTGGATACACTCTTAGAGCACCAGCTATATGGTAAGATCTCGATGTTCCAGTTCTGGATTCGAGAGGTTAAATTGTTGGGACACGTCATCTTGGAGGATGGAGTTTTAGTGGATCCAGCGAAGCTCAAGGAAGTACTTGTTTGGAAGCCACCCAGGAGTGTTAATGGGGTGCGGAGTTTCCTGGGAGTGACTGGATACTATCAGAGATTTGTGTTAGACTTCTCTAGATTTGCATCACTGCTTTCAGCATTTACGAAGAAGGGAAAACCCTTCGTGTGGTCAGATATATTCCAGCAGAGCTTTCATAAGCTGAGGTAGATATTTAAAAGGGCAACCATCTTGAGGCTACTAGAGGGGGGGCGTAGGGTACGTAGTTTACTACGACGCATCAGGGACCGGACTCGGGTGTGTCCTGATGCATGAGCGAGCAATGGTCGCGTATGGTTCACGGTAGTTGAGACATCCCAAGCATAACTACACTTCCCATGACATGGATTTAGCAGCAGTGGTATTCTCCTTGAATATTTGGCGGCACTATCTGATGGGAGAGCGTTTTACAGTATACTCTTACCACCAGAGTACCAGGTATATCTTCTCGTAGAAAGACCTGAACCTGAGACTATGACGATGGCTCGAGTTCCTCCAGGACTATGACTTTGAGATAGTCTATAATCCATGGAAAGGGAACATTGTAGCAGATGCTCTCAGCAATAGATCAGGCATTCAGCTACTAGGAGAGGCGATAGAGAAGCTGGACGCATTGTAGATATCCTTTGTGGATAGATATGGAGCAGCCTTTCTAGAGTCTCTCACAGTTACTCCTCCACTTCTTTAGTGAGTCAGAGAGGCACAATGTGGGGACGTGGACTATGATATATGAAATGCTCAGATAACCTCAAGGAAGGCACCTGATGGGTTTTCTAAAGGTGAGGAGCAGGTCATCCTCTTTAGAGGACGTACCATGGTACCAGTAGCACTACAAGAGGAGGTGTTGAGGGAGTTCCAAACATCCCCTCTAGCGGTACATCAAGGAGTGGGGAAGATGTATCAGGAGCTTAGACGACAACACTGGTGGCTGGGTATGAAGAAGGTAGTACCATAGTTTTTCTCAAGATGCCTCACTTGTTAGAAAGTGAAGGCGGAGCAATAGGTTCCTGCAGGCTTGGTTCGGCCTTTAGAGGTCCCAGAGTGAAAGTGGGATGGGATATCCATGGATTTTGTGACGGGACTTCCATGTACATCTAGAGGACAAGACTCTATCTGGGTGATTGTCAACCGACTCACCAAGTCAGCCCACTTCCTACCGATCAGAGAGCAGGGCTCAGTAGAGAGCCCGGGATACCTCTACGTACAAGAGATCGTACGACTTCATGGTGTTACATCGACGATCGTCTCCGATTGAGATGTATGTTTCACTTCCCGGCTACGGAAGGTGTTGCCGGAGGATTTCAGGATGCAGCTTCGCTTGAGCACTGCCTTCCATCCTCAGACAAATGGACAGACTAAGATGACCATTATGACTCTCGAGGGCATGCTCCGTGCATGTTTCATTGGATTTGGTCATAGTTGGGAGAATTACATACCCTTGGTGGAGATTGCGTACAACAACATCTACCACTCCATCATCGGGATGGCACCTTATGAGGCACTGTACGACTGACCATGCAGATCACCACTGTGCAGGACTGACCCAGGGGAGTCAGCACTTATAGGACCAGAGATGTTTTAGGCTATGATGGAGAAGGTGAAGATCATCTAGGAGTGGATGAAGACTGCACATAGAAGACAAAAGTCCTATGCTGATAGGAGACAGAGACCACTAGAGTTCGAGGATGGTGACCACATCTTCTTACTTGTCTCAACTCGACGAGGTCTACATAGATTTGGACGAGGCGTAAAGTTAACTTTGTGATTCATCGAACCATTTCAGGTCCTCGGCAGGGTAGGCGAGGTGGCTTACCGCATGGATCTTCCACCTCAGTTGAACTGGGTGCATGACGTCTTCCACGTATCTCTGCTGAGAAGATACGTGACTGACATTTTCCACATATCTCAGCGGAGAAGATACGTGCACGACCCGTCTCACATGATCGACCACGGGGAGATGGAAATCGATTATGGGGAAGCTTTCAAAAAGGTTCCAGTGGAGATTGAGGATCAACTGGAGTGGGTCCTATGTGGACAGTCGATTCCTCTGGTGCGCGTTCGCTGGCAGCACGGGAACCTCCAAGAGAGCACATGGGAGCGGGAGGCTCAGATGCGTGCTCAATACCCCCCTTTTTCCTTAGTGTGTGTTATAGCTTACGGGGATGTAAATACCTGAGGTTGGAGAAATTAAATATCTAGAAATCCTAGGGAAATATTTTTCTTAAATACATGGGAATTTTACAAGTCTGCAGTTTCTGACGGCGCCTGATTCCGTGGCACTGTGTGCCCGGAATCAATTTATGAAGTTTTGTTTGGGTACGTTCCGTAAACGTATGTGCGGGATTTTTATATCTTTTGAACCAGTGCTCAGAATTGAAATATGAGGACACAGATGAACTCGTAGTGCCGGTATTCGCTTAAGGGAACCTTTACCGCAGTTGTGTTTTAGCGTGTTTGGAAGTTAGTTTTCTGGGTTATAAAAAAAAGTAAAATAAACATAAGTGATGGATTATTTTTTATTTTAGTTGGTTAATTTCTATAAGTGGAGGTTATATATGGGGCCCACCACTCCCTAACAACCCTTGGGAGGATACAACTAGAGGTGGGACCCATTATCATGAAACCCCTTCAACTCCCCTTTAACTCCTTGAACACCTAATTAATGAGGCTAAAACTACCTTTATTTATTTAGAGCCTCTTCATCACCTCCTTCTCACTTAATGGTGGAGCCTTTCTACCTTCCCTCTTTATGGTTCCATCACACCAAATTAATTAATGCCAATAAAATAATTTGAAATTTTTTTAATTATTTTTGCATGGAAACAAATAAAATAATGTAGTGGTCATTATTTTATTTTTGGCATGCCGATTAATCCTTGGGGAGAGCTTGGAAGAACACCATCCTCTCGATGAAGAATGATCCACATATACGAAGAACGTGAAGCAACTCCTGCTACCTTATTCAACCGGAGGAAGGAAGAGAAGCACCGCCACCCACGAAGTACAACGATGGTGTCGACTCGACTGGAGTTCACTGAGCTCTACCTCCTACGACATTGACGGAACTACGTCTGTCTTCTGCGACGTCTATCTTCCGCGACCCGTCAACATTCAACGAATAATATGAGCTAGGGGGATTTGATTAATTTTAAATGAATAAAATTATACCTTTGTTCTTCAATGAATTCTTTGGTTCGTCATTGTCCAATTGAAATCAACTAATGCCGAGGGTGAGGGCCGAACCAACACGGCCCGACGCCCCTCCGTTGGTTATTGCTGATTGAAATCGGAGGCGAAGCTGAAAGGATGCAGTTTCATTGCACCACTCCGGAGAAGAACCAATGGATGGAAGATGCAGCTACTTCAGACACCGGAGGCGGCAGCGGCAGCAGTGCCCACACGCTGGCTGCGTGGAGGGAGATCGGCGGCCGCTCGGGCCGCCCGGACTGCGGGACAACAGGCCGGCTGATCCGGCCGTTCTACATATAGGAGTCGCGGCTCATAAAGGCCTCAAGTGGAGGGAGACCACAACCCGAAACCGCGGGCCGCTCGGCGTGAGGAACCAGCTGTCCACTTGGCGGATGACCTGGATGAACCAACCAGCCGCCTGCCGGCCGAGCTGGAGGACCGTGGCGCCCGCAGGCACAACACGGAGGAGGACACAACCCACATCCATGGGCCGCTCGGCTATGCGAACCAGCCGACCGCCTTCCTGATGAGATGGAAAACCATGGCACCCACAGGCACCGCGTGAGAAGAATCCGTGGGCCGTGTGTGCCTAGCCGAACTGGCCGGCTCCCGTCGGCCGGGCAAGGGAGGAGGCGACGCCGCATGGCACCGCCGGGCGAACCGGACGGGCCCATAGTGCGGGATGTGTTTTTATGTGGGCCACGCCCCACCATGATGGGTCGACCCCCCAGCTGGGTCGGACCCACAGAGCCAGGGTGTGCCAAACCCCCAGCCCATTGTGCTTTACGAGCTGGGCTCGTCTCTTCTTAAATGAGAATAACTCCTAGATCGCGCGTCCGATTGACTCTCCCTCTGCGGCACTGGGACCCTCGCGATGAGGTCATCCTTTTGCGATAATCTAAGAGAGTTTTGGACAAATTTGGAAAACGGCTAGGTTTGGATCGAGCGTAAATCCAACCGGTCCCCTTGAACGAAAATGCCAAAAACTCTCACACCCGGCGTCTGATTGACACACCGTCTGTCATGTTGGGTTCCTTTTCATGAGACGGAACTACATGATACATCAAATTAGGGCTTCATGATATTTTATGTATCGAAACTTGACTTAAGATGCGGAAACTCCCGAAATTGAGCATTTTGTGTGTGGGATCCCTAGAGCTAGTTGTGACGACAATTGTATTGGAAATTTATGTGGGTTTTACAGCAATGACTATTGTAATGGAATCATACGTGGGTTCGACAGCGATGACTATTGTACTGGAATCCTACGTGGGTTCGATAGAGATGACTACTATACCGGGATCCTTTGTGGGTCTGACAGTTCTGACTTCTATTCCTATATCATGTGGGCGTCCGACATCTTAGATGAATTAGTGACTACAAATGATCATCTCTATCACTCTCTAAAAGATGTATACCAATGTGAGCTGAGTCATGTCTTTCAACGATTATCATCGTGGTGTTTAGCTTTACTTCGTTTATGGACTGGGTTGTGTTTGGGCTTGAGAGTTGGAGCTGGACTGTGACTGGTAACTTAGGTATATGTATGGGCATATACCTATGTAGGGTTGGTGATACTTTTTGATTGTATCTTTCTACTGTGGTTTATCCTTTGTGGATTCTGGGAGACCTTCGGGGGTCTTGAGGTCCACTACTGAGTATTTATATACTCACCTCTGCACGGGCTTCGCCCACACCATGTAGTGTTCTATTCAGACGACAGACAACGGTGATCGAGGCTGGGGGTGATGGACGAAGGCTGCTCGGAGCTGGACTAGACGGGATGTACCATAGGGATGAGTTGTTCGAGTTCTCTACCTACCCTTCAGGCAGGATTCCCCAATAGACGATCCAGGAGCTGTTTTCCCTTTTTACTTGTACTAGTACTTGTTTTTTAGTTGGGTTTGTATACGGGCCCACTTACTTTTAGCCCACCTTACTTTTCTATTTTAGTACTTGTTGCATCTACTGCTTGTGTTCATACTGTGTGTGTGTTACAGGTTAAACGGAAATGTCGTCCCTTTTTATCAAGGATTCGCCTTTGGTGATAGTCGCCAGCCCCTGGTCTTTGGAAGGCAGGCTTGGGGTTGTCACTGCACGGGCCCCAAGGACGGGTCATGACAATTTATACGATCCTACACTTTTTTAGTGATTTATCATCCTTGTCTATAGGTATTCCTTTACCTTTGATTGCTAAATCTGGGGTAGTTTTTGTTTGGGTTGTTTTTGTTGTAACAATTTTGAATTTTGATGGTTTTACATATAGTTTTTGATATATGTTTATTCTTATTATCTTTAGAAATGTGTTGGTTCAAGATCCAATTCTTCATTGTGATATAGATCATTCCCCTTCAATTTGAGGATTTTCCATCTGGTGAAATCTCATTGATGAATTAAGGTATGTGGTTAAAATTTCAATTCGTGTAGTCTTGAATCATATATTCATGTATGTATCTTTGGAATTAAAATTTCCATTTTTGACAGTTGGATCTTGAATTTTATAAATTAATGGGTTAATTAATTAATGGAATTATGAAATTTGTTGGATATTGGGATTATGTATTTTTAAGGATGATGGAATTATAAAAAATTGGAATATTAATGAGAATATAAATTTATTGATTAATAGGAAATAAGGGATGGTTGGATTAATATAATTTTATAATAGTTTATATTATTAAATGTAGATAAATTGGATAATGATGAAATGTTCAGATTATTTACATGCGATTAAACTAATGAACAATTATTATTATGATTAATAGAAATTGGTTTTCTTTTTTAGAATAATCGATAAGAGGTTTAATTATTATTAACGACGATGATTATCATATATTTGATTATGTGATATATGTGATGTTATGATATATGTGATAATTGTGATGATAAGTGTGGGACATGGAAAAATGGTTTAAAATCCCATATGTGATAAATACAAATTTTTTAAATATATTTATGCTTCAAATGCGTATATGTGATAATAATGAGTCATGAGACATGGAATGATGCTTCAAAATCCCACTAAGTTCTAGAAATGACATTCCAGACTATATTTTTTGGCATTGAACTATGCATCCTAGTATTCATGATCTGAATATTAAATAAAATTGATATTGGAATCAAATTTTATAATGAATTTTTATTTCCTATGTGAATTGGTCAAGTCTCAAAAAAAGGTCAAAGGATTTATTGGTTTATCGAGTCTCAACATGAACTCGAGTAATTTATATAGTTTATTAAAGAATAACTAAATGTGAGAATTGTTTATGTTTCAATAGATTATTATTTATAGAATTATATACACTATTTTAGACAAGATATTATTCAAGATGTTGTTAGTGGTGGCCTACTATGTTTTATTCATACCCTACACCAGTATCAAGATCGGTACGCTAATAGACTTCTTGTTTATGTGATTGGATAAGAGAAATAGATTTATATTAGATGGATGAGTTGGGATTGACCATGGATTAGGGAATTATATATGTTATCAAGACATTATTTGGAGTTTTTAGTGTGTTTATATGTTTGTTTTTCATTTTTATAATTGAATCATATAGGGAATTTCATAAATATTGCTTTAGTTTTTATATTTTCTCCATATTTTGGATTAGCATGTGATACTGGTTTGAATTGGTAATGGATTTATTAACGTTATTTGATATATAATATGTTTATTTATTATTTATTTCCACTTTTATATTGCATTGATAAATAGGTTATATTCTCCCCATGTACATATGTGATTGTCACGTGTAGTCAGAAGCCTATGGAATATGAGGAGGTTCACCTGATGTCATGTGACTGAATAACATGAAACATCAATGTGTGGAACATGGGATTGGATTTAACAATATCGTATCCAATGGTTCATATTTTATATAATTTTTTATTATTACTATGAAATTTTTTCCATGAAACTTGTATGAGTCATGCATTGGTTGTTAGCTCAAGCATCGGAGTAGCCAACCCATGTATGGGGGAACCTGAGTACACATGGTGGAATTTCAATTACTGGTGTTTTTAGTTATGTTTGTATATTATTTCACATTATGTGATAGAAATTTTATGTGATGTTATTAGTTTATGAGATTCATGCTTCAGTTACCTAGATGGAACAAGATTTGAGATAGTATACATCATTTTAGGAACTCATAATTTTTATGTCAGATGGATTATTTATGGTGCACATAGAAAATCATGCTTTTGGGTATGTTGATTAAATTAAAATTCTTTTTTATAATTTTGAGACATAACTGAAATTGGTTCATAATATAAAATTCAAAAATATAAATGATTGAAAATATGATATTTTGAAATGAAAAAATGGGTGACTAATAAGAAACCTGAATTTTGAAAATGTGTTTACCCTTTTTTATCCATGACCTAGATGATGGATGGTTGATGGTAGTGTTAGTGCCTCTATTTTTACAATATGATGGGTTTTGTGGGATGATGATTTATATCATTATTTGAATACCTATTATTTATATGTGTTAATGTTGTGTTATGTGTCCTAAGAAATATGTTTTTCATTGAAGAGATATGCATCTACAATAACATTTATTGATAGAAAAACATGGGGACATGGATAAAATGATCCCCTAATAGTGAAACTAGAGTTTCCAATAGTTATGGGTGAGGAAGAGGGAGATAATTTTCATGAAATTTTTTTTAGTTTATGTTGTTTTTGAAAATAGTCCCAGGATGGGTTTTGAAGACTATGTCTGACTTGACATAAGAGTTCTAGTTGTAGCCCAAACCTATAATCACCGAAGAGGATGGACCAGAGAAATCATAGTTCCAGATTGATTCTATCCATATCATCCATGACAAATTGGAGAATATTTCTGAGAAGAGTGCCTTGTTGGATTCTAATTTATTGCACGGTTAGGTAAACAATTTGTAGGACATCTATACCCATGGTGGAGAGTCGAAGAATATGGTTTAGAAGAACATTCATGAGAATATTATGGAGAACTTTTACACTGAGATTCTCGAAAATGAGAAAGAAGATAATTTTATGTGGTGGACCTAGGTAATTGCAGCTCAGATGGAATATTATGGATGCTTTTTTGATTTGAAATTCTTTATTGTGGCATTTGTATGAGATGAGGATATAGTAGTGAATCATTTTTAGTAATGATTTAAAATCAAAATAATGTCTCAGGTTACAATATTTATGCTGAGAAAGTGTTTAGAGTTGGTGAATTCTAGTCTTATATATAAGGGAAACATGAAGCTTGATTCCAGTAAAATTTTGGTGGTATATATTGGATTAACATGGGTTATTTATTTAATGAGTAGGAAGTGTCGTTTTGAGAATGTTTACCAATGATATAGCAGGATGAGTGGCCCATGGGAATGTTTAGTTACTTAGGACTATACCAGAGTGATCTAACACATGTGAAAAAGGTTTGGTAGCATTCAATGAAAGTTACCCTAACCAATGAAAGACTATCGAGCTTATGGAATGATAGAGAACCTACAAAGGTTGTATAGTAATCCAATACATATGGGTATTGAAATAGGAGCTAGGTGGAATTATTGTTCTAGAAGAGATTCTTTACCCCATATTAGTTTGTCTGTTAGAATTTTACTAGATGAGGTAGTTGAGGTTTTATAAGTGGTACTTCTATGTAAGAGAATCCATATCAGTATAGTAGTTCACCTCAAGGAATTAAGAATACTACATATAGAAAAGGCATTGGATATTATTATACAGTTCAACCTACACATGTTGATATAGAGGCATGAGCATCAATCGTTAGAGGTACTATTACTATAAACTATACACTTTATTGTTCCTTATTTTATACTGGTTCCTCGTGTAACTTTTAATATAGACATCTTGTGAATGTTTTGAGTATAACTGCCAAATTTGTAAGAGAGGGTATTAAAATAGATACACCTTTTGGGGTATGGCTGAGAGGAATCTATTTTTGCAAGAGGTGTTCTCTCAAGTTTGGGGAGTAACATTTTATTTGGGATATCTAAAAGCATGGGAAGTTATTTTTTGAATTTATTTTGATTATGTACTAGCTAGTAACATACCAATCCCAAATAGATTAGTCTCACCATAGAGTAATACATGTCCTAAAGGTGACAATTATGATCATTATGGAGAGTGGGATATAATGACGGACCTTACAATGACAGTTCTTCATCCATTGGGGGAGCTCACTACCCATGTTTAATGTATTTTCATATATGATGGCAGTGTAAATAATGATGTTTATCTACATATAATATATCGTTTCTATGATGTCTTTCATGAATAATTCTTATTGATTCCACCCATGAGTTATGTGGAGTTTACGATTGAGCTTATTCTAAGAGTTGATCCAATTTTCATTCTACCATACATAATGTAACCAATAGTGATTCAAGAGATTAATAACCAAATAAAAGATTTTATGGATAAGGTATTTATCCAACTACGTAAGTCTCCATTGGGTTATCTAGTCTTATTACATATGAAGGTATATATTTTTTTTAGTTTTTGATTACAGGATGTTGAACCATATTACAAGGAAGAAATGATATACTCTTCCTCATATTGAAAATCTCTTTGACCAGTTGAGAAGAACTTGTGTTTTATATATGATTTACGTGAGATTAGGGTATCATCTACTTAGTGTTAGACCTTCTGAAATACCATATACCTCATTTTGGAGAAGGTATAACCTATATCAGTTTATCATTATACCATTTGGGATGAAGAATGATCCTACTATGTTTATGGACTTGAAGAACCAACTATTACACCCATACCAATATTACATTTTGGTTGTTTTTATGGATGATATCATGGTCTAGTGAAAGACTCATGAAGATAATTCTCAGCATCTTGGCATCATCTTGAGCACACCGAGAGATAAATATCTCTATTCCAAGATGACTAAGTGTAAAATATGGATTGATCAGGTATAATTCATGGGGCTCATCATCTTAGAGGAAGGAATGTCAGTGGAACCATAGAAGGTACATGTAGTGGTTTCTTGGGATCATCCAAAGAATGTATTTTGAGATCTGTTGATTTCTAGGATTATCACGATATGATTGGAGGTTCATCAATTACTTATATTGTTAGGAAGAACCATATTCAGGAATAAATATTAATGGATTAATGGATGAATGGTTTGGAGAATGTGAGAATTCATTCCAAGATTCGAATAAGAATTTGAATACTTAACTAATTTTCATCCTTCAAGATCCAAGTGATGATTATATGTTGTTTTGTGTTTCATGTGTTTTAGGAAATGGAGATGTTTTGATGCATGGATAATGATTTTTTCAATATGGGTCATGAAAATTTAGGCCACATGAATTGAACTATGCCATGCATGAACAGAATCTAGTTGTAGAGTTTTTTAAATAGTAGTATTGGGAGAATTATATGTTGAGTGAAAAGTTTACTATGTGTACCGATCATAAGAGCATGAAGTATATATTTTTTAAATGGGATATGAATATATAGAAGTATATATGGGCGGAGTGTATGTAGTTGTTTTATTTTGAGACACCATATATGTCTGTAATGGGAAAAAATAATACTGATTCTTTGAGTATGAAATCATAGAACCAGGAAGTTCTGGAATTTATCTCTAAATAGAAGTTTGCAATATTACTGGATGAGATGAATGTTTTGTTTTAGGAGGGATAGAATTAGAAGAACATTGTATCATTATTAGTGGAGTCCACACTTTTTATCCGAATTTTGGGGAGGCATTATTGGGATCCAAAGTGTTTGTCCTTGTGGAAAATACATAAAGGGTGGGAGTCACTTTACAATTGGCATATATATGAGGTTGTGATCATCATTGTTACAGACATCAGTTTCTTGACTATGAGCATGTGTGAGGAGATGATGCATGAATTTCATGCCTCAATGTGGGTGGTGCGCCAAGGTTTGACCGAACAGTTACTATTACCTATATCAATAATATTGATGGCTAGAAAAGAATAAGAAATTGAATGGTTTGTGACATGATGTTACTCCTATCAGTTTGTTATGATTTAGCATCAATGACCTAGTATCTTATTATAGTCTTTACCAATTCCATAATGGAAATGGAATGATTTTACCACATATTTTGTGGTAGGTCTCCCGAGGATGCATCAGAAGATTAATGTTATTTAGGAGTTGTGGATAGAATAAAAAATTATCACATTTCATTACTATTAGGGAGTCATTATTAGTAGATTAGTTGGGGTGATTTTATGTTTGATATATATTCCATCAATATGGGGTTCCGTGGTGTATCCTTTCAGTCTGTGACTCACATTTTACTCTATGCTTTTCATAGGGCCATCTAAATGTGATTGGTATGCAGGTATTTCTAGGAATGGATATTCAACCACATATCAATGAAATGTTATAATGTACTATAAATGTTTTATTTGTTATTCTATAGGTGATAATTCAATAAATTTTTGGTTATTGGGATAATCACTTGGTGATCATTGAGTTTCCATATAAAAATAATTATTAGGATACTATTTGGATGGAACCATATAAGTATCTTTATGAATGGAAATAAAAATATCCTCTATATTATATGATGGTAGGAAAGTTAATGGTTTTGGGACTATGTCTTGTTTTTGATACAACAAAGTATGTTCACTTGATTCATAAATGTGTGGCTATGGAATAGAGTTGGTAGAATCATATGATGATAGGTGTTGATAACCGCTTGAGTTTAAATTAGGTCATCATGTTTTCCTTAAGGAGTAATCTAGATTGGTTCACCATAGGATTCAGATGAAGGGAATGTTAGGAACTTGGTTGGACATAAATTTTAGGTTTGGTGACAGAATCGATCATGTGGAATACCAATTGGATATTCCATAGTGGTGAAACTCTTTACACATTGTTTATCCGGTATCACAACATCAGTGGTATCACTGCAAATCCCCGCGTATGATCCATGTTGATGATGTTGATCTTGAGACTGATACATCCTTTGTGTATAATCTAGTACTTATTTTGGATTGTATTGAGAAAATGTTTTAGGTAATGATCATGCTGATTGTTCATGTATTATGGATCTGTGGTTGTGTTAAGAAAGTTACATGGGGGAGGGAAACATATATACATTCTCATTGGCCTGAACTTTTTACCTTGAATTACATATATTCATGGGAGTAAAGATCGAGGATGAAATGTTGTAAGGCGGGAAGATCGTAATATCCCATACCCTTTGGATATGTCTCACGCTCATTGATAGATAATCCTTTTCCCTATTTTAGTATTCCAAGGGTGGGTTTTTATTTTATGATTTTTTAGGTGAAAATTGATAATTTTGAATGAAGTGGGTCTATGTATGGTTGGAACATGGTTCCCCCAAGTTGTGAACCTACCCATAATAAATCATGAAACCCCAAATAGAGGGGTATTGGATGGTTAACATAGATTTTTTCAAATAGTGTACATCATATGAGAAACCATGTTCCCTAAAAAAGAGGTGTAGGATTATGGTGCACAGTTTCATAAAATCATTTTCCTTGTTTAGGAAACCAAGAATGATAGATTTTAATCCCTGAAAAAATTAATAAATTTTTTCTCAACCACCAATATTAACCCCAATATGACCTAGATCGGCCCTGAACATTTCCGTCCAATTTTTTTTGATCCGAAAGGTGATCCAAGGCACCTCAAACTCTATTTTGGATGAATCTAATATTATATTAAATGTTCTACACCACATATGTTATTTAATCACTTCATATTTTGATTTATATCACTCTCATCTTTATTGATGGATAAATATGAATGTTTTATCATCCATTAGTGATGGTTTTAGATCTATGTTTTTATATATTTTAGTAAGTTTGATCTTGTTATATGTTTTGTTTCACGATATCACTCTTCATTGTGATATTTATCATTTCGATTCAATTTTGGGATTTCCCATTCAACGAATGATCTTCAATGACACCGAGTTAAGTGGTCTAAATAACAATTCCCATATTCTTGAATTCTATTTTAATGTATTTAATTGAGGATTTTTAATTGCATCATTTGAAAAATGGATCCTAAATTAGATTAATTAGTTGATTATTTATTTAATGGAATTAATTTTTTGCGATATTGCGATTATGGAATGTGTACAATGATGGATTTATGAAAAATTGCTCAATTAGTGGGTTTATTAATTGATTGTTTAATGGGAATTATGTTTTTTTGATAATATATAAATTTTTAATGGTGTGTGTTATTAAATTTTGATAAATGGGTTAATGATGAAATTTTAATTTAAAGTGTCCATTGTTATGTGAATAATTAAAATCAAAGTAAAATATAATAAACCGTGATGATTGTGATTTGTGTGATGATTTGAAAAATGAGATGTTACTTTATATGTGATATATGTGATGATGAGTGAGGGATATTGACTGATGCTTCAAAATCCTATATGTGATATCTCCAATTTGGGGATAAAAACATATTCATCAAAAGACTTTCTATGATAATAATGATGTGGGGATAGGGAATGATTCCCCAAAAGAAAATGGGGTTCTATACCTGAAATTATGGTTCTAAAATATTTGCATTGGAAAATTTTTACAATTATCCTTGATAAGAATTTAAAATTAAATGGATAATTGAATCCAGTGTTATAATGGAATGTGATTTCCTATGTGATATGGTTTAGACATCAGCATGAGATGAATTAGGTATTGATGGTTCTTGTGTTCTTGTGAACCCAGGTGATTTATGTGGTGAAATTAATAATAAAAAATGAGTGAACAAATTACATTATTTTAAATTATTATTTATACAACTTCTTAGGCTGTTATAGACTGGATATTCTTTTAGCTAATGTTGGTGGTGGACCACTGAGATGTAGTCACACCCTTCATGGGCTACCTGATTCGTACCTAAAAAGAATACTTGCGTACATGACAGGATAAGGGCCATAGCCCTATGCTAGATGGTTGAGTTGTGATGGATCATGGATGAGGGAACCTGGAATGATATCAGTAACTTCTTGAGAGTTTCATGTGTTTTAATATTTTGGGGATTTCATATTGACACATGAAATATATATGGAATGAAATATCTACTTAATTTTTTTGATATTGTTTCTCTATATTGGTTGGTTATCGAATATTAGTTCATATCGGTTATGGGGTTTTTATGGTTATTAGTAATATTATTCGATTATTGTTTATTTATATCCATTTTTGTTCAACTTTTATAAAGGGGTTATAGTCTCCCCATGTACATATATGAAAATCACTACTATTTGGAATCCTCTAGCGTATAAGGAGTCATATCTTAGGACATTGTACTTACCATCTGGGGGTACCAGTTTGTGGCTGTTAGGCTGGGATGTTTCAATATAAACTAATCATATACTCCTATAACATTAAAACTATTTCCCTAAATATCTGTAATCACCATAAATACATAATAAAATAATATTTACGTCAAAAAATAACTCCATAAAAACTATCCTTTATATCCATTAAATTGAAAAAAAATTAAAAAATTTCAACATAAATCACAGTCACTAAATCACTAATCAATTTTAGGGTCAAAAATATTTTCCAGTCAATGATCTATATATCTTAAATATTAATTATTATCTCAACCTCATGAATATATTAAGTGTTATCTATCTCTCAATAATTTTTTTTTCAAAATTACCACCTTATACCTAAATCATTTTTCTATTATATATATACTATTCTAGTTATGTTTGAAAATTATTAAAGTAAAACTAATGAAAAAAAATCATTACGATTATAATCATTATTATAGCAAGATTACCATTGAAAAATATAATTCTACAATATTATCCTCAAATACCAAAACAAATATAATTTAATCATTCCACATCATTAACTTTTAAACATAGGCCATTCTTTATTCTAGGATTTAGCCCTTGGATTAAGGCATTGACTATGACAATTCCTAATTTCCAGAAATAGATGAAATTGAAATATAAATTATATATTATGATGTAATTTATTTACCCCCATTCAAATATTCTTTTTTCCTTATCTTTGTAGCATTATTCCATTCATTTCCATATTTTAAACATCTTCAAGTTGCAGTGAGAATTTTTATTGAGTTCTTATATCCACATTCTCAACATGTGGGATGTTGAATATTCTTTCAACCATTTTCTTCATAAACTAATTTTTTTTAACTTTTTGGTTTATTTAGAAACACACACAGGTTCTAGTTACTGATCATAGATTGATATATTCTATTATTTATATGAGAAGGACTCCACATTTCATCTCTAATTTCATTTTTTATCTCATGAGGAAAATCCTAACATTTTGCGTCACATTTAGAATTAAGATGATTCCCACTGAATTCATCCTTTAAATAAATAAAAAAGGAATAGTTTTAGAAAAAATAATCATTGTGATACATAATATAATCATGAAATATCATTTATCGGATGCTTAAATCATCAAAGAATATTTTCCATATATAGAACCTTCTATATAACCTATTATAACCACAGTCAATATATATTCAAATCCATCATAATTTTGATAAATAAAATTTGAATTAAACTATGGATATTATGTTAGAGTTTCTATCAATGTTTTTCAATTTATTATTTCCCATCACGCACTCGTGAAGAATGATTCAATACCTAATCCCCCATTGCATAGTTATTTAACCTATATGCATCTATTCCACAACATCATCCAATTTTATATATCCCAATAGGGATATATTTTATACTAAAATAATACTCTTTTATTTACTATAACATATGATGTTCTATTATACACTAACTTATCTTAATGGTTGTCACTAATGTTTCCCGGTCCTAGTTTCCAAAAAATATATAAACCATTCCCTTTTACCAACTGAGGTGACCTAAGAATTAAACAATTAATGTTATCAATTAATTGATAACTATTTATTATATTTCATTATAATTCATTCCATAACCTTAATATTTTGTGTATTTGGAAACACAGATACATAAACAACTAGTACTTAAAATTTCTACATAATTTCCATCTACAATATTCACTACTATCACCCTATATAGTCATATAAAAATTACAAACTTTATTACTATCATAGAGAAATGGATGCATAATATAGGGTGATCTTAGAAGATTATAAAGTGTTCAAAAGAGGTATATCAATTATAATTTAATCATTAAATTTTCATAAGGGAACGATAACATGGTATTAACATTCCCAAACAAAATTTAACAATTTAAACATCGTAATAATGATTCATGGAATAATGATTGTATGTACAAAAGTCATGAATAATAAAGTAATCAATCAATATGATATAAGAGAGAACAACATTTTCATTAGATCATATCATAATATAGAGGAATAATATTTGGCATAATCATAATCATAAAATATTATTTCAAGGATTCCTGTTATAAAATTTATCACATTTTGGGACTAGGCTCACCACCCATGTATATTCTTTGGTAATGGGATGGCCACCCATATACCCAGTTTTTGAGCATGGGATAAGCTCCCAAATACTCATTGAGTTCATAAAACATTAATCTAAGACTATTTATTTTGATATATATAACATAACCACTCTTCACATAGTCATAATCCATTCATATATATGTCTCAAGATCATGGAAACTTTTATCATTTCATCATAGCATAAACTCTGAAGAAGAAAAATGAATATCATCAATATTTAATCACTATAATAAATGTATATCCCTAGAAATAATAATCACGGTATCATTGAATAATTTTTTTTGTGATGCAAAACTAACTTCAATGGATGTTACATATAATAAAAACACATTTAAAATATCACTATAATGCTTCTTCTAGAAAATAACCATTTCATTTTGAAATCACTTATATAAATATAAAATATTAAAAAATATTAAGGATAACAATTTAATTTAAATAAAACATGGAAAAATATTATGGAATATTAACATGAAATTTCATTCATGATGGTGTGATATTTTTTTCATTCAATATACGTTAAATGCAATTTTTTTCACACAATTTTTAAAAAGTACCTCATTCAGAAAACAATAAGAATATTCATTTGGAAATTTTCTATGGATAGTATATCATGGATAAAAATGAAAACAATCATTTATTGGAGAATATTATTGATATTTTATATTAAATATTAAATAAAATATGGATATGGACTAAATATATTTCAAACAAAATAAAAAAAACATTTTGGCCTTCCGTAAAAGCACTCTTTCTGTCAATAGAGTACATAAAGAGAGTAAAGAGAATGTCAAAAACTTTATACATTGATATAAACATATGATAATAAAATACATAATATTTTTATGTGATAAATAATATAATTTCATCCATAGAAATTCAATTAGAATTAATTTCGGTAAAAAGTAAAATTGTAAAACAAAACCATTACTATAAGTTTAAATTTATTCATAATCACTATAACTTCATGTATAAAAATCATAAATATTTTGTAAATTCATTCTGGATTAAATATAAATAATTATCATATCATATATGATCCACTTAGAAAATTTCCACCCCCATTTACTAATAATTCATTACTAAAATCATTACTTTTCGTGTTAAAATTTTCATTTTTCATTCATGTTTTAGTTTTGGTGTTACAGTCATTACAATTTATTAAATTTTAAATCATATATAGAATTATAATAATGTTATAATGATCGTACTTTTAAATTATACACATATTTTGAAACATATATAATTGGTAGAGATTGGAAATTAATCACACTGTTAATTGATATGGTAGTCTATATGTATGCAAGAAAGCTATTTCCATTTTCCTATGAAAAAAATGATTGATAAAAAATAATTTTTGATTAATGAATAATTAAAAAATAATAAATATCTTTTATATTTATTCAATACATCATTATAAACTTCAATGTGAGGATGTGATGAAAAAAATGAATCATATCTTTACGTGGAGTCAATAATACACACACACACACACATGTGTGATACTTTCAGTTACCATTTGATAGAAATGATATGGAAAATGGTTGTGTTATCATGATAATAATATATCAGTATATTTATGATACCATGTCTAAAAATTTATGATTGATATAATTGTTTTATATAATGTGGAAAAATAAATTAAATTTAAAGTGCTTGACTATGATTTATAACTCTTCGTTGAGAGAAGTACTTTGGATTACAAATTAATCCTTGATTGTTTAGTCATAACATAAGAAATTGTGATCTAAGACAATAGGATGAAACCTATGAAGAAATTATGGAATTTATTTGATGAGATATAAGGCATAAAATTCATGAATAATGGAGGATAGGAGGTACCCATTCAAAGGTGAGGAGGGGAAAAACATAGAATTACATAAAATATTTTAATATAACATATTTTATTCTCAATTATAAGGATTGCAAATGGATATTAAATTAAATATAATGAGTAAAATGTAGAAATATCATCATCTAATACAATATTGATAGGTTTTAATAGATATTATAGATTTTGGACCATATAAAATAAATATTATATTCTATAACATGTGTCACATGATACAGTGTAAACAAACCACAATATATTTTGATGATAATATTAATAAGTCTTTAATAAATAATATGATGGAAGACCATTGATAACTATTACCTTTAGTGAATAAATAATAAATATGAGTTAATACAAAATAAGTTTACAATAATTAGTCTTTTATTAATTATACCACCTTTCATAAAATAAATGTAAAATTTTAAAAATGAAAATTTGATTAACTATAATTTATTTTAACTACCTTCAGGATAATTTACCTAGTATATTTTATTTATTTTTTTATTGAAAAGTTGTTGTTTTGTTGAAAGTACAGTTATTTTAGATTTTATCACCATGTAAGAATATAATAAATGTATAGAAATATTTATATGTAATAAAATTTTTATTTAAGTATTTACACGAGAAATTTTGATACAATGATTGATTATATAAATACCATGTCTAAAATATTTATAACTAAATACTATTATTATTTGGATAAAAATTGATTTCAATCTTATTTTAGAAATAACTATCTTCCAAGTGATATTCAATTTTAAATTTAAATGAAATACTAATAAATTTTTTATGATTTATAATAAATAATTATTTTCATTTATATCATTAATAATGATAATTTTTCCTACAAATAAATTTGAATATGAGAAACACTATTTTTTAAAACATTATTTATGAGATTAAGTGTATCTATTTTAAAATTACCATTTCAAACAATTAGAAATGTTCATATGATAAAATTATTATGAAACAAATAATAATAATTTTCAAATAATTTAAAATTTTAATATTTAAGTTTATATTTCAAAATTTGTTACTATAGATAAAAACGGTTACCCCCGTAAAAAGTATACATTGTAAAAAGTGTTTTTCTTTGGGGAAATTGAAACAAAATGTTAAAAATAAATTTTCTGGTAACTATTTGAGATGTGCTTCTGCTTTATATTTTCCCACACTCCATATTTTCCCACTTTTTATCTATTTAATCATGAATAGTTTCATAGAATTATTGAGTAATTATGAATATTTCCAGAAGATCCATTTTCTCATCTTATAAAGGGATATCACTTCCACCATTTCAATGATAAACATGACATTAAAACTATCCCAAAAAACATTTATATTTTACTATACCTAGAAATAATCCAACAAAAATAATCTCTTGGTTATGCATATTTATCAAAATACATTAAATTAAAAGGGAAGTGCCTTAGAAAAATAATATATCTGACTTAAGTATTATATCCATTATAATTATTACTTTATAATCCTTATCTTAAAAGTTTCATATCACCCTAATAATAATATAAAATAAGTATAATTATTATAATTATATATTTGTTATATTAATGTTATAACCCTTAGTTTTTTTTATCCATTCTTAGAAAGAAATGTTTGCGAGTTGTGTGGATTACCTCATCCATGAAGAAAAATTACATGCTATCCACATGCAAATGTCATGAATGTTAATAATTGTTGAAATGATGAATAAATATTATATGTATCATATAATTATGTTTTTTAATTTCCAATTTAATATCCTAATTTACCCCCTCCAATGCATTAATAAATAAAACACTAATACTATATATGTGTTGATTACCACCTGTATGATAAAATAGACTTCATTTTTCATCTATATTTTTAATCATTATCTAAAAATATTTAAATATGTTTCACCATAAAAATTAATAATAATAATAATAATAATATAATTAATCTTCTTTTTTTTCAATGATATAAATTCTAAATGAACACCCCATTAACCATACTCGGAAATTGAGAAACTTTCTTTTCATTTTGGGGTTGGTTTGACAATCTACATAAATAATGAATAAATATATGATTACAGATGACTATGGAAAGAAAAATATAATTTTATTATAATATACTAATAAAATCATGACTATATTATGGTTCTTAAAATATTATATCATTTATTAAACATATAATTAATGTATCCTTTTTGTTCATAATGATATCCAAAATTATCCATCATCAAATCAACATTCAATCAAACGCATGGATGAATTATATAATAAATAAATAACAAATGTTGATCAATGGTTCATATTATATTTCATATTGAATAATTAGGATATAACTAATTTATCTAGTGAATTTAATTTTTTTATTTAGGAAATTAAACACTTGACCTAAATGAATTCTGATAAAACGAACGAATTTTCATCTCAATTTTCCTCTATTGAGACATTTTCATATCACACAAATATTTTTTTTAAGAGGAATATAGAAATTATATATGGTAGTGTATATCATGCAATAATTCTACATTAATTGAATTCTAATTTCAATTTCTAAGGAATTATCATTCAAGATTTTTGATTTAAATGTTACTCATTTCAGAAAGATATATTTTCAAATACCATGCACTAAATCAATATCCCAATAATTTTATAATATATTCGAGGAATTTTTATACTCATTAGTTCTTAATACTATATAATTTTATTCTTATATGGATATATATGGTAAACTGAATGTTCTCATTAAATTATTTTAATTTGGTTGTTTTAAAATATTTTGAGTGATGTGGGTTTTTAAAAATGTTGATTCAAAATGTTTGAAAGATTTTTTCAACCCATAATAAATGGTTTTTAATACACTACATATTTTCTTTTGAGAATTTGTTATTATTTTTTATGCTTCGAATTTTAAATATTTTTTTTAAAAAATTAATTGTTTTAAATTTATTTTCACTTATTATATTTAAAACATCATATTGTTTTCAAATTTCCATTATTAAATATTATTTTCAATAGTAAATGTTTTAAATTTAATTTTGCATCTATTTTTTGAATAAATTATGTCTTTTACTGGTCTCCATTAATGAAATTTATTTTAAAATTAAAATATTTGAAGGTATTTTAACTTCCCTTTTGGAAAAAATTATGTTATTTCAATTCTCCATTACTAAAAGATTAATTTAAAATAAAATAATTAAAATTATTTTCAAAAACCATTTTTAATATATTATGTATTCTACAAGTCTCATTTATTATTGTTTCTATTTAATATAACTATTTTCAATATTTTTTTTTCTCCTTTTTGAAAATATGTATTTAATTTTTGTGGTTCCTTTATTAAATACTATTTTTTATTTATTAAATAATTTAAATTAATTTTCACCTAAATATTTCAATACTTTATGTATTTTTAAATTCTCCATTAATAATAGATTATTTTAAATTTACATGATTTTAATGTATCTTCACATCCTTTTATGAAAATATTATATCTTTCTCATGTATCCTTAATTAATTATTCTTTTAAAAGTACAATATTTTAATTTATTTTCACTTATCATTTTCATTTTTTTTGTCATCTCTAGGATATATTATATGTAAAAATTTATAATAATTTTCTAAAAAATTATCCTCTTTAACTTCTTAGAAATTGTGTTTATAAAAGTAATTTATATTATATGGTTTTAGAAAATGTATAATATTTTTTGTGAATACTTTATTATTTTCAATTATATTTAGCCTCCAAGGTTTATATTTCAATAAAAGATGTTTTAGTCATCCGATATGTTGTATTATGATATGAATACTGTTTTAACATTAAATTTGTTAGTTTCCAATATTCTTTTAATTATATGTTACATAATGTTTTTGGATTTATTAAGAAACCAATTATTTTCAATGGGTTAATTATGATATTTTGATGATTATTTTTTAGTGGAATACATATTTATTGTTGAAAATAGGTGGGGTCCTATATCACCTTACAATTCATTATTTTTTGTTTATGTCTCAATATAAAGGGTACAACATATGATTTATCTCAAGATAAATGGTACACAATAGGATTTATACTAAGTTAAAGGCTATATTTTAGGATTTATCCAAATCTAAATTGTACCTATAAGGATATATCCTAATCCAAAGGTGTAAACTGGATGTTTCATTCTAAACTGAAGGGTTCATGGGAGGATTATACCTAGATCAAAAATATGTATATAATGTATTTGTAATAATTTTAATATTTTTATAGTTCTTTCAAAACACCATGTAGTGTATTAAGTTATAAAAAATGTTCTATATATATCTCATTTAATGACATTCCATGTTTACATTATTATTGCTTATTCTTAAATCATTAGACACTATTATTTTATGCTTACTTGATTTATGATTATTGATATGTGTTTTTAGATATGGAAAACCTTTTATGCTAATGACCACTTTTTGATCTCATGTTCCTCTAATATGTTTTATGATTATAATATAAGATATTTTGATCTTTTCTCATGATATTACGACATTCTACACATTATGCTTTATGTTTAGGATATATTAATTTATGATATTTTCCTCTTACTGAGTGTTTTAGCTCACCACTTACTTATTTTTCATTACTCAGGTTATGAGGATTATGGTTTCAAGTGAGATATTTAGAACGTGTTTACAGGATCATTATTAAGGATAACATATTGAAAGTTTTATAAAATAAGTTATAAATGCTTCTAGTTTCCAAGAGACTAGACCCACTAATCCATGAAATGTGAGACTATTAATGAGATGTATTAATTAATTCATCAAATTATAATTACATTTCTGTCATGTTTATGTATGGGTTTCTATAGATGGTATCAAAGTTAGGTTTTGGTTTTTTGGGACATTTTTTTGGTAAATTTTTTAAGATTAGTTTATATAAAATTATTTAATACCACATTAACAAGATTATGGGAAGATTATTAGTATATGATGATATACTTAAATATTGTTAATGTTGTGATTTAAAGGTTTTCCCTAAAAATACATCCATTTTAGATACCACGTGTGGATGCATTCTCTATCACATAAGTACATTGGGATAATAACCCCAATGATGGAATGTAGGATATTAACTAAAAAATAACCAATTTCATGATAAATACATCTAACTACATATTGGATTTTACACTCCTAAGTAATATTATTCAGTTAATGGAAGTTTAAAGCCTTTCAAACTCTATGATTTTCACTTTTGGTTGGTGAATGGGTGAACATCTTGAAATCAATTTTTATCATCTTGAGAGGAGTCAGTTTCAAGTGCCCACTTTTTTATCTCTGAATTTAAGCATGAAAAAAGATTTGGTTTTGGAACATTTGTTCTGTAACAATTTGAGGTGGAATTCAATATTGATGAGTAAAATAGTCTAAGACTCCCCTGAGTGGGTAACAATATTTAATATTTCGTGGTGGGTGAAAATGATTTTGAAATTTGTTTTACATTTGTTGCACATGAGTACATGCACAAACCTATTTGTGGGGGAGTTGATGTTATTCACTTATTTAGAACTTCTTATTTACTCTCTACTTATTTTCAATGAATAGTTCATAATTTTTGTGAAATACCATGTTTTAATATTAAATGTATTTTTTGAGCATTATTTGAACTAATCAAATCGAGTCAGTTTACTATTTTAATTATAAAGTTCACCCTACATATCAAAATATCATGATTCTTGATTTTTAGGGTTCCTTACTAAAATTAAAATATTTTATTATAAGGGAACTTTGGCCAAATAGTCCATTAGAGGGTTATATGGTCCACACAAGAAGAACCAAATAATCTGTGAAGAAACGGGACTAACCAGGATGATTGAGTTACTGATCTAAATCATGAATCCCAAATATTATTAAACTCCACTGTATATTCCTGATTATCAAAAATAATCATGGATAAAAAATTTATGGTCCAACTAATAAAACAAGGGGCTAAACTGAAGCATTTATGTCCATCCCACCATTCTGGTTGGGAATTAAAATCAAGACACTATTAATAAATTTCTTCTGATCTACTATTAAAATAATGATGATATTTTTCATTTTAAAATCAATGGTATGGGCAAAAAAAATATTAGAAGAAACTATTTGTATTTTTTGGCATCTTCTTATTCATAAAACCATTCGTATTTCTTCCACTGAAAAAGCATGGATAGAAATGTATATTTTATCATTGTTTATGAAAACCACCATAACATTGGCTCCATAAGTCCAAATTCATTTCTATTTGGGTGTCTTCTGAAATCATTAATATCTACAAGTTTGAAGAATAATATTTCTCCAGACTCAGCTTTATGAAATATTAAATTGGCGATGCAAGTGTAGGGGTTTTTTGGAATGAAAACATCCCACAACATTGAGCTATAAATACATCCCCCTCCTATCGTAGAAATAGGTTGGAAATTCATAATAGTGGAGGATCAATTGGCACAACCAAGGCTCTAGAAAATGCCTGGGAGGGCATTCCAAACTCAATATTTCACATGATAAACCCTTCCTACTCTCTTTCATTTCATTTACATTTGTGTTCTTCTTTGTTGTAATCTTGTAAGTCATTGTTTTGTAATTGTGTTTTAATGAAATATTCTTATTCATAATATATTTTAACCATCCACTATCTGTTATAAAATAATAATACTCTTAAAATATTTTAATTCATTTTGAATCCCCTTCCCTTCATTTTCTTTATCATTCAATCCAAATTCTTTATTTAATAATAAGTTCACTATTTCGTGTGTGTGTTTGGCGCACCAGTCTTTTTTTATCCATTTATTATTCTTATCTTCTTAATTCATCATTATAAAATTTCAACCAGATTATTAACCTCCCAAATTAATGAGTAATTCTATCATTGGTGTTGTTCGTAATTTGGGGATATTAATTGATAATGAGCCTTCTCTAAATGAATATTCTTTAGATAAATATTGTGGAAGTTGAACTAAATATGCCATAGATTAAAGACATGTTTTTTTAAAATATGTATTTCATGTATTATTGGAACAAAAAATATACTACCATAGAGAAGTTATCACACCTATTAGATTGATAATTTAATTTATTGCTTGGATTAAAGCATTAATACTTGTGAATTCTGATTAAATTTATCTTGTGAAATGAGTATTAATTTAATGAAATATAATGAAAATTTATATTATACCGCAAGCTTAAATCCCCATTAATTTAATCACCCATTCATTATCAATTTGTTAAATAAAACATCGTTCCTTAATCAATTTCATTTAATCTTTGCAAACAATCCCCCCATCAAAATACAATCAACTAAAAACAATCGACTATTAAAAAACACAATTGCTAAGGATTCGACCGGAGCGCTGCTATACACATCAAAAGAGCACCAAGCGCATGAAAGTTCTATAGGTGATAATAATCATTTATTTGAAATGGATTAATTTTCAAAGATGTTTTAATTAAGTATTTGTTAGTTTATGTTCATTGAAAAAAAAAATTAAAAATAAAAAAGTACAAAAACACCCCTTCTTTCTATTTATTCTAAAATATCTCTAAATGGCCTGTAGCCTCCCAAACAATCCATCAGATTTTTTTGACCCTGAAATGGAATTTTTTTTCCAACTTAGGAAGAACATTAGGGATATTCAAATAATTCATGAACTAGTCCTTTTCCAACCAGTTGAATTAGATATGAACAATCCTTCCAAACAAGAACATAAAGGACATACTTCCACTGATAAGAATTACCAACCCCTTGGTATTAAATATCCAATCATAGAGGTTGAATTCAAAATCAAATCATTTTTGATTCATCTTCTACCTCATTTCAATGGGCTATCTGGTGAGGATAAACTTCTTCATCTTAAAGAGATCCAAGTGGTGTTCTCTAGCATGAGGCATCAATGGGTTTATGAGGAACAAATCAAACATCATGAAATACCTTTTACATTAGATGACTCCACCATTTCATGGCTCTTCTACCTCCCTCCTGGTTCCATAACCACATGGAATGACATGAATCAGATTTGCATATAAAAATTAGTTCATGCTTCTTGTATTACTTCAATCCGAAAGAAAATATGTGGTATCAATCAATTCCCATTTGAATCACTCCCTATATACTAGGAGAGGTTCAAAAATATTTTTGCATCCTTCCCACACCCCCAAATACCTAACTGACTCTTGATCTAATACTTCTATGAGTGGTTATTGGCTATGGAGAAAACTCTCATTGATTCCACAAGTGGTGGTGCTATTTTCGATAAAACTCCTCCATCTATAAGATATCTCATAAGAAACAAGGCTGCAAACACCCAACAATTCAATAATTGAGTACATGCTCAAGTCAAAAAAGCCCATGATAGTCAATCAATAGAGCCGAACATGATGAAATAGTGGATGAATGAACATATAGGTCTTGTGTGACAACTAGTTGTAGAGTCCAAAGCCAGAGCCTCATCTTCTCCACAATTTCTGGTCCCTTGAACTATCAAGAACTGTGGAATATGTACCTCCCCATCTCATACAACTAACACATGTCCACAACTTCAAGGTGACCTATCTAATTCATCCAAAAAAATAGATCTCAATGATTCATATTCTCCGAGGAACACCAACCTTCAACAATCAAGTTAGTTCATTAGAAACTTCAACCAACCCCACTCTGAGCCCTTCTCTTATACCTCCAACCAAGGCATGTGGTATGGTAATCCCATTTCCCATCCCCATCCATTTCCTCATCAAAATCCAAAACAATTTCAATATGTTCAAGGTGGTGGTAACTTCTATCAACCAATCATCCTCCTGGATTCTACTATCCCAGTGAGCCTTCCCAGTTCCCAAACCAATACAATTGTTTTCCCAAGAACCAAAATCAATGTAATCCCAATCCGGGATGAGACTCTTTTTCCAAGAACCCATGAGAATATGCTGCAAAAGATCTTTCCTCCATCTCCCATTCTATACCTAGAAACATTGAAAAACATTTGACCAACTTTCTTCCCACCTTCTCCAGCAAGAACAATAAAATTCTTCTCAACTCCCACCACAACCAATACCCAACCCCAAGGGTAACGTAAGTGAAATTTCACATAGATCAGGGATGAAAATTTCTATTTGTCAAGATAAGTCCTCCATGTCCCCTTTAAATGTTTACCTAGAAAATGAAAAGAAAAACAAACATGAAAATAAATCTGAATCCATTCCCTCACCTTCTTCCATTCCACATTGGAATCCAATTCCATTTCCTCATAACATTTCAATGCCAAATAATTCCTTTGATCCCTATCCCGAAATTATCAACATGATTAGTTGTGTTGAAGTCTACATTCCCACATAGATTTCGTAAAAGAAATCCATAAGTACGCCATGTTTCTTAAAGAATTTTTCACCCATAAAAGGAAACTTAGGACCTTTGAGAATATTTCCACCCAGTAATCTATTCGCATAATGTGAAATGATTCAAGGAACATTACAGTTTCATGCCAAATTCGATGTGAAAAAAATTGGTGATGCACTCATAGACCTTGGATCCTCAATTATTGTCATGCCAAAATCCATCTTCTCCATCCTTGGTCTATGTACCATACATCCAATGGGTGTTTTAATTCAATTGGTTAGTCAATGAACTGCTAGTCCTAATGGTATAATCGAGGATTCCATTTTTGTGCCAATGATCTTATCTTCCCTACTGATTTCTACATCCTTGACATGGATGGTGAGACAAACACTTATTGATCTCCCCTAATTCTAGGAAGATCATTCCTAATGACAATGCAAACTCATATTGATGTCCATTCATGCATCTTATCCATAGAATTTTGTGACCAAATTGCCATGTTCAACATTTCCCTGCCATGCGATACCCATATGAGGATCACTCAACATTATCAATCCATGCTTTTGAGGACTCTTCTGAGATCCAAATGAACCCCATTACATAATGTTAATCATGTTCTAATGAGAGAGGATATTTTGAAATATTCTCCTTGATAAATCAAGCCATAAATGGTGAAGATGATGTGGACCATTCATTCATAGAATCCATTAATCTAGAAGAACATGAAAACTCTCTCGAATCCAACATAAACAATGATCTCTACTGCTCTACCTTTGAGAGTATTAATGGAAATTAATCCAAAGAAACTGAAGTCCATTCCTCCATTTCTGAGTTTTTTAACCCACAAATGAATTATGAGATTGATATGAAACCTCTTCACGAACACCTGAAATATGAATTCCTTTTTCATGATCACTCTTATCATGTCATTATCTCTACTTCACATACTGAAACTGAGGAGTCAAAAAATGTTCAGGTGTTAGAGTAAAACAAAAAGACCATAGGTTGGACCCTAGATGACATTCTAGTAATCAACACTTCTCTTTGCATGCATAAAATCCATCTTGAAGAATCACCCAAACCAAATAGACAATGATAAAGAAGACTTAATCTACTCCTACATGAGGTAGTTTGGGAAGAGATCACCATGCTTCATCAAGATGGTATTATCTACCCAATTTCTAATAGTGAATAGGTTAGTCCAATTAATGTTATACCAAAGAAGGGAGGAATAACTGTTGTCACAAATGAACATGGGGAGGTATTCACAAATCGAGTGAAGAAAAAATGGCGTGTGTGCATCAAACATATTAAATTGAATGTTGAAACAAGAAATGATCACTACATATTCCATTACTTGATCAGATGATAGAATGATTAGTTGTAAAGTCACACTATTTATTTCATGATGTATACAATGGCTACTTAAATCCCAATTTCACATCAGGACCAAGAAAAGACTATATTAACCTTCCCCATTTGAAATATATGCATATTGGAGAATGCCTTTTGGAAATTGGAATACTCCTACACCATTATAAAGGAGTATGATGAGTATATTTTCTAAATTCATTAAAAATTTCCTTGAGGTATTCATAGATGACTTTACCATTTACGGTCAGTCATTTGAATCACTCTTGAATTCACTTTCTCTAGTCCATCAAATGTGTGTCAAGTGTAACCATGTATTAAATTTTGAAAAATTTCAATTCATGGTTTCAAATGGGATTGTTCAAGGGCACATGTTTTGAAAATATTGTATTGAAGTTGATCATTCCAAAATTTAAGTGATCCATTAACTTCCTAAACCCACCTCCATTCAAGACATCCATTCATTCTTCAATCATGCTGGTTTCTATCGTCGATTCTTCCATAACTTCAGTAGGATTTTCCTCTCACTCAATTGGATTCTACAAAATGATGTTACTTTCCATTTCTATATAGTTGTAAAGAGATCCATCATTGATCTCAAAACTACTATTACATCTTCCCTGATAATCCAACCCCCCATATTTGTCCATACCCTTTGAGTTGATGTGTGATGCTTCGGATAGAGCCATTAGGGAAATTCTTGGTCAAATAATAGAAAGGAATACTCCTATCAACAATTATTCCTCAAATATTTGGATGAATCTCAATCTCACTACACTGTCACTAAAAAGAAACATTTATTAGTGGTTTTTGCCTATGATAAATTCCAGCCCTATATATTAGGGTCCAAAATCATCATCTTCATAGAACACTCTACTATAAATTTCTTACTCAAGAAAAGTGATTCCAAACCAAGGCTAATAAGGTGGATCCCAATACTCAAATATTTTGACCATGAAATAAAAGATAGACCATGAAAAGAAAACCATGTGGATGATCACATGAGTAGAATTTTTAATTCACCTCATTCAGAAATCATTGATCCCGAATTCCCCACTAGGAATATTTCATCTCTCACTCCAAAGTTACCATGGTATGCCACAATTGTAAAAAACTTGGTTGATGGTATTTTTCATTAAATTTTTTCAAGTGATCAAAAAATCATGCTGAAATGTGATTCAAAATTCTATTTCTGTGAAGATAATAAAAATTCGAAACTAGGGGTGATGTGGTAAATATAAAATGTTTTTATGAAGATTAAAATTCCTCCATATTAAAATTTTATCACTCACTTCGCAGAGGTGGCCACATTGGACCACAATGGACCTTTCTAAAGGTCATATAGTCTTTATTATTCTAGACTTCACTCTTCAAGGACTCACATGTGTTCTGTAAATCTTGTCTCACTTTCCAAAAGAATTACACAATCTAAAAAAATGAAATTACCCAAAAACCATTAATCATTTGTGAGATCTTTAATGTTTGGGGAATCAATTTCATGGGACCATTCCCTCTTTCCAATGGATTCTCATAAATTATTCATGCGGCCTATTATGTTTGTAGGTGGGTAGAGGACAAACACACTAGAACGGATCATTAACATACTGTTAGTGAGTTTCAAAAAAACCACATCATCCACATATTTGGAACTCCATGTGACTTGATGAGTGAATTTGGAACCCATTTTTTTAATAGAACAATGGAATATCTTTTAAAAAATAATGCTTTTATATATAAAACGTCAACTGGAAATCACCCCAAAAAAATTTCATGGATGAACTTTCCAATAGATAAGTGAAAAGAGTGCTTGAGAAAATTCTAAAACCCACCCGAAAAGACTGGCATGAAAGACGTGTTGATGCACTTTGGACTTATTGAACTACCTATAAAATATCTATTTGGATCTCTCCATTTCGACTAGGTTTTTTTAAAGCATGTCATTTGCCAATTAAAATCCAACATAAGTCATTTTTTGTTGTCAAAACCTATAATTTTTATTGTGAAAAGTCAAGTGAAGAAATTTTGTTATAGTTGACTGAATTAGAGGAGCTTCGACATGATTATTATTAGAATTCCATTCTATACAAATATGTCAGTAAGTTACTCCATAAAAAACACATCCTAATAAGGGTATTCCATGAATTTGAAAACATATTTTTTTTTCAAATATCGATTCGTCTTCTCCCAGTTATTCTTAATTCTCATTGGGAAGGTCATTTATTATTTCTCATGATTACCCATTTAAGGCATTGTAAGTGGAAGACATGTCATCCAAAAAGGAAGTCATGGTTAACAGACATTGTTTATAGCATCACCATGAGAGGACACACATCCCATTAACCACCTCGATCTCTATCAGATCAAAAACTTCCATCGAACAACCACTAGATGGGGACGACGACCCACCAAATCCAAAATCGGGGAACCTAATTCTATTTAACTCTCTCTTTATCTCTTCCTATCTCTCTCTCTCTCTCTCCATTTTACATATTCTTACCCTCACTTTCATTTTTTTACCACTTTCATCATCACAGTTTTTATTTACTCTTTATGTTTTGTTTGTATGTGTCTTTATAAATAAACAAAAACAAAACCTAGAAAACTAAAAATTAATAATAAAAATCACTAAAAAATTTGGAAAATAAAGTGTCATAATTGATCCCCTTCATCTTTTGAAATTTTTTATAACAATTTTGTTGGGTCAAAAGAAATGATTTCATCTATTTTTTTTGTGTTTTCATCTTATATCTGGATAAATAATTTTGTGTCAAAACCAAAAAAAATTGAATACAAATTTTTTATTTGGAAAATGATTTCCCCCAACCATGAGGTTCAACATTTTCTTTAATTCCAATTCCACTTATGGAAATATTTTCCAAATGTGTTTTTTCAACCCTGATTGTGTGTCTGGATTTTGTAGACCATCGAGTTGAATTTCATAATTTTGTGTGCATTAATATTGGAGAGTAATTTTCTGAACCTCATGAGAAAAAAAATATCTGAATAGACTCCCTTTAACCTTACATTAATCCTTCATTTGAATACCCATTCTAGCTTAGGAAAACCATTTCACTAATAGCCACATTACAAGCCCAATACCATATTCCATCCAATATCTATATAGATTTTCATTGTATGATTTTTTGAAATTTATGTGAGGAGGATGGATTTAATTTTTGGAACCCTTTGATAACTTCACCATGTTATAAAATAAGGGAGTTAATTCATCCATTTTAGTGTGGGGTGGGTTATTCATTTGGTTAGTTTTGGGGAATGTATTTTCATTTATATAAATTTATAAATGTTATTGAAAAGTGTAAAAAATAAAATAAAAAAACCAACAAATGGGTTGCGTCATGGATGGTTCAAAAATCAATCTTAATAAAACATTGATCTTGAAATAAATATTATAAATAGTGTCATGGTGAGATTAAACATGTGTTGGGAGATGAGTATGTGATTTTTTTCCTGTTTATGTTTACAAAAATACAAAGAAAATACTTATGTCATTTGGAGAAGTTTTGTGTTTTGTAAAAATTCACTCGTCTCATTCACTACCAATTTTCTTCCACATTTGTGTCTTGATTAACACAATTTTTTTCCCATAAATATGTGTTTCCATTTCATTCCATGTTTTATTTCAAAAATATTTTCCATTGCTTTTTCCATGTTTGTGTTTACCCCTTTTTCATCTCTTTTGAATACTAGATTCCAACCATCCCATAGCCACAGATAAACACCTTCAAAATAAATCTTGATTCTTATTCAAATTATGATAGGTAATTTAAGCTTATATCTATTTCAAACTCTATTATTTTCAATTTTTGTTGGTGAATTAGTGAACCTATAGAAATAAATGTTTATCATCTTGAGAGGACTATGTTTTGAGTGCACATTTTTTCTATTTCTAAATTTAAGCATGAAAAAGAGTTGATTTTGGAACATTATTTCTATAAACATATGAGGTGGAATTAAATATGGAAGAGTGAAATAGTCTAAACCTCCCCTACGTTGGGAAAACAAAAAAAATTATTTCTTTGTGGGTGAAAATGATTTTGTAAGTTTTTTTATATTTGTTGCTCATGAGTACATAAAAAAACCTATGTGTGGGGGAGCTAATGTTATTCAATTATTCAGAATATTTTATTTACTATTTGTACTGATTTTCAATGAAAAGTGCATAATTTTTTTGAAATACTAATTTTTTAATAATAAATGTATGTTTTGAGAATTATTTCATTTAATCAAATCAAGTCGGTTTACTGTTTTAATTTTCATGAACACCCTAATTATACCAATCACAAGATTCATGATTTATAGGGTTCCTTACTCAAATTAAAACATTTTATTAGAAGGTTCCTTTAGGAAAATATTCCATTTGGAAGGCCATATAGTCCACATGAGAAGAACTAATGAATCTAGGAAGAAAACCAGATCATCCATAATGATTGAGTTATTGGTCTAAATCCTGAAGCCCAAATTTTATGAAACTCCACCATATATTTGTGATTATCCAAATAAATCATTGATTAAAATATGAAGGTCTTAATATAACCACAATGTGCCCAACTAATGCTTTGAAGTCCATCCAACCATTCTAGCTGAGAATAAAAATCGGGACACTATTCATGACTTTTACCTGATATACTTATCAAATCAATCTGTGAAATTTCATTTTGAAATATAAGATATGTAGGGTCCAACATTTTAGAATATTTATTTTATTATAAGTCATATTCATATTCATAAATCTATTCAAATTTCATCCATCAAAACAACATGGATAGAAATGTACAGTTTAACATTGTTTATTAAAACCCCCATAACATTGGCTTCATAAGTCCTAATGCCTCCAAATTTTCAGTGTAGACTAAAAACTGTAATATCTAAAAAATTTAAGAAGACTATTTCTCTAGATTCAGCTTTTAGAAATATCCAATTGGAGATGAAATGGATTGGTAGTTTTCAAATTCAATCATCCACAACAATGGGCTATAAATACATCCCCCTCCTCTCCTTGCAAGACGTTGGAAATTCAAAATAGATTAGGATCAATTAGAACGAAAAAGGCTCTGCCAAAATCCTGATGGGAAATTACAAACTCAATTTTTTAGTTGAGATACCCTTACTCTTTTCTATGATTTCATTTACTTTTTCATTCTTATTTGTTGTAATCTTGTATGTTTTTGTTTTTTAATTCTATTTTAAGGAAAGTTTCTTTCTCATAATCACTTTTAATAATCCAAAATATATTATTAAATATTTATACTCTTAAAATAGTTTAAATAATTTTGTATCCCCTTCCCTTTATTCTCTTCACATTCAATCGAAATTTTGTATTTAACATTAACTTCAGTGTTTTCGTATGTGTGTTCGGTGCACCACTCTTCTTCTATCCCTTTATTTTTATTCTCTTCTTAATTAATCATCAAAAAATTATCACCAGATTTTTAACCAACCAAATGGATGATAAAATATTTCATTTTGGTGATTCATAATTTCAGGATATTAAGTAATTGATTGACATTGCAAAATGAATATTCTTTAAATTAATATTTTGAATGTTCAACTTAATATGTCATGTGTTAATGACATGATTTTTTAGAATTTGGATTCCATGGATTATTGTAATCACCAATAAAATACCATAAACAAGTAATGATAATTATTAGAACCCTAAGTTAGGTTACGATTTGGATTAAATCTTTAACAGTTGTGAATTCTGATCAAATTCATCTTGTGATGTGGGTTTTTATTTAATTCAATATGAATCAAATCACAAGGATGCCATAAGCTTAAATCCCCAATAATGAAATCACCCCAATCGTTATCAATTTGTTAAATCATAAATAATCTATTAATCAATTTCATTTTCACTATGAAACCCCCCAATCAAAATACAATAAACATAAAACAATCGACTATTAAAAAGTATCATTACTGAGGATCTGACCAGAGTGTAGCTATACACATTAGTAGAGAACGATAACCTATAATGGTCAATAGGTGATAATAATCCACGCATTCAGTTGAAATAAAAGATAATGTTATGTTTTCAGAGAGTAATATGTTTTGATATTATTTTTTTCATAATTCACTTATGATATAAATATTTAGAACTATTTATTAAACCCATTTTTAAGGGTTCATGACTATAGGAACCATTTCAATGATGTATTATTTGGAAAATTTGTTGTTTATCTCAATGAGAGTCCTAGTTGTATATGAATTAAAGTAATAAATTTTATTTTTATAATTAACAACGTTTAAATGGAATGGTTTTAAACCACTCAAAATAAAATAAAAAATATGTTTCCTAAAAGATCAAGTGGTGAGTACTATGACATAATAAAGGTCCAAAATTCAACAAGAGGACGATATGAGAAAAATGACTTAGGTAAAAGTCTCAAATAAACAAGAAGAAGTTTTATATAATGAAAGGGGGTGTATAGTGAAGTGTAACTAAAGAAAAAATAATAGTTTAGATAAAATATTAAAGAAAAATACAAGTCAATATTAAGGAACTAGTAATGGTTTTATGTTCTAAATGTGGGGATCTTGGACATTATACAAATCGATACGCATACCCATAGGATAATGAGGATAATAAGCATTATAAACCTAAAAAATAAGCGTGATATTATACAATGGTTACCATGGATATCTAAAATTATAATTGAGGTACACTTATCATCCTCTACATAATTATTGATGTATATGGAATTTTAGTTTTTGACACTCAGGTATATATTTTATGTTTTATAAGAAAATCAAGTAATCCCCCTAATGATTTGATATTATCTTCTATTATTATTGTTACCCAATATTATGTTCATGGGAATGTTCTATAATTGATTCTTTTTAATTCATCCTTTATGGGTAATTAATGTTATTTTTGGAATTAACATACTATGTTTACATATATTGTACATCAATTTAGAGATTAATTAACTAACAATTGATATTTCAAGTCACCTTTTCTTCATCCATACTTTTAAGGATGAATATTATCCCTCTTAGAAACTTTATTCCAATAAATGATTTATGACACCTACTTATCATGGATTTTTAACTAAAATAATTAGAAATAAAATAAATATTTGGATATGCCTCGTCGGAGTGAATAGATGAGTTTTAGTGCAACACTCCTTGTTTTTTAAAATAAATTTAATGACATGCATGGAATAGTGATTCTCCTCAAAATAGAATTATGTTCGAATTATACATATTGAATAATTGTTAGAGTGCTTTTAGTGAATTTTTCATAAGTACTTGAATTTTTTGTGAATATTGAAATATGGTAATTAACAAAATATTCTAAATTAATGAATTTATGCCTCATGATTGATTCATGGATGATTTAAAGGTCCATTGGTTCAAACTCACATGAACTAATTATTTTTTTTCATGCCAGAAGAATCAATACAATTCATAACATTTGGAAAAAATATTAAACTAATGATTAAAATAATGTAAAACCCCTCCTCTCCTCCACTATAAATACCACCGTCACCCTCTCTTCTTCTCTCACCAATCAAGCCTTGAGAAATTTATATGTTCTAAAAAATAATTTCCCAAGACCCACCCCCATGTCCAAGACTACTTGGTCTCCCAAAAATTCCAAAAAAAGGGCCTTTAGTAGGATATCAAGGAGAAGAGATCAAGAGGTAAAGATCATCTTTCATTTTCTTTTGTTTTTTTTCAATTCATTCTTTTCATATAATCTATTCCCCCACCCTTATACGAGAGGAATAAAAGCACCAGTATTATATATATGAGAGATTTGTATCATTTTTATGTGCAAAATTATCAATATTATTCCTCTCCTAATCCTCTTTTTATAAAAATAAAAACATCATCTGTTATGTGCCGATTTACAAAAAACATGAATGATGTGATTCAATTTCCATTACATCCCTCAAAAACATGTTAGAAAAACGTTTTAATGGGTAAAACAGATTTAAATGTGTATGTAATATCATCTTTCATGTTATATAGTTAACATATATATATATAATATTATGTTATACAATGAAACTAGTTCGTGATTATCAAAGATCAACTATAATGATCTAAACAAATATAACTAAAGATTTGTCTAATGATTTTTTCTCCAACCGTATATACAAAATGATTTATAGAATAATTTTATATTCTAGAAAAAATTAATTATATATCATTACACAACAATAATCTCATTTCCATATTACATGAAAATAAAATACTAACTGGCCATGAAAATCCTGTAAAAAACGCACCTGAAACAATGAAAGGAACAAAATAATAATAATTAATGGGTGAAATGATGTTATGAAATGATCACATAAGGTGTTATAAACATGAATATGTTTTCGTAAGATATTAATAACTCTCTTTTAACCATTATACACTAGTTTTAAACACATTTTATGAATAATGAACCTGAGGTAAGGGAATGATTAACCAAATTTCTATTCATTGGGTTATACTTGGACTTCATTATTTATGAGGTATTAAAATTGTTTTTATGATGATTGTTTTATATATTATGTTTAATTATATGTATTTATAGTGTATATACATATTCCATCCACTCTATTATGTCTCACTTCTATTATTAGATATTTGTGAGGGGGATTCCCTTTAATATCTTCTTTTAAAAATTTTCATTACAAAATTCAAAAGAAATGTTTTTATGTAATTATTCACATTTTATGATTTTTTTGGTTCTTGGGAATTGTATCTAATTATGTTTTGGACCCATATCTCCTTCCAATGCATTTTGTATATGTATTTTGTATTTTGGCAATATGGTTTCTCCAAGTGTAAATGTGATGGTTACACAATAAGGTAGTCGTTAGGGTTAAATTGTATTATTGAAATGAGGGATTCAAATCATAAGGTAACAGAGTGGGTTAAAATATTTTTTAAGCAATTACGCATGATAAAAATATGGTTCTATTTATATTTTTTATATTATTTTGGAAATCTAGTGAAAATCTCAAGATTCACAAAGTAAGTATATGTGGGTTACAATTCTGTATTCTTGAAAACGATTTCATACATTTTCAAGTATTCATAGAATAATGTTTTCTTACCTTGGATTTATATCCCTTAAAAAGGTTTTTGTTCTCATACCATGTTTTCAAATTATTTTCATAGGTTATATAGATGTTTAAGACAAAGAAGGAATCCAACATTAATGTTATGATGATTTTTCAAAAAAAGATGTTTTATTTGATAAGTTTTATATTTTTGAAGAAATGTTTTTTATTCTTGTTTTATCCACTATATATAAGTTTGGAATGTTATGTATGTATTATATCCCAATTCTCTAAAAATTTAAACTTTAAATTATCGTAAATGTGAAAGGAATTGCGTTCTTGAGAAAATTCAAGATTATCTTATATAACAAGTTTTGGTCCTTATCGTTTGTATCAGAGGATGGTTATATAATATTAGGGGTTTAGATGATGTCAAATGAATACCATAAATGATTTTTAACCTATGGTTAATTTGAAAAGTTATAGCATTTTAAGATTATCGTGGTTCATTAACTACGATGTGATTGTACAAAATAGTTTTCCACTAAAGAAAAAGGGAAGTCGAAGTGGAAAGGCACTGACAGGACAATATCCTTTTGAATATGTATCCTGGAATGGTAGGTATTGGAACAAAGTAGTTAGTTTTAGTAATGTCTAATCTAAAAATTAAAATAAATCGTTTTTGAATCCATGAAGGAGATCAAACAAAGCTACTACAATGGATCATCACGATAGCATAACACCTTAGGAGGAAACACCATCCTCCCTTTAGTGGATATTTTATACCAGTAGTGGTTGAAGGATGAATTAAATCCCTTGAAATGATATTATATGTAATGGGATGTTTAGATAATCAATTGGCATGTCTTTCATTTTTTCATTTGGAATGTGAAGCTGATTAGTGGCAGTAAATGGTCCTGAATTTTAGGGATAGAGAGTATATTGAAGCCTTAGAGTGGGATGAATATAAAAGTATTTTTATTTAAAATATATTTTTCAAAGGTGGGTCGACATAGGATAGAGAATAAATTAAATTAATTGAAGCAAATGTATGAAGATTTAGTGGTTCTTTATGAAGCGAAATTCACACGACTAGAGAGGTACACTTCAAATATTATTCTGGATCTTGATAGAAAAATAAACCATTTTTACTCCAGATTGAAGCCAAGATGTCAAAGGGAATTGGATTCCCTTGAGTTCAAAAGTTATGAGAAAATTTTCCAATAAAATGATAGTGTATAAATGGAGTTTTCTGATGAAAACATGTAATTAAAAAAAGGATAAGAAGAGGTCCAGATGGAAAATGATATTTAAGAATCAATCATATAAATATGATGGTATGAAATCCTAGTTTCGAGTTTTTGAAATGTGTGTTAAAAAGAATATATTGGGGAATGCCTAACCAAAATTGGGATGTGTTTTTGATGTGGTAAGTTTGAACATATGGACAAAAATTGAATTGAAAATGATCCTAATATTAATCCCTATAAGAAAACTGTAATGTTATTTAAATGTGGTGAGATGGGTAATGATGAAAATGCCTCCGCAAGCAGATTTTTAAATGATGCAGCAAAGAAAGACAATAATTAAAAAGGGGTACTGAGATCATTTATGTCTACGTCAGTAGATATCGGGCCATCCAATGAAGTTCTATTAGGTACCTTATTAGTAGACTCGTATTTTTCTAATGTTTTTTTTATATGAGGTATAAAAATTCCTTTATTTCTATCATTTTTTCTAGTAAATTGGAAATATCACCTCAACAAATGAGACTATATATTTTTGTTAAAACACGAGGGGATAATATCACTTTAAAGAGGAATTATATGAATCTTTCTATTGTGGTCGATGGAAATACTTTACACACAAACCTTGTTTTATTCATTAGTAGAGTTTGATGTCATTCTGGCTATAGATTGGATTTATTTTTACCATTCTAAGATCGATTATAGAGCACAATATGTTTTTTTTTTCAGAAAGAGTTTTAGTTTTTATACATAAATGAATTAATAAAATTGATAACATATTAGGAAGCTGATAAACTATTGAAAAATGGAAATGAATGTTATCTTGCTCATATTGTTGAAAACAGAGGAATAATGTAGATTAATGAGGTCACAATGGTAAATGAACATCTAGATGTTTCTAATGATGAGTTACGTAGTGTTATACCTGTTCAGGATGTTGAATTCACAATTTACTTAGTTCCCAATAATAAGACAATTTTAAAATCCCTTTAGAGAATGGCTCAAATGTAACCTATCAAATTGAATAATTTGTTACATGAGTTTCTTGATAAAGGATTTACTCATCCTAGAACTTTTCCATGGGGTTTTCCTGTATGGTTCATTAAAAATAAACATGGCTCCATGATACATTTCATTGATTATATAACATTGAATAAAATCACTACTAAAAACAAGTATCATTTTCGTCATATCAATGACTTGTCTTATAATTTCTAGGGAGCAGCGTATTATTCAATGGCTGACCTAGGGTTGGGGTACCATCAGTTAAAATTAAAGGAATCAAACATCAGGAATACTACATTTCATATTAGATATGGGCATTATGAATTTTTTTTAATTCTCCTTGGGTTAACTAATACACCTACTGTATCCATAGATATTATAAAAAGAATATTTCAAGAGTCCATGGATACGTTTGTAGTTGTGTTTATTGATGACATTCTGGTATTTTCTAAAAGTAAAGTGGATCATGAAAAATATCTAAGGGTTGTTTTGTAAACCGTAAAGGAAAATAAACTATATGGAAAATTCTGAAATTGTGTTTTTTAGTTGAAACAGATTTATTATCTTGAAGAAAATATAAATTATTATGGAATAATAGCTGATCCTGTCAAAAAAAGTAGTTGATGAATGGGAAATACCTATAAATTGTAAAGAAATTTGTCATTTTCTTGGATAAGTAGGTTATTGCAGATAATTTTTTAAATACATTTCACGGTTATCTATCCCACAAACTATGTTTACAAAAAAGGGGTTAAATTAATTTGGAATGAATAATGTGATTTTTGTTTTTGAGAATTGAAGAAGATATTAGTGAATGATCCAATTTTGGATCTGACCTCCGAAAATAGTGAATGTTTCTTCTATAGTGATGCTTCAAAAAAGGGACATAGTTGTGTTTTGATACATAATGATCATGAAAATTTCTCCTGATTCAAGACTGTTGGTTGGAGCAGAGTAATCAAGGGGGGATTGAGTATCCATTAAAATTTCAATTAAAAAGTTTTCTTAAAAAGTTTCCTAAATAAAAATGAATACAGCCCAGTTAATCAAGGTAATATGGTTATAAAAGTTTAACTAATCAATTTACCTCTCAAAAGATTGAATACTTCTCAGTAATATCAATATGAGTTATTGGTACTACTTTTGAAGATGTTATAATAAGGAAAAATAGTTATAACTTCTATCCAATACTAACTATCAAATTAAAATCTTGTATTTTCATAAGTATATAGTAAATAAAAGAAAAACAAAATTAAATAACATAGTAGATAAAAAAGTGGTTAAATCTCAAGATGAGACCTTATCCACTCCACTTGGTGATCACCTGCCACTAAGAAGTTTCTATTAATACACTTGATCCACACCCTATATCAGGGTAAAAATAGTGCACATGACTATCAAGGTCACATGACCTCCTCCACATCTATTTTTCTATATAAACTACCTTGTCATGAAAGAAACTCAACCAGACTTTCTCATGGGAGTTAACAGAAGTAAATATATATTAGAGGAAGTCTGTCTTGTATCGTTCATTTTAGTGTAGTAGAAAGTGTATGTTTTAATACATACAAACACACACTGCTCAAATGCTTAAATATGTACACAACAGAGCCATGATTATGAGAAAGGGTTAGAAGTTCTCTAAGTGTTATTCTATGAATCTCTATACATGTTGGTTGAAGCATATGCATGTTTTGTGTACTCTTGTGAAAAATAGATTATCGCATGACTATAGGTTCGAAGGTGTAAGCTGTATAGCTCATGATCTTCTTGAAGGAGGTACTGTGAAGCTATTTTCAACCCTAATATACGGTAGTCCATCCATTTTAATTGAGATTTCTTCATGTATTCTTCAGTTTTTTTCTTTTTGTTTGTATCGATTCACTTTTCAAAAATTCTTTCACTTCTACTGCAAACTACTTCTCATATTCGTTTTCTAGTTCTACACTTTTAATTTTATTTCGTAGTGAATGGGTTGAAGATGACAAGATGCATGTATTCTACACCTCATACCTTGTGATGTCAGGTGAAATGTATACAACTAAATATTAATTATGTTACTGAATTTAAGTGACTCAAATATGACAGTTGAAAATTAAATTTAAAACGACAAAATAGATTAATGAATGGTGTCACAGTCTATCTAGAAACTTTATCACTTGGAAACAATTTCCCTATGAAATGATGCCTTCTTCTATGCCATTGAGCAGTGAGATAGTCATGATGGCATAGTATTATTGAGATCAGGCACTGGTAGCACATATGCAGTGTTAGAATCACAGTGTCTAGTGATTTTCTAAACATCGAATGGTGTCTTACTGATGGTAGCAAGGAACCAGTGTCACGGGCTTAATGAGATCTGGAACTGGTTATGGTGTCTCAGTCACGGTGTCTAGGTCACGGTGTCTGGATCCTTTTCCTGAAAACCAGAACTGGAACTGGTTATGGTGTCTCAATCACGGTGTCTCAGTCACGGTGTCTAGGTCACGGTGTCTAGTAGAGGCACCAGCGGAGGAACCTGCGGTACCATAACCCGTTGGTCCATTGATGCCACCAGCCCCAACATCAGATGGTGCATGCTGCTTGAGAGCATTGCACGAGTTCCAACACTAGCGGTCACCTAGTTTTACGGGAGAGATGGACCCTTAGGTGGCTGAGGATTGGCTGGAGGCTATGGTGAGAGTGCTCCAACTTGTAGGGACACCAGCAGATCTCATGGTGATCCTTGCCGCCATCCATCTACATACAGTAGTAGGAAGATGGTGGGGCTTGATGCTCAAGGTTCATGACGAGGTGATGCTTCTCTGGGCAGACTTTGAGAGCCTGTTTCAGGCAGACATTGTCCCATCAACTCTTTGTAAAGTGCACATACATGTTCTTCTTCATCTAAAGCATGAAAGTATGACTATGGCTCAGTACTCAGCGAGGTTCACTAACGTCTAACGTTACTCGAAAAATATGGCACGAGACCCTTTCTTATGGACCTGGACCTTCGAGCATGGGCTCAGGTAAGAGATCTTGGCTTTGATGATCTCACTCAGCATCCTGACGCAGGTGGACGTGGCAGGGGAGCTGGCTGTGTAGCTGGTGGTGGGTGACGATTTGAGATGTTACCGCCACCACCACCAGGAGGTCCACCCCAACTGCAGGGAGCAGGTGGAAACGGTAGATCTCAGCTTCAGGAAGTCGAGGCCTGCGATCACAGCGATATGGAGATAATACAAGGTAAGATCTGTGTCTAATCCACTATAGATATAGTACTTATAGACACAGGTTCCAGTCTTTATTTTATTTCCACTTCCCTTGTTCAGAGTTCAGAGATTCCGACAGAGCCGTTGGCTCGATCCTAACATATAAAGACTCCTACGAGTGAGGATTCGACAATTACGCACTGGTGCCGACAATGTGAGCTTACTCTAGGAGGCGAGAGCTTTGGCTGGGATCTCCTAGTAGCAGCGTCGAGGCCTTACGAAGTCATCTTGTGTATGGAATGGTTATCTATAATCCATGCTCATATTGAATGTATTAAGTCCAAGGTGCGGTGTTTCTGCACGGATGGGACCAGTTTTACCTTCACCAGTGAGGAGGGAGCCTTTACAGCGCAAGATGGACTTTCTCGGAGGAGAGTGCAGCTGATCACTCATCAGTGGTCTAGCCTTACCCTCAAAGATATTGATGTGGAGAGTTTGAGCTATCCTGTAGTGGTGGACCAGTACACATATGTTTCCCCTAATGATGTAATAGGTTTACCTCCTTGCAGAGAGGTGGTCTTTTACATCGACTTGTACCCTAGGACGACACTGATATCTACACAAGCATATCGGATGGCTCCTATGGAGATTCTTGAGCTACAGGTATAGTTAGAGGACTTTCAGGGGAAGGGATTCATTCAGCCAGGTGTTTCTCCCTTGGCAGCCCCGATTCTGTTTTCAAAGAAGGAGGATGGGAGCATGAGTCTTTGTGTCAATTATTGGCACCTGAACTAGGTGACCGTGAAGAACAAGTACCAACTCTTGAGGATTGACAACCTCTTTGACCAGTTGAAGGGATCCCGGTGGTTCTCAAAGATAGACCTTATATCAGTCTATCACTAGCTCAGAGTACGAAATGAGTATGTTCGTAAGACAGCCCTTAGTTTTCGGTATGGCCATTACAAGTTCTTGGTTATGCCATTCGGTGAGACAGAAGCTTCAGTAGTGTTCCTGGGAGTCATGAGTAGGATATTTCAGCCATACCTTCATCGCTTTGTAGTAGTCTTCATCGATGATATTCTGATCTACTCGTCTAATGAGGTGGAGCATGCCAATCACTTGTAGGTAGTACATGACACACTCCGAGAGCACCAAATTTACGGTAAGCTCTCGAAGTTCTAGGTATGGATCCGAGAGATTCCTTTTCGTGGACATGTCATATCGGAGGATAGAGTTGTAATGGATCCAGTGAATATTGAGGAGGTACATGCTTGGGAGCCATCCATGAGTGTGACGGAGGTATGGAGTTTCCTGGGTTTGGTCGGATACTATCGAAGATTTGTTCCAAACATCTCCAGATTTACAGCACTACTTTCAGTGATGACGAAAAAGGGGCAACCCTTCGTGTGGTCGGACAGATGCCATCAGAGTTTTCAGGAGATGAGACAGAGGCTGACTAGTGCCCCCATCTTGAGGCTACTGGAGGATGGAGTAGGGTACGAAGTCTACTGTGAAACGTCAGGGCCCGGGCTCAGATGTGTCTTGATGTAGGATCGAGAAGTTATCACTTATGGTTCTTGACATCTGATACAACACGAGCCGAACTATGATACCCATGACCTGGAACTAGCAGTATTGGTCTTCTCCTAGAAGATGTGGTGACTCTATCTAATGGGAGAGTGCTTTACAGTGTAATCTGGTCCCAAGAGTCTCATGTATATCTTATCTCAGAAGAACATGAACCTAAGAAAATGGTGTTGCCTTGATTTCCTCCAAGACTATAACTTTTAGATAATCTATACACCTGGGAATGGGAACATTGTAGTATATGCACTCAATAGGAGATCGGGTATATAGCTGCTAGGTGAGGTGATGGAGCAGTTGGCCACTTTGTAGATATCCTTTGAGGATAGGGATAGAGCAACATTTCATCAGTATCTTACAGTCACTCCCCCTATTCTTTAGTGAGTTAGGGAGGCATAATGTGGGGACGCTGACTGCGAGACACGACGTGCTCAGATATCCACAGGACAGGCACCTGATTGATTTTCTAAAGTTGGGGAGCACGTTATCCTCATCAGAGGACGTAACACGATACCAGTGTCACATCAGGAGGAATTGTTGAGGGAGTTCCACATATCCCCTATAGTGGTGCATCCAAGAGTGGTGATGTTGTACCTGGATCTCTGACAACACCACTGGTGGCCAAGAATAAAGAAAGCAGTAGCAGAGTTTTTCTCTCAGTGCCTCACATGTCAGCAAGTGATGGCGGAGAATCAGGTACCTGTAGGCTTGGTTCAACCTTCAGAGGTACCAGAGTGGAACTGGGATGGGATATCCTAGGACTTTGTGATGGGGCATCCACAAACATCTATAGGTCATGTATCGATTTGGGTGATCGTTGACCGACTCACCAAGTCAGCCCACTTTCTACTGATCAGAGAGCAGGGTTCAGTAGAGAGCATGAGACGACTATATGTGCAGGAGATTGTACAGCTACATGGATTACCATCAACGATTGTCTCCAATCGTGACGCACATTTTACTTCTTGGCTATGGATGGGTTTGTAGGAGGCTTTTGGGACATATCTTCGTTTGAGCACCGCCTTCCATCATCAAACGGATGGCCAGACCGAGCGGACCATTCAGACCCTCGAGGACATGTTGAGTTCTTGTGTCCTTGACTTCAATCACAACTGGGAGGATCACTTGCCTTTGGTGAAGTTCGTATAAAACAATAGATATCACTGCACCACATGGATGGCACCATTTGAGATGTTGTACGGGTGACCTTGTAGATCACCTTTGTGCTAGACTGACCCATGGGAGTCAACACTCATGGGGCCAGAGATGGTACATGATACCACATAGAAGGTGAAGATCATCTAGGAGCAGATGAAGACTGCACAGAGAAGGTAGATGTCATATTCTTACAGGAGACGGAGACCTCTAGAGTTCGAGGATAGAGACCATGTGTATCTACGGGTCTCACCCCGATGAGGTTTACAGAGAATTGGCTGAGACAACAAGTTATCTCCATGGTCATCAGACGTTTTGAGGTTCTCAATAGATTTGGTGAGGCGGCATACTGCTTAGCTCTTTCACCTCAGTTTCACCAGGTGCATGACGTCTTCCATGTGTCCCATCTGAGGAGATACATGCATGACCTTTCTCATATCATCGGCCATGGAGAGCTAGACGTCGATGATGGGGAAATTTTTTCGGAGGTTCCAGTAGAGATTGAGGATCCATAGGAGCGGGTCCTTCATGGATGGTTGATAACTCTGGTGCATGTTCTCAAGCAGCATGAGAACCTCCAAGAGAGCACATTGGAGTGGGAGGCTCAGATCTATGACTAGTACCCCCACTTTTTTTACCAAGTTCTAGTTATGGATTACAGGGACATAAAGCCCTGAGGTGGGGAGAATGTGAAGACCCAGAATTTATATGGACTTTTTTTAATAAAAGGTAATCTTATGAGTCCGCAAAAATTGATGGAAGGTGATTCTGGGGCCTAGAGTGCCCGAAATGAATTTCTGAATGTTTGTTCGGGTACGTTCAGTAGACGTACGAGCGGGTATTTTTAACTTTTGAAGCGGTGCTTGGAATTGAAATATGAGGGCACAGTTGAACTCGCAGCACCGATATTCACTTAAATATACATTCACCTCGACGACAATTGGTCGAGGGCGGATGTTAGTTTTTGGGTTTTTCATGAAAGAATAAAAAAATAAAGTTGTGTAGCTTTTATTTTTATTTTATTTGTTAAAACCTCCATGTGGAAGTTGAGAAGTGGGGACAACCAGACCTTAACCTCCCATGATAGGTTATGGTGGTGGGGACCACCTGAGCCTACCTCCAATGAGAGGTTATGGTGATGGGGACCACCAAAGGTCTAAACCTCTCAACTCCTTTATTAAATGTGGTAGAACCTCTTCAACTCATTCAATATTAATTATGCAACCCTCCTCCACAATAATTAATCCAACGCACCCCTTTAATTGTGCCAACCTATGAGATTAATTAACTCATTTTGAATTATTTTACCAAAAACATAATAGATCAAACAATATATTATTTTGGGGCTACCATTTCATTTTGGTGGATTTGGGATAGGTGGAGCTTTGAGAGAAAATCTCTCCAATGAAGAACACCAACGAAGAAGGCATCCCCTTCGATGTTTTCTTCTCTAAACTCCATAAAAGGATCTCCAACGATGCACAAACTGACAATTGAGGAAAACATTGAGGACACCAAAGTCCATCTCTTTGCAATGACTCTTCTTATTCCTTGCAACCTCATCGACGTCATCAAGAAAACGATGTGGGGGTTTATTTAATTTTTTTTATCACATCCCATGTACACCCCTTCTATTTCTTTTGTGGGTTGGGAACAATCAATGAGGGGTGATAGAATTTTTATGTGCATGTTCATGTTCATGATGAACCCTATTCTACCACCCTAACGTGGGCAGTACATGCCAAACTCACATGGCCCGACCCTTCCACAAATCTTGTGGTGTTTTTCGCAATGGAGGAGAATGAAAACCATCCATGGTTGGGGCCCAAGAACGGAGGTCGGAACCACCGCTAGCCACGACGAAGGAGATGGTGCAACGACGCCGCCCCACAGCCTCCGTCGCCGCCTCACGGCCTCCGCGCCAAGTGCGCCCACCTCCATCGTCGGTGGCTCCGCACAAACCCACAGTCGAGTCCCAACCCCGCAGCTGAGGCACTGCACTGCCGCCCCAGGGCTGGCCCGCCACCCCGCGGCCGAACCACCCCCCTGCCTGGCTGGACCCCCGCCCCACTAACGGACCGCCACCTCATGGATGAACCGACGTCCCGCGGCCTAACCACCATCCCCGACTGAGCTGCCTCGCGGCCTCGTGCCCTCGTAGCACCCTCCGCGATCATGTGGCTACCCCCAGCCCTCTGCATCCCCTCGCAGCATGCCGTGTTGGAATGAGCGGGTTGGGATGCCTAGTGGGCCAGGCTGAACCCAATGGGGTGGGCATCCCAGTGGGTTGGTCCGGACCCAGCGGGTTCGGCCAGGTCGACCTGAGTTGGGCCGACCAGGTCAGACCGAACCCAGGCCCACTACGACCCAATTACATTCTTTTGGCCATTATATTTTCATTGGACATCTGTTAGATGAACCTTCAGTGGTGTCAGAAACCTTGGAGTGAGTCGGTCCTTGTGAGTTATACCCCACTATGTTTTGGATTAAGATGGGGAACATTCAGGTTGGATCGAGCACACATCCAACGAGGCCCCCGGGACTAAAAGGCTAATAACTCACAGACCGAATGTCTGATTGATGAACCATATGTTATGTTGAGACCCCTATGACGTGACCACCCTTTGAGACACTTTTTCATGGAACTTCATTGCAGTTGGAGTAACGACCAGTAGCTTGTAGGGAGGATCCTCATGGAGACGAGTGAGCATAGTGCTAGAACCCAGTGGCTGGCTGAGACTTGACGACTGCTGACCGTTTTGACTCGGAGTGACTTGACTGGTTCTGTGGGGAGCTCCTTGGTGTCACAGCATACCCACGGTGGGGAGCGCCTTGGTGACATGGCATACCCATTGCCAGGAGGGGGTGAAACTTGGTGACGTGGCAGACCTACGGTGTGGAGCACCATGGTGACGTGGTAGACCCACGGTACTCGACAGGAGGAGTACCTCAATAGTCCAAGGATAGTGGGATGTGCCTCTGTGTGACACGGCAAGCCCACTATACTCGATAGAGGAGGAGTTCTCCAACAGCCGACGTGTTCAACATTGTGATTTAAAATGTTACTTGATACTACCCCTAGAATAAATTCTGGTGGGATCTGAGTTAGTACCTCTGTGTTTTCGTTATGACTGAGATGGATTACTTGATATGTTTGTTATATGTATAGGCATATACCTAAGTAGAGTTATCTGTTGACTTCATACATTGTGGTTTATCCTTGGTGGATTTTGTGAGACCATGAGGGTCTCAGGGTCCCTACTGAGTATCATTATACTCACCCCTGCATGGGCTATGCCAACACCTTGTTTTGTTGGATACAGATGGCAGACAATGTTGACTGAGGCTTAGAGTACCCGGACTGGAAAGTGCCCAGAGGTGGACTATACGGCATGACAATACACAGAGGAGACAAGTTGAATTCGAGTGCTGAGGAGGCGATCTATACCCACCCTTCAGGTAGGAACCTCAGAGGATGATCTAGTAGCTGTTTTAATCTTTCTTCCATTTTATTGTATTTCTGTTGTACTTATACTATTACTGTTGGGCTTGTATTTCAGCCCCTTTTCTACTTTCAACACTCTTTTTTCTATATATTCGACTTGCGTTGGTATTTTTCTATGTGACTGATTGTGTGTGTTTACAGGTTATAATGGTAATGCCTTCCCAATTTTAGGGAATACGCCTTTAGTACTAGTCTCCAGCCCCTGTCCTATGGAAGGAGGGCTTGGGGTTAGTCATGGCATGGGCCCTAGGGGATGGGTCGTGACAATCCCAGATAAAAAATATCATATTTTTGCACCAGGAAATGTCTATGTAATGATTGATTAATCAGTATATGTAAAACCATGGGCAAAGGAAAGAATCCTCATGATGAATGACAAATTGGGGGAGAAAATGAAAAGAACAACACGACTAATTGACCTCATTCATTATTTGTGTTCACCTAGATTATTTATTGTAGGAATTATAATGATGAATCAAAAATTTAAAAGTAATTCCCCCAAATAGTTATTAATCTAACCTATCTGACAAAATGACCAATTATTGAATCAATCGGTTGGTCAATTGATTCATGTTCTTCATAGAAACAAAAAGGGTAAATAATCTAATGAAAACAAACATCATTCCTCAATTCTGAGTGATCACCGATGAATAACCGAGATTCAGCATGATCGTTGGGGAGATATTCATAATCTATTGTGTTTCAATAGATGATCCATGATTCAATTGACATTTTTCTAAGATATATCCTTCAATACGCTCTCCAATGGTTCTAGGGATATTCCGATACCTCTAGGATTTCCCCATAGAAATCAATCTGATGACTCGCATTTCACTATGTCAATGAAAAATTAATAAAATAATTTATTATATTATATTATTCATTTCTACCCCAACAATGTCTTTTCGACAAATTACTTGAACCGACCATGATTAATTCTTTCCAAGGGTACATTCCACATTCATAATTAAATAGTTATTGAATATTTATGATATGAGATGCCTCTTATAAGGTATTACACTTTGGAAGTAAAATTACCCACATGTACTATTTAATATATTTAATATATTTCAAACAATTATTATGGAAACACGAGAACAAAAAATATAATGTTGTCTCAGCCCTTGGTCTACAAAACAATACATAAAATATCTAAAAATTAATATATGAAAATATGAGTCACTAAATTTTCCCCACCTCAAGGATTTACTTCCAAAATAACCAAAACAAGGAATATATAAAGAGATGTGAGTACTGAGCATGAATTTGATCCTCCAATTCCCATGTGATTTCATTAAGATTCATGTAAATCCATTGGAAAATTGAAAAAGTACTTGATCACCCATGAAGGATCCTTCAATTATGATCCTCAATATCTACTAGGTACTTAGAATTGGTAGCTTCATCATTAATTTCTAGCTCTACCCATTTGATAACATGTGACAGGTCATGCTCATACCTCCTCAAATACGACACATAGAATATGTCGTCTACCTGGTATAACTATAGCTTTACAACATAGTGGTATTCCACCTCACCATCAATACATAGTATTTGATATAGGTCTATTAATATCTGAGATATCTCATTGCCCCTACGAAATCTCATTATTTCACATCTAGGTGAAACCTATACGAACACATGGTTTCCCTCCTCAAACTCAATAGGCCTTCATCGTCTATCCGCATAAGACTTAAGAAGGCTCTATGTGTTATTCAACCACTCATGGAGGATTTGAACCTTTTTGGTAGCTCCTCAAATTAGCTCTAATCCCATAAGTGACGAATCTCATGAGTATCTCCGACAAAGTGGTAAATATCATGGTCACTGGTATCGATCCTCTAATTGTTCAATACTTGGAGTGGAATGGTATATTTTGTTTTATGAAAACTCCACAAGTTATAGGTGATCCTCCCAATAATGAGAAAATTCCAATATGAAATCCCTTATCATGTCCTCAAAAACCTGAATGGATCGCTCTGTTTGGCCTTTATTTTGGGGAAAAAACACTATGCTCAAGCATATCTATGTCTGAAGAACCTCACATAATCACTCCCACAACTGAGACATGAATCATAAATCATGTTAATAAATTATCATCATCAGAACAAAATGAATGTGGACTATCTCTTCCATATAGAGGCATCCCAATAACTCTACTAAACTATACTCTTAGATAACTAAGAAGTGGTTTGATTTTTTGAGTTTGTCTATGATCACCCAAATTATATTGTGTACACTAAACATATGTGGTAATACCATCATCATGACCATGGATATACTATCCCACTTCTACTCTATCACCATAAAAGGTTGAGCTAAACCTACTGCGACATGTTTCTCATCCTCCACTTGTTGAGATGTAAGGCATATGGGGATAGAATCTGAAACTCCATTATTCATCACTACCCAACAAAAATTATTTCAGAGGTCCTAGTACATCTTTATCACACCAATATTTTCAAGCAATGATATTTATTAAATTATTTCATAAAATCTTAAAATTCCGCTGGTACCATTAGGAATCCTCAGAAAATAACCACACACTCCACACCTTTAAAAATACATCAGGATCAGGTCCAGTGGATATATGAGTACATATGATCTCACAATTAACATCCCCAAGATATTCCTCCCTAACATGATGTAATGGCATAGGGTTAACAACTATCGAAAAGAGTTATGCTTCTCCATCTCCATCCACAATGGATAAATGCAATGAGGACAGCTGATATGGTGCCTCAGTCATTAAAAGAAATTATGATATCCTGAGGATAGCATATGCTACTACATTCCCCTTCATAGGAGTATATAAACTTTGGAAGTCATAATCATGGTTGAACTATATCTGTCACATGTATCTCATGTTATAATCCTTCTAATAGATGATATACTTATGACTCTTGTGGTAAAAAAAGATGCTAAACCCCTTGACCATTAGGCAGTGTCACGACATCATTAATAAAAAGGCCACCACTTCTAACTCAAGACCTTGGGTCATGTAGTTAAACTCATGTGTACAAAACTGACATGACCATTGGAAATAATATCCTACCTCTACATCATAACACAACCAATAACTATTTCTGATGCATTATAGAACACTACACACTCAACACCCTCCTCCAAAAATATCATGACAAGTTATCTTAATAATTTTTTTCTAAAATGTTGAAAATTCTAATGTATCCTCTTCATAAACATGATAGGATTTCATATTTATATTAATTGATCCTTAGGGAAGGATATGTAGGAGAAATTGTGTATGAATATCTAGAAGTAGCTAACCAAACAAAGGAATCGATGCACCTCTATCACACTCTTGTGTGGATCCCAATCTAACACCGAATCAACCTCTACCTGGTTCAATTTCACTCCATGTACTGATATAACATGTCTTGGAATTTGGATAGCATAAATCCATAATTAGAAATTTTATAGATTCATGTAAAGACAGTTCTCTCAGAGTACATATAGAACCATCCTTATGCGTCTCAGGTGTTATTCAACAATTAAAATGTACAAAAAGATATCATGAATGAAGACTTCCACAAATTGGTCTATGAATGGATGAATGATCACATTCTTGAGTCCAATGAAAACTATTGGGGAGTTCCCTACAATGGATGGAATCACCAGCTACACATAGTGAACATAGTGACATCTAAATGGTGTATTGAGTAAATTATCTCCTCTTACTCGCAACATGTGATAACCTGACCCAAGGTTGACCTTGAAGAACCATAAATCTCCTCCCAATAGATCAAAGTGGTCATCGATCCTTGGTGGTGGATACATTTTATTCACAGTCACTTGGTTCAATCAATGGTTCTCCATATATAACATCATACTATAATGCACCTTCTTTGTGAAAAAAACTAGGGCTTCTCATGGTAACATATTGGCTCTAACAAACCCCTTCCTATGTAATACCTACAACTACAACATCAACTCACAATGTTCTATGGGGTCCATTATATAATATGGCATAGATATTAATGTCATCCTGGGATGTAGAGAAATGCATAAGTCTATAACTCAGTGGGGATGTAAACTTAGAACATTGTCAGGGAAGACGTCCTAAGACTCCACAACCACTACAGGAAACTTGGAACTCATAAAATCCTCCTCACCAAGGATGATTATAGCCAAATGGTGATTAATATGATGCACCCTTCTATGAACGAATCCATATTATGTTTCTTGTTTTTCCTTTTCTTTGAACAATAACAACTTAGTTTCTTCACTGTGGACACACCATATCGTCCGCCTAAAATAGTCAATCTAGGAAGGAAAAATAGAAAGACATTTCATACTTATGATGACATATCAAGGCTTCATTAATTCTTTAAATATATCCCAACATATATTCTAACCTCTTAGAGTCAATTAAAACTGTTGAAACAAGTGTGTAATCATTGAGTCTTCTCTAATAGGAGTCTATAAGAGTTAGGGCTGACGAAAAGTGTTAAAAATATCTCTATATATCGAACAGTTTATGTGGAAGGAATGGAATTTCTAGAATATGTCCCTATAAGTACTTTTTATAAGGTAGAATATATATAAATAATTCCTTGTGTCATCCCTGATAACATAGGGTTGTAAACATTGACCGCATACAGTTGTCCCCAACCATGCCCTCCATCTCCCTATTTCTAGCATTGGACACCCAGGAGTGGTGGTGGTAAAAATTCAAGGCATCTACCACCACCTCATACTCTCTCATCCCCTCTTACACACCCTCGTGCCTATTAACATTCAATCACTTATTGATGCATCTACCTCGTCGGCCCATCCATGGTCTCTCTATTTGATGTAAGGCATGTCATACAATATCATAGAAGATATCCCATGTCATCAAATGAGCATTAATGCATCATTTTGGGCAATCTGGACCCATCCTGTGAGCCCTCAACAATAGACCTTATATCCAGGAACCTCCTACTAAAACAACTGACACGTCCAAGTACATGGGACTGACATTGGCTCCCTACAGTAGAGGTCTACGTGCCTGAATTCCTACTATCAGAAACCACTAGATGTATATGTTCAGCTAAGAATGTATCAACTACCAAATCACACTCTTGGTCCTCAGTATACGTAGGAATTTATATAGATGCATAAATTTCTCAAATTCTTCTTGAAATACATCACTATATGGTTTGAGCCATGAATAACTGGTCACAAACCATATCCATTGAGTACAAAAATTGGTTCATAAACCTTGTTGAATACACATATACTATTGTACTACCCTACTGGAGCAGTAAAAGCTCCAGGATATGTATAACCCTCATCATTATTGGATAAAACTCATCTATAAAAAGGATCTTAAACTCGGTCCATGCTAGAGATTCCTCTTAATAAGATTGGGTAACTGAACACTACCATCACTCTACATAGCCATGAATAAAGCACACTGCTTGGACCAACAGTTGATCTTCTAGTGTCTTGAACATATGAAAAACATGATCCACCACCTTAATATAGTCATAATCAGTCTATGGGTTGGGATTTTCTTGGACCCGAAGGGGTATTTATCATTGAAAATGGTGAATTGAGATTTCACACCTTATCATCTAGTAGGGCTGGTACCATCATCAACTCAGTGGGTGTTGGTATAGTTGGTTCACCATTTATAGATAACATCTCTGGAACTAGTCCTTGTATCGATGCCTCATAACTATGGGGGATGATCATCATGATCATGATGCAAAATTATAACGAGCAATAGTCATGGGGGAATCCTGAAATTAACAACATGTAATACGATTAAGGTTCATATATGGAGAGATGAATCAAGATGGAAATAGAAACCACAACCCATTACTATATGATGTATGTAACATTTTTTTCCATGGAACCAATTTTCCGAAGTACCAGTCGAAAATAAGGGAATTTATGTCCTGGTGTATGTATATGTCAGCTGCCGCACCAACACTAGAGTGTCTATGCAGAATGATGATCTCAAAACATGTAACATTATTTCCCCAAAATATTCTAAGATAAAATGGTATTAAAATAGAACAAACTACTCTGATACCACTCTTCCATGACCGATCCTACTGGGGACTATGTTACGATTCCCCATTCCCTCCTCCAATAGGCTAGGGTATGAGGACTAGCACCAAGAAGGTATACCATAAACATGGGTGGCCTAATCCTATGAACTTTTACACAAAAAAATATCACAAATCAATAGAAATGATATAACATAAAACAACTAATCAACTATTCATGAATGCATCTAAATCACACTACCAGAGTAACAAAGGAAGTTATATAATGATAATTGGTCCAAATACAAGATCACCGCAAGGAGTTATAAAGAAATGACAACCTAAAAGTAAAACTAGGACTACTATTAGAATACTTCCAGAACAAACCACAGTCTGTCCAGTATTACTAAGAAATATATTGTCATATTCCATCTACGACGCGGTAAAAAGGACAATTGGCATCCCAAGATATGATGAGTGTGGTCAATGAACATTCATGGGAAGAGTATATCAATACCCAACATGACACCAAAAAATGACCATGTGTACAACAAGGAAGTAAAATCATATTGAAACATGTACAAGTATACAACACATATATCAATAATATCTAGATATACTCAACAAAGACACAAATTCTCAAAGGTATGTCACAACAGTAATGCTAGCCTTAGATTCTACCATAAAGATTCCACAACACACTCATCCTGGAAAACACAGTCATGATTCTGATAACATTTATGATATCAGTATGAGATGTACTTCTTGTCAGGTCTTATCATAGTATTTACATGATGGATGGTATGAATAGATAAGATGACCATATAAGGATCACACCCAAGGTAATTGAGTATTTCAAAAATTCAATCTAGATTATACTTCTAAGTGGAGGATTGGTGCATGTGTTGTTTTGGTCATGAAGATTCAAAGTACTCCACCTAGGGAAGGAAGATGAATATATGATCTTACTCCAAGCCTCACACAAGGATTGAAACAACTCTATCCAAGAAGTCATGAGGAAGAGATCATTGTCCTAGGAGTATGAGATCATTCCATACTAACCCTCAGGGAATACATAAAGGGAACACAATCTAAGAATCTCATCCCTGATATAATGGACAAGGTATCTAATTCATGTTTTAAAGAGTTCATAGAATGTAATAGGGTTAAAAATCATGTCCCTTGACCCTAGGTCTAGCCCATGTAAACATATTGTGTATCATACCCATGACCATGTAATAGTACACATCGTTTCAATTGCCTTAATATTTTGATCATGTACCAATACATGGCTTCACACGTGTACTTGTACAAGAAATACCCTTATAGGGGACTACATGGTGTGCTTAAAACCATGTTCTCTAGTCTGTGACCACATACCCACCAAGGTAATGTTGAGCTAGTTGGGAGAGAAAACACGATGTGTGAAAGGGTTATATGAATTGTAAAACATAACTTTCTCTAAAATCCTAGAATCCTCACAAAGGGTCATACACGGAGGGTGTCGATGAGTTCCATGTGTATATTGCCAAAATTTCAAGATACCTAGATATAGTTTCATGCACCTCTATCATTCCTTTGGCCTTTGATCTATTGATCTTCTTACTCAAAAATTCTTAGTAAAGCCTCTTCAAGTCATTCTATTTCTGAACATCATGATCTTGGCATTCGATTCATTTTGTGAATGGTATCATTCTCAGTTCATCATTACATGTTGAAGAACACCAAATTGGTTATCCAAACCCATATAATTCACTATCAATTCCTTCGTTAATCCATCATTATGTCATACTGATGCAAGATCTACAATACTAGATTGTGGTACTAAAAATGATTTCATAACAATCGATTAATATGGATATTTCTAATCATGTCCCAAATAAATAAATCCCATGAAGAATGAATAACCAGGGGAGAAAAGAAAAATAATAATCAAGATGAACCAATCATGGTCGATGTTTGTGCCATCCTCGATTCGTTATCTAGATAAAAATACTGATGAATCAATAATCACAAGGTCATTTTCCCAAAACTAGGTTAATCTAAACCTTCTAGTAAGATGATCATTCTGTGGATCAATCCTTTTTTTGAAAGATTTATGTTCATCATAGAAACTATGATCATATAAAAAAATCAAATAAAAAAATATCCTATATCGATTTGGATCAATCACTATTGAAAAAATTAGTTTTTATGGGATCATGGGTGTGATCCTCTAATTCTAGTGCATGTCAATCTTTAATCGATGATCTGATCACCGTTTGTCTTAGAATGATCCTCCAACACTCTCTCCAACAGCTCTCTAATGGATCTGCAATGGCTCTTGGGTTATGTTGCTAACCCTTGTATTTTACCATAGGATTCTACTTAAAGTTTCTCATGTTACTATGTCGAAATAAATAAATAACATAATTTATTTATTTATTTTATTCATTTCTATGATCATGATGAATTTTCTATAAACACTTGGTGTTGATCATGGTTATCTTGTGCCTTTGGTATGATCCACTTTCTAAACTCTATGATGCCCTAATATTTCGGATATGAGCATCTACATAGATGTTATTCCACTTTTTCAGGAAAATTGCATGCTAATTATATTTAATATAATTAATATATTCCAAACATTTATTATTGGCACGCTGGTCCTTGGAATCACACTACATCTCAGTGCTTGTTCTTTAAAATAATCCATACAATATCCAAAACAAGTACATAGAAAATTTGATTCATTAAAATATGGTATACGAGAGTATTTATAACAATCTAAAGGGTAAACATGAGGGTTTATCACAATACAAAATGTTACATAGAAGGATTTATCCTAATACTTTGGGTACATGATAGTATTATCCCAATCCCGTGAAGATACAAAATTTTGTATGTTATTACATCCCCCTATTTGGGGTTATTCCACATATACTTGTTTTGTATCATGTTATTCCAAAAAATAATATTGTATTTTATTTCATGGAAATTAAATGTTTCAATTATTATAACTTATTTTTAAATTATTCCATAGTTTTATTTAATTTCAATATTTTAAAATTTTGTTGATATGTGTTTTGAGATAGTTAATATCTTTTATGATGTTATTTTACGTATTAATCACATACATAGCTAGTTATAAAAAATAGTTTTATACACAAATATAATATTTATGATATTATTAATATCTTATATGTAACAAAACTATTTTAAAGACCTTTGAACAGGATCCACTGACTGAAGTAGTTTTAGAGAAATTGACCGAACCAATCAATTAGCTAATGAGTGCTAAAATTTTATAGTTATTAGATAAAATATGATAATTAATAGACAATAGAAATTTAATTATAAAAGAAAAAGAATTATTTAATGATTATTTAATAAATTTTATTTTTCGATTATGGATGTTATAAGCACGTAACAATTGAGTAAGTACTAGAGGTTCTGGAACTCCCGAACAACCCTCTTTTTCATTTAGGTTAATTATTCGTTCACTTTTCCTTTATTTACAACCCTATTATTCACATTCACATCCACTATATTCTATTTATATATTCCAAAAGTATATTAATAGTTTATTTTACCCTTCATTTATGGGTATATGAATGTATTCGTATTTTCATTCTCAATACATTTAATTAAAGAGAACCATATTAATAAGAAATTTTCTATTTATTAACCCTTTCAATGTATAATTTTTTTATTTTTTATTATTCAATGAATTTAAAATAAAAAAAAATAATTTTTGGAAACATGATCAATTCCATTTATATTTTTATGGAAACCCTTATATAATTGTACCGTAAAAAAATTCATTTATCAATTTTTTTTTTGACAAAATAAGACGGATCCATTAATGATGGAGATCAGCAGAAATACAGTAGCATAGCCACGATGGAAAATGATTGAACCAAAGAAAATCCTCTTAAGGAGGGCCAATGCCTGCCATCTTGTGAGCGGCTTCATTCGCTTCCCTTTTAATAAATGAGAAAGTGCAGGAATTGAAGCCTTGTCTCCGCGAGTGAATACACCGGATAATGGGGCCGAAAGGTTGAAGCCCGCCGTCAGTGAGATTGATGGCATTGATTACAGTGAGACAGTCGGATTCGATGTGAATGGAATCTCAACCGCGATCTTTTGCGAAGTTTAACCCAGCAAGGATGGCGGCGGCCTCCGCGACTGAGGGATCCCAAAGTGCATAACGTGCTTCGTATTTGGCTGCGATAAGATTTCCCAGGTTGTCTCGGGCCAGTAAACCTAGTCCAACTGGGCCATCCTTAGGGAGAGAGGCATCCAAATTGATCTTAAAAATCCCTTCCGGTGGGGGGTACCAGTGTTGGGGAAGAGGATAGGGGGTGAAAATTCTTTTTTGCTAAGGATGGTTCTGCCAAACCGCAATCCATGACAATGCCCGGTCAATCCAAAATCTAAGGGGCCTCTGGAAATGATTGAAAATGGCCTCGTTCCGCCTATCCCAGATAATCCAAGTCAAAATGCACAGGGCGACTGCTTTATCCGGCGAAAAGGAGGAGCACCATCGCAGCAGGAGAGAGGTAAGATCTGAGGCGGCGTCTAGGGACAGCTCTATAGTTGATCCCCAGCCATTCCAAACCTCCTGGGCCCCGGGACATTGAAAAAGAGCATGTAGAGGGGATTCAGTCATAGAAGGGAAGAAAGGGCATGCGTTGTCATTTGAAAAGTGTCTGTAGGCAAGGAGGCTCTTAGTAGGAAGGATACCGGTACACACCTGCCACCAGAAAAAGCGAACTTTAGGGGGGAACATTAAGCTTCCAAATTGATGTCCAGGGCCTCGCATCTCCTTCTGTAATTTGAGCAGTAAGAGCTTGCCGGTAACCAGCTTTCACCGTATACTCTCCTGAGCTGTCGTTTTTCCAGTAGAGATGATCTGGCCCTGCATCTGGCACACAAGGGATACTCAGAATAAATCTCCTATCCCTCTCATTAAACCATGAGAAGAGTTTTTCCAGACACCATCCCGCCCATTGATCATCAAAAAGACAACAGACTGTGGCATGTTCGGATCCTGGATAAATAGGGGATGACGCCTTCATGCCTACCTGATCAATAAGCCAGGGATCAGTCCAAATCTTGACATATTCGTTATGTATGATTTATATCTATTATATAGAAAAAAATATTAATGTACATATAATTATGTTATGGTTTGTTCTAAAATGATATAGACCCCCCACAATTTATTGGTTAATATTTCAATCTCATGGGATTATGTTTATTGAGTTATAGTAATAAATCCACACACTTTGTTATGTGGTCTACGCTATGAGGTTTCACTAATTCTTATGATGTCAGATTTTATAATATTAAAATATTCTTATGATTCCATGGTATTTTTCTATCACATCCATTATTCCATGCTTCCATGTTATTATACATGATCCCTATAATATGTGAAATTATTTTATGTTCCCAGGGTGTCATATTTCATAATAAAAGTTCAATGGGTTTCTTAAGAAAATCATAGTGATGGAAATAAATTAGACGTATGTTATTTTTATGTTGGTGTATTATGTATATATTCTCACAATGCAACTTTAACTCATTATTTCTAGGTTTTTTTTATGGATTTCTATATAAAAAATGTTATTATATTTTAATGAAACTCATGTATCTTTAGTTAGTGTCAGGAAAAGATATAATTATATTAAGGGATAAGTTTTGATGTCTTAAAAAGAAATACACCATGTATAACCTATATTGAAACCATGAAATTTAAAAGTTAGTGTATATTAGTATTTTATGATTTATTATTTATATGTTAGAAGTTTACCATTAAATATATTTATTAATTTGAGTATTCTCATCACTAAATTAATTATGGTTATAGTAAATTAAAGGAACTAGTTTAAATTGGGGAGTGGTATTCTTATTATCCATTCACAAAAATGAAATAACGTATATTGTTATAGTTGTATGTATTCTCTAATATCATTTACATTTAATATTAATATTAAAAGAACACTTCCTTACATGGATGTTAAATTATTAGTGAGAACAGAAAATAGTGTTATTGTATAATATCAACTAAAGAACTCTTACCCAATTATTATTATTAACAAACCTTGATAACTCACATTATTATAATTCAATATTATACTGTTCCTGGAATAGATATAATTATATAGAGCCTACAATCTCCATTGGGATTGGGAAATAACATTATATATATTATAAAATCACTAGATTATATTTAATTTCAATGTAAATGCAGAATTTTCTTTAGAAAATAATATGAGTTGAAATAAAGATTTTAAGTTTTCTCATAAATATTTTTGTATCATAAAATTATTATTATACAAAATGATAAATATTTTATTTAAGAATAAAATTTATTAGGTTTAAAAATTTGTTTTAGATAAAATGGATTTCATATTTGGAATTAGGCCATTATAATTACCCATGGGGTGATTTGTTTTTTTTTTAAACAATAAATTACATAACATAAATTGATAAATATAGTGAAATATGGAAAATATGAAATCATATATATAAAATCATGAATAATCACTTCTATGGTAGTTTTATTTAGCTAATTTTGGAAGTAAAAAATACCGTGTAGAAATATTGGAGGTAATGGGGCCTTATGAGGTGTAGTGAGACACATAAGAGAACAGAAAAATAAAACATTCAATGATTTATACAATGTAATTCCCCTTACCAAAATTAGAAATACAACCATAACCAAATCATATTTATTCAATTTTAAAAACAATTCCTTTCCAAAATATACCAATATACCACCCCCAATATATTATACACATCCAATAAGTTATTTTCCTAATGAATAATAGTATTAAAATTCTAAACTATATATTAAGGAAGCCACATAAAATTAATAAAGATTGTGTTTTTTTCTTAAAAATTTCATTTTTAATTCCATATTCCTATCAGATCCCCCTTATAATTATAATAAATAGAAATTTCATAACATAATTAAGAATAAAAAGATATTGGGATATGTATTATATTATTGTGTAATTCATTAAATCTATTTTTATATTTTTTCTTAAAACACATTCTATTACAGAAGGTTTTAACCATATATATGATGATGACAATAAATATCCAATACAAACTTACATGGATAATTTTAAATATATATTTCAATAATAAATATAACATTCATTAAATAATTTATAGTTTTTTGATCATTTTACAATTTGAAAATATATTTGAACATGATCTTCATATCTAATAACTTTTACAGAAGTTGATTAACCAACCCCAAGTGGTTGATGTGAGAAAATATAATATAATAAATTTGAAAAATATAATAAAAACATAAAAAATATATTTATTGATGTTCTTGAATCAAGTATTAAATAAATGTAATTTTATTTTTTAGGAGGTTAGGAAAATATAATAAATATAGTTTTGACCAAGAGGAAGGGAACTCCCAAAGCTCCCTCTATTCTTTTTCGTTGATATTTCACTCTATATAACATTTTTTATAACCTCATTAATAAAAATTATTAATTATATATTCTATATATATTTTATTTAAATATATAGATATTTTAGTTTCCCTTTACATGTTTGGGATATTCAATTCATTTATGTTCCCTTCTCAATATATTTCTTTAAATAGATTGATATCAAAGAGAAAATTTTAATGAAATATATTATACACCATTTTATTTAATTAAAAATATTATACTATTTTTTTATTATTTAGAAAACATTGTGAACTTGTTTCATACAATGGTTATTTACTCATTTTTAAAAACAATGTTTTAAAAAATCATTTATATACCAACTTCATCACATAATTATTATTAATATTTATTCAATTGAACATTATATTCATAAAATATTATTATTAAATCAATTATTAATGTAAATAATGTAAAATCAATTATTTTATTTGGAATATTTATGTAATATAATATGGTTATTCTTTGAGATGTTATTATATACCACATTTTTTACCACGGGTTTTCTGATTATTTTGTTTTATGTTTTGATTTATTTTCCTTATTTGGAACACATAATCATGTAATCGTTATGATAGAATTGTTGTTACCAGATTTATAGAGCCCCCAATGTGTGGGATAGTGTTTTCATCTTGGTAGATATAATCTATGATGCATGAATAATATAATTAGCACAATATGTTACAATGTCTTAGTAGTGAGACATGACATGTTTTTATGATCTCATATCATTTGTTATTTCAATATTATTATCATTCCTTGAAACAATATAAAAATTTAATTTGGTCCATTAGTCTATGTGATTATATATAATCATCAGCTAATATGACACTAAGTTATTCTTATTAACTCATTTGTTTTACATTGTTATCATATTTATTACATTACTAGGTTTATTAGCTCAAAATTTTCCTTTATTTTTATCCGTAGGGAATACTATGTTGAAAAATAAGATTTATGGGATTTGATATCACCTTATGGAAATTAAAATAAATTATATGAAGTTCATTTTTTGGAGGATTAATTTTGTATATCCTCTCATAAATATAGCATATCTCTATACGTTGGGGTTATATTTTGTGTAATTTCAAACTGAAATTTTTGTGATGAACATTTCATGAGACTCATATTTATATAAAAAACATTCCTGTAGTGGAAATTAGTTTTTGATAGAAAGTGAAGAATAATATAAAGACTTGGGATGTGTTATTTAGGAAAATGAAATGGAAATAGACTATTAATCACATCAATTAAATGATTATGAGAAAAATTACACATCTTACGATCTGATTTTTTCAATGTAATTTTTTTATAAAATATTTTTAGGCATTATATCTTTTGAGATAATTATTATAAAATAATAAATTATATATTCACATTGAAGGAGTTTAATAAAAGTCAATGTAAAAAATTAGAGATGATGAATGATTTTGATTTCTACATACATTAGAATTCCCGAGATGAAAAAAAGTTGTCCATTGTGCTATGAAAAATGGATTGTAATACTTTATTAATGAGAAGTATTTAATGCGACACAATATAAATGGATATTCAAATGATGGAAAATAAAATAAAAGAGAATGTATTAACTAAAAACTTACCAAAATTATTACTCATCTATATTTCTATATAATGATTAATGAGTCATATAAGAAGTATATGTAGCTATAAAAGAAGTTTTGAAAAAAATCTATGGTTTAAACATGTTAAAGATATAGTTATAATATTTGTAAATTCAATATATATTCCTCCCATCCCAAATTTTTTTAATATTCCATATTATGGAGATATCTCAATATTCACTTTTCACCTTCAAACAACAAAGATATAGAAATGTCTCTTAGGGATCATCTGTTCGGATAAAATAATGAGTAAAATTTTAGATTATAAATAATGATGCTTAATTTGGAAAAAACATAAGGATAGATATCTTAATTATAAGGGGATGTTGAAACCATACTAATACACATATTAAAAATGGATAAAATCACTATAGATTTTGTTATAGGTCTTCTTAAGGACTCTAAAGGAGACCAATCCAATTGTGTTATGGCCTCTTTCCAGAAAACATTAATACCAATAAATTCAATTTGAAAGAATTTCACACATAATAAATTTATAAATATGAATATAAATTAATTAGTATGGTTATTGCATCTATCAAATTCACTTGTATTTTCTAGATATATGTTTTTCAACTTGACGTTTCATAGAATTTTGAAATAGACAGAAAAATTGAAAAAAATAACACATATTATCATCCCAAGGTATGTATTAAATTTTGAAGGACTATTTAATCAATGTGTTATATATTTAAATAATACATCTATTAATTCATTGGAGGTTGAAATGAATATATTCTTGTGATAGTGTTATATTATAATTCTAGGTTCTACAAACGAATTAAAATAGATCCATAAGTAACTCTATATAGAAATAGATATAGAATTACAACATGATGGGATAAATTTAGTGATAAATATAATTGTATTGTATATTTATTGACAAATTATATTTAATATTCAAATAACTCAATAACATATAAATTCATTACAATATTAATAAAAGATCTACTCTAATAATAATTGATGGTATTTGGAGTTTGAGGTCGGTGAAAAGGTATTACATCAAATATAACCATTAAATAGGGTTATGTTATTCCATTTGAATGTGTAGTTGAGTCTTATTTACAAAATATATAATATCCTGATATGTTAAAATAACATTTTACCTTATAAAGTATATAACATGCAACATCCAACTTAATCGAACTATGAAATATTATTATTTTAATGTTTTAGTTATATCATACTTTTTAAATTGGAGGGTATTAATATGATTAAGAAAACTATTAAATATGTATATATTTCATACTCAATACAAATGTAGTGATTAATTCTCAGTAAATAGAATCTCAATTTTTTAAAAAAGCCAGTTTATGCTGGGAAAATATGTTATCTTCAAAAATGTTTTTTATTTCCTTGTGTGAGAGAATATTTTAATTAATTTATGAAACACATAATGATTTTTTTGATAAAGATAGTATCAATATTTAATTCATAATTAATAATATTTGTTAATAAGGTCAACATAATTTTTGGTCACGGGGAGTATTAACCAATAATTGTTTTACTATGGTAATGGTAAAATGAGTTAATTCGTGTTAAACCTATTGAAATAAAGATTAAATTAATTAAAAAACATGATTTAATTTCATTTATTGGTTTCATTTCAACAAATTATAATAAGAACATTGAAAATATGACATTTTTTCCTTTTAACTTTGATTTTGAAATTTATATTATTTTTAGTAAAGGGCAAAGATTGAAATTTCACACTCTAATGTTTAATATTTTATGATTTTTAGGAAATTAGTAAAAATAAATTATGGTTAGTTATAAATGGTTTTTTTGGAGATAAATTATTAATTTCATAACATTGTAAATTTTTCCAATAATTACCATAAATGGTTATGCAACATAGACCCAATGGTGGCAGCACCTATAGAAAAATAATTTAAATAATTTTTAAAGGCACACATGAAATTTTTTTTAGGAGAGTTTTAGTTTATAAATAATATTATAGATGAATAATATATATATGGGTATGTTAAATGTTTTATATTATCTATTCATTACTATCTTATTGACATTAATGTCAAAATAAAGGAATAATATCAAAAAATGGAATGAATGAAATTTTATGTTAAATAATATTTTATTTAGCAATTTCAATTTCATAAAAATATATAAAGTAGATAATTATAAAGAAAAATTTTCAAAAATTTAATCCCATTTCCATTTATTATCCAATTATATTCTTATATATATCATTATGACACATTAATATTGAAAAATTATTTACCACATTAATGTTTAAAATTGGATAATTGAGGGGTTAAACAAAATATACGTTTTAAATTGATATCAAAACCTATATAAATTGTTATGGGATGATAATTTAAAAAATATTATTTTTAATAAATGTCATTTTGAAACATTTTTAACGAGTTTCATAGGTATTATATCATAATATTTCCTGAATTCTTAATTGTGCCCCTTCCCTCCCTTATTAAAGGACACCCCTTCTATCTTTTTTATGCACCACATTGAGACTTATATATATGATAAAAACCTATAAAATTATAATACAATATTCACTTTAAATGAATTAATGGTTTTAATATTATAAAAATATATTTCTAGGGGTTTTTAAGAAGGGATTTAACAGAGGTCTACCGAAGAATAGGTAATCCGACTCAACCTATTTAAATTTATCTTTTATTATACCTCATTCATATCATGTAAAAACATGGTAATATATTATAATAAGTATATAAAAAACACTAAAATGTTATTATTAAAATGTTACAACTCTTTTTAATTTCATTTTCAATCCTACGGGGAACGAAATCAGTATTCCTATGAACATGGAGACTACAACCATTATGAAGCGATGTTTTCTGTCTTCCATAATTACCTATCAAGGATGTTTATAATGATTAATTTAATGTATATATATTATTTTAATGAAATAATAATCATTATGTAAATATAATTTATCATAATATTTTACCATTCTATCTATTTAAAAATGATAATGTCGTTCGTTCCTACATATATATTACAACCTCCACCAAGCGATGTGATTCATTTTTCTTAGCCACACCACATCGATTCTGTATGTGAATATATTTAAGGAAATTATATTATATTTATAATATAATTATCATTATTTAATTATAAAATAAATCTTACCCTCTTTCTATCATGTCCTTTGAAAAATGGATATGTTACTCATGTGTATGTACAACCTACAATATTTATTATTATAAGGTATATAATTTTCCAAAACATATCCCATGTTTTTTTAGAACGAATAATGTATGTTTAAAAATTAAATATTTTTTTATTATTATACTAGATACAATGGAATAATGACCTCTTTGACCATGTTTAACTTACCAAATTCATTTGGACATGTGAGATAAATATTTTCAAAACATATAATGTGAAGATAATTGATTATGAATTGTATAAAACATAGTAGTAAATAAAAAATGAATAGTTAAAAAGGAAAATATTATTATAAAATAAATAATTAATATATTTTTATTATTTAGGAACATAAAGAACATACATGATGAGACAGACTCAAGATAAGAGAATGTTTACCTTAAAAACCACTTTTGTATTATTTTGATGATTTATTTTTTAAATATATTTATTCCATGTCCGTATTTATATAATTATTTAATTGATGTATTTATATGTGAATAAATAAATTAAATATTAAATTTTATTCCTTTTTTACTTTAATTGGTTTTCAAAATGAATAATTTTACAAAATTCTTATACTTATAAATGACAAAAAATGTTCCATTTTAACATATGAAATGTTAAATTAATTTCCCACCAATTAAAATGTTAATTTATGCTTTTTACTATCTTATAATATTATATATTTTATTCAAATAAAAAACCTCCTTTCCTTTTTTCATGGAATTTCTTTTTGAAATTATGGTTTTAAAGGAACAAGATATATCAATATATGAAATGTTTTTGTATATATATTAAAATTCATTTTTTACAAGTTTGATAATTGAAATTCTATATTTCATGTGCTTAGTAAATGTTATAGTCTTTAGAAAGGGATTATATTTACATGTGTGCTATATATAACTCTACAATGCTTTTGGTAATGATTGTGTTCTTCAAAGAATTATGTTTTATGTTGACCATATTGGATAGTTCGATTATTGTGGTTCTTATAATGGTTCTATAAAGATGATTCGCAAAAAAACCTGTATGAAGTTTTCATTCATTCTAATTAGTTTTCATAGAAATCATTTGATTTCATAAGCGTTTCCAAAGATGTTTTTTTTAATGAAGGATTATACCCTTTTAGGGTAATAAGGTATGTATGTAAGTAAAATGTATTTTTCGTGGGTTATGTTTTTTAAAAAACCACCATGAATATGAATTTTCCATTATGTTATATTATAATGTTTTTTATGCAGAACATCAAGAAAACTAATGTGATTTAACTATTCATTATATGATTATTTGAGATAAAATATTGTTATATTAGAAGAAAACCCTTTTTACGAACTACCATATGTAAAATAGAATAATGAATTTTTTATATAATTTTAAATGTACCTCACTAATCATTTTTCTCTCATCCAAGAATTATAAAAATTTTATATGGATTAAAGATATGTATGGAAAAAGAATATGTTAAGTCTAAAATCATAATTTCTTTTCATGAATATGAAATTTGTTTTGTTTTAAAAATATTTTATTGTGGAAAAAATGAATTCTAATATAATGTTTCTAACTTTAAATAAACGGGTTTTATTTATGATTTTTGAACTAATTATCTAAAATTATAAATTAGAAAACAACTCTTAGAATACCAAAAACCAAAATCATGTTTTAAAAAGAATTTTTTGATTAAATAAGTATCAAGTCCTTGTAGTTGGTATAATAGAATGAGTTTATATTAATTTAAAGGTAATCATTTTTTTGAATAAGTCAAAATTCCACTAAAACTATAATGTATAGTATGCTATGGAGAAATAAATAAATTTAGGTGACGAGATAAAAAATTAAAGTCACTATTAAAAAATGACTAAAATGATTAGGGCATTATAAAATTTCTAGGGTATTATCAATAACCTTATAGATTATTTTTATTCTAACATTCCATTTCTTATTTTAAGGATGTTATTTTGAATATATGGAATGTTTTTTTATCATTATGTAAGGAAGATGTTCTTTCACAACCATCTGGTCCCATACAGATTATATTATCATCACTATTATTAATGAAGATTGTTTAATGGATTTTGAAATCATCTTCAGTATTCAAATCACATTCAAGGGTATCAGGTTGAAATATAATCTGAATATCAAGAGATAACCAGATGTCTGAATGTATGGTAATAATTATTATTTTTGGATTAAATTATGAAAAAGTATATTACATATATTGATAAATCATATGGATATAATTAATAACTTATTTACAGGAACGAAGTAATAAGGAATAATATAATAGATAATTGTTAAATTATTAAAAATGATATTGAATGAAAGATGGGTTTTGTATTGTTTTTTATCAATATGATGTAGTTTTTTATCAATAATAATATTATACAATATATATTTCATTAGAATCATGGGAAAACTAAGGGTTATTAAATATTAGATTTTATTTTCTAAATTTAGAAACAAATGTTAGATGCAATTGATTCCTTTGAATAGTGGTATAGCAAAAAGGTGATATCTTTTGGGGACATTAATTTAAGCTTATGTGATTGAGCGATAAAAAACATTTACATTAATATGTGATTGATGTTACATATACTCTATTAAGATTTTTTGATTTTGTGGGAAAAAATATATGTATAAAAAACTATAAAGTTTAGAAATACATTTGACGAATAATGTTATATTTTAGGATGTTCATCATATTTTTTATAATATTAGAGGATATTTTGGAATAATGAATATGGTTTTAACATATTATTTTCTATAAATAATGGAATTAGAGTATAATATTTTTATAAAAAATGGATAAACCACAGGTTGGGAGGGAACCTGTTTCATGTTATAAGGCCACGATGCACAAACTCATAGTCGAAGGGTGATAAGGGTCCAATGCCGACCATTCGCCTACGTGATGTCAGAGTTAATATGAATTTTTTTATATAAAGTATTTCACATATGATGGTGATTATTTTTTTAGTAATATTTTTATGGGATAAATTAATTTTTAATTTTTGTGGATTTTTAGGTGGTTAATGTTAATTTGTGGTATATTTGTTGAGTTTTGATATATGTTTTATGTATATGTAACCATTAATTTTAACATTTAAAAAAAATTGAGGAATAATTCCTTTATATTTTGTTGAAATATTTTTAAAGGTATGGATAAATATTATGGTTCATATGATCTTTGATGTTTATGAAATTATGTGTTACTATAATTTGGGAACATATGATTTATTATATTGGAAGACATGGTATTGGCCACTAATTTGGAGAATAAATAATATATTTTGTTTCATAAAAATTTCACTTTGTTATTTGGAGTCTTATATGATTAAATTAGATAATATGATATTTTATTTGAGGAATAAAGGATGAAATATCTTTTAGAAGAATATATAATTTTAATTATTATATAGGGTGATTCAGATAATTTTTAGAAATGATTAGCATATTTTTTAGATTATATGATTATAAAATATATATTATTTAGTATATGACTTTATGAGTGACTATTGCTGATTAGAGAAAAATATTAAATTAATATTATAAGAATTTGTGATCAAATCCTTCTAATTTTTTTGTTCAAAAATTACTCTTGTATATTTTGACGAATCATAATGTTAGTTATTTATGTACTAATATAAGTTGAATAATGGGTGCTATTATTGAGGTATTAGTGATTAATGTTGTATTTCATTATATGATGGTTTATTTATTTTGGAAATTATCCTACCATAATCTAACAATTTTGGTATTTCTTAATGTCTAATTTGATGATAAATAGATTATTAATCAATTTTGGATTATGTAATCAATTATATATTGAGTTTAGAGATTTATTTAGGAAAACATCATCATAAATAAACATGATTTTTAGTAAAGAATGATATTAGGGAATAACTTAACCAAAGGGTGCACTTATACATTTCATGAGAAAATATTTCATTATTTTCTTACTATAGATGGTAAAAAATTTCTTCAACTCATGGAAACTAATCCAAAAACCAAAAATGTTATCATGGGTCATTAATTTTTGGGGAATCGATGGCCATTTTATAATATATAGGATTACAATATTGAGGTCATTAATATTATCATGACCATTCACTTTATTATGATCAATGATATCCATCTCCATATATAATAATTGAAAAATTATTTTTCCTCCAAGTCCATGCTTTCACAGCCCACTAATGTATCCCTATTTGGAAACCTAATTATATATTATTCTTGTTGACCTTGAACTTTCTTTTACCATCTTTTTAAGAAGAATTTGTAACAATCGTATTTATGATTTTAAAATTTGGAAGATATATTTTCTAATATAAATCCATTGATTAATGAGTGCAATGTAAAATAGTGTGGATTCAATTTTTTAAGGGGGGATTAATATCCAATCATTTTAAATGAATATTATATTCAATACTTAATACAATACATAACATGAAGCCTAAAGGAACCAAAAAATATTAATATTATAATATTATTGATATATCCTGACCTATAAATTGGAGGGTATTAATAGGATTACAAATATTATAAAATAAATAAAAAGTTCCTAATAAATAAAATTTTATTGATTAATTATTAATAAATTAAAACCCAATTTAATTTACATTAATTTTATTCTTCAAAAATCAAGTTAGCCTAAAATATGGTTTTTGATGGTTTTTGTTTGTTAATATTATAATTAATTTATAGAAATTATATAAATATTGTAGGATAAGTCCAAAATAAGTTTATAATTTAACATGAAAATGTATTAGGTAATATGGTCAACATATTTTTTGGTTAATATAAATAGTAACAATTGTAAATTTTTATTACATTGGTATAAGTAAAATATGTTAATTATGATTGAAACTAAATTTATAATGATAAATATTTATTATAAATATATCTCAATAAAATTTTCTAATTATATTTAATCCATAATAACAATCCCAAAATATAAAATATGACATTTTCATTCAATTTATATTTGATTTTGGCCATTATAATATTTTATGTAACGGATCTATTCAAAAAAATATCACTTTATAACTTTTAATATTTTTAATATTTTTCAAATGAAGAAAAATAACATGTGATTGGTTATAAATGGTTATATTATAGATAAATTATTTTTTTATCATCATAATTTATTTTTAATTGTTTCCTTAAATGTTTATTCAATGCCAAATAAGCTCCTGTGGAATCTATATATAAAACTAAATTATTTTTCAAACTCTAAATATAATATTTTTTTGGGTAATTTATAGTGTAAAAATAATTTTATAGATCCATATATCATATTAGGACTCATTAAGGGAATATATTCTAAATAAATTAATATTTTTAATCTTCATGTTTATATTTAATTAATTTTATAAAAAATATAATTAATAATATATTATGTTATATAATATATTATTAATTTATTTAAAAATAATAACAATTAATAGAAGAAATATGATTATAACTTCACTAAAATATACATCATTAAAAAAATTTGGGCCAAATTCCACCATAAAAGTAAAATTTAATCCCTTTAAAATTGAAAATATCTTTACCATTATTAAGGATAAAATTTGTTGAATATGGGGATAAAAATATATGGTTTAAAATTAGATATAAACCTATGTAAATTTTATTGTATGAATATATTATGAAAATATAATCCTTATATTAATATACATGTAATTGTTTAACCATTTTACTTAATTAGGACTTATATTATATTATAATACTTCATGAATTCCCAAAATATCCCATTCCCCCTTATAATAAGGAACACCTTATATCTTTTATTTACACCTATATGAGACATATATCTCAACCAAACCCTCTCCAATATCATATAAACTTCAATATCTATGAATTATAGGTTTTTTCTTTAAGACCACTCCAAGGGTCTCTAAGAACAGATCTACTGATGGTCTACCAAAGAAGAGCTAATCATTTAACCTGACCTCTTTCAATTTATCTGTTATACCGCATGCCAAAAATATTTCAAAACTATAATGATATAATACCATCATTAAATCATATATACTAAAATTTTATTTTTTCAATGGTATAACCCTTTTTTATCTCATTTTCCATCCTAAGCATAATGAAAACATCATTCATGTATATGTGTGGATTGACAACTCCATGAATCCATGTGTATTGTTTTAATTCACATAATCTCAGTGATGTTTATAATGATTTATTTAATATATATATATATATATATATGATATTCAGGACACGAGTATCATTATATTATGATAAGATATTATATGTATTTTTACCTTTCTATCCATTGAAATACGATAATTTCTTCATTTTGTACCTATCGATTTGTCTCTCCAGAAAGCATTGTGATTAATTTTCCAAACCAAACACGTGGATGATATATATAGGTTTATTTAATACCATAACATTATATGTATGAAATAATAATAATTTTGGTAATATAAAATAATAATTAGCTACTTTCTATGATTATTATCAAAGAATTGAATCATTAAGCATGTGTATATATGACCTACAGTCTCAATGATAGTAACATGGTTTATTTTCTCTAAAATTTAATCACGGTTCTTTTAAATATTATAATTATTGTATAAAAATTATAATTAGGTAAGAATTTTTATTTTGGACATTATTTAATAATTAACTCCTTGGCCATAGTCAAATTAATTTTGGATTATGAGTTGAATATTTTCAAATAAACCGACATGAATTAAATAGATTAAGTAATTATATATAAAATTGTAATAATTAAAAAATTATTTAAGAAAATTTAAAATATTTTCAATCAAGTAAATAATAAACTCAATTATATTATTCATGAAGAAAAGAACATACCCCATTAGTCAAACTCAAGGTAATAAAAGTTCTATTAAAAAACTCATTTTAAATTTCTTAATGATAAATTATTAGAACATTATCCTACCAAATAAATCCTCATAATAATATATAATCGATGTGTTTATATGTAAAAATTAAATTAAAAAGTTTTTTTTTGCCACTTTTTATATTTCTTCAATAATTTTCGAAAGGAATCTTTATTACTCAATGATTTTCCCATTGCCGCAAATATTATTCAATATTTTTCCATTATTTAAATGATTCAATGTTTTGTTCAAATAAACAACCTCTATCAATTTCATTGAGTTTTTTTTTTTGTTTTTTAATTTTTTTAGTGTAATGTGATATATCAATATCCAATTTTTTTATGTTCCTAGTGTATATATTTAGGAATTTTATTATTTAAATGATAGATTGTATTTGTTTCATGCATATTATAGTAATTGGAAATTTTTTATGATTATGGGTGAGACAAATATGTCCCTTTATGAATACTGAGATTTATATGTCCTTCCAATTAATTTGGTAATTATTATGTTCTCTGGAAAATTATATTTTTAGATAACCATATGGGGTTTTTCACTTTTAAGGGTTATTTTAAGGGTTCAATGATGTGATTCCCCAATGTGACTATAATAATTTTATATTATTTAAAATTAATATTCACTAAAATGTTTTTATATCAACATATTAGATAATTATATTCTTTTTAAAGGAATTAATATTCCCGTTTAGGGTGAAAATATATATGTTTATGAGAAATATTTTTTCAAGGGTTATAGTGTTTTTGTTAAGAAACCCTAATTAATAAGGTCTTTCATTATTTATTTCTAATAATTAAAATTTATAAAAACATTTTATAGTAATTCTGATTTCATGAGTATGTAAATTTTTATTTGAGATCAATATTTGTTATGTTAAAGGAAAACACTTCATTATGGACTGAAGGTTTTTACATTGACTAACAAGTCTCTTTATTTATATTTATATGTCCCTTAATGTGATTTTTATGTTTATAAAAACAATTTAAATGTTTTTTTGGTCTTATGGATGAGTAGAAAATTGAAAAAAAATATTGAATGTAAAACATGTTTTATTTTAGTAGTCATCTATGGTGTAAAAAATTAATCTAAGTGGAATTTTCAAAATTTTAATGTTTGGGTTTGTTAATTTTGAGTTATAACCTAATTCAATAAAAAAATAACCCTAAAAATATCTTTAGGATACATAAAAATTAATTAATATTTAAAAATGAAACTATGGATTGAATAAGGACTAGGTCCTTATATATACCCCTTCAATATTCTTGATGATGTGGGAATTGCAGCTTATCTCTTAACACTCCAGTCGAACCTCTAACAGGTGAAAGAAATGTTCCTTATATCACAATATATGTGATGCAATCATATTATAGAGTTTTAATATTTTATTAAATAGAATTTATGACACTCGACACCAAGAGAGTAAGGGAATATAATACAAAAAAGATTAAAATATATTTACTATTTTAAATATTTTTGATAGATTTTATTTTTGTTTATTATACGCATCAAGAAGTGTAATAAGCAAATATATTATACCAATACATTAAAATGTTAAATAAATATGATATATTCAATATCATTCAATCTATTAAATAGTATTTTGTCATGAATTTCATGAAACAACGACCTTCCTCGATATCATGAATTACACGAATGTTCGAAATCCTCCAAATAAAAAATTATTATAAAAAAATTATTATTTAATATAATATGATATAAACTAGTATATATGTAATTATTTATGAATAGTAATAACAAAATAATAATTTTTTTGGTTTATATAAATATAAAATGAATTAATTGGTTATTAATTAATGAGAAATGAAATTAAGAATCAGTTGGATATAAAAAAGAGAAATATTACTATTTTATGCTTTTGAAAGTATTTTGTCTTATTAAACATTACTAATTAAAACTAGTAAATTAATTTCAATAAATAAATATATATTATTATTTTTTATCATCACCCACTAGGTTTGATATTCATATGATAAAAACAAACCTTATTTTACAGAAATATATATATATTTTTATTAAGGAATTTATACCGCCTTTTAATAAAGAACCCATTTTCAATCCAATTTATAAAACTTATAGAAATTTAATATTCCAAAATTACCTTTATATTTGGAATAATAACATAATAATTATCTTATTATGATTTTTTTGGTATTTTTTGTATTGATTCATTGTAAATGAATAGTGAGAAAATACTAAATTTTAGTACAAAACTGATTTTTATATAATTTATTTGTAAGGGTGATTTAAAATATTAATTGTTTTTCTCGATTATATAGATCATGATTTAATAAATTAATACAATTTAGGTAATTTGAATCATTTTCACTTTTAAATTTAATGTAATAACTTATCAAACTTTTGATCATTTTCATTTTAAAAACTCGCATTCTTGTCCCGCCTGCGGGATGGATTTTAAATTAATTTTTTCCACTTATATTATTATAATTAGGAAAAATGGTTTCAAATTTTTTTATTACTCATAGTTTCTTATTTCTAATATGAAAAAAAATCACCATATAAATTATTGAAAATAATTAAAATTAATTACAATTACTATTGTTAAATTAAGTTTAATAACTGACTAAACTCTTAACTTAAGGTCTCAAATGACCTAGAAACATGTCTACCACCGATTGGATGGCCAAATATTTTCCATTTGACATCCATTATTTCTATTGTTTTTTATTTTTTAATGTAAAAACGTGGGTAAACCTATGTTTATGTCAAAAATACCAAGTGTGTCATTCCTCATTTATAAAAGGTTACCACCTCTCCCCCTTACTCACACATCTCAAAACCCATAATATTGCACAATGTATAAAAAAATTAATTTCAAAAATACCACCCATCTACCTTAAGGCCTATATATTTCAGAAATCCTTTAAAGAAATCCCATGGTTATAAACCAAAAAGACTTACCAGATTTGAAGGTAACATTTTTCAATGATCTCTTTTATTTCATTTTCTTATCCAATCCATATACTCTACTTATTATATTATTAAATAATAAAATGGTATCCTAAATATACTAGTATAAAATTATTTTATTATTTATATCTAAACATACACACACCTCCAACTAAATGGGAACAAACATACAGTTTCTGTGTACGACAAACTACTACCTCACGAAATGATGATTATTCATTTTTACTTTATCACCTCTCATGGGGGGAACTATGATGAAATCTCTGTTGATATATGTTATATATGATATATATTATGATTTTATAGTTTTTTAATCCTATTATAACACATTCCACTAGAAAAAGTCATTTTTAGTTTATATGATAACATTGTTTGAGGAAGTGTAGACTACTGTCCCTCAAAGCGATGTCGTTCGTTCACAATATACGTAGAACAAATTAAGAATAATATTAATAAAACTATATGAAATATATTAAATAAATATGGAATTTTAATTATAATAAAAAGATGAATCATTTCCTTCATTCTTTTAAATTGGACAATTAACTGAATGCAGCATTCATGCATACGTATGAACTACCATATCTAGGAATGTGGTATTCCATTTCTTATCTCGAAATATTATTGTTTATTATAGAGACATATATATATATATATATATATATTAAAATCATGTTTCAAATTCTGGAGACAATGTAACCATGTTATATTTAATAATAACAACAAATAAAAATTTAAAACATACTCAACAAACTGGGCAACTAACACCCGAAAAAGTAAATATAATGAACAGTTTTTAACAACCAGGTACCATGATATTATAAAAAGAGTATATATGATATTTTCAAAATGATTATAGTTATGGTATTAGTTAGTAACATATTTTTAACCAATATAAATGATGATAAATACCGCACAAAAAAAATAAGGATAAGGTAAGGGAAATTTTCTCAATTTACATTCCATCGAGGATTATTTTTTATTATACACCAATTCACTTTTATTTAGTGAATATACTAACTTTTAATTTACTATAATAGGAATATATTATATTTATTATATTATATGTTTTATTTACTTTTACTCCCTCATGGGGATTATGATTTTAATGTTACAAAGTGGATTGTGACACATTGGAATGTTTAATGATTATTTTCCTAATGAATGTTCTTAATGATTTTATTTTCTATCTCAATTTATTCTATTATTTTTAAATTTATCTTAAAATTTTACATTACTTTCACCATTTTTCAATATTAATTTACATTAATATCCACATTATTATACAATTTAAATTATTATTTATTAAAATGCATTTTATTTTTACATACGGTGCTCACTTAGACAATTATAAGATTAACTATGGAATTATTGACAAATTTTTATTCTTTATTCAATTTGGATATTTGGTAAGGAATATTATTTATTTTTATTAATTAAGATGATTAATTTTTTGGAATGTAATTGAAGTGTGTGAACCAAATATTATATATCCCATCAAGGCATTGATAGGTTCTTATGAGACAAATATGTTCATTAAAATAAAAAAAATTATATCCATAGTGTTAAACAATATTTTAGAAGGTGTAGATAGTATAGATTTTCTGGTGCCATATAAATTTGGTAAATTAAGAAATATTTCCCTAAAATCGGTTTTAGTATTATTCATCCTTGATATTTTTCATCAATATATCTATGGATATATTTCATTTTCTTATCATTGATTAAATGAAATGTGTTTCAGTTTCTTACCATAACATTTTGATTTTGACATATCTTTTAATTTTAATGGCATATGTTATTATTTATTTACCATTCCCTGCTAATTTATTATTGTTGATTCATTATTTATTCCTCTTTACTTAACCTTACTAAGCATTTGAACTGACCCTTATTCTGTTTCATTTCCCTAGGTTACGAAGAAGAAACATTTGAATAACCTTTCAAGGATGTAGTTTATTTCAATTTATTATGTATCATGTTTTTATTTTCTATTCTCCAATGTATTATAGGTATTATTTATTTAATATGTATTTACAATACTACTAAACTGAATGGTCCATTAGTATTGTAGTCTTTATAATCATTCCAAAGTAATAAAATAATGCACCAGCTCTGGGCTTTTGGGGTTGGGGCATTATAGTTGGTATCAAATGGAGGTTTAACAGAAAAATTGAAAACATGATTTTGAACATATATATTAGGGGTAACAACCCTATATATACATTGAGTATAATTATATATAAACATATTATTATTTTGTAAAGGAATATATTATGTGGGTATTCCTATCAATACATCCTTTTCTGGATACTAAAAGTGGATGTGGTTCTGGCACAGATGTAACTCAAATTAGTAACTCAAAAAAGTTGTTCCAGGCCTTATTTGGGGTAACATGGAATATAAAAAATGAACAATTGCACATATTTATTGACACCCCCTGAGGATACTCTTTGGATAATTCATGTTTTCTTTACAAACCGAAAATAATTGTTTAAAAGTAAATATGTCCCCAAAGAAACCATGTTTATGATAAAGAGATTATATTTTTTCATTTATGTTATGTGTTCAAGTTGTTTTTGGATATAAAATTATGTTATGATTTTATTCATTATAGTCTATTGTTTAGAAATGGTACCTAGTAGAAGGAATAAGAACCCCAACAATTCATGTGATCCAAGCAGCAATAAGGAACATGTATTTCATTTTTCTTCAACCATCATTTCGAATGAAAATTGTTTCCCATGTATTATATTCATATATTTAAATAGTATAATGTGTTTAAAAGATATGTAAATAATTATAAAAGCCCCATGTTTTTTAAGGGATGTAAGATACTATGAGGATGATGGAGAAAAAAATGGATAAATGGAAGAAATTAAACAACGTTTTTCCCACATGTGATAACTGTGGTATGAATCACCAAGGTAAATGAAAGAATAGAATGTGATTTTTTTATAAGTTTGGATATAAGGATCACCATGATACATAATTAAAAGGGAAAAATAAAGAGGTTATTATTCATTGTTACACCTTTAGGGAGTAGGGACATTGTACAAATGAATCTCCGAAGCATCAAAGGAATATACACCAAATGATGTTATTTGATAATGATCATGTTATTATAATATTGTATATAAAGAGTAATTATTATTATGACTATTCAGTAATTATATAATTTGAATATTTTATCAACAATTTACTAGTTATATGTATTATATAATATACAAGGATTATACAATTGTACTTTTTAATTAAGGATTTGTGAATCACATGATGAATATCATCACCAAAAAGATATTATGTATAAAGTAATTTTTTTAGAAAACAATTGATTGAGGGAAATAAAATTATTAATACATTCATGAGGTTGATATAATGATTAAGAAATGATTAATTTCGATAAGTTATGACTTCCTTAGAACTAAATAATTAACTGTCAACAAGTGTTATATTCTTTCATTGATGGAGTTTACAACACTTTTGTATTTAAGGGATATATCCAATAACATGAATCTTGCCTAAGGAATAAGTAATAATTCACATTTAAAATAAGGATTTAGGGAAATTCATGTTATTACCATATTTCATGAGGATAAATTATGAAGTTATTCACATGTTTTGAATGTGAAAATTTAAATATGCTTCCTATTGTGAAAGGGATAATGATAAGTACGTGTGGGAAATTTTGTGAAAATATCTCCAACGTTATGAATCATAATATTTTAGAAAAGTTAAATGTTTATGAAATGTTTTACCATTGGATGATATTTCATATACTAGTGTATTACTTTATCATATGATGTATCATGTATTAAGAAAATAAGTAGAAATAGTTCAAGGTGTAATCAATGGAAAATATTGTATTTATATAAACATATATTTTATTATATTTAAAATGGGTGAATTATTTCCTCAAATATTGTTTGGAAAAAACGTTTGTCTTATTATCATTATTAATGATGATATCAATTACCTTTATTCACACCTATAGTTTATGGTTTTGTGGTAAAAAACATTTGTCTAACCATGTTCTCTAGAAGTCTCCATCAAAACAGGGTATTTATATTTTTGTTCTTGTATCCATGTTTCCATTTCCAAATTATGTTATCTTATTATGGATCCTATTTATTTTATAATTTTACAAAATTTTTTTTGTTATTAATAATATATGATATTAACCAATTTTACATTGTTTTTATTTCAACTATAGTCTGTTTTCAATCCCTAGATTACAAAGATAACGTTTAAATTACGAGAAAGTAATTTAATTAAGGTGGGAAGAATTTAGAAAACTATATTATATTTATTTAATATTTTATTCAATATAATATTTACATGTTATTTTAATATTGTAAGGGAATATAATACAGTGATACATTGAAATGCATTTACATTTTCAAATAGATTTGATATATTATTTATTTGTTTATGACACACAACACCATCTATAAAAAGGTAATATATTAACCCAATAAATCACAATATTAAATAAATATGATATATTCTATAGCTTTAAATGAATGCAACACTATTTTAACTTGCATTTTACACAAGAGCGGCCATCCTTGATAAGTCTGGTTCCATACATGACCGAGTTTCAAAAAATAATAATGTATTATTAATGTATTATTATTTCATTTAATATGATATAAAATATCAATTAAATTTGTATTTAAAATTTTAATAACTAAGTTAAAAAATTATGGTTTACACAAATATAAAATGAATTCATTATTTAACAATTAATGAGATAAAAAAATAATAACTAATTGGATATAAAAAAGAAATATTATTATTTTTATGCTTCTCAAAATGTGTTATCATAATAAATATAATTAATTAAAATTAGTTATTTTTTTAAATGAAATATATGTTTTATATTAAATAATTTTTTATATTTATCCTTTATATTTGATACATATAAGATTAGACCACTATCTATTTTACATATAAAAACATATACTTTAATTAATGTAGTTTTACCGCTTATTAAGGACATGTAATTTTAAATCAATTTTTTCACACTTTTAAATATTTAATATGTCAAAATAGACTTAATATTATGATAATGAACCAAAATATTTCCTTAGGTATAATTTTTTTTATTTATCTATGATGATTTATTTTTTAAAGAATATTGAAAAATAATGAATTTTTATCGAATGTTATTTTTCATCTAATTTATTTATAATGGTCAATTTTATTATTTATTGGATATAAAGTATAATTATATCATATTTCTATAAATTAATACAATTTATTTTATTTGGAAAGATTCCACTTTTATAAATAATGTAAAAACATATCATTTTTATCATTTTTACATTAAAAACATGCATTGTTTTCCTGCTTATGGGATGGATTTGAAAATAATTTCAGCTAATTAATTGATTAGAATTTTGAAAATGGTTTTCATATTTTTAATACTCATAATTAATAATTTCTAATATGATCAACTTTGATTTTTACAATAAATCATATTGATAGAAATTAAATTGAATAAAATTTATTAAGGTAAAATTAAGATTAATAATGGACTAAACCTTTATCTTAAGGACCCAAATGACCTATCCACCCATCTAACATAAATTTTATAGTAATACATCTGCAATAGAATTTACATTTTTTGGTTTTTTATAACTCTTTTATATAAAAATGCATGTACACCTAACTTTTTTAAAAAAAATACCAAGTGGGCCCTTTTCCACCCATATAAAAGTTCACTACCTCTCCCAATTCCTCGCTCCTATGAAACCAATTAAGTTCAAAAAATATCTACAGAGAATATCTTCCCAACCTCCATCCCATAAAACATGAGGACACTATTTGTATGGAATGCAGTCTATGGAATCCCTTTGGTATAAACTAGAATGAGTTACACAATTTTTAGGTAATGTTTTCCAATGATCTCTTATCGTTCATTTGCTTATCCACTCCCTATAATGTTTTTATTATATGATTATATAAAAAAATTCTTGATTGTATAGGTTTTCATGTGCCTTAGACTTTAAATCCACTAACAATTCATTTCCCTAAATTATTTTTAGTATTATTCATCCATGATATTTTGTAATGAAAAATATATGGATACATTTTATTTTCAATTCATTAAATAAATGGCATGTGTTTCAGTTTCATAGAATTCCATATTTATTTTTCTGGTATTTTTATTTTAATGGAATTTGTTACTAGTTATTTACCACACTATGTTAATTCATTATCATTGATTAATTATTGATTCAACTCTACATACCCTTACTAAGAATTTTATCTCACCATTATTATGTTTCATTTCCCAATATTACGAAGAAGAAAAAATGAATAAGCTTTAATGGATGTAGTTTATTTAATTTTATTATGAATATTACTTTAATTTTATATTTCCCATTATATTAGGGGTGTCATATATGTAAAATGGTATCCGATACTTCTAAACAGATCAGTCCTTCTAGATTTTATTCATTTTATTCATGCCAATGTAATAAAGTAATGCACCGACTACAGACTTTTGGGTTTGGTGTGGTACATTAGAGGAATTAAATTCCAAATATATGACATATACGGAACTTAGTGTTTCGAAAACTAGAATATAATATCTCTTGTGAGGAAAAATTATTGTATATATCTGATTATAGAGAAAAATTATGTTGAAATAATCCCACTAACTTGGTAAATGTTCTATATGAAAATATTTCATTTTTAGAAGATAAATGGGAATAAAATGATATAATAATAAAAAATTACACTCAAATATAGCTATATTTGAAATTTAATTTTTATGGAATTTTTTAATAGTGTAGAATTAAATTCCAAAAGAATTAGTATAAATACATATTAATTATCTATGACTGGATAAAAACCATGTCTCATACAATAGACTGAAAGAAAATGAACAATGGCCTATTTTGTTAGGGGATTATACTACTAGGAAAGTCAGTCAGAGGTAGACCCCTGAATATTTATTAAAGAAAAAGAAAATTACAGAAAGCACGAACTGCAAGTCAGAAAACTGATTACAGGTAATAAACATCAAACCCATCACAACCCCCATGAGAACCTCCTTCCGCAGTGGCCATCTCCCATTCCGAGCTTTCATAATGTTTTAGGATCTTGGAATACTTCCTTATAAGGTTCAATTTCTCCAAAGAGATCAAATCCTGTGGAGATTGTTTGAAAGAGAACATAGTGGATAACGGCTTAGGCAAATCAAAGTAGTCTTTCATTGTCCTTCTTCTTGTTGTGGTGGACACCTCCTTTCCAGAAATCCTCTTCCCGTCCCGTTAGGGGATTATAGTATACCAAGAATTTAAATAAATATTAATATTATAATAATTTTATAATGTTTACATTTATTAAAATCATAATAATAATAAAATTACAACTGACAAAAATACAATATTCCTATCACATTTATCCTTGTAGTTTCAAATGAAAAACATATTTTTTATTTTAATTTTAGAAAGAATTAATGAAATTATATCGTTGGAAAAAAGTTTTAGATATAAATTAATGAGTGGTATTAATAGTGGTATAGAATTATTTAAGGTTATATATCGAAATGGAAAATTCTAATATATCCATTATATTGTCATTGGGTATGAATATGGCCATTACGAATACATATAACCTATAGGTATATTGATATTTATATATTGGGAATATATTATTTTTTATAGAAATTAATTTTATTCTAAAAAATATATTTAACATGGATTTAATATGCATTAAAAATATAAGGAATGATAATAAGAAAAATATAACAATTAAAAACCTAATAAAATGTTTTATTAATTATTTTTAAAGTAGTACGTTTTTTAGTTAAAATTTAGTTTTTTAATATTTATTTAGAGAATCGTGTATAATGTATTTAATATATTTAATAAATAAATTTATATTATGTAACATGATTAATTTTAATTATAGTGGAAATGTTATTTATCAGGGAGAATAATGAATTATATTGGTAGGTAGTAAAAATATTAAAATAACATATTTGATAAGAGCATTCTATTATATTATCTAAAACTAATATAATTGTTAATAATTGACGTAATATAATTTGAAAACAGTTTGTTATATTTATGGTTAACTTCTTAACAAAAAATTACCTTCAATAACAATTAAGGTATATATATTTGTTAATATTCAATAAAATTTATCAATAATTGAAACCCTTGTCATCAAATTCCAATCCAAGTAGTTATGATATTTTATTCTCTTATAACAAGAAAAATTTCCTCATATTTATTCTATTCTCTTTTTTAATTAATTGTTGTTACTAGAAGGAGGCTTAAATCCTTCATTATGTAGGAATTCATTATGAGATGGAATTGTTACCATTAAAGTAATTAATGGGTTATTCTACATCTTTATCTTTTATCATCACATATTCATATATTGGAAATATTATTCAACACAATAATAATAATTTGGTATTTATATAATTAGTTTTTTTAAAAATGACTTTTTAGTAAAATAATCTCATACTCAAGGATATTTATGATGTGTTATTGTTTGGGTCAGTTCAACAAAAAACATGAAAAATGTTATAATAACATGGTAATTTTCAGAATTGATTAATTTAGAAACAAACATTATGGTAATATATGATATAAATATGAAATTTATATTATTATTGTTATAGAAATGTGAAACCCCTATGAAATATCAATGTAAATTAACCCATTATTTTTTGTAAAGTTAACTGAAATAAACATCTATTGAATTTTTTTATTATGAACCAAACCATTAACTTTAATATAATAAAAACAAGAAATTATAAAATAAATATATCATTATGATTCTATTACATACCAACTTTTATGTATGATAAAATTATTAACATTTAATATTTACCTAAACATCCATATTCAAAGAATTTTGAAACAAAAGAAACTAGTAAAATCTTATAATTAAAATAAACAACGACAAAAAATATAAATTCAAGAAATAGATATAATTATTTTTTATAAAATAAAATAAATATAAATAATGTTCTTAAATAAATTATTAAAAATTGTATGTTAATTATAATGGTTTCTAGAGTGCATTTAGAAAATTTAAGAGCAAAGATAAGTGTAAATTTTTTTATCCTTTTTCTCAATTGGGATAATTCACATCCATATTATTGTTATACATGATTTTTAATTGATTTATTTCATATCATTAACTCTATTTATATTATTTCAAAAGACATCATTTGAAATAATTTGACTTATTTACAATGGTATAGAGTTATTTGTATTATCTTTCATCTTTAGTATTCCTTTCTCATTTTCATACTTCAAATTCATTACTCTACTTTGTTTACATAGATTCCATTTAATGTATTAATATTCCATGATTCTTTGATATTCTCATATATTTTTAAATATATTATTCATAATATATATTATTAAATATAAATTCTAAACTACTATTGTTACTTATTTTTAATTTTTACACAATTTTATATCATCCTTTGAAGGGTATTTTCATTTAGGTATATATCATGAAAGGTTATGAAGTATTATTATTTTTATATCTTACTAGGAAATAATTTCCATTAATTACCAACTATTATTCTAATGATTTATTTTTATCTATTTAAAAAAAATATCATGATCTACTTTATTTCAATGCATTAATTAATCAATGGTGGAATCAATGATGCTTGACTGTTTATATGGAAAACATATATCAATATAATTATGTTAGATGTTGTTATATAATTATAGAGACCTCTAATAAATTGGGTAATTTTTTTATCTTATGATATGATTATGTTATACAAAGACATGATATTGTTATGTTTGTTCAATATGTTATGAATAAACATGAAGATATTTTTATTTTTCATTATGTTAGGATGGACTGAGAAAATATACTTAACATATGTTATTATTTTTTATGATTATTCATATGATTTTTAGAGAATTCCACTTCCATATTCTATAATTTATTCAATGGTCTGTGGTTCTAATTCCTTTATATATGATTTTATCATTATGATTTCATACTTTTATGTTTTTTTATACTCCCTCTATTATAATATTTTTATGATTCCTTTTATTAACATAAACGATATCTCATATGTTTTACCCCTATTGAGAATATGGTACCACCCATGCCATATATTTTTCATTTCATTGGGTAACTAATAAGCCTATTATATATGACATGTGTAGATGTGTTTCAAGTATATGGAGTATTTTAGAATAAATGTATGGTGTATATTATAATAAGATGGATATGTATTTAATATCCCAAGACAAAAAACCTTTAGGTAATTGGGGTGTTCCATATTAGTTATTTATAATGTGCAATTATAAAAAATTATATAATAACATATCTATATTATTGTACATTTATCACAATATAGTTGTTTAACACAAAGTAATTAAATTTTATTATAATATGAATAAGCATGGTTTTCTATATGATAATTTTTCCCAAGATACCCTATAAAAATTGTATCATAGTGAAACTAATATTTTTTTTGTGGATATGGCTCATATTGTTTTTTTATATTGGTACATTAGATTTATAATCGATACAATTGCTTTAGAAGAAAGATTATATTCAAAAACATTGTTCATACAATACAAATTTATATATGTCTCTAATAGATATCCATTGAAATAATACACTAAACATGAAACACATATGGATTTGGGGAACCATTTGTGTTACCAAATTGAAAGGTATAGATATAACTAAGTTTTATGAATAAGGGAAGATGAAATATATCTTATATATGAACCACAAAAATTGAATTTATAAGTATTATAAAACAATTAGGTAATATGGTTGATTTATATAATATTAAGGTGATTAAACCTTCATATATAGAGTGTATACAATACAAGGTGTCTAGTCCTAATGAATATGATAATGGAAATTTATTTTTATAGTATACTGGTGATTATAGAAATTTTAAAGAGGTTGGAGACTGGAAAAAAGGATTTGAAGGCTCAGTTTTGTATAGTTATAGAGAAAACAATTAGGTCAAACATGCTTAACAAATTATGTGGATGTAAATTAAATTATTACTTATCATGGTATAATGGTTAAAATGAGAATGTCTTTATGGTAGTTTTATAATAGTTTCTTATATTTCATGTGAAACTAGAGAATAATGAAGTAGCATTAAAGAATCAAGATTTTATAGATACTATTAATGAATAATTTGAATAAATTTGGAAGAATAACACTTTGGATTTGTTTTCTATCATAATAAAAAATAGTTTTATTTAGAAATTTGGGTGTTATGAAAAATGATAAATATGAAAGGATAAGTGATATGGGACAAAACAAGGACTCTTTCCAAAGGTTTTTTTTTTCAGGTTTAATTCATTGACTTTTACTAGACAATTTCACTAGATTGTAGGCCAAAAAAGATATTTAATTTTTCATTCAATATTAGCTAAAATGAAACATTTTTTTACAAATGGCTGTAAATTCAACCTTCATCAATAAAATAATTAAAGTGTAATCAGACATTGAGAAACATAAATAATTTTTTATTAGGACGATGAGACCCATTTTTTTGGTTTAATATGTTACTTAATAGTCTAAATCAATCCCCAAGGGTGAGAAATTCTATATTTTTTAAATTCATTATTATATTGAAATTCAATAATGTGTCGGTGTGGAATAATCTTTTTTTAATGGAAAAAAAATTAATTCACACATCATCATTGTATAGTTTAATGAAGAAAATTCTTTTTCTAAAAATAAAGAAATATTTTTCTCTTTGTAATAAATTTCCTATAAAAAGAATAAATTTTTCTGAGATTTTAATATTGGTAGATATGATGTATTTAAATGGTGTCCAACATTCTAAATTGGAGGACCATATTTTTTATTCTTATGAAGAATTCTCTCAATTTTTTTTTATTTTTTTTAATTACAGATGCAATGGTTATTTCTACTGTAATTTTAGGGGGTAAATTTTTAATGATGATATATACGAAGAGGTGAATCATGTGGATTTTTGAAAACTCGTTGAAGTAATAATCAATCTGAATAATTAATTTTTAGATATCATTTATGTTTTGATTCATTTTATTTATTTTTATATTCTATATAATTTTTTTGAATCATGATACACTCTATATTTTCCTTATCATAACATGAATTGTGGCACTACTAGATACATAACACATCTTCTAATTATTAATATCTACAATAATCATTGTTATAACAAGAATTATTTTGAAACATATTAATGACTCGCATTAAACATTAATAAGAAATAATAATTTGTATAAGTATCCAAGATTGATAGAAATAGTTTCCATTCCAAAGGTCTCGAAGAATCATCTATAGGTTATTTACACTCCTTGAATGTGACTATGAGACTAGTGGAATAAGTACTAGATTAATAATTATTGATTTACTAAATATTATTAGTTTTCCACATACCTGGTAATTAATATATTCCATTTTTTTAAATTTTAATGTGAACAAATATCATTCATCTTCATGTTGTTTCAATGAAAAAGCACTTAATTTTTATATTTTAATTATTCTTATTCTAATCCTATGAGATTAATGATCTTAAGAGGAATATAAAATGTTCTTTTGATCATTATTCAGTAAATAATTCACATGATAAATAATTTTAAATTGACTTTATCAATGAAGAGATAGGGATAATATCATGATTTTATAATCAATGTTGGTCAACGAAGCTATAAGGATAATAACACGGGAAGTCAAGCATTTATTGATGATTTCTAGGGATAGTAATTGTTTCTTCCATTTTTTTTTATCGAAGAGGATTCTTCATGGAACATATGTTACTAGATCGAGGATATATATTACAACCACTATGCTTTAAAATTATAAAATATTATGGCTAATAGACATGGTTATATCCATTAATAAAACTATTTAAAAGTAAATAGATTGTAATCATAAACATCATTCTTTTTGATAGTTATGTTATTCTATTTATTATATGAAATTAGTTTAATATTGTTTTTTAGAAAAATATAAATTATTTTTTCTTATAAATTGATGAAATCATCTATTCCCATGACATGACCAACTAGTTCTCCACTATGGTAAGTGGTATATGAGGGTGACACCACAGGCCTACAACCAATAGTCCTTTGTCTAGAAACAAGAACCGCGAATGAATATCAGTGATATGGGTATCCTTAGCCTAAATCACCTAATTGAATGCAAAACACTGGTTCCATGAAACACTTCATAGATATAGTCAATGATTTAAAAATCTACAGTATAATAAATGAATGCAACAACACTTTGGAAAATGCATCAAGGTGTAGAAAATGATTACAAATGTTATGAAATAAAAAATACACTCCCAACTAGAAATGGGGTTGAAGCCAAAAAATTACTAGGAATGGGAAAAATTGAATATTTCATGGATAATAATATCTAAGGATAACCACCAAATACAGTAAAAAACTATATATACCACTATTCTCTACTACTACCAGGTCAACCGAAGTCATTATCAATCGGTATGTCAACTGTATAAGACATAACCTGTGTGGGAAAATACCCTATAGGGGTGACTATATATATATATATAACTAATAGGACTAACCAAAATCTAGGATAGAGTTAATATAAATAAAACATTATTATCAACCATTGAGGAAATGAGTAATGAAAACCCAACATCTAGTATACTCAACGAAACCCAAGAAATGAGAGAAAGGGGATATATATCTCCAAATCAAACTATGAACTAAGAGTCTTTAATCTACACCAAATTTACGATCTCATACAAAATAATTCCATGTAACCTCTCTATAATGAGTATGTAGTACACTCACCTCATCATAGTGTGTCACAACTATGGGATAACAGTACCCTTAGAGGACCTGATTACCACCTAATCTCATCACAGGGGAGTTCTACTCTAAAGATTAAATATATTCAACCTATTCAATGTGGACGGAGTTTTTTATCATTCTTTATAAAGGATATGGGGACCCCATGGATGGAGAGATAGGGAATACCTAAACTAAAATCACTAGGATGATCACAGTAGAATATTGTCACTAGATAAGAATCACTAAAAGTGACATCCCATATATATCACCTCACGCTGTATCTATGATGTCAAAATGAAGGCAACCATTATATAAAAAATGGAAAATAAAATAGTATAGGAAAATCATTGGCCCAAATATGAGTTATAATTTATAATATATATGAGGTATAAGTTTCAGAAAAAATGTGTGTGACACATTCATAAGGTCACATAGTGTGTTACGATGCTTCAAAATCTCAGAATGTAATCCCCTAGACATTGCATATCAATACATGTAGCTCAATTTTTTTTCAGACATCTAATATATTCACCCAAGGTCCCAGGAATGTACTCATAGCACATAACTATTCAATCCATTTCAAACCTCATGATGTGTCCATATAGATTAATGATGTGTATACTTATATAGGGTCTAGGGAATATAACTTTGGAAGATAGCATGGATTCTTGTGTAGGATAACATGATTTTTTTTCTCATCCAGATGGTGTGTGATGTTTATCTCAAGTAAAAACCATAGTTATTGAATGGATCATGGACTACATTTTGTGTGTTTCTCTATGGTATATGGCACATAGTCCTGGATATTTTAGAAACCTAATTATTTCTTCTTGTATAGAACATATTATCAGTTTTATATACCCTCCTCACCATTTTATAACACAAGAGTTACCTAAAATAGAAGTTAAATCCTCCACTCACTGATTCTCAGCCTTTGGCGGTTAGAAATTGGATCTTAGATTAATCGACTGGAAATTTGTAACATTTTTCATCATTATTTGAGGTTATAATCCAAGAATCCATTACCCATATCCCACAACAAGCCTCAACCCATCCCTAAAACACCACATCCATGGTCGTTCTCACATCCTTCATGAATCAAGGTGTTTGATCATGCATAAATATTTCCCAAAACTCTTGAATCACTAACCTCATGGGATATGGATGATGAAAATGAAGAATATTATATTGAAAAGAACAAAAATGAAGTGAAACCCATCATAGGTCACTTTGACCCCGTAAGAGGATTAAAATTGTGGAAATAATAAAATATTGAGCCCAAACTCAAGAACATTTTGGTCATTGGTGAAGAATGCAACCACTAGTGAAAAGGATGATGATCAAACAACATTTATTGTATGTATCATGATTCTCCTTGATCATTAATCATCGATTCACATTCCCATTGCACAATGAAAAAAAGTATCTCTTACTCAACCACTCAAATATCATAGGGTTATGAATATAACATTAGAAATTTTCTATAATTGAATAATTATAGAGGGCGTATAGGGTTTGGCCATAAAACTGAAATTTTTTTAAAATATATTATTTACATACAATTCATTAAAATTACAACCTTTAACTTAATTCCTAACACCAACCAAATATTTTTTACACATTGGGTATACCCTGTGTTTTAGAAACAATAGTGGTATTGAATTTCCCATATGAGGCCATGTAAAATGAAAAAACCATTTCTTTCAATTTTATTCATGAAAATGTTTTAATATAAATTAATATTTCTACTATATTAATTATTTGGTAGTAAAAAACGAAAAGAAATATCCAAAAATAAAAATAAATCTGGAGATATACATTGGAATATTAAAATGATAAAATGTTAGTAACCCCATTTGTTTCTTTATCCCCTTTTTTATGGATTTTCTCCTTGAAATTAGCAGGCTACACCAAATGGATGGTGTACTGAGTGAATCTAAATCTCATGTTATCAGGATATCTTATAAAAAACCCCATGCTTCCAAATTAATCTAACCATAGGAATGGTTTTCCCATATTGGACCATCTCCCATTATTCCTAAATTTCCACTGAGTATTCCTATAATGATACTCCATTATCAATGTCCAAATCACCACAATCAATAATGTGCTACAGTTAAAGAACATATATTATCATCTATGGAACATGGAATATATATTTCACTTAGTCTGACTATGAGGGTATGTAAAAATGGTATGAAACTTTTCAAACCCCATACAAATACTCCTATGGCCCAAAGAAACTTAGTGAAAATATTACAACCTGCAAAAACATCAAAATGCTCATCATTGAGAGATGATAAAGAAGATATAGTCTCAATTATCAAACTCCAGAGGTCAATGATGTTATTCGGTAAAATATATCTATCAACCCTGAGATATCCCTAAATTATCATGGATATACAAAACCATTCAGTGGAATTTATTTCACGATATCCGGCCTAAAAAGGGAGGTCTCTCAAATCTGAGTCATGTATAATGTTTTCCTATAGGTTCTAGAATAAAGAACCTAAATTGGTTCCATATATTCAGCATAGTAAAATTACCTATTATAATCAGTCCAAACCAATGGTAAGTGTTCCACACAGCTACGGATGAAAAACCAACACATTGTATGACAACACAATTTTGAAAACATGGATGGTCCTCTTAGACAAGTCATCCACATGGGGGTGGAATGATGAGAACATCTATAATTGGTTCTAAAAATCATCATTTAATACCCTCCAAAATTATGATATATAGTAAGTATCATGTTAAAAGATGAATATTATGGGCTCCCGTGAAGCTAGATGATCTCTTATATGTATAAACTACAACATGTATCAACTGATCTCCACTCATGGATGGAAACCATGAGTGTGAAAATTGTTAGTCCATACAAAACAAAATAGAAATAGAGGCATTTCCTATCTCTATTATAATAATCCCCATCACAAAATCCATCCTTATTCCATCCCAATTTCATTTCGACATCTCATTAAATTGTGTCAATCATGATGGAATCTTATGTTCATTCTTTACCTACTGACAAGTCAGATGCTGCGAAAGCAACTTAACAAAACTTGAAAATATTCTAGACCACAAAATATATTAAAAATGTACTTTTACATCTTTTCCACATTTTTTTACATATTTGTGAGAGGTATGATGAACCATTAACAAATCCTCATGAAACATGACCAGAAAAATACTACATCACTAAAAACTAATTAAAGTTTACATTTCTATAGAAAATCTATTTGGGTCATACCCTTAGGGTATCTGGTAAAAAAACAATATAGTAAATATCTCCCCACACCGAGAAAATCTCAAACACTAAAAAAGTGGGGTATTCACCTCCATCAATTGAAGGTATGCATCACTACTCTCCTTCAACAGGGTTATCTCCAATGAGACCAACTACATTGAACCTCCTTCACCAAGATAGATTTTGATTTCCTAATAAGGGATTCTTTTATTATGTTTCCATTTTATAGAGTATAAAATATTCAAATTCATTATCCCATAGGAACTCCAAACAATGTATCATTTATAGGATAAGATATATCTTGGTGAAAATGTAGCTGAGAATCTGGTGGTTTGAGTAAACAATAAAACACTCATCCTGAATATAATGATTCTACATCTTTAGAGTGAATAATGATTGTTCCAACTACAATATATGGTTCATGTAAAACCTCTCATGGGTTATAAAATATCATAATGAATAAGAATTCACTATCGTCAACTATATCAAACTACAAATGAACCCATCTCTATAGGAAATGAAAAACACCATATATTTGATACCCTCTTTCACAAGTACCTCGCCAAATCGAGAAAATAACAAACCACAAACACTATTTTGATTAGTTCTTAATATTTAACTATATAAAACATATTTTTTTCTACACCTACACTATTTTCATAGATGACATAAACCATATATTGATTCTCTTAGAACCAAAATTGACACTTCAAGGGATTTTCCTATAGCTGGTTCTCATAGAGTAAGTCTATGATCAACCTAAAATTATTTATATACTCCTCCAATAATGTAAGGTATATGAGAATGTAAATGATAATTAAAACTAAAAATTGGTCCATTTATGGCTAGAATATCTAATTCATCAAATCCATTAACATAATGGTGGAAATCAATCACATTAAAAAGCATCACCAGAAACTCTAAGTATCTAAAGAAACATCATAATGCCATTGTTGAAATATCATCCCAAAAAACCCACAAATGACCATAGGAGGACCTATTATTGATATTTAGAAACCAACCTTCACATTTCACAAGAAAAAAAGATCATCAATCCATTGAAAGGGATATTTGTTTTATCATTACCAGAATTAGGTGATGATAAAAAATGAAAATCTTTATACATTCATATTACTATTTCATGAATATCTCCAAATCTACATAGGGGGATACACTTGGATTGATAAATCCCTAACCATGATGTTATTGAATAACCCCCTTACCTCATGTGACTCATTATTTTTCCCCTGAAATTCTATATAATATATCAATATAGTCCCATGATGTTAGTAAATTTAAAATTATTAAAATTTCACAAATGAACATGATATAAAATCATAGGAATGTCTCAATGAAACTATGAAAAATATCCCATGAGTATTTATCTTCTAAAATATTCAATTCATACAAACAAAACAATGTTATATCATTTACACTTCCTTAGATGACGTCTTTAGAATCAATGGTTGGGTTAAAGGGTCCACCAGAAACTACATGTCTCAAACAAGGGATGCTGAAAGGAAGGAGTTCCATGTTCCTTTTCTTAGCTAATGTATATATGTAATGGGTAATACCAAATATCATCCCAATTACTCTGGGTTATAAGATTCCAGTAAATGATGATATCCTTCCATTTTCCAATCAATTACCTATACCTAGGTTACACAATATCATCCTTGAAACATCTAAACGACCTCAAACATACAAATCAAGTGACTCCTCTCTACCACCAGGAAATTTTCCACATTGGGTGACATTGAATCACCCACATTGCTTTATTTACCTTCATAAGAGAATTCATCTTTGTGGGTAAATCATTCCTCTACCTTTAATTTTTGTAGTCGTATCACATATCACCAATATAAAGATATAACCGAGAACAATGAAATGGTTCTAATGGAGAAAAAATAAAGAATAAATTGATAAAGGGACAAATAATGCACCTCATAAAATGTCCAAAACCCCAAGATAAGAAGCCTTTGATATATTTCCTCCCACTAGATCCTAATGGGTATGGAATTCTTGAGAAAGTTTAAAATTCTCATCACAAGCACAGAAACACCCATGATTATAAAATATGAGTCATATACAAGACTTATGAGATGAATAACCTTACTGATAAATGTTTCCACCATATTAATTATCTAATGTACATCCATACATCTACGTTCGATAATGAGTATGCTAACTATATCCCAACTCGGATGACTACAGTCTGCTACCTACTATAGGTTCCTCAAATCCATGATGTCCACTTCAAAATCTATCATTCAAAATATACCTCCTACGAAGCTATCCATTGATCAAACCCTCTAAAAAAGATGCAAAACTAAAAATAGGTTTATGGTGGAGGAATAAACCTCACAGGGGAATATGTTGTAAAACTATTCCCAAAAGATATTTTCCTTGTCCAACACCTGGGTAACCAGTCATGACCCATCCCAGTGGGGCCCATGCCATGACTCACCAAGCCCACCTCCAATAGGCCAGGGGTTGTTGGCTAGAACTGAGTAGGAATATTACTAATCAGGTTAGGTGGGCTTGGGGAGCCAGGGCGCGGGCCCCACTGGGACAGGTCGTGACAGAGTGGTATTAGAGGTGGTCGGTTCTAACATAGGACCAAGAGTCTGTGAGATGGATTTAGGCTAATAGTGTTAAGTGTTTCGAGTTTGGATTTCAGGCCAGAGACTCCAGTGTTTGTGTGGCGGATAACGTATCCATACACCAAGACTTTGATTACATGCTTTTCTAATCGTTACATGAAAAAATAGGTCGCGGGGAAATAAAATAAAGGTACATTAATCATATTGGAATGGTTTGTGTCCTCCATGTCCTTTGTGTCAGCTATCCAGTTATAATCAATGTCCATGGTACATATTTTTTTCTTTATAGGATGCCTCTGCGATGCATACCCGCTATGATTCAGCAGCGCGATCATGAGGATGACCCCCTCTTGGATGAGTCTTCGATATAGGGACCAGTTTTCCAGGCGTTGCCACCAAGTGGTGCACCTTCTATATTACCACCAGTGGAGCAGCCCGTGGTACCTGTGGTACTGACCGACGAGGAGTGCAGGCTGAGCGCGCTCTATGAGTTCCAGAGACAGATACCCCTCAGGTTCTGAGGTGAACCCGACCCTCAGGTAGTTGAGGACTAGATTGAGGTGGTGACTAGTGGTTTCCATCTAGTGAGGACACTAAAAGACCAGATAGTGATCCTAGGAGTGAGCCTTCTTCATGGTTCAGCGGGACGTTGGTGGAGTCTGACCACACATGCTCACATCAAGGAGAATCTTTCATGGATGGATTTTGAGTGACTCTTCAGGGAGGAGCTCCCTCTGGTTATGCTGAGAGATATGTGCATCCAGGAGCTTCTTTATCTTTAGCAGGGTAGTATGAAAGTAGCCGACTATTCATAGAGTTTCACCAACCTCGTCCGGTACTCAATGGATATGGATAGGGATCAGTACTTTAGAGCTCGGACCTTTGAGCGAGGTCTACGATGAGACATCCAAGCTAGTGTCGTGCCTCTATGAATTTTGACTTATGTTGGAGTGCTCGAGCCAGCCTTGGTGATCGAGAGATTCTTAGTGGAGTAGAGACAGCCGATGATGATCCGCACCAGGCAGACAGGTGCGGAGACCCCAACTGTATGGAGCCAATGTCAGACACAGGGAACTGGATGTGGGAAACGTCATAGGAGGACCCAGGACAGAGGATTAGTGGTCCAGATCTCTTAGGCTGGATCTGGTCAGCCTAGAGAGAAGCGATGTTATGCGTTCGACGGTTGGGGACATCTCGCTAGAGATTGTCTGACCTTTCGAGCTGGTGATAGGGATGTGGTGGATGGACCACCGAGGTAGAGGCAGAGAGTGGAGCAGATAGACCAACCAGTCTGAGGACTTGGTATAGGAGCAGGGAGAGCTGTGGGTGGTGGCAGACGATTTGACTTACTTCCACCACCAGCCCCAGGAGGTCTGCACTAGGCTTAGGGAGTTGGGGGACAGGGACGGGGACAGCTGCATGCGGTCGAGGCATATTACCCAAGGGCTCCAGGGATGATTTAAGGTACGATCGTCTTCTTTTCTAACTTAGCTTCCGTACTTTTAGACTCAGGTGATAGCCATTCCTTCATAGCCATATTTCTTGTTCAAAACCTCGAGATTCTAATAGAACCATTGACTCGATACTTACGTTTGGAGACACCTATTAGAGGAGACTCAATAATCACGCACCTTTGCTGACAGTGTGATCTTACCCTTGGATTCGAGAGTTTCATTTGGAACCTCATAGGGGTACCATCAAGGCCTTACAATTTCATTCTTGGTATTTATTGGTTATCTTTGGTCCATGCACAGATTGACTGTTTTAGGTGAAGAGTGTGGTGTGTTCGACGGGATGGAACACGGTTTTCCTTTGTCGGAGAAATGGAATCCCATGCAACGCAGAATGGGATCATGCATTGGAGGGTGCAGCCATCCTCTAATGAGTTGGCTAGCCTTTCCATCAGAGTAGTGGATGTTGTGAGCTCCTAGTTCCCAGTAGTGGTGGTGGAGTATGAGGACGTCTTTCCCGAAGATGTTCCAGGATTACCTCCCTACCGGGAAATCGACTTCTGCATCGACATGCACCCTAGGATGACATCGATTTCCCCATCAGTATATCGGATGGCTCTCGCGGAGCTTCATGAGATGAGGGTGTAGTTGACAGATTTTTAGATCAAGGGTTTCGTGAGACCCAACATTTCACCATGCACGGCCCCACTCTTGTTTACCAAGAAGGAAGACGGAAGTCTGAGGTTGTGCGTGAATTACCAGCGCTTGAACTAGGTGACAGTGAAGAACAAGTATCCACTTCCAAGGATCGATGACCTCTTCGATATGCTAAGAGGTGCAGAGTGGTTATAGAAGGTTGACCTTTGATCAGGCTATCACTAGCTATAAGTGCGGGACAAGGATATACCGAAGACAACTTTCAAATGCCGCTACGATCACTATGAGTACTTAGAGATGCCTTTCGGCATGATGAACGCCCCTGCAGTGTTCATGGGACCGATGAACTAAATCTTCCAGCTGTACTTGGACCAGTTTGGAGTGGTCTTCATTGAAGATATCCTTTTGTACGTAGCATTAGAGTATAATCATGCGGACACCTTCAGATGGTTCTAGACGTACTTCAGGAGCCCCATCTTTATGGGAATCTCTCAATGTGCCAATTCTTGATTCATGAGGTCCACTTTCTGGGACATGTCATCTCAAAAAATAGAGTAGCTATAGACCCAACCAAGGTGGAGTCTTTGTTAGAATGGGAGCCACCTCGGAGCGTGATGGAGGTGCGGAGCATCCTTGGGTTGGCAGGATATTACCGAAGATTCATTCATGATTTATCCCGGATATCAGCACCAATGACAGCCTTGACTAGGAATGGTCAACCCTTCATGTGGACAGTGTAGTTATAGTAGGATTTCAAGCTGTTGAGTCAGAGTTTGACGAGCGCACCAGTCTTGAGATTGCCGGAGGCGGGCATCGAGTTCATAGTTTTCTACGATGCATCATTGACCGGGCTCGGCTGTGTCCTGATGTAGAGGCAGGCAGTGATTTCTTATGGTTCATGTCAGCTTAAGACACTTGAGAAGAACTATGGGACACATGATCTAGAGTTGGAAGTGGTAGTCTTTATCATTGATGATGTGGCGACACTACCTTATAGGCGATGAGTTTATCGTCTAATCTGACCACAAGAGCCTCAGATACATCTTCTCAGAGAAGGATCTGAATTTGAGGCATAGGAATTGGCTAGAGTTCCTCCAGGATTATGATTTCGAGATCATATATACTCCTGGGAAGGGGAACACGGTGGCGGATGCTCTTAGCATAAGGTTGACCTCACAGATGTTGAGTGAGGCGATGGAGTAGTTAGCCGTGTTGTAGTTATCCTTCATGGGTGAAGAGTATATAGCCTACCTATAATCGATGGTTGTCGCCCCTACACTCTTAAAAAGGGTTAAGGAGGTGCATCTAGGAGATGTCGACTGTGTGGCCGTATGTGCTCAGTTATCCATAAGACATGCTCCTGATGGATATTCACAATTTGGGGAGCACATACTTCTTTTCAGAGGATGCACTATTGTACCGATGGTGTTACAAGAGGAGATCATGAGGGAGTTTCATACATCTCCTTTTGCGGTAAATCCTAGAGTGGAAAATATTTTCTAGGATATCCGATGATAGTTCTGGTGGTCAGGCATGAAGAAGGAAGTAGCGGAGTTCGTTTCTTGATGCCTTACATGCCAGAAGGTGTAGGCTGAGCACCAGGTTCCCACAGGATTAGCTCAGCCCCTAGAAGTTCCATAGTGGAAGTGGGCTGGAATATTGATGGACTACGTGACAGGATTACCACGGATGTCCAAGGGGCCTGATTCCATCTGGGTGATCATTGACTGACTCACCATGTTGGCCCACTTCCTAGCTATCAGGGAGCAGAGTACCGTAGAGATCATGGGACACCTCTACGTGAAGGAGATAGTTCAGCTTCATGGAGTCCCCTCGACAATAGTCTCGGAATGAGATGCCCATTTCACATCCCAGTTGTGGAAGGGATTGAAGAAGGCTTCTGGGACTCACCTACGCTTGAGCACAACATTTCATCCCCAGATTGATGGTCAGACAGAGAGGACCATTCTGGTTCTATAGGATATGTTGCGAGCCTGTGTCTTGGACTTTGGTCGAAGTTGGGAGGACTATCTACCACTGGTGGAGTTTAAATATTACAATAGCTACCACTCCACCATAGGTATGAAACCGTTCGAGGCATTGTATGGGAGACCCTGCCGATCACCGCATTGTTGGACCGACCCCGAAGAGTCAGCACCCATGGGTCTAGAGTTGGTGAAAGTTTCCACCGAGAAGGTCCAGATCATCTAGGACCGGATAAAGATGGCACAGAGCCATCATAAGTCATATGCTAACAGACGACAGAGACATCTAGAGATCAAATAGGGAGACCACATCTTTCTTTGGGTCTCACCTCGACGAGGGTTACAAAGATTTGGCTGAGGTGGAAATCTATCTGTAAGGTTCATTTAAACTTTCCAGATACTATACAGAGTTGGCGAGGTGGCGTACCACCTAGCTCTACCGCCTCAGTTGTGTCGGTTACATGATTTCTTCCATGTTTCGCAGCGGAGGAGGTACGTGCATGCCCCATCACAAGTCATTGACCGGGGCGAGCTGGACATCGAAGATGGAGTGACCTTTGCTGAGTAATCGGTGGAGATCGAGGATTGGAAAGTGAGGATCCTTCGTGGGCGATCAATTGCCTTGGTGCGCTTTTGGTGGTAGCACGAGAATATTCAGGAGATCACGTGGGAGAGGGAGGCCCATATTCATACCCAATAACCACATATTTTGAGTAGATTTTGTGTTAGCTATTTGGGGATGCAGTGCCCCAAGGTGGGGAGAATGTAATGTCTCAGATTTTTTGTGTATTATTTTTAAATTTTATTTAGAATTATTTTGATACCAGGCGTGAAGAAGACACATCATTCTGAGGCCTAGTGAGCCCGTAATGGAGGTTTGATCATTTTTTAGTTAAGTGAGTCAGCACTTGTGCGCATTTGTGGAATTTTCCAAATGGATTTCTGAATTAAAAATATGAAGTCACCATTGCATCCAGGACGACAAATTTACACAAGAACGAGCCTAACCTCGACCGACATAGGTCAAGGGAAAAAGTTAATTTTCAGACGTTTTATGTAAAATAAAATAAATTAAATTAGCCAAGTTATTTTATTTTAATTGGAAACATCCATTGCAGCGCAGCGATGGGGAAACTATTTCCTTATTTAATGCCATGTCATAACGACTCTAAAAAACAAAAAATCTGACTCATTAATTCCACAGCATGACGGAATCCAAAATATGTTCCCTGTTTTTATTAGGATAATTGATGTTGCTTATTGGGGGAAGTTGGAGAGAAACTCTGGAGAATATTTAGCGCTTTGGAGAGAACTCTCGGGGACGAATGACGACTAATAAAAGCTGAGAATCGATGCGCCAACATGTTGAAAGATCTCAATGATGATGTCAGCGACCAATTTGATAGCAATCGATCCCTTTGAGGTAGGGGTTGTTATTTTGATTCTTCTTTCCCAGTTTTTGAATTTAAATGACGAACGAGGATCAACCACGAACATGTTGCTCCATGGATTTGTACATTTTTGCGGGAGGGTTTTTGATATGATGATTTTGGGGAAATTAATCCATGTTTTATTGTTGTTTGATTCTGCTTCATTTAATCCTACTGACGGGAGAATATGAACATCATGACGAACAATGGCGGATGTTCGTTCCATGATTTTCTAATTGGATTTCTTCCCCCATTCTTCTCCTCAGTAGTTCTTCACATTCTTCGTGGGGTGAAAAAAACGGATTGTTTCACACCTGTCTTGTAATGAAATGATCCCAAATTCGAGATCCTACATCGCGACGACCTAGCGGAGGTGTGATGGTGACGGTGGCAGACGAATCGACACAGTTTGGGTATTCCTGTTCTTCGATCGTTCTTCATGAAGGAGGATCGAAACACATTATTTGTGCCGATCGGAGGTATAAAAACAATGAAGATGACCTCTGGACATTAGGGTGACCTGGATTCTGTAGTTTCGTGGAGATTGGATGACTGGATCGATGAGCGGGCATCACAGATGGTGCGGCGGTGGAAGTCTGCAATTCTCGAAATTTCCAGAATACATGGAATGTACTTCCAAAGAACACACCGTATAGTACTGGTGGCTGAGGCTAGGGTTTTGGGGGTTAGAGATGAATCACATAGCGTGTGACCCTGGTCACATGGCGTGTTGAACCTTACCTGAAGATCAGTGTGTATTTTGTGAAGTACACAGACATGGGATGGACTACAGAGCTTCAGAACATGGAGTGTACTCTCTAAGCAGCATGATAGAGGTGGCTACGTGGGACTCAGTGTGTTTCCAGGGGTAAAAAGACATGGGATGGAGTACATGATCGTGTACTCCATCACACGGGCTGGCAAGGCCAGTAACACGGGTCACCCAGTGTGTCGATTACACGGGTTGGTGTACACCAGTTGATGACCGTGTACGGGCACATGGCCAATGTACACGGAGCCAACCCCAGTCACTCGGACACGGCGTTTACAACATACTACACGCCATGTACTCAGTTTTTCTACACAGCTAGCCTTACGACATGGGTCATACTACACTGGAAGTACCCAGGGTCAGACTACATGATGTGTAACTTTTCTACATGTCATGTACTTTTTGGAAAACGACATGGTCCTCTTATTCACTAAATCTTGATCATCATTCTTTTTGGTAAGTGCCCCTTATTCTCATTCCCCTGAAGGTTAGGCATCATTTCCTTCTACAGGATTATGATCCCTTCAGCATGACTTTTTGTGATAGAGTCAGGCATCCATCCAAGAGGCCTGAATCGAGATCCTCTATCCAATCTTGACCCTAGGTAGAGTCCATCATCGATGAGACCAACTCCACCAGGCGTCGATCCTCTACCTAACAGGTGAATTCTAGATGAGTCGCGATGTCTTCCATGGTCGTGGCAGTGATCCTCATCTGTGTATTGTGATCTTTCCCACTCAAGAGTGTGTCTCCCGTAATGAGTTCATCTATCTATCGTGATCTTCCCACTCAGCAGTGTGTCTCCTGTAATGAGTGTAACTACATCTCATGACATTTCCTGATGAACGGTACTTATCAAACATAAATCATCAGTACTATAAGAGTTGTGGAGTGTGTTCTCCCGGAATGAGTTCTTTGTGGAATATTCGAACTGAACCCCTAGCTGGTGGTATGCGGGTCGAGTGACTTGTCTCTGGACTTCGGGTCTGAGTTTGGTGTATATCTCATTTGTCTTATATATTATGTAGACATATACTGTACATAGATGACTGCATCATTACATTGTGTACTACTTTGTGGTTTTCAGGGTCCTCTATTGAGTATTTTTATACTCACCCCTGCACGGGCTTGGCCCGCACGTGTCGTTTCTTGTGCAGATGAGCAGCCTTTTGATAGAGTCCAGAGAGGACTAGGATAGGACCGGGCTTTCTAAGTTCCCTACAAGCTGAGGCATTCCTATGTCTATGAGCATCAGTCCCAGTACCTTTTGTGTTTACAGGTTGGACATTTCAGTTTTGAGACTCCTGTTTTGGTGGGATTGTATTTTGGCCCAGTTTACTTTTAGTACTTTACCTTCTGTCGTACTGTGTTAGTTGGGTTTAGTTGTATTCATGCATTTTGTTCCTTAGTATTTTGATATTTTATCATTTGTGGGCTTGTAGATGTGTTCATGTGTATAGTTACTTAGGCAATTCCTCCCATGATTAGTAATATGACTACTTGGTTCTGGTCACCAACCCCTAGCCTATTGGAGGCAGGCTTGGGGAGTCACAATGCAGGCCCTACTACGATGGGTCGTGACATAACCAAAGCCCACAAAAGCCCACCAAATCCATAATATTCCATTAAATAGGCTGGTTTCATCTGTGTTAATTAATTCTTGTGTATTTTTTGAAAGTATAAAACTCAATTTATTTACTCTAGTCAATCCTCTAAAGCATGAGGGTCTATCTAACATAAGAAGTTTGGCGGTCTCAGATCCTCTAACTCTAGACGTATATTCAATATATGGATATCATAATAATGAACATATAGAATTAAAAAAAAATATTCTTCTAGCTTGAAACTTCAATCTATCCCACTAATGGTGGGTCCTATGATGTCTTAATGGTAGAAAAAAACTCTCTACATGATTTGTGAAACCACCAAATGAACTGGATCCTGATATGGAGTCTCAATACTATGATGGCTATCAAAGAAACCCAACATTAGGGAATACTCACTCAATATTCTATATTCAAGTTCCTATATTGATGTTGTAACTAGTGATATACATGGAGGAATACTAAAGTTTAACTAGACATACCACTGTTAAATGAGTATATTTGGGGAGTTGAATTGATAATGATATGAAATTCAAAATTACCAATACCATATGATGCATGTCCAATGCTTTCAGGAAACCCATTCCTAGGTATGTTTAGTATATCAAAAATTATTTCTAGTCTTATGGTATGGATACATCGACCACATAAAAATCACTGGGATCCATTCCCTAATATCTGAACTCATGACACTTTGACATCATTTCCCTATGTTCCCAAACCAAACCATATGTAATTTTTATCTCCTAACATGATCAATAAGAAAAAACCACCACTAATACCATTGCTTTATGACAATACCATCTTCAAGACCGGTATGGCTTGTTATAAGCAGAGGGTGACAGCCCAAGCCCACCTCCAGTATAACCGAGTTTAACAAAAAATGCCGAGAATACATATAAAATAAATGTGAGGTCTTATTGTAATAATCATTTATGCATGAACACAACCATCACTATGAATTATTTATAATATATAATGGAATATTGAATTAAATTAAGTATAAAAAATGAATTCGATAACCCCTTGTAATATACATTAAATTGAGAAAAGGGAATAAAAATTGTATAAGGGAAACAATACACGCGTTATCTGAAATGAAGTCCCTAACTAAAAAATAATAGGAATGGGGAAAACATAAGAACTCCAAACATTGAATTTCCAAGTTTGATTCCCAAACACAACTACCCCCTCTATTTACCACTATACCCATCTAATACAAGGTCCACTGAAGTGTCCCCCAATCTTCTTGTTGGATTATGTTGACACAACTTGTGTGGTAAAAGTCTATATAGGTGGTAGTACATGCAAACCCTTTAGGATTACCTGACAATAAATAAGGGATAAATGTAAATAACAACAGTTATCTCAAACCACATGTTAGAGAGTAAAGAGAATGAAAAACACCCAATTGGTGAGAGAAATGGTATCCTTATATACATAACCAAATAAAAATGAAGAATATTATAACATATCCAAAGTCCATTACCAAAGCCATTAATAACATGTAACCTCTCTATAATGAGTATATATGACCCTCAACTCACCATTGTGTGTCATAACTGAGGGATAACTACTTTATTGAAGAACCTATTCACTTCCTGATCTCAAGATGGGGAGTAACACTATATAAATAGAGGACCCATGTCCTATAGCACCTCTGGATTGAGGTATGTAGCCTTGTTTATTCCTTTTAATGTGTTTAAAGTTCATAGTATGAGCTGGTAAGAGTTTGGGAGAGTTTGGAATGGTTTTGGATGAGTTTGGATGCTTTTCTATGGGTGCACGACTTGAGCACGGTTTGGGGAAACTGTGAGGATGCTCTAGGAAACGGTGAAGGGGGAGACAGTAGGCTTTGCATGGCATGTGCACGGTTTCCCAAACCAAGTGAGGCAAATGTGAGGAACCCTCTTCTCGAGGCAGTACCTTGCGCATAGTTAGCGCACATTTTTCCAAACCGTGCGGACTAACAGTGCAACCACTTAAAAATGGGGTTTTAAAACTCGGGTTCACTCAGTCTTGCCTCATTCCTCTCCAAACATTCCCATACTCGAGCTTCACTAATGATTTCAGGTTCTTAGGTGTTTAGAGTGACCTCACATACATTTTGGGAGAAAATCCAAGAGGTTTCAAGGTGATTTGAAGTTGGTTTCTCCCGGGTAAGTCTCTACTCTTGGTTTCCTTGTGTTTTCCGCTAGATCTATATCCATCCCTTTCATGGTTTTCTAGATATAAACTTGTTGTGTGTAGATATAGGATTGTGGTTGCCTTAGATGATGATTTAAGGCTTATGAATGTTAGTGATGGGGATCTATAGAGGATTCGATGGTGTGTTTTCTGGATTGGAGGTGAGGTTGCTCGTGGGTCGATTTCTCAGGAACCCTAAAGGTAGGTGGCTTCACTCTCGACTCCACATGGTTAGAAAAAGTGGTTCTTTATTTACAATTAATTTTTTGTTCTGAAAAATTAATTGTGATTTGATGTGCGAAATTGGTTGGAAATCCCTTGGGTGATGTTTTTTGGGATTTTTGGTGAAAATGGGGTTTTATGGTGAAATGATTTTATTGTGGATTTTTAAATGGATATTTTATAATGGGATTCTATGGTTGATTTCTGAAAATGATTTATAGAAAAAGTGTTTTCAATAAAGTGGTTGTTTTATTAAAATGTGGTTTGGTATGGAAAATGATTTTCAATAAATGGGCGATTTATTGAAGTGGATTAATATGAAATAGAATAGGTTGATTGCATGTTTTTGTGACCTTGGTGGGTTATATTCGTGGTTTGTCTTGATGGGAATGTTTATTATAAGTGGAGAGAAGTACCACTATAAAAAGGGGATGGATAGTGGAAGGAAGGGCCACCATTAAATGATAAGTGGACAGGAAGAGCCACTAGTTGTGAATGGTTGAACGGGTTGGACGGAAGCTCCACCATTTGGTTGTGGTCAGGAACTACCACTAGGTTTGAATGGGTGAATGGGTTGGATGGAAGCTCCACCGTTTGGTTGTTTTGGTTGTTTGTTATGCATTTCTTTGCAAGTTGCAAATTGTTGTGCTAGTGTGAAAATGATGAAATTGCTTGTGGAATGTTTGTTTGGATTTCCCTTGGTTTCTCGGTTTGGGTGTGATGGCTTGGTAAGGGCATGTTTGGCTTATGGAAATGGTTTTACTTGTGATTATTTTATATAATTTGTTTTATATAAATGTGCTTACGGTTTTATCCTAGTGACATGTGTAGGAAAGTCATTTGGGCAAAACCTACTGAGTTTTAGTACTCACCCCCTGCTTTGGCACGTTGGTGTCTTTTAAGATATTGTGTATCATGTCAGGGGAAAAGGTAAGGCATCTCCCTCATTTAGTGGTCCATGGTGATGTAATGGTGGAGCTTGGAGCATGGAGCTTGGTGTGGAGCTGTGGTGGTGTCATGGCTCGTAGTGTTTGTTGTTTGGTTTCTGCTTTTAATCTGATGTGGTGTAGACATGTCTGGTTATTTTGTTTTTGGGTTGTATTACTGTACAAGTTGTTTTTATTTTGGTAATTCATGTTTGGATGTTTTATTGACATGAATCATATAGTGGTGGTTAGTGAATTGTTTTTTTGGTTTTGTCTTAAGGGAAAATAGTTCCCCAAATTGTTCTCGGAGCCCTCAGCATTTATTTCCTGCCTTTGGTGGCATGTGAACATCCCTTAAGGCCAAGTAACCCTCACCGTCTCCTCTAGACAATGAGGTAGGGGCAGGATATTTCAAGTGGTATGCGTTTGTTCGGTCCTTAGCTTTCAAGTGAGAGCCGTTTTTCGGTCGCTATGGTCCCTTGGTTTTGGAGTTTACATTCGTTGTGGTATATTCCTTGAGTTGGGGTGGTAGCAAGGCCTAGGAATATAGGAACATGGAATGTATATCATAAAAGGACATAGAAAACCCTTTTATTCTGAAATTCAAGTTACCAGGGGTTGGGTACATATGTTTTTTGGATACACATATAGGCATTGGAAATCTCATTATGGTGGGCGTAGCCAATGAGACGTGCATGACATATATGGTAGAAATGAATTCCCTCTAGGATGCATATTTCACTGGGGTATAATGATTTATGGTGGGATATGAATGTGTGAAATTTTAATGTGAATAAATTGGTATTTTAAAAATGCTTTGGTTTTTAAAATGGTGAAATGTGGAAAATGTGAACTTGTGGAAAGCCTTGTGTTATAGTGTTGTGTAATGTGATTAGAAATGGGATTTCATGATGTCTAAAAAAGTGAGACACATGGTTGTTTGTTTTCTGTTGATAGAAATGACACCAGGTAGGTGTCGTAGAGACCAACCAGAGGAGGCTACTGAGAATGTGGTAGCACCTCAGCCTCATGTGAACCAGTAGCTAGTACAAAGCATATTGCATGATTTCCAAGATGAGGAAAGTTGAAATAAAATGGATGAAGTAAGGCATGCGGATCATGAAGTTCAGTTTCAGAAGCATAATCCATCCATCTTCAGGGGTGATTTAGAGCTGGAGATGGAAGAAGTAAGGTTGAATAGAATGAACAAGATTTTCGAGTTCTTGGGAACACCGGTATAGTTAAAAGTGAGGTTTTCCACGTATATGTTGGCAGATCATTCAATTAAATGGTGGGAGTTGGTAGTCCAAGCATGGATGCGCCAGGGTGTGATGTGGGAAGGCTTTGAGGAATTGTTTAATAAACAATTCTACCCACATATGTTCAGAATTCTGCGTACGACTAATTTCTTCAGTTTGAAGCAAGAGCGTATGTATGTGACGAAGTATGCAACTAAGTTTATGAACTTAGTGAGGTTTTCACCTGAGGTGGCGGGTAGCATGTTGATGAATTCATGGATCTTTGCAGTGGGGTTAAGGAAAGAAATTCGTTCAAAGATAGAAGTAGTATGTATAGATGATTACAAAGAGATGTTGAAGAGATCCATGGTTGCTGAGTGGGATCTGTTGGGCCTTCCGGGCGGAGGAAGCAAGGTTGTAACCATGGGGAATAGTGGGAACTCTAATTACATGTTCAAGAAGAGGAGGGACACTTATTCCCAGGGATGGAGTATGGCACATAATCTGATGGCAGGATAAGTGAATCTTCCTATGAAGCCCCAGAGCAATCCTGGATGTTTTCAGTGTTGTTCGACGAGCCACACCAAGTGAGATTGTATGGAAAAACCTCATGAATGTCATAATTGTAAGAATAGGGGCATATGCAGTGTTATTTTGGGAATAATACAAGTTCGGGTGCCTGTGATACTCCTCAGAGAACATAGATGTCGTATGCTTCTACGAAACGAGGACAGCAGCACACCCCTCATTAGTAGAGTAAAGTGGGTCGTGGTGATTCTCAGAATACTACAACGCCTCAACAGGTTAATAAAGAGAAGATTGTGGCAAGAAAAAATGTGTTTGGAGCTGAGCATGTTGTGGTGGAGGATCAGTCTGGACCATCCACGATGCGAGGTATTATTATTTTAAATTCCACCTTTATGCAAGTGCTGTTTGGTACAGGTGTTACACACTCTTTTATTGCTGTACGTGTGGTTGATTTGCTGGGATTAGGGGTATAAATGATGCTTTCAGTTTTGAAACATCAAACACTTCTCGGTCGAAGTGAGTTTCGATCCTTCTTGTGTAGAGCATGTAGTATCGTTGTGGGTGAGGTTGATCTAATGTGGAATTTCTTAATGCTTGAGATGGATGGGTATGATGTAATCCTGATAATGGATTAGCAGGTGTCTTTTAAGGACCCCATCAATTTTGATGAGTGAACAATGTATTTTATGACACATGATGGTGTTAGAAAGCTCTTTAGAAAAGATAGGTATGAAAGGCATGGGGAAAAGAGTTTGTTGGCACCCACAATAGGCACATTATCGTATCAGTTGGCAGTGTTGTCATTGGAATCGGTAATTGGTGTTGATAAGAGTGTTCTTCCATGGAGACTGTGCTAGGGATCTTGAGGGTTCAACGGTTGTGTGCCAAATTATCAATGTGTGAATTTTGGATACAAGAAGTCAGTTTTCGTGGCCATGTGATTTCTAAAAGAGGGGTTTCAGTGGATCCAAAAAAGATAGAGGCTGATATCTCATAGAAACCACCAAAGAATGTGTTTGAGGTATGGAGTTTCCTCGGAATAGCTGGGTATTATCGGCGTTTTGTTTGTGATTTTTCACGTTTGGCATCGCCGATGACAGCTTTGAAAAAAAAGAATGTTTCATTCTAGTGGAATGAACCGTGTCAGAAGTGTTTTGAAGAGTTAAAGGGTCAACTTACATTAGTACCAATCTTGGTTTTTCCAGAACCATGAAAAGGGTACGTGGTGTATTTCGATGCATCGAGATCAGGGTTGGGGTGTGTTCTCTTGAAAGGGAATCATGGTGTTGCATATGGATCACGACATTTGAGAGTGCATGAGAAGAACTACCCAAATCATGATTTTGAATTGGCAGCAGTGGTGCATGCTTTTAATGTGTGGCGTTATTATCTCTTCAGTGAGAAATTCATGGTATACACATATCACAAGATCTTAAAGCACATTTTTTCACAAAGGGATTTGAACGTGAGGCAAAGAGATGGATATAATATATCTAGATGTTCGATTTTGACTTAATATACACACCTGGTATGGGAAATTTGGTGGCGGATGCATTAAGTAGAAAATCATATGCTCAGATGGTGAAACCGGCATCAAACCAGGGGCAGTTGATGTGGGTTATAGCCGATATGTGGTTGGAATGTGAGGACCAGGGTGATAGAGCAGTCTTCTTTCTACTTTTGTTGATTCTTTACTAGGTTGGATTGTTTAAATAGGAACATATATCTGATTTTGAGTTTGTGACCATGAGGTCGAGACTCAATGGTCGGGAGACATTTTAGGGTTGGTAATTGAATGGAGATTCAGTTTTGTGTTTTCTAAATTGGTTGGTTGTACCGGTTTCTTGTCAGGAGGATCTTCTCTGGGTGTATCATCATTCCAAGTGGGATGTTCATCCCGGAATTAAGAAAATGTATAAATATTTGAAAGAGCAGTTCTGGTGGGATGGTATGAAAATAGGTGTGGGTGAGTTTGTTTCGAGATGCTTGACTTGTCAGCAGGTCCAGATAAAACATTAGAGGCCAACAGGAATGTTGTAGTCTTTACCAATCCCTGTTTGGAAGTGGGAGAAAATAGCTATAGATTTTGGCACATGTATACCAAGAACGGTCAAAAAGCACGGTTCCATTTGGGTGATAGTGGCTCGGCTAATGAAGTTGTCCCATTTCATCCCGATTCGTGAATCTCATACTGTGGAGGATGTGTCCAAAGTCTATATCCGGGAGGTGGTAAAGAGGCAAGGTGTTCTAGTTTCAATCGTATCCAATAGAGATGCGAGGTTTACATCTTGTTTCTATAAATCCTTACATAAATCCCTTGGAACAATGTTAACCATGAGTACGAAATATCACCCTTAGACGAATGGTCAATCCTAGAGGACGATAAAAACTCTGGAGGATATGTTGTGGGCTTGTGTCAGTGATTTTGGTGGCTCATTGGGGGAGCACTTGTCATAGGTTGAGTTTTCGTACAATAATAGTTATCAGGCATCCAAACATATGGCTCCATTTGAAGCATTATATGGGCGGTCATGTCGTTCTCCACTATGTTGGGTGGAAATGGGTGAGTCCTCGATGGTTTGACCAAGCCATGTCCATGAGACTACGGAGAAGATCAATCTGATCAAAAAGAGAATGGAGATGGGTAAGAGTCGTCAGAAATCATATGCATATCATCGTCGATGGCCGTTGTCGTTTGAGGTGAATGATCATGTTTTGTTGATGATCTCTCTTAGGTTGGTACATCGTCGGTTTGGGAAGCATGGAAAGTTATCTTCGAGGTATATTGGACCTTTTGAGATTCATGAAAGGGTTGGTGAGGGGGATTATCATTTGGAATTTCAACCTATGTTCAGTGTGGTGCACAATGTGTTTCATGTGTCACAGTTGAAAAAGTATTAGTCGGATCATGACCATGAGATTCTATGGGATCATGTTGAAGTAGAACCAGATGCTTCGTTGGTGCACGTGCCAGTGTAGGTTGTGGATAGGAAAGATAAAGTCTTGTGTGGTAAAAGAATCGGTTTAGTTCGTGTTTTGTGGCAGCATGGTCAGATTCAAGAGGATACTTTAGAGCGGGAGAACGAGATGGTTGAGCAGTGGCCTAAGCACTTTCATCAAAGGGCGGGTTCACTACATTCTGTGGACAAACAATCCAATGTTGGGAAGAATGTATCACCCCCCCAGTTTGAGTTATGTAGCCTTTTGTATTCCTTTTAATGTGATTGAAGTGCCTGGGATGAGTTGGGAAGAGGTTGAGAGAGTTTGGAATGGTTTTGGATGAGTTTTGAGGCTTTTCTATGGGTGGAAGACTTGAACACAGTTAGGGGAAACCGTGCGGATGCCCTAGGAAACTGTACAGGGGGAGACAATAAGCTTCACATATCCTGCGCATGGGGTTCCAAACTATGCGAGGCAACCGTGAGGACCCCTCATCTCGAGGCAGTGGCATGCGAATGGTTAGTGCATGCTTTTCCAAACCGTGCGAACTAACTGTGCGACCACTTAAAAATAGGGTTGTATAACCTCGGTTCACTCAATCTTGCCTCATTCCTATCCAAACATTCTCCCACTTGAGCCTCACTCTTGATTTAGTGTTCTCAGGGGTTTAGGGTGATCTCCCATACGTTTTGGAAGGAAATAGAAGAGGTTTCAAGGTGATTTGAAGGTGATTTCTCCCGGGTAAGTCTCTCCCCTTGGTTTCCTTGTTCTTTCATCTAGATCTACATCCCTCTCTTTCTTGGATTTCCAGATCTACACTTGTTTTGTGTAGATATAGGGTTTTGGTTTCCTTGAATGATTATTTTGAGGCTTATGAATTTTAGGGGAGGGGATCTAGAGAGGTTTCAGTGGTGCATTCTCCGGATTGGAGGTTCGGTTCCTCGTGGGTCAATTTCTCAGGAACCCAAAATGTAGATGGCTTCTCTCTTGACTCCACTAGGTTAGGACTAGTGATTCTTTGTTTACAATTAATTTTTTGTTCTGAAAAATTAAATGTGATTTTTTGTGTGAAATTTGTTGGAAATCCCTTGGGTGATGTTTTGGGGATTTTAAGGAAAAAGGAGGTTTTATGGTGAAATGATTTTGTTGTGGATTTTAAAATGGATATTTTAAAATGGGATTCTATGGTTTATTTGTGAAAATGATTGATGGAAAAAGGGTTTTCAATAAAGAGGATGTTTTATTGAAATGTGGTTTGGCAAGGAAAATGATTTTCAATAAATGGGTGATTTATTGATGTGGATTGATATGCAATGGAATAGGTTTATTGCATGTTGTTGTAACCTTAGGGGGTTATATGCTTGGTTTGGATTGATGGGAATGTTGTATGGAAGTGGTGAGAAGTACCACTATAAAAAGGGGATGGATAGTGGATGGAAGGGCCACCATCAAAGGATAAGTTTATGGGAAGATCCACTAGTTGTGAATGGGTGAACAGGTTGGACGAAAACTCCACCATTTGGTTGTGGTCAGGAAGTACCACTAGGTGTGAATGGGTGAACAGGTTGGACAGAAGCTCCACAATTTAGTTGTTTTTGTTGTTTTTTGGGCATTTCTTTGCAAGTTAGAAATTGTTGTGCTAGTGTGTAAATGATGAAATGGCTTGGGGGATGTTGGTTTAGCTTCCCCTTGGTTGCTTGGTTTCAGTGTGATGGCTTGGTAAGGGCATCTTTGGATTATGGAAATAGTTGTACTTGTGATTATTTTATATATATATTTTTATATAAATGTGCTAATAGTTTTATCATAGTGGAACGTGTAGGGAAATCATTTGTGGAAAACATACTGAGTTTTATTACTCACCCACGGCTTTGGAACGTTGGTGTCTTTGAAAATGTTGTGTATCGTGAAATGGGAAAAGGTAAGGAATCTCCCTCATTTAGTTGTGTGTTTTGATGTCTTGGTGGAGCTTGGAGCTTGGATCTTGGTGTAGAGTTGCGGTGGTGTCACAGCTCAAAGTGTTTGTTGTTTTGTTTCCGCTAGTACTCTAATGTGGTGTAGACATGTCTGGTTGTATTGGTTTGGTGGTTTATTGTTGTTCAACTTGGTTGTCTTTTGGGAATACATTTTTGGCTGTTTTATTGACATGCATGATATAGTGGTGGTCAGTGGATTGTTTGGTTGGTTTTGTCTTAAGGGATAACCATTCCCCAAATTGTTCTCGGAGCCATCGACATTTATTTCCAACCATTAGCGCCTTTGGAACGTTGCATAATGCCATGTAACCCTCACCACCACCTCCATCCAATGAGGTAGGGGTGGGGTGTTACATGTCCTTTATAATGTGGGGGTGTTCTATCTCTACCTATATGAAGTATGTAGAGGACTTTCACAAAGGAATGATAAGGTAGCACTAACCCCAATAATACTCTGATCATCATATCCAAACACTACCACAATCTAAGCATCACAAAAAAAGTGTCCCTATTACATCACATTATATAACTTATCTTATTTTGATGTGAAGACCACCATTTCATCCCATTCAGAAAGAAACTCATGATATACTACTTGCAGGTCCAAATATTTGTTTTAAAGAGTCATATAAAAAATTGTTTTTTTTTAAAATGTATAATGAATGTACAAAACGTCACATACTTTGTGACTTTTCATGGGAAATTGGTTTTCCCCCCCACCTCACAACTGGGACATGGATTTTCTAGCCTTATGATATATATGTTGTGTATATGGGGTCACTCTATATAGATAATCACCTGGGGTCATGGATTTGTACTCATGGAACATGGTTAAACAAGCTATGTACATTCACTCATAATTTCTATATAGTGACATGTCATATATACATAAATGTGGTCTAGGGTTTCTTTCTTCGGTAGAAATACTGGCTTCCTATGTAGGATGACATGGCATGTTGGCCTATCCACGCGGTGTGTGACATTTAACTTGGACCGAATTACTAGATATCATGAGAACCTATATTACATGGAAGGTGTTTCATTAGGATATATGGTGTGTGGTTATAGATTTTATAAAAAATGAAGTCTTTCTTTATTTGGATTCAGGATCTGTGATTTTCATTTTCTTCCTCTCTATTAGACAATGTACCATATGTCGATATCAGGGTGGGGATCCTATGATCATTGATCCACGACCCCTTTTACATAAATCAGAAATCTAATTACATGATCATCAATATGTCTTGCTATTGTCCTCTGTTTGGGGTTTTGAACATCAAACCATTAAAATTGAGACTAAAAATAGCCTAAATTCACTTAAAAAACATTGTTTCCAATATCATTCTCTTACTCTTGATAAATTATATGTTTTGGTCACACTCATACTTAGATATTTAATGTTGAATCACTACCCGTATGGGCCAAAAATGAGGAATGTGGAGCACATTTGTGGGAAATGCGTAGGAACTAAGTGAAAACAAACACCGATCAGTGATATATCATCTTATGATTATATAAATTAGAAATAAGGGATAAATCAACGCACATCAATTAAATAATTATATTTAAGTACACTAATTATAACTATAATCATGTAAAGAATGAAAAAATATAGATTGTAAGAATGTATGATATCTATGAAGGAAAATTTAATTCAATGTAATGAAATAGGTAAATAGTGATCTGTATCATATGAATAGATTAATCACTGGTGATAAAGATTTACACTAGGGAAAATATGAAGATCCAGATACATTTTTTTCTATTTATGATCCTCTGTTATCATTCTTCATCGATACACATTCATGGGAAACCAATGAAAAAAATCTCTCTTGATCCTTCTTTATATTCTAAATGATTTAGGTGGATAAATGTAGATATTTTCTGTAAGGACACACTCGTAGGGGAGTTTAGGGTTTGGAAATTAAATAAATGATATAAATAAATTATTTTATTTATATAATTTTCCTGCAAGTGACTACCTTCATCCAAAATCTTAATGTTGTCCATTTTATATCATGCATAGGGTATTACCACATTATGGGAACAACTGTGTCTTAGGCTTCCTATACGAGATCATAATCAATGGAAAACAAATAAATACTTAAATGATAAATGACCATGTTTGAATGTAAATTTATATTTTTAATACATTAATTTTAGGGTCTTGGGAATTAGAAAATAGAGTACTATGCACAAGGAAAGATACATAAATATAAATATATAGTAATATTCAAATGACAAAACCAAATAAACTAGACTCACTATAACTATATTTAATTTTTTCACTATTTTATGCTTGTAAAATTGAATATTTTTAACAACAAAGTTATTATAAATTGGGATATTTTCACTTATTTATAAAACATTTATTTCCCAACATCTTGAATCATCTATACAGGGAAAAAATTTCACATCAATTTTTACCTCTATATTTTCTATATATTAACAAATATTTAGAGAAATTAAATTTTCATTTGTAAGAAATATACTTTTCATAACATAAGAGAATATAAATCATATTTTGTCACATGCATTTAATAGAGATGATTATGAATATTAGAGGCATGGAATAAATATGTTGATTATTAATACTAGTGTGGTTAACAATCATTTAATGGTATGAAAATATGGGATTCTTGAGAATAAAAATCATAATTTTATGTGAGAAGAGAAGGATGGATATTAGAAAAATTACAATCTTAGGAATATCAACTTATATTATATGATTAGGAATATTTATAGTTGGATTTTTTACTAGGAAACTACCATAAAATCCTAAATAAGATTGAAATTATAAAATTTAAATAATTGATGATATAAAAAACTACAAGAGTCACTCTATGTGAAAAATTACAGGATGATGATTTTTATATCCAAAATAGTTTCTAATAAGTATCAGATAAATTTTATTATAGTGAATCACTTATAATAAACTTATGAAAAATAAATTCTAGGTGACAGGTTAGTTTAATAAATAACTAATATACTTAAAAAATTAAGGTAATCAACGACTAAAACTATTGAATATATGAATGATTTTACAATTATGGGATTGAATGATTTCATAATAACATTAATGAGATTATAGAATAAATTGAAGCGAGATGAAAAAAATAGAAATGAAATAATATTGTTTCTTTTGTAATAAAAATTCAAAAAATACATAATTTTTTTTTACTTTGAAGAATAATACCATGATTTATTATTCTTATTATAGTAATATTATGACCATGAGTCCTTGAGGGTTGATAATATAATAGAGAAATTTTCAATTTCTAGTTTACTATATTATTTTTCTGTGAACTAGGGATATGAATGAAATTATAAGAAGATTGATATATAAAAGTGATATTTTATAACATTGAATGTGGCACTGAAGTAAGAAGGAGTTGTTGGGAGACTCTAAGATGATTCCAGTGAAATTTCATTTTTTATAGGAATTTTCATTGGGATCATAGTTTAGGCAATACAGTTCAGGGGAAACAATGTAGCACACAAATCATTATGGTGTTTCTAGTTCATTTCCTAGAAATTATGGCTCTTTCTATTATTTAGAGAAAGGTTAAGGGTCAATAATGGTGAATTTCATAGGGGTTAATAAGTTGGTTAACCTGTTTAGATCAATGTTTGGAAGATTTTGTGACCAAACTATAATAGTTTGATTACTTGAGACATGCCTATCTATATGGATGGATCACCATATGGCCAACCATTCATCCATGCAATATCTCCTTTGAAATTTATAAAATTACTATTTTCCACAGTGAATTTTTAGGAGGTATCCCCTTTTTTATTCTCCTCCTCCCTGAGTGAAACCTAGGTACCATTCCCCTATCCCTCATTCAACCCTTTAAATTTTATGATATTTTTATGTTATTTCTTTGTGTTTGTGGTGAGACATACCCAACAAGGTTCTATGGTTTTCCCCACATGCACTTGGTCTTTATTTTATTTCTCTTATTATGTGGATTAAATTTAGATTCATCTGATTCATAGTGAAATTAGCTGAGGTTGATGGGTATTGTTCTTAGCCTAGCTAAGGGACATCCTGAGATAATGTTTACCTTGCATAGTTTGTCATTTAACCAATGGTTTTTCATGCTGTAAATTTATTTTCGGTTTCCAATTATATTAAATTAAAATGATTATATAATTAGTGTTGTAGGTTAGCTATTTTTACCAGATTAGGGGTGGTGGTCAACAATTGACCTCTCATGGGGTTTTTTACATGTTTTTGGTGCACCATAGTGACATGGTATGTTTTCAGAAGTTATTATTTTAACTAAAAAACATATTTTTTTTACTAATTATTTATAATGTGATTATAATTAAATAATTTTATCTTGAGTAACTATGCAATGGTCTTTGCAGACATTCAATGGTGAGATGGTTAGGGAAACCCCTTTGAATTAGCAACCATACTTAAGAAAATTAATAGAAAATATACAATATGAGGTAGGTGTTAGGGGCACTAGCCCTATAGACTTATTAATGTTATTTTTAGGCATCTGGGTACCTTGACATTAAATTAAGTAGATCGACCCAAAAATTTGTTTTCATTAAACTCTATATAAAAATTTAAAAATATATATATATTTTAAATTTGTGTGAGCACCCAAGATAAGTGAAAAAATGAACTTAGGCCACACTAGGCCTTCTATGCTGGCTCAATGCCTTATAAATTAGGATTTTAGCATGCAATAAATAAGATATATAGGCACATATAAATATCAAAATAATGGTTCAATTTTACTTTAAATGGAGGGACATAATGACCCTCATGATAACCCATTAGATATACATATCCTAGGTGCATTCAATATGTGTAGAGTGTGCATGGGGTGTGTCAGTTCATTAGTTTGGAGTCACAATGTATATGGATATGGTCTTTGATCCATCTCTTAATATAGTCTCTATTGAGGCGTACCATTAATATCTATGAGTCAGGTCAATAACTTCCCTAATATCGAAGGATGGGATGTACTTTATGTGTTAGGTGTGGTCTTAATATACAAATTATTATTAAGGATCCTATATAGTGTTCTTATAATATAGTGATGCTCTGGGGGACCTGAGTGGGTTCCCCTTTGAGTGATAACCATGGGTGAGTGTTTGTGGATAGGGGTATATATTTTTTAGGTTTCACTATTGAACATGATCCAATGGATATTCTTGATGGGATTGTGCGGAAACATTTTGGCATGGGTCTTCATCCAAACTGTGATATTTTCTAATTTTTTCTCTTTAGGTATTTGTTATGTGATTTCAGGTGATTCTAAGGAATATTCTATTGGGATTATCAAGAATGCTATTTCCCAATATTCCCTGGAATCACATGTATATATAGATGAGACCCTGGGATTCCCAATATGTTTATGATCTTGATCTGACATATACCCCATTATCCTAGATTTGGAAGTCATATTATTTAATTTGATCTAAATATATGGAATTGTATCCCTATATAACAAATAGTTCAATAGTCTTGGTAAACAATACATATACACAATTCTCACATTACATTTGAAAAAATAAAATACAATAAATAGATAATGTATTTAATATGAATCCTAGAACTCATTCAAAGATTCCTTCTTGAAATCACAATGAAAGATGAAAAATTACAACGATATCAAATGATCATTAAGTGTAATATATAACATAATATATCTTAAACAAATAAGGAAAAATCAACATGGGAATGTAAATAACCAAACACACCTGACACTCAATGAATAACATGATCATGAATAATAATATGGAAGGAGTAAATGAATATAAAAAGATTCCATATAAATAATCACATGATATTGAGTCTTATTCATGTATATAATTAAGAATAACCACAAGTCCATTAATAAATGATATCTTAATTATGTAATATATATTATTATACACATCAAACATATCATCAGGTCCATAAGCTAGGTTGATTTAATATATGGGTATCCATACACCAAAACCCATTAAATAAGGCTATCCAACTATTTTGTCTCTTGATACATACCAATACACCCAGGTACTATGAAATTTGGGGCCCTACCCATCACATAATATGTTCAATTCATTCATTATAAGAATTAAAAATATAACTTAATCAACAAGACATAAAAATCAATAACTATCGTACCAGAATTACTATAAAATGGATCTACAATACATTACCATGAAAAAACAATACATAAATAATATGTAAAAACATGGTGGATACTATCATTTTATTAATTTCTTAGTAAATTATAAATTCATGAAATGACATTTACATAATTTAAAATACATTAAAAATATCGCCTGAAAATATCATGAGGGTAAATACCCATTTTAATTATAAAATCACTCATTTAAAATAAAAAAATTCAAAATTTTAAGGAATTTTTTTTAAATTGGAATAACCTTATAAAAATGAAACTAAATCTTCAAAACATTGAGAATTCATGAGAGCGTAAGGATCCATTAATACAATAGATGTTATAAACATTCATTACATCTTTTTATGAGAACATTCAAAAAGTGTCCCATTTCGAAAATGATATGACAATTACTTTTAAAAGACATTTTATAATTAAAAAATGTTCAAAATTTATGAAATTAATATTTTTATGATAGTAAAAATATTTTGTAAAACATTTTATGTAAAATATCACCATTTATGAAAATATTCCAAATCAAGTAGCAAGACAAAGTCAGTTTTCCATAAATAAAATTTATCAGTTTCTTGTGTACATAAAGAGAGGAAAAGTAATGTAAAAACTTTTATTTTCTAGAAATAACCTTATGATAATAAAATATATTTGTTTTAATCTATAAATATTAGAAAATTAGAAAAATTAGTACATAAAAAATATAAAATAATTGTTAGATTGTAAAATAATCCCTTTACAAAATGATAGAATACGAATCATAACCCCATAAAAGACCAAAATTAAAATTAAAAATTAAATATAATGATTATAAATATATTCATGATATAGAATATCATTGTTTTATTATATATACCACATGAAATAAATAAGATGTTAATATAAAATATGTCTCATGTATGTAATAGGAAGATGAGAAACACTTACATCATGTCTTGCTATATTCATTTGTATTAAAAAATTCTTGTATAATAAATATTTAATTGTTATAAATATATTCTATAAACATAAAAATATATATCAAACCATAAAATATTTAATTATCACCCGTTTATTAATAATTCTTTATTAAAATCAAAGTTCTACATGATAACTGTTTCATTTTTAACGTTTGTTTTGGTTTGTAGATTTGGTAATTATACATTAATGATGGTTCCATAATCTATATAATAATAATAATAATAAATATGTATGTATAATATCATATATATATATATATATATATATTAATCAATTAATGATTGAAATACGAATTACACCATTCATGGAGACCTTAGGTCGTATGTATGGATGAAATATCTTTTAAATTTATAAAAGTTGAAATGAAAGAATGGTAAATAATAATTACAATGTCCCAATGAATTATATTTTCATATACATCATAAAAATTAATTATATATATCATTATTACTATCAATGTTAATAGAAAATGAAAATTTAATCACATCGCTTCATGGAGGAGGTAATCCACATATATGCATGAGTGACTTAATCTTTTTCTAATGGATTTGAAGGTAAGAATTTATATATGATATTATCATTACAAAAAAATATTTAAGTTAAAAATATAATATTTATTTTTAAGTTTCATCTTTATATACATCCAAGTAATTTGGAGAAGAAAAATGTTTTACACCCCTACATGGAGACAGTAAGTCATAAGCCCCCATAATTGATGCTTTCGATTTTAATATAATGGAAAAGTCATTAAAAGTGGCAGGACATAATATTAATAAAATATTAGTATATTTAAGATACTAGAGTTATTATTTTAGTATGGTTACTATACATTAATATATAGTAAAATAATAAATATAAAAAAAAATTCTGTATTAAAAATTACATCTTCTTTAGTATATTTCATTTAGAGCACATCTTAAGAGAAATAGGGTTTGTGTTTTAGTGTTAATATAAGATAAAGAACATGGATAAATATTTTGAGAAGTTTTTTTGGAAGGTTTTTTTCAATCATAGAGGATCTAGGTGGTGTATTGAATAAAATAGAGGTGGTACCTTTTTATAGGGAATGAATGAAAAAGCATGGAATTGATAAAAATATTTAAATATAATAAATAAATTTTCCCAAGAATGTTGAATATTGTGTAAATAATCTAGAATATAATACTAGATTAAAATTAAATCCCTTAAACCAATAAAAGTTTTGTCATGTTTAGGTTTTATTTTGAACCTTAGTTTATCCTGTTAGTCCTTATCTGCTCTAACTCATTATTCACACATAATGGTTTATAATTTTACTTATAAGTTAGAAATAAAAAAATAATACATTTTAGAACATATCTTATCTCATTGTATTATGTTAAATTTTTGTTGATTATTTGAAAATTTGATAAAATATTTTTTTCACAAAAGATAAAAATGATCATTTCTGAAACTATAAATTTTATTTCAACTATAAAACATCCATACCAATATTTAATTTAAATATATACTTCTAAAATAGTCCAATATTTCTTATCTATTTATAAATTGTTGGGTCACTATATTTCACTAAAAATATAACTTTTAGAGTTTTAAAAATATTTATAATATTTATTATTTTTATTTAATAAATTAATAATATGTCATTCTTGACAAATAATTTACAGTAATTATTTAATTTATAAAAATTATATATAATTTACTATGAAAAAATATTTCAAAATTAAAATAATCCATTATAGCTGAAATTTATCTATTCATATTCTTATAATAATAATTTAGAGTTATTAAAGTAAAGAGAGTGGCATTTTGAATTTATTTCATTCTTAAATTAATATAAAGGTCATAATTAATTAAATATAGAACCAATATGACCATATATTCATGTATTGGTAAAAAATGACCAAAATAACCCATCAAATAGAACAATAGATTGTCTTTAGATAATTTTGTTTAGTCCATTTTATAATATTTTTATACCAAATTACCTGATTTATCCTTACTGTGGTGATAATTATTTACTATGATTACTATTTATAATCACCACTATTAAATATGAAAATTTACCAAATTTGGACTTCATAATTATAAATATTCCATAATATTTTTATCACTCAATTAATTTTACTTGTAGAAAACAATTTAATATTAAATGGCCAAAAAAGCAAAAAACTATTTTTCAGATAATATTCAATTATAAGTATAAAAGTGTCTCTCTACAAAATTATACCATAAAATTGATTATAATTAACAGAATTTTATTATTTATAATATTATAGAATAGATATTATTTTTTAACTATTTTAATAAAAGATGGAACATTGTGATGCTTCCAGACAAATATATTTAAATGAAAACTAGTACTTTTCATTATTCAATGGAAAATAAAAAATATATGAAAAATATCAAAATTTCAATATATGTTAATTTTTATATTATAATTATAAAATGTTTGTATATTTTATAAAATATAATTTAGAAAATAAAAAAATTAATTATAATTCCCAAACACAATAGAAAAAATAAAACTATTTTTCAAGAAAATTTATTTTTGTAGATAAGATAATATTCTTGAAAATTATGCACTTATTTATTATAAACACATAAATTATATAAAAACAATAATTTTTCTCCATAATGTGGTTAACTCTATTAATAGTAGCCAATTCAATAGCTAGGTTATAATGGTCCTATAAAAAAATAATAGTTTATAATTCATTTAAGCTCAGTGTTTTGTGTTGTATATGCTATCAATCATATTGTTCTTTTAAAATATCGAAGTGATATATTATCCCCCAATAATAAATTTCATCCTTTCAATTTGAACCTTTTCCCATTAATCAATGGTTTGAAATTTTGAAATTCATTTCTTTAAAACCCATATTATAAATGGTTTAATAAATATTCTTCCTAAAAAGATTTAAATTGACTTATGAAGGTAATCTAGAATGACAAAAAAGTAGGATTCCCAAAAAGATAACAATAATGGTTTTTAAAAATATGTCCATGTAGAAGGAAACTAAGATAAATATGAGTTTATAGAGTGATTAATAACATAGTCCATAGAATGTTAATGACTATAAGACCCTAAATATGTGATGGGAGAAAAGAACAATGATTCATAGTAAATGATTATAAAAATATAATTTTTTTGGACAAACTTTTTCTAGAGTTGAGTAATTTGGTTACAATATTGACTAATATCATATGTATATATATTTACTAGAAATGTATAATTTCATCCTTTAATTAATCATCCCTACTAATTATTTCCATTTCCTTGATGATGTGCATTAAGGATGACATTTTATCCCAAAGGCACCAAAATAAACTTTTATTGGATCATATGTTCCACCAAAAAATAAAAATTCTATTCATCCATCTATAAATATTGAATAAAAACAAATTGATTAGAACAATTTTTTCAATATAAAGAATTAATTTTTAAAACATAAAAAGTAATACCCAAAGTTCAAATTATTCAAATCAATAAGTATTTATCCTTATAATTATCTTTAATACATCTAAAAATTCAAAATTCACAGTCTTTAGAAAAAAAGTAACTAAATTTCACAAATCGTCTTATCATAATCCCCTAATCAAAATAAATAAACTTTGAATGTCATATTTCATTTATTTTTATAAATTGATTACCATAAATCCTCAATTAAAAGATAACTTCTTAATAAAAATTTACAATATATCTATTACATAAATAAAATCACTGCTATCAAATATATATCTTCAATATGAAAATGGAGTAAATTATATCATAAATTATTTTTTCATCAAAACATTTATCATTTTCATGGTCACCAATATTATCTGATTTATTTCATCAATTTAAATCACATCAATATCATAAATAAACATTATTAATTCATTATATGTATCTTAATAAGGCTTAAAATTCCCGTAATAATGTGTTCTCTATATAGTATCAAATCACCATTAACTCACTTTTCGTAGTCATTAGTACCATTAAACATATTCTTTAAAATCCTTAAATAAAAACTATTGAAGAAAATTCGTTATGTGTTTCCAAATTATTATAACCAAAATATCATAGATATATCACTTTTACATCACAATTTTAAAATACCCATAAATAAACTATTTAATCCCCCCTTCAATGATTAATATGATATAGTTTTTCCTTCACTTGTGCAGAAAACGTTTTTAACATCACCATTTTTAGGTCGGTTATATATAATCGACATGAAAATCTTTGATATATGTTTTTTTACATTGGTTATTTTATAATCGACGTAAATATTATGAGGGTATTTTTTAAGTCGGTTATTAAAATAATCGACGTACAAAATCCCACGCATTGGTTTTTTACGTCGGTTATTTGATAACCAATGTAAAAAAATGAGGTCTCTAATGATTTTTTTACATCGTCTATAAAATAACCGATGTAACAAAGGCGGTATCTGAGGCCCTTTTTACGTCGGTTATTTGATAACCGACGTAAAAACCTAACCCGTAGAAGTTTTTTACGTTGGTTCTATTATAACCGACATAAAAAACCAACACAAGGTAGTTTTTACGTCGGTTGTAAAACAACCGACCTAAAAACTGGGGTTTCTAATGTTTTTTATGTCAGTTATAGAATAACCGGTGTAAAAAACCATCACACGACTTTTTTTCACATCAGTTATAAAATAAACGACGTAAAAAATACGGTATCTGATACATTTTTAATGTCAGTTACTATATTAACCGACGTTATAAATGCAAAAAAAATTATTTTATAATGTATGTTATTAAATAATCGACATTATAAAACATTTGAAAAATTTATCACGCCCTGTGGATTGTGATTTCTGATTTTTCGATCGACGAACCTGTGAGTTGTCTCTCTCACGTGGAAATCCTAGAATCATCTCTTTGATCGCATTTTGTTAAAATCGTTTTTCCATTATTATTAATCATCTTTACTCTCCTCAGACATATCATCTCCACTCTCAACACTTAGGTAATCCTCCCACGACTTTATTTTGTTCATTTTTTCCCAGATAGTCTATATTTACATTTTGTGATTTTTTTGTTTAAACTAGGTAAGATTATTCGATTTAAAACCCTGTTTCCTCGTTTTGCCATCATCATCTTATTTATTATCACCAGATCTATTAGATCGACTCACAATATTCAATTAAGCCTCACCTACTTCTATTTCGTTTGTTTTTGTTTCGCGGATGCCCTACATTTATTGTAATATTTGTTGACATTGACAACTAATGATCTCAATCACCTATATTACTACAATTTATAACTAAAATACTGTGATACACCCATTCCGTGTACAATTTTGAATTATTTTATAAGTATATATGGTTTTTCATGGTGGATTTTTTTTGGATCCTTGGTTGTTTCTATTTTTGGTATCACTATTTTTTGTTTAATAAACTATCAACGTTTCTTATTTTCATGGACTATTATAAGTCTCCATATCCTATTAAATCCTGATTCATTGATCAATAGAGAATTTTAGACTAGTAGGATATACAGTTCATGGTTATCATTTTGAATAATGGCATGATACCAAAACTAGTATCCTGAGTTTAAAATCCCTAGATATTCCAAAACAAGTATCTTGAGGTTAAAATCCCATGGTTCTGGGGGGCTGTCCAGGGGGTTGGGGGTTGTCCAGAGGGTTGGGGGCTGTCCAGGGTGTCCATAGAGGTGGGGGGGGGGGAGTCCAGGGGTGTGTGTGTGTGGGGGGGGGGGGGGTCCAAGGGGGTGGGGGTGTCGAAGGGGGGGGGGTGTCCAAGGGGGTGGGTGGGTGGGCTGGGGCCTATCCAAAGGGTTTGGGAGGTTTTCCGGGGGGAGGGGTGTCTAGAGGGTTGGGGATGTCCAGGGGCTGTCCAAGGGGGTAGGTGTGTGGGATGGTGTCCAAGAGGGGTGGGGGTGTCCAAGGGGGTGGTTGGTGCTGTCTAGTGGGGTGGGGGCTATCTAGGGGGTGGGGGCTATCCAGAGGGGTGGGGGCTGTCCAAGGGGGTCATGGTGTACATGGGGTGTCAAAGGGGTGGGGTGGTGTCCAGAGAGTTCAGGGGGCTGTCCAGAGGGTTGGTGGTGTCCAGGGTGTCCATGGAGGTGTGGGGGGGGGGGGGGGGCAGTCCGGGTGTGTGTGTGTGGGGGGGGGGGGTGTCTAGAGGGGTTGTGGGTGTCCATAGGGGTGGGGGCTTTCCAAGGGGGTGGTGGTGTCTAGGGGGTGTCCAAGGAGGTGGGGGTGGTGTCTAGAGGGTTTGGGGGGCTGTCCAGAGGGTTGGGGGTGTCCATGGAGGTGGGCGGGGGGGGGGGGGTGGGGGTAGTCCAGGGGTGTGTGAGTGGGGGGGGGGGTCCAAGGGGGTGGGGGTGTCTAAGGGGATAGGGGGCTTCCCAAGGGGGTGGGAGCCTTTCCAGAGGGTTTGGGGGGTGTCCGGTGGGGGATCTACAGAGGGTTTGGGGGTGTCCAGGGGGGTGTCCAAGGGGGTAGGAGGTGGGTGGTGGTGTCTAGGAGGGGTGTGGGTATCCAGTAGGGGTGGGGGGTGTCCGGGGTGTGGGGGTGGTCTCCTAAGGGGTGGGGGCTGTCCAAGGGTGTGGTAGTGTCCAGAAGGAGGGGGGGTGTCCAAGAGGGTGGGGTCCTTTCCATAGGGTTTGGGGGTTGTCCGGGGGGGGATGTCCAGAGGGTTGGGGGGGTGTCCAGGGGGTTTCCAAGGGGGTATGAGGTGGGTGGTGGTTTCCAGGGGGGTGGGGGTGTCCAGGAGGGGTGGGGGTGTCTGGGGGGGGGTGTCCAGGGTTTGGGGGTGGTGTCCTGAGGGGTGGTGGATTTCAAAGGGTGTGGTGGTGTCCATGGGGTGTTCAAGGGGTGGGGGTGGGGGCTGTCCAAGGGGGTGGGGGCCTTTCCAGAGGGTTTGGGGGTTGTCCGGGGGGGATGTCCAATAGGGTTGGGGGTTTCCAAGGGGGTTAGAGGTGGGTGGTGGTGTCAAGGAGGGGTGGGATGTCCAAGAGGGGTGGGGGTGTCCACAGGGGTGGGGGGAGGGCTTTGTAGGGGGTGGGTGGGGTCCTGATGGGTGGGGGGCTGTCCAATGGTGGGGTAGTGTCCAGGGGGTGTTCAAGGGGGTGGGGGTGGTGTCCAGAGGGTGGGGTTATTGTCTAAGGGGGTGGTGGTGTCTAGGGGGTGTCCAAGGGGTGGGGGGGCTTTCCAATGGGGGGTGGTGGTCTCCAAAGGGTGTCCAAGGGGGTGGGGGATAAGTGTCAGTTGGGATTGAATATTGCATCAGGGTTTGTGAGATTATGACATGATGATGGTATTGTTTCATGGATATTAGTGGTACAATATTATTTTATTTGATTATATATATTTTTACCATTCATCGACTATGAGAAAATTATGGGTTATGGGGGAGACCATGTCATCATTTTCAAATATGTGTAGTTATCCTGACCCCGTTGTGGTGTGATTATTGGATTTACATTGTGATTTTCTCCATCTAAGTTTTTATTTTAAATTTGATTTGATTCTCCGGTTTACAACATTTTCTCCAATTTTCTATCAACTATTGGAGGCCCCAAGGTTTTCTTTGATTCCTTGGAATTTAAAACTGTTATATCTAACAATATTTTCTTTTTAAAATCATATTCAAGCATATATTTTTAAATATGCATATATTTGTTTTATATTTCAAAATTTCTTTACATTCAAATTATGATTTTTTTTCATATAAAAATATATTTGTCTTGTCTTAAAAAGATGTATAATTTTTATATTTGTTATTGGTAATAATTATTCAAAGTTGGATTACGGCACATAGAATGAGAAATGAATATGAGGAAGGTTTTGATGCCTTTTTGGAATTTGCTAAATGAAATATTCCAAGTAGTGAAATTTGTTTTCTGTCCATGCCTAAAATGTTTGAATATGAATATGTTGAAAAGTAGAGAGATAAATGTTCATCTGATTTTTCATGGTTTTAATCCAAGTTACAGACCTTGGATTTGGTATGGTGAAACTGGACGGAATGTCACTGATGATAATGATTCGCAAGATGGTAACTCTAATATAATTGAAGAAGTGATTCGCAATATTGCAGTAGAATAAATTGAGATACAACCGATAGTTTCACGTCTATATGGTGATGCTGAAAAACCATCTTATCCTGGTTGTACAGATTTTACGGTTTTGTCAGCGGCGTTAAGACTGATTAACCTGAAGGTGAAACATTGATGGAGTGACATAAGTTTTATAGAGCTGCTACAATTGATGAAATCCATTCTTCCAAAATATAACGATCTTCCAGATTCACATTATAAGGCCAGGAAAATATTATGCCCAATGGGATTGGGATAAAAGAAAATACAAGCCTATCCAAATGACTATCTGATATATAGGAAGGAATATGAATATCTGTTAGAGTGTCCTAAATGTGGGACATCAAGATATAAGGTGAAAGAAAAATAACAGGCTGATGTAGAGATTGCAAAGATCTCTTCCAAGGTATTTTTGTATCTTCCTATAATTCATCGTTTCAATCGTTATTTTCTAATTCAAATGATGAAAAAGGATAAGATGGAATACTGATGAGCAGTTATGTGATGGAAAAATACGTCATCTAGCTGATTGTCCACAATGTAAGAAAATTGATGAGAACTATTCTACATTTGGAAATGAAATTAAAAATCTCAAACTAGGGTTATGCACAAATGGAATGAATCTATACTGAATCATCAGTAGCACACATAGTTCATGGATTGTTTTATTGCTAATTTTCAACCTCTCTCTTGATGTTTGTATGAAGCAAAAATATGTCATGTTGAGTATAATGATCTCTGGTCCGAAGGAACCCGTCAATGATATTGATGTTTACTTTTCACCGTTGATTGATGATTTGAAACTTTTAGGGGTGGATGGTATTAGGGTGTATGATTATTATAAAATGAAATATTTTCAACTGCATGCAGTGATTTTGTTAACTATAAATGACTTCCCAACATATGGAAATTTTTCTAGATATAGTGATAAAGGGAGTAAAGCATGTCCAATTTTCGATCAATAGACGTCATATTGTCAATTGCATCATGAGAGGAAAACAGTGTACATGGGTCATAAAACTGTTTTCCCCACGGATCACTCTTATATAAGACTAAAAAAAGGAATTCAATGGCTCACAAGAATTTGATATTGCTCCAAAACCTTTATCCCCTAATCTGTATTTTGAGAGGGTGAAAACCCATGATGTGACATTGGGAAAGACACAGAAATCTGGTAATGATAGAAATATTTGGAAGAAAAGGTCAATATTTCTTGAGCTACCATATCAGAGATATCATAAAGTTAAACATAATACTGATGTCATGCACATGGAGAAGAATATATGTGATTATTTGATTGTAACATTGTTAGATATTAAAGGAAATACAAAAGATGGGTTGAATGAAAGATTAGACTTATTGTCAATGGGAATACGTTTGGTGTTAGCTCCCAGTCCTAATGGAAGACAAACATTTCTTCCCCTGGCTTGGCATACATTATCGAAGAGGGAGAAAATTAGCTTTTGTCAGTGTCTTCATGATATCAAAGTGCCTCAAGGTTATTCTTCTAATGTAAAAATTTTTCTCTCATTGAAGGACGTTTAGTTTATAGGTATGAAATATCATGATTATCATGCCATGATGCAACGAATTCTGCTAGTTGCATTGCATAGAATATTTCCCATCCGTGTCAGAAAGTCTATAATGAAGTTTTGTTATTTTTTCAATTCAATTTGTAATAATGAGAATAATGTGAATGCTTTGAAAATTTTGAAAAAGGATGAAATTTTTATACTTTGTAAATTAAAAATGTATTTTCCTCCAACTTATTTTGATATAATGGTGCATTGAATGATTCATCTGGTTCAATAAATAAACATTTATGGACCTATATATCTTATTTGGATGTATCCTTTTGATAGTTATATGAAAATATTGAAGGGGTATGTTAAGAATCCATATTGACTTGAAGCATCAATTATTGACAAGTACATTTCTAAGGAGGTTGCAGAGTTTTGTACGAGCTACTTGGATGCAGTGAAACACATAAGTTTGCCTCCATCTCACCATAAACGAGTTAATAATGAGGGAAAGGGGATTCATGGCTTGAAAGTCAAATCGTTGTCAGCTGAGCAAATGAAGAAGTTAGAATCATACATCTTGAATAACATAGTTGATGCTCAACTATATATCACATTGCATATTAATGAGTTGAAACAATGTCATCCAAAGAAGAAGGAAATATGGATTTTGAATGATCCCAACAATTTTTTTTGTCATGGCTTAAAAAGACCTTGCCTGGTAGAACAGATGTATCAGAGACATTAAAATGGATAGTGGGTGGTCTATGTTTAAATGTGATAACATGGTCTGATTATGAAATTAATGGCTATACATTTCATACGAAAGATCCGGACAACAGAAGTGTAGTTAAGAATAGTGGTGTATCGGTGTTTTCATAAGAAATGCATTATTTGAGTGCTAAGGACAAAACCCAATTTCTGCATCAGGTGCATATTATGGAGTGATTGAAGACATATGGGAGGTTTATTACATTAAAATTAAAGTTCCTATTTTTAACTGTAAATGCTTTATCAGTAATAACAGTGTTAGACATGATTAATTTGCAATGACACATGTTAATCTGAATATATTGGAAGAGACAACCTATTATTTTATAATGGAAACATGTGAAAATCAAATTCTCTATGTAGTAGATCAATCGGATATGTAGTGGGCTGTTGTTTTACAAGGGAAAAAATGATATATTGTTGAGGATAAACTTGATAAAGATGCTGATTTATGTGAGATCCCTACCTCCATGGAAAGATTAATAGAACAAAATGGGGAGCATGTTGAAGACATGATTTGTGCCATAAGGAACGATCACGATGAAATATTTTTGGAAAAAAATCCATTTGTACATTCCTAAAATTTCAGGTAACATTTGTTTATTTCTTGTTTAAATTTATTTTTTTCATAAAATGTTAGATATTGTATGTTTTTTCTTTATTAAAATATGTATTAAGACAAAATAAGTATATGTTTTTTGTTTTTTTTATGTTTTTTTAGTTTAATTTATCATGTTTACCATTACATAAATTATATATCCATTATTTTTTATCAGTGACAATTACTTTACCATGTTTAAAAGGTTTACCATGTTTACCATGTTTACCATCTTGACCATCTTGACCTTCTTTACCATTGTTTAACATGCTTACTGTATTAACCATGTTTACTATTACGTAACATAGTAAAATTTTATATTTTCTGATTACAATAGTATTAAAATATCTGAATTTTTATATTTGTGAACTAATGTTTCTTTTTTTTTTGATTTGAAGGATAATGATAGATTAATAAATTGATCAACCACATGATTCTGGAGATGATCATATTGGGCATACATCTAGGGAGGAACATTCACATGCTCCTCATGATGTTCCCTAATCTTCCTCATGTGCTCCTATTATGACAAAGAGTTCAAGAGTTGGTAAACATGGGTGCCCACATTTACCAAAAGTATCACTTGCCCATACAAAGGATCAGAGGATACTCATTGAGTATGATAAGGATGATAGTTTTAGAGATCCAAATGCAAACGATTTTAAGAGTTTTGTATCAACTCAGGGCAAGAGAAAATTAAGAATTTTGTATGATGACTGGAGAAGTGGGGATAAAGCGATAATCTATTAGTTGTGGGAGAGGATTTTGGTAAGATCTTTTTCTGTTGTTACCCAATTCATTAAATGTTTCTAGTATATATAATATTTTTAACCTCTTATTTATCAGATGACATTTGATATTCCTGACACTGGAGGAGTCAGGAAGAAATGTTTATCGATGGCTGCCCGGAGATGGAGGGATTTCAAATAAACACTCTCATCTGATTTCGTTTTTGCTCATAAGATTCATGATAATCCATGTAGTATATATCCTTTTATAGATGAGGACACATGGAGACAATTTGTTGAAAGTATAAGAACATATTCATTTTTGGTAAGGGAAATTTAAACTTTTATAAGCTTTCTTATATAAATGATATTATCAATGTTTTGTTATGGATTTATTATTCTTAATTTACAGTAAATAAGGAAAGCTCATCAAGATATACAATCTAAAAATTTATACCCTCATAGTTTTTCTCGGGGAGGGTATGCATTTTTTGGAAGAAAAAATGATGGTGGAAAAATTACAAAGACTAAGAGATGAGTCTTCAATCTCTGGAGAGGTGGCCCCTCCATCCCCTAAATCTAGAAATGAAAAATGGAAGAGAGCTTGGATGGGAAAAAAGGGCAATATCATTGTGAATAATCGAGGATCATAGCTGAGAGGATTGTAAGATATCTATTTTATTTATTTAAGTTAACTATTTTCTTCATATAATTTCAATCACTACAAAAATGTTCAATTAGTTAATACAGGACCCTCTTGAGGAACAGAGCTCATAGGGGGTATTTACACCTGTTGGGAGGCATGATATTTTATCTATAGCATTGGAAAAGCCCGAACATCCTGGTCGTGTACGAGGATATCCGACAGTTGTATCGGTAAGAAAAGTGTTTCCACATTCCTCAACTTCTAACGTTAAGGGTGTTTATAAAAAAATAGAATCCTTGGAGGCTGATGTTTATAATATTAATGCGATGATGTAGGAAAATATTAGAGCGTCGGTATAGTCTATGTTTGCAGACATGCAAAGACAATTTCAGACTGTAGCTCCCACTCATACACCTCCCCCTACAAACCCCATTATTTATCCTCCACCTCCGCTAGTATCTCCCAATCCCCCACCTCAGCCTGCAGACCCCATTTTTTATCCTACTCCTCCGCTGCAGCTTCCTACTTATTGCAAGTTGTATGTTGATGATCCTCAACATCATATATTTTCATATGGGTTGGTATATTGTATAATATATAATGTTCATCATCAATAATTAGAGGTAGAGAATCATAGGGTCACTGTACATGATATTATAGGTAGAACCGCTCGAGTACCATTACCTACAGATGAGGTGATGACATTTGGACATTGCATCGGCCATTTTTTAATTTGGTCATCTAGACTTATTCGACTCATTACCATAGAGGTATGTATGTTATATCTTCTATTTTTTTATTAATGTTGTTTTATCATTTTAAAACTAATATATTATTCAATTTATTTTTATAGGAATACTTCAAATGTAATGAAATACTGTATAGACAACAACAAAGACAAACAGATATGAAATCAGATACATATTCTAGTATTCTTGACAGATTGTCAAGATATTAAAATTTTTTGGTGGGTCATTAGGAGTTTACAATGGAAGCTCATGTTTGTGGATGTGCAATGACTGTGGGGATTGTGAAAACTGATATCATGGAGCTTGTTACTGGAGATAAGTTGGGCATCAACGTGGTGAAATGTTTTTCCATGTAAGTCTTAACTCCTTTTTCCTACGTTATATTTATTAAAAAAGTATACATATGTCTATTTTGTAGTAGGTATATTTATAACATTTGTGAGAAGAATGACCAGACAGATCTATATGGATTCATGGACCACCAATTGATTTCCCCTAAAGCATGTGCATTGGATAAGGAACAAAGAATGCTTTATATTGATGAAAGACTTGAACAGACTATAGTTACACAATGTTGGATGATGCCTTTTTGTGAGAGGTATGAAACACATCTCTCTCAAAGAGTTCGTTATCTTTTAACATAAAAACCACTAACATTAAATTTTCTGTTATCAGTGATCATTGGATGTTAGGGTTTTTTCCCAAGGAAGAAAACACATTATTGGATATGCTCTGTCCATGGTGATGTACGAGAATATTTTCAATAAATGTAGGAAAATCAAGTTTCAATTTCTCAATAGTTTTATATATAATAATGAATTTTAAATTTACCCCATTCGTATTATTTTCTACCAGGGGATGGGTCTACCTTCGAAAAACCACAAAGAAAAGGAGTGCGGAGATCAAATACGTAAAGGTTAAGGTAAATATACATTTATAATTTGTACTTTTTGATTTATTACATAAAAATAATATATTTTATTTACACTCATTCAATCATAATTTTCATAAAAAAAAGCGTCATCGAATCCGGATATTATATGTTATGATTTATGTATGAAATAATAATAATTTGGATAGTTGTGAACTTTGACCTGGTAAGATTTCCTTTTATACATTGCCATAATATTTCAATTTGATTTATTCATTATAAAAAGTAACTACTATCCTTTTAATTTGTAGCTATTTGATTACCCTCAACCCTATACTACTTAAGACATCAAACACTTACAAGTGGAATGGTAAAATTATTTTATGGAGTTGATTGAATTTTAGTTGTTTGTAGTGTAAAATGTAATATTGAATATTATCATTGTAATTGTGTATTTTGTAGTCATTTAGGTTGGATTTAGTTTTTTTTGATGTTGTCAGCATAAGTTTTCAATGTTATATATGTGAATGCTTAATTTTTCTCTATTTATTGTTTTGGTCTGCTTATGATTGGTTTTCTGGTATAGATTCTGCTCTGGGGGGGGGGGGGAGGGGTTCCAAGGGTGTGTGTATGGGGGGGTGTTCAGTGGGGAGGGGGGTGTCCGAGGGTGTGGAAGGGCTGTCTAGGGGAGTGGGAGGCTGTCCAGGAATGTGTGGGAGTCCTGTGGGGTGAGGGGGGTTTTTAGGGGTGTGGAAGGGCTTTCTAGTGGGGTGGGGGGGGGGGAGTCCTGGGGGTGGGAGAGGAGGATCCACCCTCCGCCGGGGGGCTGAACGTCGCTGGAAGGTACTCATCACTCCCACATGTGAAACATTTTGAGATCTCAAGAATCGCATGTGGGAGTGATGAGTTCGTTCCAGCGGTGTGCCCCCCGAGGGGGTGTCTAGGAGGGTGTCCAGGAGGCCGTGGGGTGTCCAGGATGGTGGGGGGGGGGGTCAGTCCCATGGGTGGGGAGGCAGTCCCGTGGTGTGGGTGGGGGGGGGGGTGTCCAGGAGGGCGGGGGTTGTCGAGGGGTGTGGGGGCTACCAAGGGGTGGGGGGGAGTATAGGGGTTGGGGGTGGGGGGGGGGGCTGTCCAGGGGTGGTGGGGATGTCCAGGGTTGGGGGTGTCCAAGAGGGTGTGGGGGTTGTCCAGGGGTGTTCGGGGTTGTCCAGGGGGTGGGGTGGGGGGGGAGTCCAGGGGTGTGGTGGGGGAAGTCCAGTGGGGTGAGGGGGTTCTGGTCTATTTTTGGTAATGTTTTGGTCTGTTTCAGGGGTGTGGGAAGGTTGTCCAGGGCTGTGGGAGTGATGTCAAGGGGGTGGGGGTATACAGGAGTGTGGGGGGATTTCCATGGGGTGGTGGTGATGTCCAGGGGTTTGGGGGTGTCCAGGGGTGTCGTGGGGTCAGTCCAGTGGGGTGAGGGGGTTATGGTTTGTTTTTGATATCTTTTTAGTCTGTTTCAGGGGTGTGGGAGGGTTGTCCGGTGGTGTGGGAGTGCTATCCAGGGGGTGGGGGTATACATGAGGGTGAGGGGGTTGTTCAGGGGGTCGAGGGGAAGTCTAGGGGTCTGTGTGGGGGGGGGGGGGGTGTCCAGGGGTGTGGTGGGGGCTGTCTAGTGGGGTGAGGGGGGGCAGTCCAGGGGGTGGAGGGGGGCTGTCTAGTGTGGTATGTTTTAAATGTTATCAATGTAAATTCTTTATTTTTTCTTTGGTTCTTGTTTTGGTCTACTTTTGTCTTTTTGGTATGAATTCTTGGTTTGGTTTTTGGTTGTTTCTGGGGAGATCATATGATTCATTTCTGTTTTTAAAAAAAATTGTTTTCGACGTCAGTTATTTTATAACCGACGTGCTGACGGAATGTGGAAGGGTTTATCAGGTCGGTTATTTGAATAACCGACGTGATAAACACCTGTGGAATGGGTTTTCAAGTCGTTTATTTAATAACTGACGTGATAAACACCCCCCACCCCACACTGGACTGTCACGTTGGTTTTTAAATAACCAACGTGATACCCCCCCCCCCCCCTGAGTTTTCACATTGACTATTTAATAACCGACGTGATAACCCATTTCCCATATGTTTATCATGTCAGTTATTTAATAACCGATGTGATAAACACCCCCACTGGTTTATCACATCAATTATTAAATAATTGATGTGATAAACCCTCCAACCTAGTTTTTCACGTTAGTGAATTAATATCTGACGTGATAAAACATTTCCTAGGGGTTTATCAGGTTGGTTATTTAATAACCGACGTGATAAACACCCCCAAAACTGGTTTATCACGTTGGTTATTAAATAACCCAAAAGATAAACCCTCCCCCAATGTTTTCCACATCGATTATTTAATAACCGATGTGATAAACCATTTCCCAGGGGTTTAACACATCAGTTATTTAATAACCGATGTGATAAACACCCCCCACACTTGTTTATCATGTCAGTTATTAAATAACCGACATGATAAACCCTCCCCCTCGGTTTTCACGTCAGTTATTAAATAAATGACATGTTAAACACCGCTATGCTATGTTTTTTACGTTGATTTTTAAATAAACGACGTAAAAAACAATATTTATAATGTCGTCCATATTAACGTTGGATAAAAAACGACATAAAAAATGAGAAACAACCGACGTAAAAATATTTTTTTTCCCTAGTGCTTGTCCTAGGAGTTAACCCTTCATAGTATGGCACTATCTATGATAAAGTTTGGGTTTTCCAGAAGTAATAGATTAAAATCCTCAGCAAGTCACCTCTTTATGAAATTTATTTCCACACATAAAACCACTTCCCATACATTTGAGACATTACTTAAGGACCTTATTTACACATTTATGACATGAATGAAATTGATCCTTCTTTCTTCCACTACCCATGATCTCAAAAAACTCTATCCTTTTATTCTTTATTGGGGCCAAGAGCTGGTTAAGAATAATGTTATTAATTATATATTGTGATAACAGATAAGGAATAATCAAAATATCTTTTTCTATAGTAATTATCCCATTATATTTCATATATTAACAAATTGTTTTTAAAATATTTCATCACTAACATGGTTCCTTCTGGTACTGGTCATTAACTTAAAGAAAAAATAATAGTTTGAGAAACAATAACCATAGAGGTAAATCATGAAATATCATTCTTAGGATATCTAAATCCCAATACATTCTTTTACCTATATGAAACCATAGGTTTAACCTAGCGAATCCTTGATTATAATTTATTCAAATCCTTTATAAAATTTCATAATAAAAATTCGAATTAAACCATGAATTTGAACTAGGATTTTTAAACCATGTGTGTGGTAAAGGAACACTCACTGTGCACTGTAATTATATTCACGATATAATCGACCAACTCTTTTGGGGTCATTACCCATAGATATATTTTTGCTAATACAATTTCCACATGTAGTATTCCGACACTGATAAATTTCTATAAAAATCACATAATCTATACCTTACCCAAACATTATGATGTCATATTAAACTATAGCATATACTATAAATCCCTCATTGGTCTATGTAACATATTATATTCCTTCCAAAATATAGTTCTCATGGTTTTATTTATCTTAATCTAACACTATCTATAAATACCTCAACCCCAGTAACCCAGATCTATTGTATAGATTATTATATTTTCACTATATAAAAGTAATAGTTTCTCATAAGAATAATGTTTTTTAAGTATTGGTAGACTAGATACATACTTGAATGTAACATTAAATTTGAAATCATAAAATAGAAATCATAGTGAATGTTGAAAATATAAATATATGAACTCATTCAAATATTCCATCTTTATATCCCAAGGAAAGGAAAACATCTGGGGACTTATATGATGATTAAGGATTACAAACCGTGAAATCTATCATTATTAAATAATTAATAATCAATATAGTAATTAAAATAACAGAGAACACATGTCATTTAATCAATAACGTTAGCCTGAATAATAATATGGCAGGAGTAATTGAATATTAAATGATGACACAGAAATAATCATATTACCAGGAAACATATCCCTAGATATTATTAAAAATAATCACATCAACATTAATAACTAATTTCATAGTGATGAAATGCATAATTTCAGACATACGAAAAATAATATCAATGCCTTTTGACATGAAAATTTAAAATATGGGTATTCATGCACCAAAATAGATTTAATAAGGATAGACAAATAGTTTTATCATGATTCCTAATGATTCATCAAGGGAAAATTTAAATATATGCTCCACCCATCTCATATTATTTTCAATTCATTCATTATATGAATAAAAAATATAGATTAATCTATATTCATTAAAAATCAGTTTCTGTAGGATTGTATCAAAATGGAAAATTTACCACTATGGTAGAGTAGACTTTGGATTGGTATTGGGGTGTGATGGAATGACTAATCTCGAATGGTCATATGGGTTTTGAATGTGTAAATGAGACCCCTTGTCGGCTGGGTTATCTTCTATGTTCTTGGAGTTCTGGAATGGGGGCAAGGGTATTTCATATGAACTTTGACCCCAGTGATACCTAATATTGGATATGTGGTGACCTAGTTTCCCATATATGAGAGTTGGGTTTAGTGATTCCAAGCACAATGAAATGTGAGGGTATCCTATGAGAGGGGTTAACCCTTGTTTATGAGTGAAAATATAGATGAGAATCATGGGTAGTTTCCTCTATTAAACTATGATACATATATGTTTCAAAACGTTTTGTGTCATATTGATGTTGATACAATGATATTTATGATAAGGGAACCTTTATTTATAGTTTTTGGTATCTAGGAATGTTTTATTAGTCTGGATTATTCAGATGAAAAGTCCTATCATATGAGGATGCACTATTTAGTTGTGGTGAGAGAGTGGTTAGAAACTGTGTTTTGAATGATGGTGGTTATTAGAACATTGTATTTTTTCAAGGAATAGAAAATTATTATTTTTTTTAAAATAAGTTCCATGGTTTATATTAAAAGAATACTAAAATTCCATGTAGTATATTTGGTGTTTAAGAGTGTCTTCTAGTACTAGTGTTATATGAATGAAGGTATCATGAGTCTGGTTTATGTGTTTTGACAGTTATAAAGTGCAGACCAGCCCATTTTATCATGAGATCAAGGTGACACACATTGTTATGTGTTGTCGCAAATTAGTTCTAAACTTATGGGGATATATTTGTGATACAAGAACCAATGATGTTTTTGAATACTGAATGCCATAGTTTCTGTAGGATTGTATCAAAATGGAAAATTTACCACTATGGTAGAGTAGACTTTGGATTGGTATTGGGGTGTGATGGAATGACTAATCTCGAATGATCATCATCAGGTACTGATGGGAATGTTTTCATGGTAGAGTAGACTTTGGATTGGTATTGGTGCTTAGGTATTATATTGTCTAGTCACATCTGACTACTATTTTTGTTGATAAATAAGATATGATCTATGGATATTAACCATTTTTAGTGGTTTTATGAAAATAACACTCCTCTCATGGGTATTGGGATGACTATCATGGGGAAATGTCCCTTGTGTTGTATATATTATTGGAGCATGGTATTGGTCATTGGATGACGGTTTTAGAATTTTGATGATTGAGGGTGACTGGATGAAAATATACATGGATTACGAGGTGATTTAAAACAATAAAATCTAATATAACATCGGATAGAGATTGGGTAATAATATCAGTTAGAAATAATCATAGGTTAATTTAAGAGTTCATTATATTGGTGGTGTGTCAGTGTACGTAATGTAGTAGGGATTGATTTAAAATCAAATAAGTTGGGGATTGAATGGTGTAATTTCATCTGAATTTTAGTATTTGATTTAGAGAATGTGTTAAAATGATCATGGTGTACCTCTATTATCAAGGGAATTTGGATCAAGTAGTTTGGTAACACATCAACGGTACTGGATGAACTTTTTGTGGAAGTTTGGGCATGTGGGGTTTAAATTTCATTCTCAGATAAAGTTGGTTATAATATATTCATGAACATGTCAAGAATGTCATATGGTATGTGATCAGTGCATTTTGAGGATTGTATGGGACCATTCATGTAGAATATGGAATGTCCAGGATTGTGTTTTGGATTGTGGGAACCCATTAATTTTCCAATAATTTCTTAGGAAATGATTGATATTAGCGTGAGAATGGTTTTTTCATGTATATTGTGGTGAATTATTATGGTACCCACACAAGATGCAGATTTAGAATAGTATAATCATGATTCAATAATAAATTCCATCAGTGTGATTCACAGTGGTTCTGAATTTAAATTCTAGGCCATGTCATATGGAGGGGATCACTATGGGAGGGATGATTAATTAGATAATGACATGAATGTTTCTTGAAAAAGACATGTGTTGTGAGGAATATTGTTTGTGTTTTAATGATTATTAGAATAATTGGATCATTTTATTGGAATTTTAGGGCATTATTTTTATAGTTACTCTATGTAAGGTTTTAAGGATTTAGGGATGGAATATGATGAGTTTAACATGAATTGATTACCCAAGTAGTTCAAGATGAATCTTTTCATGAGAACTAAAAATTATTTGGATGGAAATTTGTTATGGTGGGGTGTTTGTAATATCACATGTCTGTGTGGGTTGATAATACCTTTTGAATTTAAATTATTCAAAATATAGGATGGGTTGTTTTTTGAAAATTGTATGAGAATGGAATTAGAGGTGTTCGACCATCATAATGTGATGTTTTTTGATATGTAATGAGGCCCAAAAGGTAGCTTCAGTTGTCATTCAAGTCTCAGAATCTTCCTGTGATGTTTCAAAAGTGTGTAGAGGAATTTAGTTATGGTTCATGGTTTGGGGTGAACTATTTATGGGAAACAATGTCGTCCACTAATCCTAAGTGAAATACAAGTTAATTTAAAATAGAGAATGGATTTCCTTGAGGGGAATATCACTGTTAATGGTAATAAAAATGGAATTTCATTGGTTTTATTGAGCTATTCTACATCGTTGTTTCATTGTTTAGAAAATGTTTTGTGGTCTATATATATAGAGATAGTATCCTATGCCATGTTGGAACATAGTATGGTCAACAATGTGGCCAAACCATGTGATGTAAAAAAATTTAAAAAATTATCATTTTTACCTATGAATATTAAGGATGAAACCCCCTTTATCCTCTTCCTCACACATTTCCTAGGCATCCTTACCCTCTTCATCTTTTAACCCCCCATAAATTTTAGTGGGATTCAGTTGTTGTTTCCCAGTGTTTGAGATGAGATATACTCTCTATTGATCTATGTGAATCCTCTCCTAGACTTTTAAATTATTTTGTTTCTCTCTAAATAGGTATTTTATTTATATTCAACCAAATAATGGTGTAATTATCCATGGTTGATTTGGTTTTTTCTTAACCAAAATAGGGGCATCATGATATGATGTTCCCCTATCATTGTTTGTGTTTTCACAAAAGGAAATTTTGACCATTATTTTATTTATGGAATTTCAATTATGTTAAATTTAAATTCATTTGGAATTAGTTTTTTTCATTAGGTACTTTTTCTTGATTGGATTTAAGGGTCTATTTAACATACCTTATGGGTTGTCATACTTTTTTCTTGTGTGGTGTAATGGCATAATGAGTTTTTATCATTTATACATCTTTATATTGATTTAATACATTAAACATATTTGGTTAATTAATTCATATTATAATAAAATTATTAATTCATTGATTGTTGAGCTGAGTTAGGGCCTTAGGCAAGTGATAGTGGTCATACGGCCATGGAAATTCTTTAGCTATAACTATCAGCCTTTTAAATCCCAATAGAACATATGTAAAATGAAGTAGCTAGTCATGGTACAACCCTATGTATTTTTAATGATATTTATATCCATGTTTTCTATTTCCTCACTAATAGGGATATTTCCCCTATTTTCTTAAATTCAAATTAAATAGGTTATTTTAAATAAATTTGTTAAGTTATCTAGATCACCTTAGATTAAAGGGACAAGGTGCACATGCCACCCTAGACCTTGTGTATTGGTTGGATGCCTCATATACATAGATATATGGAAAAAATAAATTATAATCAATGAAATTTAGACCCCACTAAGGGATGGTGTGGCGTGGCTTGAAATAGATGACTCTAATGGAGATTTTGGGGACCCCTGAGACGTTCTTAGACAAGATGGATTGATTATATGTAGATTACACATGGGTGGGGCTAGTTAAACAATATTTAGTGACACTAGATATACAGATGGTCCATGAAAAAATATATCAAGACATTCACCCATGAGTTTTATCCTTGAGTCCTATGTGGTCGATCAATTAATTTGATGATCTTAGGGGAAGGGGTTTCCTCAGAGCTTCAAAAACCCACTGAACTGAACAGTTGGGATAACAGATCCCAAGTGTCCTACCTTCATAGTAGTGATTTTCTAGGGCACCCATTTCATTACCACTTTCTGATATGACCATCAGAATGTCTGCGTGGATATGGTATAGATATTTTTTCATTCCACCCTTTAACACAAAACATATGATTATCTTAATAGCGTTGTGATGTAAAGTTTGGGTGTGAGTGTTTATTTATCACTTGATATGTTTTATTTTATTTTATTTATAGTTATGTTAAGTGACTTCCTATGATTCCTGGGAATCGTTGTTGGGAATGGAACTGATGTTATTGTCTATGATTCCCCAGATTCCCCTATTGTCATTGATGATACACATATATTCCTAGTATGTATGGGAATCATTACCATGAGATATTATAGGAATATAGTTTTCTATGATAGAATCTAGTGATTTTATTGATAGTTAATCGATTCCTTGAGGTGGTACTGAGGATCCAACATTAGATCATGTGTTATCATGTATACCAAAATTATTGGGATAGTATGGATTGATATGATTTTGTGAAACCATGGTAAATTATAGGGTACATATAGATTAATTGTGATACCAGTAGACCATTTTGAATGACTACGATTCATGAGATTCATATGGTTTTATTCAATAATTTGTGTTTTGATTCCAATGAGTTTATGTTTTTATTAATAATAGAATTATTTTACAAATATTTAAAAAACCATAATAATAATTTATATATCGTATAAGAATCATGTTGAAGTAGGGAATCCAATAACTCTTTTAATTTATTTTAAAAGGAATATAACTAACTGATTTAAAGATATCTATCCAACTTGTCTATGGTGACCTAATAATATACAAGGATGATAAAATTTTTAAAAAAATAAAACAATGATTTTTTTTCAAGATAAAATCTGAGGTTACATAGAAATATATTATAATATTTACTAAATATTTTTAATAGATTATAGTAACAATATGTATAGCCATAAGAAATATAAGGGTCTTAATCAACCATGCATGTGGGATAAAATTTCATCATGAAGGATCCAACCCACATGGAAATCCCAAGGTGACAGTGACATGGAGAACCTATTGATAATTTCTAAAGAGTTCACAAACAAGAATGGGTGGCCCCAATATGCAGTTCAACACAATAGAAAAGGAAGAGGAATATCAAAGAATACCTAGTTACTCTCTTCATGTAACTTTAATAAAAATCTCACTTATTCAGAAGTGTAAAGTCACATAAAGAAGTTATGTGGGTCTTGAAAAGCAGTTTAGACTGTTCATCCATCTAAATGGTGTGTATATAACCAGTGGAACCTAATTTAATTCGACTTCACCATTAGATATGTATGCGTAATCATATTCTACCTTTATAACTTTTAGGTATTATGCTACATAGAAGTGTGGCTATGTGAATTGGTTTGTTTTCATAAGATATACAACCATGTTATAGTAGGAGGTTTCACCATATGATAGTGTGAGGTTTATCAAGTTTTTTCACAGTAGGAGGTGCTACTATGTAATGGTAGATTGTGACACCATGAAAATGTTGGATGTGATATCATTTGATGGTAGGATGTTCAACCGTGATCTTTATATAGTAGGTAGTGTAGCTATAAAATTGTAATGACTCCAACCCTAGTAGCCCAGATATAGAGGATTAATTTATGAAATAAGTATGATTATAAGGAACCAAATCCAACTATACCGAACTATTTTTTATTGTTGGAAGTTTAGATACACATTTTAACATTACATTACAAATTAAAATAAAAAACACATGATATTGAATAAATATGTAGCACAATTATTCTACTCGATTAAGCTTCAAAATAACTCATTAAAACATCTAGGAATCCTTGGGTAATATAAAACATTTTATTTGTGGGATCTCAGATGTTCAATATGGGTTAAGAATATAGTGAAATCTAAAAAATAAGCAATAAAAAATATTTCAATGTAAATAATAGAATCACATTCCATATAATCAATAACATGACAATTGAAATTAACAGGGGATATTCTAACTAATTGAATAATCACATGGAATATAAATAAATGAATTCATAATCATTGAGTTCATGATGATGGATATCTAAAACATCCATCCCAGACGCCATTTCAAGAATTTATTACTGTAAATACTTTATTTGAAGAATAAATTTGATTCAGGTATTCAATCATAGAATCTAATAAATGGTTAAGCCCTTAGACAAACCCATATCTAGTTTTGTCTCATGAAACCTAGTGATGCGTCGATGGGCTATAATGTGCCCCACCCATCACTAACTATGTATAACTAATTTCTAAAATGAAAGGGGTAAAAAAACCAGTATATATATTTTTATTAAAACTATCACATGAAATTCATATAACATTCTCGAATTATTAATAATAATATCACACCATCTAGGGTAATATGGTGAATAGTATGTAAATATTACATTCAATATCGAACTGATTATAAATAATTCCATAAAATATAGTTGAAGATATCCTAAGAGATCAACCTCAATAATGATATGATTCGATAAATTATTAGGATATATATGAAAATATTTTAAACGGTACCATTTATAGAAATTTGAGGAAAAATACCATTTCACTTTGAAAATTGTTTATTTTTAAAATGATGTGAAATTATAAAAGATTATTTTTGTAAATTACCATGAAAAATTGTAAACGATGCTTCAAAACATTAATGCATCATGAAAGAAGGACCTCCAGTTCATTCCATATATTTTAGAGAACATTCTTTTTTAAAAACGAACATTAAAAGAATATTTTTAAAAGATAATCCCTTACAAATATCATATAACTGATGTGAGTGTCAATAAAATAAACTGATTATGTGTATCCATTAAAAATAAAAATAAAAATAAAAATGTGGGATTAAAAAATAATATAATAAAAATAAATTTCTCACATAATCATAACTTTACATATTCAGGAATTATATGATTAACTTGATGTATGGAAATTGAGTTACAAAATCAAATATAACATTGTAACCAGTCGATTTGTATTCCCAATATAATTAATAACAATAATATAATACATTGAATATCATTAATATAATTAATATAATTATATGATATAACAAACACAATAAAATACACTATAAACAAGTAATAAATGGTGAAAACGACATATATCTCACAGATGTAAAAGTTAGATGAGAAATACTTACCTCACACCTCCCTTTAGTGGTGTATAAATTATACATTTTATAATGGATTAATGTATGTTATTAAAAAATTAAAAAACTATAATCAGATTTATATTACCTTATATGATGATTTTATAACAAAATTTAACACATTCATTAATTATATTAAACTACATTCATGGTTTTTGGTATGTTCATTTTATGGTTTCTTGATCTGTTATTTTGTTTCTAATTTTGGATGATAATTTCAAATTGCAAATAAAATTATCCATGTTTAATGAAATGATAATAATTAATTTCTAGATGTTTATATATTCACATTTTTCTTATTTATTTCATAGATAGGATTATTCATTTGAAAAAATTTCATTGATAAACGATCAATTTATTTTGGAGGGTTTCTAAAAACCACATAAAAATTATGTTTTATTTTATATTATTAGTATATATTAGTTAAAAAAAATTTCTATGTTATATTATATATATTAAAATATTATTTAGCTAGAAAAATAGGTTTATCACCTTCAATGAAGGAGTTAAATGGAAATGATGAAAATCATTATTCACGTAGATGAATAACTAGCATAATTTGGAAAATAATTTTGTTTTATTGAATAAGAAGACGTAATAAGAGGGTTGGATATAACACATTCAATTGTAATAAAAAAATTTAAATTATGAAAATAATTATTTAATTATTATTCATTTAGGAATAAAATATATGTGGAAAATTTAGAAAACGAAAATAACGTAACATAAGTGTTTTGTGAAAATTACCTATTTAATATCACCTCCTTGGAGGACCCCGTGATGACCATGGATTTGGTATTTTGGTGAGACCAGAATAACTAGGATGTTACGAGAGTGACGACGAGATGTTTTTTAATATATTTAAGGACATTAAAAACTATTCATTCAAAATGGGGTGGTATTTATGCTTGATGATATGTGGGTCTAACTGTTTAAATAATGATTTCTCTTTGTTTTAAGCCAACCACATTAAGTTGGAATTAATTACATGGAATGTAAAATATAATTATGTGTTTTATATTTGGTATAGGGTCAATATGTTCCTAAAAACCCATAAAATTTTGAGATTTTTATGTATTTAAAGCCTTTTCCTTTTAAATGTTACCCTTTTCATTATTTTATCTATACTACAATAAATATTTTTTTACTATGTTATTTTTTTTATAAAAATGAAAATGAAATCCAATCATAATTTGTAAATTATAGTTCCAAATATTGAATCAATATTATCATATTAAATTAAAATAATTATAAAAAATATATTTAAAATTAGTCTCCCATACAAAATTAGAAAGTGTGTTTTTGAAGTGTAAAGTTCATGACTTTGAAATGTTCTTATATCAAATTTCATTGTGAAATTGATAACAATGACATAAATTGGTTTGGTTAATGAATATTTAATATAATTATAAATTATAAATATATTAAAATATAATTTAACTACATTAATAAATACTACAAAAGAGTAATTTTAAATTAAAATTCAATAATTTTACTATTTATTTAAAAATAAAACTTGTAAGAAAAAAACGTTAATTTCACCCTATAATAATTTTGATGTTATAATTTTTAAACATTAAATTCTTCTTAAAAATATACATATATATATATATAAGTGTCAAAAGTTTTATTTAAAATAGGTGCCCCATCAAAACGCAACAATGAAGCCTTTAGAAAAAATATAGCTTTTTCTTCACAAAATTGGATTTATATTTGTCTTAAGATTATTGATCATATTGAATGAATTTTAACTAATTTTATTGAATATATAAAATATAAATTTTAATAATATATTTAAATAATAGTGATAAATTTAATTTATTAATATAGAATATTATTTTGGGCATAAAACATAGTTTTTTAATAAGTACACATCTTTTATGTTCTGTTGGATTTAAATTGTATTTCATATTATTTTAGGATCAATGAAAACTATATTTTCATAATTTAATTATTCTAATTTATTCCCACTATTCCAACATCTAGTTTATAACTATAGAAGTTAAACAATAATATTAAATCTTCATTTAATCCCAGTGTTCTGTGTAACGTAATCTACTAATGAAACTTAATTTATTTAATAAGAAACATAATGTAATAAATATGATGTAACAAAAAATTTAGTATGTGCTACAATGAAATGGTATAAGGTGATACCATATGGGCCGTGTGACCAAGAGATTGTATCAGGTGCTACTGTGTGATGGAAGGAGGTGCAACAATGAGCTTCATATGGTGTGAGGTGATTCTATAAGCTTCACATGGTAGAAGGATCTACCATTATACAGATGTGTTATGTATATTAGAAAAGATTTTATTGATTTTTCAACCATCATTATCTTGAAGATTCATCAATAATTTTTATTTCATTTTCAAAGCTTATTAAATGTATTTCTATAAGGATTAATATGAGCTTGATATTATTTATACACATTTCATTGTGCTATAAATATGTATGGTTATGGGACCATATATTTGAAATTGGGGAAATTAAAATTATGTATCATGCATTTTTTATTGTATGAGTGGTAGTTAAATGAGTGAATTGAATACAACCAAATTCATGGTTCATCGATAAATTCACTTTTTAATATGAATACACCATCTTGAATGTTTTTAATATAGATAGACCGATCGATCAAGAATCATTTTGTGAGATCATGCACTATATTGAATATATAGAATATACAATTTTTTTAAACTATATATTTATAAAGGTACATAAATTTGGGAATATTGATTTTATATGAGAACTATATTAGTATTAAATATGAATTGATGAAAATATAGTACAAAAATAGGAGGACTAATTTCCATGTCATTTGGGTAATGGAATGAGTATTTATGGAAGAATTAATCAAGATTATTAAATTAATGTATTATCACAATCAATTATATCTTGATATCAAGATCATGATTTTTTTAGCATTCATGAGGAATGATACTATGATATTATAAAATAAATAATTTCATGAATTATTGACAAAAAAATTCTGGTTTCATTACGAATGAATTGAAATATATATTAGTGATATTTTAATTATTTCTAATTATGAAGAGAGAAACCATAGAGGATTAATAAAAAGATACGGTCATGTTATGGTGTAATTTGAAGTGCACTGTGTTGCATTTGTTGTCAATGAGGCATGAAGTTGTCTTGGAATGAATGGATGTCAAGGAGTCAATATGTGAATGTCAAAGGATGTGATGGTGATGGTGATGAAGGAGAATGGCCATGGTACTAAGATGCATGTCACTTAGGAGATTCACTAAGTGGTATTGGAAAGTGTGGTTGAAACATTCTCCATGAACATCTGACGATTGCTGAGCTGCTCTATAAGTTCTAAGAACTTGTATCAAGATGATACAAATTCACAACATGATTAGAAGACCATGCATTGTAGTGACAATGCATGAGGAGTTGAAAGTGATCCATCCATAAGTTCTAAGTGGATGAAGTGGATTAAAGAAGTCCATGCACTATCACTTAGTGCATGTGAATCAGAAGAAGATCCAATTGATCTCTGATTTGATCAACGAATCCCATTGAAGATGTTATGTGATTCAGGAGTTCGGTTGATGAAGATCCTTGAGAATTCTCTCCTAAGTAGAAAATGAGATGATGAAGAAGAATCATAAATTGAGGAGTTGTTTCTAATCAAGTAGATGAATGTTTGAATTCTCAAGAAGAAGAAGAGAGGAGAATAAATGAAGAAGGGATAAGTGGCTTGGAATTTGGCATTTTACATATGGGATACTTTGTTTTTTAACAAAGTGTTTATTCAATGCCTTAGCCAAAAAATTTGGCCAGCCAAGGCACCTTGAGGGTTCAACCCCAAGGCATGGGCACTAGGGCACCACGCCCGGGGGAACCCGTGGGGCGAGCCAGGGCGGCAGGGCGCACCCGTAGGACACCGCAAGGGCGCCTGGGGCACGCCCGGAGGAGCGCGGCAGGGGGCCGTGTGTAAGCCCCTGAGGACACGCGGTGGTGAAACCCGCGCGCCCGAGGTGCATAGTGGGCGCTAGGAGCGCGCCCGCAGGGAGCAGAGTGGGCGCAGAGCGCGCCCGCAGGGAGAACACGGTGCGGGGCGGCACCGTGGAGGGAGGAGATTCAACTGGCGAGTAGCGGGCAGCGCCAGGGTGATAAAGCGCGACAATTCCGCGGCCCGTTTCGATGTGGGACGCGGAAAAATTCCCGGGAGCGAATCCCAGCCGCTCATCTGATCTCGCGGACGATCGGCGCCGCTCATCTAATCCGCCGCGCCCCCGATCTGATCCAAGCCGTCGAAGCCTTTTTGATCACCGCATCCAACGGCCCAGCGTCCGTCTCCTTCCTCAAGCTCAGCCGAAGGCCACCCGCTACATCGCCTGAACCAGAGGCCATCCGACCACCGGATTTCGAGTTCCTGGCCACCTCTGAAGGAAGTAAAGCCTCCATTGTGATCGTCTGGCCACACTGAACACAACCATGCATTAAAATATGCATGCATGCAACGTATGGAAAATTTCGAAGAAGGCCGAAGCAAACCGAAGGTGCGAGGGCTTGTGTGGTTTATGGTTTGCATGGATTATCCTTAACCGAAGGCCGTGCATGCGTTCTAAGTCGCATGCACGTGGAGTAAAAATAAATAATAAAAAGAACCCGCGTGCACCGAAGAGAAAATGCAAAACTTTGGAATGATTTTGATGATCCGAAATCTTCGGTGATTCAAGATTTAACACGCGGATGATCAAAGGCATTCGTCTGCCTATATAAGGAGAGCTTGAGGCTCTCATTGTGCTTGCTGAATCTTTTTTGAAGATCTGAAGTCCCGCGAAGCCTCGGTGCTTAGCGAAGAACAGCCTGCGCGCACCACTTGCGCGGCAGTGAAGCCCGGAGCACCCCTTGCTCCGTTTGGTTCCTTTTGCGCATCCCTTGCGCGAAAGAAGAAAAGAGGAGTCCCCTGCGCGCTAATCCTTGCGCGACAGGAAGAACCGGGGTTTCACCAAGCCTTGCGCACCCTTGGTTAGAGCCCGCGGTTTAAGCACTTGTGCGGCAGTGGCCACCCGAGGCCTTGCGCGCCTTGCACTGGCTGCACCACTTGCGCGCTTCTTTGGGTTGGTGTTCGGGTGTGAGCAAGAGAAGGCCGAGCCTTAGTGCCTTGTGTGCCAAGTGAAGTGGAAGACCACACTTTGTGTGTGTGCCAAAGAAGGCCGAGGCCTTGCCCCGTGTGTGTGCAAGGAGAGAAGGAAAGGCCGTAGCCTTGTGCAACCAAAGTTGAGGAGAACCCGAGGCCTTTGAGCCTTGTGTGCAAAAAGAACAAGAAGAGGCCGTAGCCCTTGGAGGTTGTGCACACTTGAAGATTAAAAGGGAAAAGCAAAGTGTGTGTGCAAAGTGGAAGAGTACAAGAAGGGAAGGAGGCCGAGGGTTGTGACCTTGTGTGTGCACACTTCGAAGAACAAATTAAAAGAACACTAAAGTGAGTGTGTGCAACAAGAAGAGGAGAATAGGCCAAGTTTCAAGTGTGTGCAAAATGAAACAAGTGTGTGTAAGGAGACAAGTTGGCCGAACCTAAGTGTGTGCACTAAGAAGTGTGTATACACTTAGAAGAAATAAGGAGTGACCCACACTAAAGTAGAACACACTCTAAGTGTGTAAACAAATTGGATAAAGTGTGTGAAGGAGGAAGAAGGTGTGTGCTTAAAGTGACTACACCCTTTGTGGGATTATTGCACCTAGAAGAAAGAGAAGAAGAGTGCATGCATGCATGCATGCACGTGCACACGTGAACAGAGACAAATCAGTGGTGTGCATTTGAGTTGTCCAAGACCAGGAGGTTCTTGAAGAATTGAGAAGGCCATGCTATCAGTGCATGAGGATGAAGAGCTGCCATGCACTCAGTGCATGAAGTTGAAGTGAACTGAGACTGGACCAGACTGAAGTTAAAGACATCATTTGTCTGAGTATTCAGTAGTTGGAGAGAAGCCAGGTCATCCTTTGAAGAAGGAGATAAATCCTGAGCAAGACAAGAAGACCTGATCATCACAAGTGATCAGAGGTACAGAGCAAGGCCAGCAGTCTTTATCCCAGACTGCTGAAGATACTTGAAGAGCTGAACAAGAAGAAGAGCTACTCGTGTGACTCGAGCAGCCAGGAGAAGACCCCTGTGAGACTCAGGGTGGAGGAAGTCTTCAGTGGGATTCTGGAGCAGGCCAGTGGGACTCTGGTAACACTGTGGGACGCAGTATAAAGACCCTCCTGTGGGACTCAGGAGAGATACGGTGGGAAGCTGTATCGACCATTGTAATTCTAACAAGTTATAATGGGAGAATCCATGTTGGGAGAGCATGGCAAGGATGTAGGCCTTTGGTGCCGAACCTTGTAAATCCTTGTGTCCTGTGCCTTTTCATTACTGCATTATCCGGGAACGGTTGAGAGATACAAGAAGAGTGGATCGAGGCTTTAACCAGCCATAGAGGTTTAATTGATAAGAAATCAATTAGTAAAAATTTTTAAGGGATCACTGAATCACCCCCTCCCCCTCTCAGTGATTCACACTGATCTGGGCACTTCAATTGGTATCAGAGCCAGGTTACCTCTAAAAGATCCAAGGGAGTCTTTATGGAGTGCATATTTGAGGAAATGAGTGACCAGCCTCAAATGGAGATATCTGCCAAGACTCAGAAAAATAGAAAGAATAAACAGGCCAATAAGATGAAGAAAGCCTGCCCTAGCTGTGATAAAGTAGAAACAATGAATGATCTTCAGAGTGCACTCAAATATCTTCAAAAGACAGTTCCCATGGAAGTGGCAAAGTGTATAGCTACATGCATCCATGATCTTCATGAAGAAAAATCACAGTTAGAAGAAGAAGCCAATGCAATGGAAGATCAATTGGCTAAAATGGTTGGCATAAACAACACTCTCAGAAAGCTGGTGAAGGCCAAAGATGAAACTGTTTCCCTTTGCAATGAAAGATATGAAGATACCTGTGAAGAATTGCAAAGGAGCTCTTCTGAGAAAGAAATATTTTTGATAATGATCAAAGATGTTTTCCGTGCACTGGAAAAGAGACACAGAGTTTCAATGGTTGTCAAAGATGCTCAACTTGAAGACAAAGCAAAAAGGGTGAAGGAGCTTGACAATTCATTGCTTGAATTGAAGACAGTGCATGATGACCAGATGAATCAGCTGAAAGAAAGTTGGGAAGGAAAGCTAAGAGCTGTTGAGGATGAGAAGAACCCCCTTAACATCAAGTGCTTAGAACTAGAGGTGATATTGACAAATCTGCAATCACCCAAAGCTGAAGCCTCCCAGTCAGCTGAAAGAAGAAATGTTGCTACTCAAGTGAGCATTGAGCAGGATGATTCTAAAATAAAGACATCCTCTAATAAAAGGGCAACAACTTCTAAAAAGAAGGTACCATCCATCCCATCTTGTACTCATGCCTCTAAATGTGTTTCCACAAAAAGTGCAGGATGGAAGAATAACTCCAAACAAGTATGGATGAAGACAAAAGAGAGCTCTCCTGAAGCAGCACAACAGGTCAAGAAAAGTACCCTACGATCAGAAGAACTGATGAAGTCAAGATTTATGGGTCAATGTTGGTGTTGTAATAAGTATGGGCATTGTGCAAAGGATTGTTGGCACAATCCACTGAATGCCAAAGCACAGAGGAAGCCCATGCCTAGGGGGAGCAAGCCAGAAGAAAAGAAGCAGCATCCACAGGTCCAGAGACATCTGTTTACTGCAAATAGATTTGGATTACTTGACAACATCTGGGATGATTGCAAAAGTGTTCAAAAAGATACATGTCAATCTCCAACTGTATCGAGAGCTCAAAAGAAGAAAAGATCACAGAACCTGGCTCAGAAAGATTCCTTGGGAAGCAAGAAGAAAGTAGAAAATGCTCCCAAGAAGGTTTTGAAAAAGGAAAAGAAGTCCTTGGAGTCTAAATCCAAGAAGGGTGGTGCATCCAGAAGGACCACCAAGAAATGCTTCTACTGTGGAAAGAATGGACACACCATGGATCTTTGTGAACAAGCCATGGAACTGAATAGAAGCAGACTGGACTCAAACAGACAATCAATCCAGAAGTAGCAGAAGAGATTGATTGAAAATAAGTTGCCGAAGAGAGGTAGCTTAGCAGCATCCAAAGAACCATGTGGAACTTCCAAAACTGAGGCCACTCTTCCAAATGATTTACTAGTCATATGGCCAAATCAGTTGCAACTTGCCAAAGATCTGCAAAAAGCTGAAGATAAAGTTCTGGAAATTTCTAAGGCAAAAGGGAAGAAGAAGATTTCACATGAAGACGTATTGAGACCCACACCAGCACAATCATCATTGAAGATCAGATGTGCAAGTGTGAAGACTGGTGAAAATGGGACATCTCGGTTGAGAGAATCTTCTCAACCTTGTTGTTCAGATTGATGAACCAAGGAGGTTCCATCTTATTCCCTTATACTATTGGTATTTACATGTGCTGATATTGCAGGGAATTGAAGATGATGATCATTCTCATCTGGAGGATGGTTTGGACAGAACGGAGTGCACCCCTTGAGGGGGAGCAAATCTGAAGAAGATGATGTTCTGAGATTAATATCATCTTAAGAAAATGGATGAATGGGGGAGCTTTATCTTTGCACTGAACTTTCTAATGAGTTTTGTGGAGTATGTGCAGGATTTAGCAATTCATTGATATATCTGAAAAATTTCAAACCCCTGAAGCATGATCTCACATGTACAGTGAATGATGGATAGCATTGAGTTCCTTGGTTACATCACTCTTTTTTTCTACACCGGGTTAGCCCAAGTAGACTTAGAGCTGATTTACTAAAGGTTCTTTGCTAAAGAGAATATGTGGCATCATCCCTCTCTTAGTGTTTTTTTTAAAGAAGATGCTATTCGAAGGGAGGAAGAGATTTTTTTTAAAGAGAACCACACCACACCTTTGCATTTGATTGCCAATAAGGGGGAGAAAATATTGGCACACATATTGACCCATTCATATGTGCTGAAGGAGTGTATTGACAACAAATACAAAGGGGGAGATTGAAGTGCACTGTGTTGCATTTGTTGTCAATGAAGCATGAAGTTGTCTTGGAATGAATGGATGTCAAGGAGTCAAGATGTGAATGTCAAAGGATGTGATGGTGATGGTGATGAAGGAGAATGGCCATGGTACTAAGATGCATGTCACTTAGGAGATTCACTAAGTGGTATTGGAAGGTGTGGTTGAAACATTCTCCATGAACATCTGACGATTGATGAGCTGCTCTATAAGTTCTAAGAACTTGTATCAAGATGATACAAAGTCACAACATGATTAGAAGACAATGCATTGTAGTGACAATGCATGAGGAGTTGAAAGTGATCCATCCATAAGTTCTAAGTGGATGAAGTGGATTAAAGAAGTCCATGCACTATCACTTAGTGCATGTGAATCAGAAGAAGATCCAATTGATCTCTGATTTGATCAACGAATCCCATTGAAGATGTTATGTGATTCAAGAGTTCGGTTGATGAAGATCCTTGAGAATTCTCTCCTAAGTAGAAAATGAGATGATGAAGAAGAATCATAAATTGAGGAGTTGTTTCTAATCAAGTAGATTAATGTTTGAATTCTCAAGAAGAAGAAGAGAGGAGAAGAAATGAAGAAGGGAGAAGTGGCTTGGAATTTGGCATTTTACATATGGGATACTTTGTTTTTTAACAAAGTGTTTATTCAATGCCTTAGCCAAAAAATTTGGCCAGCCAAGGCACCTTGAGGGTTCAACCCCAAGGCATGGGCACTAGGGCACCACGCCCGGGGGAACCCGTGGGGCGAGCCAGGGCGGCAGGGCGCACCCGTAGGACACCGCAAGGGCGCCTGGGGCACGCCCGGAGGAGCGCGACAGGGGGCCGTGTGTAAGCCCCCGAGGACACGCGGTGGTGAAACCCGCGCGCCCGAGGTGCATAGTGGGCGCTAGGAGCGCGCCCGCAGGGAGCAGAGTGGGCGCAGAGCGCGCCCGCAGGGAGAACACGGTGCGGGGCGGCACCGTGGAGGGAGGAGATTCAACTAGCGAGTAGCGGGCAGCACCAGGGTGATAAAGCGCGAGAATTCCGCGGCCCGTTTCGATGTGGGACGCGGAAAAATTCCCGGGAGCGAATCCCAGCCGCTCATCTGAACTCGCGGACGATCGGCGCCGCTCATCTAATCCGCCACGCCCCCGATCTGATCCAAGCCGTCGAAGCCTTTTTGATCACCGCATCCAACGGCCCAGCGTCCGTCTCCTTCCTCGAGCTCAGCCGAAGGCCACCCGCGACATCGCCTGAACCAGAGGCCATCCGACCACCGGATTTCGAGTTCCCGGCCACCTCTGAAGGAAGTAAAGCCTCCATTGTGATCGTCTGGCCACACTGAACACAACCATGCATTAAAATATGCATGCATGCAACGTATGGAAAATTTCTAAGAAGGCCGAAGCAAACCGAAGGTGCGAGGGCTTGTGTGGTTTATGGTTTGCATGGATTATCCTTATCCGAAGGCCGTGCATGCGTTCTAAGTCGCATGCACGTGGAGGAAAAATAAATAATAAAAAGAACCCGCGTGCACCGAAGAGAAAACGCAAAACTTTGGAATGATTTTGAAGATCCGAAATCTTCGGTGATTCAAGATTTAACACGCGGATGATCAAAGGCATTAGTCTGCCTATATAAGGAGAGCTCGAGGCTCTCATTGTGCTTGCTGAATCTTTGTTGAAGATCTGAAGTCCCGCGAAGCCTCGGTGCTTAGCGAAGAACAGCCTGCGCGCACCACTTGCGCGGCAGTGAAGCCCGGAGCACCCCTTGCTCCGTTTGGTTCCTTTTGCGCATCCCTTGCGCGAAAGAAGAAAAGAGGAGTCCCCTGCGCGCTAATCCTTGCGCGGCAGGAAGAACCGGGGTTGCACCAAGCCTTGCGCACCCTTGGTTGGAGCCCGCGGCTTAAGCACTTGCGCGGCAGTGTCCACCCGAGGCCTTGCGCGCCTTGCACTGGCTGCACCACTTGCGCGCTTCTTTGGGTTGGTGTTCGGGTGTGAGCAAGAGAAGGCCGAGCCTTAGTGCCTTGTGTGCCAAGTGAAGTGGAAGACCACACTTTGTGTGTGTGCCAAAGAAGGCCGAGGCCTTGCCCCGTGTGTGTGCAAGGAGAGAAGGAAAGGCCGTAGCCTTGTGCAACCAAAGTTGAGGAGAACCCGAGGCCTTTGAGCCTTGTGTGCAAAAAGAACAAGAAGAGGCCGTATCCCTTGGAGGTTGTGCACACTTGAAGATTAAAAGGGAAAATCAAAGTGTGTGTGCAAAGTGGAAGAGTACAAGAAGGGAAGGAGGCCGAGGGTTGTGACCTTGTGTGTGCACACTTCGAAGAACAAATTAAAAGAACACTAAAGTGAGTGTGTGCAACAAGAAGAGGAGAATAGGCCAAGTTTCAAGTGTGTGCAAAATGAAACAAGTGTGTGTAAGGAGACAAGTTGGCCGAACCTAAGTGTGTGCACTAAGAAGTGTGTATACACTTAGAAGAAATAAGGAGTGACCCACACTAAAGTAGAACACACTCTAAGTGTGTAAACAAATTGGATAAAGTGTGTGAAGGAGGAAGAAGGTGTGTGCTTAAAGTGACTACACCCTTTGTGGGATTATTGCACCTAGAAGAAAGAGAAGGAGAGTGCATGCATGCATGCATGCACGTGCACACGTGAACAGAGCCAAATCAGTGGTGTGCATTTGAGTTGTCCAAGACCAGGAGGTTCTTGAAGAATTGAGAAGGCCATGCTATCAGTGCATGAGGATGAAGAGCTGCCATGCACTCAGTGCATGAAGTTGAAGTGAACTAAGACTGGACCAGACTGAAGTTAAAGACATCATTTGTCTGAGTATTCAGTAGTTGGAGAGAAGCCAGGTCATCCTTTGAAGAAGGAGATAAATCCTGAGCAAGACGAGAAGACCTGATCATCACAAGTGATCAGAGGTACAGAGCAAGGCCAGCAGTCTTTATCCCAGACTGCTGAAGATACTTGAAGAGCTGAACAAGAAGAAGAGCTACTCGTGTGACTCGAGCAGCCAGGAGAAGACCCCTGTGAGACTCAGGGTGGAGGAAGTCTTCAGTGGGATTCTGGAGCAGGCCAGTGGGACTCTGGTAACACTGTGGGACGCAGTATAAAGACCCTCCTGTGGGACTCAGGAGAGATACGGTGGGAAGCTGTATCGACCATTGTAATTCTAACAAGTTATAATGGGAGAATCCATGCTGGGAGAGCATGGAAAGGATGTAGGCCTTTGGTGCCGAACCTTGTAAATCCTTGTGTCCTGTGCCTTTTCATTACTGCATTATCCGGGAAAGGTTGAGAGATACAAGAAGAGTGGATCGAGGCTTTAACCAGCCATAGAGGTTTAATTGATAAGAAATCAATTAGTAAAAAGTTTTAAGGGATCACTGATTCACCCCCTCCCCCTCTCAGTGATTCACACTGATCTGGGCACTTCATAATTGAGGATGTATTTTTTATTATCTTATAAATATATAATTAAGGATATCGAATAATTAGGGATATAAGAGTTTTTTATCAAATAAATAATCTAAAATATATATTTTCTTGTATCAAAGGAAAATATAAAGATCCTAATCAATTCATTAATATGTATACTATTTATTTGTAGAATGTGAAGAAGATCCATTTTATTTTGTTATGCATTGGAGAAAAAAGAGGGAAAAATAGAGATGCGAAGATTGTATTGTACATATCTATTTTCCTTGAAAGAATAAGAAGGTTGAAAATAATAGTATATTTTGATCATGATGTTCTTAGAGAGAAGTAGATATTCATTCCAACCAATTTTCATAGAAGAATAGTAAGAATGTAAGAGGAGTTTGTGTTCATTGTTATAAAAAGATCAAAAGAAGATACTTTCTATGGAATTTGGGATGAATAATAATGAGTATCAAATCATTAATAATTCAACATTATATATTGGTGTAAAAATATATTATCATATCCTCAATATTAAAATGTAATGGTATTGGATGTACTAGAGTGCAGGAAGCACCAAATAGGTGTCTCGAATGAACACTCTGCACTATTGGGAGGAAATATTAAATTGCTCATAGGTTTTTACTAGTGGGTTGGGTTAACTCGGGTTTTACCATATCACACCAAGGACTAGACTTTTCATATTAAGTGATGAAACTTTTAAATAATTACTCCTCTATTGTTTGGGTGTTTGGTCGTATTAGTTGAAAAAGGAGAATTTTTCAGAGAAAGGAAAATATTAATTCATTCACCACAGGAAGTGGTATATAGAAATATAAAGGGCTAAATGGAAATTTTTAAAAAAAATTTAGAGTGAACAAACATTGGTTCATCCCTACCACTTAGTTTCAATCATATCTTTCCTTGGATATTATAATTGGTTTCAAACAAATTTCACATACTATTAAATTTCGATTTTGAAAGTTATATTTGATTGTTTAGAATTTTATTTCATTATATTAAAATAATGGTTAGTACTAGATAAGTTCATTATGTTTTGGATTATAATTTAGTTTATATAACTTTTTTTTATAAACATAAAAAAATACTTAAAAATTTGAATAAGGTGTCTTACTTAAAAGTTGAATAAGTTGACCCACTTATCGAAGAACATGTGGGAGTGAAATCAAGTCATTTTATTTTCAAATTGATGCCTTAAAAAGTATAATTCATGGTCTTACAATATATATTTTTATTTTATTTTGGGTATGTTTAACATCATTCAAAAAAATTACATTTATTGAGGATGATTATGAAGAAATAGAGTAGATATTGATGAAGAATTTAAAAAGTTCATAAATGATATCTACATATGTTGGAGTCATTAAAGAAGATTATGGGGATATAAAACGAATATAATAAAAAATTTAGGAAAATTTCTTAATATAATCCAATATAAGGATGACTCCACTAAATGTTTTTATAATAATATCTATATAATTAAAAAACAACATTTTAATAGGAATAATCAATTTGATACCCGGACCAAGGAGATTAGTGAACTAGAAACCTAATTATAGAACTGAATAAAAGTACATGATGAGTAAAATGGTATAATGGTAGGAGAGTTTTAAGATATCATAAAGGTTGTTGAGGAAAAAAATTTATTATAAATATGAAAAATATATAGTTGGATATTAGATTATTAAATATGAAAATAACTCTAGCTAAATAATCACAAAAGATTAGCTGAGGATGAATTAATTTCATAGGTTGTTTTAAGGATTATTCTTGGGTTTAAATAAATATATTTTGTTTAATGAATATCATTACATCTTTTGATTATCTTTCTCAAGAAGTCTCAAAACATTGGTATTTTCCATATCTCAATGTAATAATTTTCTAAAATATGCATCTAATAAATTACATGCTTAATTTTTTTGGTAAATATATAGATGAAGTGAAATGGATAATATGTATACACTATATATTTTTAGAATATAAGAATATAAACATGTATTTGTTCCCAATGTTAATTTAAACCATCTGAGTATGTGTTGAAAAAATTGAATGCTACTGAATCTGAACAATTGTGGCTGGAAGGAATAAGGAAGAGAAGAAAATTTTATTTGGGTAGTAATGGAAGTGTAATCGATTTTGGATACACACATTGGGTTTAAGGAACAATACTCACAAGGATTATGCTCATAGGACACTCATTTAAATGGGGATAAAGTTGGTGGTGATGAAATAATCCCTTCCTAAGAAAACTCCATCAACATCAAATACATTTTATGCACATATAAATTATTGTGATGAAGGTAATTTTGGTTGTCATAATAGTGTTTTATTCACATCTCAAAATATATCCAATATATTGATATGATAATTAAAAAATAATGACTAATAAAACATGGGAAAAATATAAATATTTTTAAAAATATTGGTTATCTCTAGAACATCTATTGTGGTATGAAATGATTGGAGAACACATAAAATGAAATTCAAAATAAAATAAAGTCTATTAAGATGAGGAAGAGTGTAACATCAATATTTATTGCGGGTGAAGAATATCACTCATATATTTCTATGTGTATAAACTAAACATGTTTTCATATTCCTAATGATATATATATTTTTTGGCTAATAGATATAGAGATGGAATGAAATATTGAAGTGGAATAAACAAAAGTAAGTGAAAATGAGAAGAAGAAATTACACAAGAAGATGTCGAATTTAATGGGAGGTTATAAAAAATGAAAATCCATGTGATAATGAAGTTATATGCGAATGGTATAATAAATCTTGAAACAATGCAAGTGATTATTTAACCACAATTCCCATACAAGTTGAATCCCTCAAGGGGATGACGATTTTATGAGGAGATACATATTATTTAATAAGTAATCATAATATAACCCTCTCACACAATGAAATGGAAGGAATAATGAGATGTTTTCTACATCATGATAAATTATAATTTAGGTTCAAATTTTCAAGCATGAATAATGCTGGAAATGGAGAAACATTGTTGTGAATGTAATACAAACATACTATACAAATTGATAAGAAAAAAATATTCTTATTTTTCCCCTATAAGTTTTTAATTTATAATGAATGTAATTAAAGGCACAGTATTAATGGAGGGGGTTAACATGAGAATGATATCATTAATTCATATCTTATAAAACAAGGGAAAAAGAATATCCCATATTTTTTTACCATATATATTATATTCTAAATATTACTCATCAAATAAGATCATCCTTGGTGATGTTATCAAAGTTGTAATATTTGTAAAACCACAGGTTAATGATCCATTTTGGTGTTATTTAAAGATACAACATCATGTGATTCATCTAATGATGTGGTCCCCCTTTTTAATTACAATTTATAATTTCTCTTTGAGGGGTATATTGGTGAGAAATAACTAATAATATTCTAGAATTGTTTCTCTCTAGAATATATGATTATTTTGTAAGGTACTTGGAAGAATATGTCATCCAAGAGAAATGTATTCATTATATGTAACCCTTTAACAATAAAAATATATTCCAAATATGTGAGGGTGGATTTTTATAAATGATATGAAAAATAGAAGGATGATGAATTTAAATGTATATTTTTAAATTATATATTTTATACATGAATGTCTTTAAACTTTTTTTTGATGCGAGTGAAAGAATATCATGTTGATATTTATGACTACTGTTTATATAAATTAGTAATTACTATTTTTTATCCTAGAATCGAGTGGGGTAGATTATGAGGAAAATAGTATGATTTCACACTTCATGTTGTGTCATTTTAATTTTTAAGGTATACGTTAAATTTTTAGATTGAACCCCCAGGTTTACTACATCTATCATGACCCAACTAGAATTAGATTTAAATGACAGATGAAATATATATAATTATGAATTTATAGAACAAATAAAAATATAATTTATTTCATTTCAATACGATGTTGGAAAAATAATATTAAATCATAATAAAAATGTGGTAGGGAATGATTACACATTTTGACATTTCATTTCAATATTTTTATTACTGATTTATTATTATGGGGGTGGTTGTTGATTCAACTTATTATAGTGTGCAATTTTTTCAATAAATAATTTTCATAAGATGTAAATATGTTTAAGAATAAATCAATTATCATAGAAGAATATTGATGAAGATGAAGTAACATATGATTTTGATTCATGACAATGAAATATCAAAGAATTTTTTCTTCTAAAGTTCCTCACATATGTTATTTAATGTGATGTAAAAATATAAATGGATGAAGAAGAATATTTTATGACAAGACCACGAAAAATTATTTCGGTTTTTCAATGGGAGAAAATTGAAGATTCTTTTTAAATAATTTTTTATATTCAAAAAATACTTTTACAATAGTATACTAAAAAATATAGATTGCCAGAAGGAAGCCCATTGGCCATCTCAACCACTTATGTGGAAGTAGGGCTCAAAATGTTGGATCCAACCAACATGTCGAGCTCAAGGTAGTAGGGAGGTAGAGCACCTATTCATGCAGTCTAGAGACTAAAAACATAAGAGTATGAACCACAACATTGTTAGGAAAGACATTAGAGAAGGTATAGGATTCCCAAGGTGGACCTGATCACTAACATAGTGCAACATTAAGAATTGGTTCTTCTATTAATAAGTAGAAATTTGCATGTAAAAGAGACATGTGACACATAGAGTAATTAAACATTTTCATAAATCATATTGGTATGCATATTTTCAGAGTCACCTGATTGAGATAATAAATTACAACTGATCTTTCCACATATTCACCTTCTACCATCGATATTTTTTGGGATTATTTCATGCCAATGATCCATTATGAGATGAGGTATGCTATCATGATATTTTTGACCATATTATGGTATGAGGTGCTACCATGATCATATCTTGGTAGGAGGTGCCACTGTATGATAGTAGGTGGTGATATCATGCGAAAGTACAAGGTGTTTCCATGGGCTAGGTGTGACTGTGGGATGGTATGAAAAGGAACTATGAGATTGTATGAGGTGTTCTTGGGAAAACATTGTATTTTATATGGTGAGTATCACATAGTATATTGGGCTACCATGAAATTTACTCAATAAGAGGAGATACTATAATTTATATCATCTGTGCTTCTGTGTCAATATTTTTTATGATATCATCATCATCAACAAGATGGGTCATCCCCTATATTTTTTAGATGAGGAAATATAACTATACATAGTACTATATGGATTTATAGGATCTCAAGCTAGCATGTCCACATATTCATTTGATATGAAAATAGATGTTAATATATCATAAAATATTCAATGGTGTGATCAATATGATGGATCATGCATGGAGTGTTACTTCCATGTATGAATGGCAATGAGTTAAGCGATGGTAGGTGTATCCAATCTTCATTGAGCTATTCACTAGAAAAGATTAGTGAATTAGCATTCATTGTTTTAATGTGAGTGGAGTGATTTGTAATGCATGAACCCTGGTTTTTATGTAGTTTATTTAAGGTACATAATATATACCAAAGTGGTATACCATATTTCTATGAACATTCTATAAAGATGGATGTGATGTGGTTATAACAACACCCTATTAATATTAATGTTAAATTCATGAAAATTATGAAAATAAATATGAGGATGACTACATGAGTCAATTTTTCATTTAAACTAGGAGTTATGGAAGATTTAATCATGATGATACAATTAATAAAATCCTTCAAGGGTGAATATTGTGATATCGGGATCATTTTTTATATAGCATTGATGAATGTTAATGTTGGGATATTTTAAATAAAATAATATATAGAATGCATGAGAAATTAATTTGGGTTCTATTATAGCCTAATCTAAATAAATAAGAAATATAATTACAATTATATTCATTTATGGATAATAAATATTTTATAGTTATATAGAAAATATGATTGTGTCAAGGAGTAATTGATGTTATTGATTTTATTTTCATATAAATTTATATTGAATGATATTCCAAAAATAGAGTTGTTGATTTGATATAGAATATGTTGAAAATATTTACCCATATCGATGAAAAATAGAGATACAGTAATCTAGTTATTCATATACATCTTAATGAATCAATGAAGAAGAAGGAGACCAAGGGTTGTTGGTTATGTATTAAATATGTGATATAGAGGAATGGATAAAATAATATTGTATTTGGTATATCGTTTTTAAAAGGACGAAGAAAGATAAGAAGAAAATTTGAATGATTTGTACATGAAGTTCATAGAGATAAGAATAAATTTATGAACTCATTTCTTCATCGAATAAGAAGAAAAAATTATCAGAGTTTTTGTTCAGTATATTACAAACAAATAATATGGGAATTATGGAATAATGTATGGGATGATAAAGAAGGAGAAACACATCAAAATTAATACTACATTATATTTTAGTTTTAGAATACATTATATTTTCTCATATATAAAATAAAAATGGAAAAGGATTAACCTGTGTTCAACAACCATGCAATAGGTGTGTGATATTTTCACTCTAATCTATGAGAACACAATAGTGTAAAGCTCACGTGATTTTACTAGTGGGTTTTAAGACCTTGGGTTTTACCAGATCTAACCAACGATAATAATTCTCATATTGATAGTGTAACCTTGTAGTCTATTTTGTGTATTATTTGTGTGTGTTTGGTGGTGCTTTAATATATAGGGGGTTCAAGGAGAGAGTGAACAAGATTAATTCGTTTACATTTACACGGGACATAGGTAAAAGGAAAGGAATAAAAGGAAAATTGTTTAAATTAGTTTAGAAACGACACACACTAATTCACCTACATAAATATCAATCATATCCATACATGGATCCCAAATGGGTCGAATAAATTCCATATCATGTTTTTTGGACATATAAAGGGCTAAATTCTATTTCCCATGATCGATGTCTACGATACACTTAAGGAATAGGTGCTCGCACCATTGTGTGATTATACGAGGAGCCGTGATATATTGGATTCATTGGATATTGACCATACTATCTTGGGAGTGTTTTTCCATTTTTAATTTTAGGTATCCCATGAATCAATAAATTGATGAAATATTGGATTGTTGAGGGATTCCCCCTCTCAAGAGTCAGACTTCATCCTGATAGTGATGAACACCCTGACACTACAATGGGTTTCAACCTAAGGTATTATGGTTTCGATATGTATTTTAACACCCTTGGCTACAATACTCATCATGATAAAGGCATGACCATGGGATACCCAGTGAATGGGAAGTGGTTCCCTGAATAAAATTCTCATTCTTAGAGAAACAATCCCTAGAGGAGGTAGGTATGGTAAATCGGGGCCACAAACTTGAGGATCGAGGATTGTTGTATGGAATAACCTAGTTTATATGTTTTTTTACCATGGGTAAGTTGGTTTAATAGTTGTCATGGTCATCCAGACATGCTCATATACATTACATCGTTAGGGGAAAACAGGTATTCTGTGTGGTTTTATTTAATTAGTTCATTTAGTTTTTTATTTTCATAGATCATGTTACATGAACATATCAATTCACATACTGTCATGTGTGGAACTATGTTAGTGATTCCCTATAAAGTTACATATTCATTCCCTACTCAGTCCACTGTTGCATCAGTGTACTTGAGTGGAATCTCCCATGGTAGTAGGTACATGTTAGTCTATTTCTAGTATTTGTGATCGAGCTTGTTCAGTTTGAGTGGAACCGAAATGATGTATGTGAGGCTTTGGATCAGTGAAAAAGACTACAGTTTATTTTTCACAATTTATATTATCATTTAAGTGTCCAGGTTTGTCCTGATGCATGATAAGTCTCATATACCAGTTTGAACACTTTCCCTTTCATTATTTTTTATTCAATTATTTTCCACGTCTACTTACTCTAATATGTTTTATGTTTTATTATTATTATTATTATTTAACATTATACTACTCATAATATATCATACCCATTATTCGTCTATAAACCCATACTATTAGTTGGTAGCCTCTATAATTCAGGTATAAATGCATTTGTATTGGAGGTTACATAGGTCTATTTTCTATTCCAAGTAAGTTGGGATTGGGCATTGTCTTATTAAGAGATTCATGACAGGGGATTTTTATCAAATAGTAATGTGATTGAGAAAAATATTTGAGAAGAATAATGTTTAAACTAAAATGCCTAAATATATAATTTATAGATATAAATATTATATAAAATTATATATTAAATGAAATTTTTTATGTGTTGTTTGATAAAAATGTAAAAAACCCAAACACAGCAATCCAGATTTTTCTATATTGTGAACGAAGTATAGTAATTCTATAAGATCATAAAATTATAAAATAAATAATTTTTTAAAATATATATGAACATGGAATATTATGATAGATCTATATTGTAATACTGATTGAGATATTTTTGATAATCAGAAGTTCTTTATATTTATTATTAAATTTCAAAGGACCAAACATGATTAATAGATATTGTGAATGTTGAATCTCTTAAAAAATTAAATATATAATATGATTATATTTAATTATTCAGATGATGAGGATGATAAATCATAATTTCATGAAATTGGAGGAATATGTGTATAACATATATTAAAATTATAAAAAGTATATTAACAAATATGATTGGTCTAAAGTAAAAATTATCATGTCTAATGAGAGTATTTCTAAAAAAACATTCTAATTAAATGTCAAATGTATTCCTATTTTATCAACTTATAGTAAACCGAATAAATTTTCAAAAAAAATTCCTATTTTTAACAACCAAATAAGTTACAATATAATTTATCTTCTCTATACATGAACATTGAAAATCATTTTGATCTGTTAATACTTTCTTGGACATCATATGGAATTGGTTATTCATATTCCAGTAAGATACATTTATAAACCAACTATTATTTTCGACAAATTGAAATATTTTTCACAAAATATAAATTGGGAGGTAACATGAAGTGTATATGATCTATATGAAGATTAATGTTTTCATAACATTTAGATATTATACTATAATGTTCTTTTAGTTTTTCAACATAAAAGGTCTAGATAGATGTTTTTTTTAAGGGCTATTTTGTAATATTTTCATACCCCAAAAAAGATTGGGTACTAGATTTTTATCTTATATTATTTAAAAAAATTTCAGTACTAATGATACAAAACATTTTCACCTGGATAGTAGTTTCTCTTGACTAACGGTTGGAAGCATGTACAAAAACATAAAACGTACAAAAAGTGAAGGGTATGATTGTTAGTTTTGGAGAGGATGAAAAATGTGAAATTGTAACAAAATATAATTTTGGGAAATATTTCTTACAAATAAATTTAATCTATTTTTTATTTTTTATTACACATTGAATCTAGTAAACCTTGTGTTACACACAATACTGAGTTTATCTTGTGTTACACACATTAATGATTTTTAATAAAATGCGACATGCTATTAAAATTTTATTATTTAATATGGTCTTCATCACCAAGCCATTGTAATAGAGAGTACAAATAAGATCATATAAATTATTCAAATGTATGGTTCTAAAATTGGTATGAAATTAAATCATTAGTGACCAATTAAATATAAATGAAAACAAAAACTATTTTAAAATAAAAAAATATTTTCTCTGGAAAACTATTTTTATGAAAAAAAAGTATCTTACCTAAATAAATTATAAAAAAACTTTTAGTGACTTATTTTAATGAAAATTATATCTTGTATATTCAATGATTTTATTAAATTCCATTATATATTTTTTATATAAATAATATATTAATAAATTCAGTTTTATGTTAAAATATATGTTTTTCTAAAATGGATCAATTGTCTCATTTGTGAAATTTTTTTAAAATTAAAATTTAAATATTTTAGAAATATTTTTATAGAAAATAAAAGTGAACTTTAATATCAAAATAATATAATTTTAATTGAGTTATTTTTTGATAATTTTATGAAAAGAACATAATTTTGATGAACCTTTAAAAATTACTATTTTTTATTATGAATTATATTTTTAAAGGATTTAACAACATATATATTATTTTACAATGATTTTAAAATTAAACATACATCAATAATATAACAATTATTTAAATTTTTTCTATTAGATTATATTTCATGTTGAATATTTATGTTAAAATTTACTAAAATGTTTTTACTTTTCTCATTGGAAAATAACATTTTCATTCTGTTTATGGTGTTAATTTTTAATTATAATCTGCCACATCTTGTAGTTTTATTTTTAAAATTAGATTTGTTATTTTTGGTAAATATAAACTGAATTTTATAATAAGGTAAATTTTTTTTATCTTTATTAATATTAAAACAAAAAAAAATAATTATCACGATTAAGGTGAAAATTGGTTTACCAAGGGTTAAGATAAAATTATAATTTTTTTGTATGATGTAAAAACTTGTTGAAAAACACTTTTATTGATATATATATCATATAATCTATAAGGTTTTATAATGTCCTATTTTTAATCATTATTTCTTGTAGAACGACATTAGTACCACTTTTGGTTTTACCAAATTACATGGCTGCCACTCAACTCATATATAAAAGGACACCCCTCTCCTCTCATATTTACACACCTAAAACGAATTTTAATTGCAAAAACCATCCAATATCCCTTAATTAATTCCCTCATATCTTCCTAGAATCATTAATTAGGCCATAAATCCAATATACTGATGCTTTTGGTGTAAAATAATATAAGTTTTCTGAAATAAAGGTAACATCCCTAACCGATTGTTTTATTTTATTTTTCCATTAACATAATTGAATTATTATTAAATAATAATGATATAATGACAAAAAATATTTTCCATATAAATATATATAGTTATTTTTAGGAGATTACATATAATCATCTATACTTATATTAAATGGGATAAGAAATCATGATTCATGTGTATAGTGGACTACCGCCTCCCAAACAAATGTTATTGGTTTTCCATAACCACCTATAACATATGAATAGAATGAGGGATTTAGTGTTTCTGTATTATATTTAACATATAATTATAACTCTATTATTATAATACATATATAAATTTTTACATCTAAACCATTGGAAAATATTAATGTCACATATGTGTATGGTTGACTACCGCCTTAAGAATCAATGTGACATTTTTTACATTTATTATTAACTTGGGTGTTAATGTGGATATATTAAATGACTATATATGATATATTTTACATAATTATACTTATTTAATTATTATATTCCATTCTTTTGGGGGGTACGAAAACATCGTTCGTGTGTATGGAGGACTACTGCCTCGCAAAGAGATGCAATTCGTTCTAAATATATTCATTAGATGAAAGGTAATGTGGATATGTTTAAATAAAATATTTGATATATTTGAAATTAATTGTATTTTTTAATGTTAATATATTTTTTTAGTTTTTTTCATCAATCTGTTGAGAAAATGGAAATTGTGCTCATCCATACATATAGCCTTCCATCATCATGAATAATATATTTAATTTTCAGCCTAAAAATTTAATGGGATACTATAAATAAATAAATAAATAAAATATATGATATTTTTATCATGGTAAAAATTTTATATATGAATGAAACATTATCAAATTACGAGGACCAAAAATATCATAACATTCAAAAAAAGAACTTATTACATGAAATATTATATTAACACAAAATGGTTAATATATGTGAAATAGAATATTATATAAAAATAATAAATGGAATGATATATATAATTATGGTTCTATAATATATTAGTAAAAAACTTATATTTATTATATGGGAGGTACAAACATGTACAATGGAATTTGATACTGAAGGTAAGGGAATTCTCTCTCACATTTCACTTATATTAGACACATTCTATATTAAAATCATATATATTATATTGAGTATATAAATAAATTTATTGTATTTTATGATTCTAACATTTAAAGTTACATGTATTTACAAATCCAGTTGATCATCTCTCTTCTATGGGGTTTATAATTCAAAAGTTACCGAAGTTCTAAGGTACTTTAGTCTCCATTTTCATTAATTATGACATTTGTTGGGTTATGCATCTATATTATTTAATGAGGTTTATATAATAAACCTTTCAAATGTAATATAATTATGATCCTTATATTAATGATATTTTATATATTATGTTGTTATTAAATAATTAGAATTATCATTCAATGTTACCAAATTGGTAGTGTCTTTATAATTCAATCACATTATTTTTAAAGATTGTGTATAATTATTTTATAAAGTATAAAATATAATAATAAATAACTCAATAAACTCATAAATTTTCTCCTCCTATAGTTATTTCATTATAATATATGTTTTCACTTAATTTTTGTCTATTTTTGTACCAATGAATTATAAATAATACTTTTATGTAAAACCAAATTTATTTATATCTTCTGTTGAAAACCATTTTTATTACATATACATGCTTTATAAAAAAAATTCATTTTTTTTAAATTATCCAAAGGATTTATTAAAAAAGTTTTAATCATTTTTAATACATAAAACATTATTTATAGGAATCTTCATGTATTTTTTCAAACAAGTCTTATTTTCCTTTTACAGAAATATAGAAGGAAATTTTTGTCTTAATGTGTATGTCATGAATTGAAATTACCACCATTGTGAACATTATTTTCAATTGATATTACTTACTAAAATTTTCAATGATATTTTAATGTAAAGGGATTTGGAAAATGTTTATGTTTTCAAAAGGTTTTATCAATGTGGAAATGAAATCATCCTCGTGAAATGTACCAAGTGATTTTTTTTAAAATTATTTTCCATTTATGATGACATTGTTTTATTTTACATAATAATTTTTAGGGATATGATGCAATGAGACCATAATTATTATTTATTTTTATGCTTTATGGTAATTATTAAATGATGTTGATGATGATCATTTCTTTTCCAAGGTTTATGCTTTCATAAAATTCTTACAAAACATGAATATTTTTCCACGGTTCATGATATGATAAAATTGATATAGAGCCTATTTATTTTACAAAGGTTATGAAATGATCAAATGTTTTTAAATAAATTTCTTTTCATGGGATCAGATATGATGAATGTTTTATGATATTGTGTAACAAGTATGTATTATTTCTGGTATCTGATGGGTGAGGATTACATCTCTCATGAATGCATTGGGTAGAAAATGATATATCATGATAATAAAAGGACTGGAATGGGAAGTGAACTCCTTTTATTAATAAAATTTATGCATTATGATAGTATTGGGAGTGAAACACGACTACTGTGATATTTGGGGTTTGAACACCTTACACTATGATAGTCTTGGAAATTATCCTTGATTTACTTAGGAAATTAATATTTATGATTATTTTTATGCCAAAAATCTAGGTCTTTTTCTAACCTTTTGTTATTATAATTTAGGATTATTGATTCAAATGGGATGTAATTCTTATTAACTTCGATTATTTATGTTCTGGTCCATTTTTTTGAAATATGATATGTAGGGTATGGTTTTCAAATGTTATTCTAATTTTCTCATTCCATTATGCTCATGATATGTCGATATCTCCTTGATTTACATGTACTAAGAATGTGATCTCACCCTTTCATATGTTTTCTTCTCTAGTTTATGAAGAAAGGTTTAGGTTGGTTATAGATAAGAGTATTAATATGTAAGAATATCCATATGGTATATGTTTATTATAATTCATGAAATAATAATATTTTTTCGGGAGTCTCAAAATACCATACACTATTATGTTCCACGCAATTTGTTTGTGTAATGTAATGTATATTTGTAACACCCCAGGTAAATAATGAATATGAAATTTTCATATTTATCCATATTTGTGAATAAAATATTAATATGACTTTAAAGGGGACGCTATGCTCGATGGCGTACCCAACACGCAACAACGAGTTTCTTGGGAATCTTACGTTGCACTCTAATAATAAAATAATATTATTTTAAATGGTAGTTAACATGTAGCCGTTATAATGGCGGGAATGGATATAAATAACTAAAATATTATTATATATGTTTTTTAATGTTTTTACATTTATCCAATAAAAGCTAAAGGCTTAAAATACGGAAAGAATTAAATTTTAGGTGTATATGCTCTAGTTTTCACTAAAGGTGCACTTATCGCCTTTTAATGGAGAAATATCATTAAATATAGTTTTGGTCACTATTATAAATTCTTTTGGACCAAATAAAACTCTTATTAAGAATCGGGACATCAAATTTTACTTTGTGTAATTTTTTGGTATTTTTCCGATAAAGATCATTTTTTAATGAATAGTGTAGAATGTTATGTTTTAATTCAAAACCTCTTTTTAATCTAATTTATTTATATGATTATATAATATTTTGAATTGGTTTTAAAGTGAAATTAGAAATTATTTTTACCATTAAATCCAATAGTGGTCATTGGAATTAATTTCACTTTGAAATCAGACTTAAACTAGTGTCAATCTTTTGATACTTATTGTTTTATAAAAACACGCTATTTGCTCTGACAGCGGGAATTAATTATTAAATTAATTAATGTGACTAATATGTTTTTAATTTTGTAAAATAGACTTCATTTTTGAATTCGTAATATCAAATATAGCTTAGGGTGAATTTTTGGTAATTTTCTGAAAAACATCAATTTTTGATGAATAGTGAAACCACTAAGTGGTACTTATAAAAACTGATTTTTCATTTAAATGAAATTTTTCCATAATTGTGTTTTTATTTTCAAAAATCCGATATACATGGTTGTCATTAAGAAGTAAAATGTGGTTCAATGAGATTAAAATAATTTTTTTGGTGAATAGTAACTTATTAAGTTTTTAATCGCGATTAGTGGTAATTAGTGTAGTTTAAGGTAAAAATGATATTATAAGAATGTGAAAACACCATGACACTTGTCCTGCACCTATTGGGTGAGTCATGGCCGACAAAGACAAGCCATGGTCCAACTTGGGGACCCCATGGAGCCACTTTAGTTGGAAAATGACATTAATATATTTTTATTTAATGTTAAAGTGAAAATGACACTAACATAAATTGTTTTACTAAAATAATTGTTAAGTGGGGTTATACAATTCCAATGTTTGATTATAAATATTAATTGGAAAGATAAAAATATTTCCTACATCATAGTAATTTTTTTATAATTTTTAGACATTAAATAAATTAAATTATTTATGACATCATAATGATGCAGTGATGACATCATTATTTAACGATTAAAATAAAATGGAAAGATGATGTAACATCTATGAACTACACATGTCCAAAACTTATTGGATGGGTGTATTTCGAACCTTTATAACCTTATCCACGAATTATATCAATGTGGGACCTTTTAAAACCGAAACACATTTTCAAATAAAGTAATATTTCTTTACTTTCCAAAAGTGCCCCTCCTCTCCTCTTATAAAAGGCCCCCACCTCTACCTCATTTCACACACTCCTCAAGACTTTGGCTCGGCCAACCCCTGACCATTTACTCTCTCCAAACCCCTCTCCTCATCTTAGATTATTCCCTTTGGTCAGAATCCTTTCAAAGGAATCCTTTAGGCTCAAATAAAAAGGAGTTACACTTTTAAAGGTAATTCATTCTCTCATGTTCATTTGTTTTATTTTGCTTCTCCAACCCCCTAAACTCTTTTTATTTATTTCTTTTGTTACAACACCAGTATCTTCAATATACTAGGATGTTGTTATAATATTTATTCGAGCTACAATTCCACACAACTACATCAAATTGTTAAAGAACATATGGTTTCTGTGGATGGCGAAATCCTGCCTCCCGAAACGATGATTGTTCAATAATCATTTAACACCTTCAAAGGTGGCCATTATGATGTCACTTTGTTTATATATGATATATAATATGTTTATGGTTTCCTTAAGCTTCTTTTTATTTCATTTTGGTCATAACTTTATGGTTTCCATTATGGGTAAACGCGATATCTTCATTTAAGGAAGTGCGGACTACCGCCCCCTCAAAGTGATTTGATTCGTTAAATACCATATGTGGGACGTATAAAGGATGGAACTATGATATTATATATGATATTATACTGGAATTATATTATACCTTTATATAATTATTATTCAATTCTATAAAATACGAAATAGAAATGAAAGTAGCGTTCATGCGTACGTACGGCTTACCGTCTCCATGAACGGTGCATTTCATTTCTTACCTCTAAATGATTATGTAATGTTATAAATGAATGAATGTACTGGATACATATGACATATATTATATCTAAATCATGAATACAATTCTGGATATAATAAATATTTGACCACACGAACAACATGTAATTGTAAGAAGTCCACTTTCGACTTAAGAACCAAATATCGGCAAAACAAATATTATTAACTTAAATGATTACATAATGTTTATGACATGGTAATAAGTGATATAAAAGGAATAATGAACTTGAAAAATGTTCTTAAGGAAGTAGAAATTAACTCAAGTTTATTATTCAGGAGATTAAAGAACGATCGAGTCAAGTCGGACCCGAGGTAAGGGATCCTACACCTCTCTTTCTTTTTAAGTACACTCTTTTATGTCATTCATTTTAAGCTCATATTTCTTATGATTGGGATGTTCTTTTATATTAATACTACTGTACTTATTATGTTCATATGATGAGGGACCCTATTTCCTCTCATCAATCCATTTTGGAAGTTTTCAGTGGCGCTGTTAGGCTGCCGAATTTTCGTAAGGGATTTTTCATCTCACTTTTATTCCCGTGAGATTTATGCTACATTTTCCACAAATTCCATTGAGTGGTGTATGTACTGCCCATTATTCTACTCTTTGTGTAATATACTTTCGTTTATGAGTATTTACATCAATGATCTATTGTCCTTCTTTCATGGGGTGTATGTTTTGAAAGATACCCAAGTCGGTAAGAGAACCTTTCACCCTCCTCTTTTTTTAAAAGACTTCTTTTATTGGGTCTTTTAATTTACATATTTTTATGTTGGGATATGTTCTCATACATCCTTAATCATGTAAATTTTATGTCCAAGTTATGAGATACACTTTTTTTCTCTCATCAACTCATTTTGATGTGATGCCGTTAGGCTGTCAAGGGAACTTTTTAACCCAATTTCGATTTCTTTGGGTTCAACTTGTAGTCATTGAATATGTCATCCATTGAATATGTGTGAATGACATTTTATTGTTTTACACTTAATATACACTTATATTTGGTGTATATATATTTTTCACACATATTTTTGAGATTTATTTGTCCTTAATTTAAGGATACCTTCTTTATAAGGGATTTCATCACATTTGACATTTCTATTGAGGGTTCATTGTTGTTATGCACCAATTCACTCTTATATGGTGTATATACTGTCCTTTGGAGTATTATATCATGAATCCTTTTATTCTCATGATATTATAAAGTTCTGACTAAATGTTATTCCTTGATTATTGTATTCAAGTGTCTCTAATTTTGATAAAACCCCTTTAACCAAAATATCGTTTTAAATGTTTTAATTATTTGTTCTTATTAATATCCATGTTTTCAAAATGGTTTTAATGATTTATTTATATGGATATTAATGGTTTAAAATGTTAAAAGATTCAAGGTCGTATGGGACTTCGTCTCAATCTCCTTTCGTTGAGGCATATTTTATTTTATACACAACTTTTTTTATACGGTGTATAAACCCCTTTGACTTTTACGTTTATTCAAAAGGAATCTTTTTTTATACGAAGCGTTTACTAAACGACAAAAGGGAATGTTTTTGTCATACTTATGCGGCGACAACTACTTCTCCGCCGTCGTGACCGTTATTTGAGTTTCGGCTTCCTCTACAAGCCATACCTTTTTTTTAAGAAAAATAAACACCATGTTTTACTTTTCTTATATTTTGGTATTGAAAATGGTTTTCATAATGTTTTTATATCAATGTGTTTTATTGATATCTCGTGATTGAAATTTGGAAATTTTATGTTTCCTTTATGCATGTTTTATGTGATATGATTATGTTATGGTTCTTGAGCATTATTATGAAGACGGGTGGTTCCGTGATAAACTAAGGGCGGGTGAGCCCGTTATAGCTCTCCAATGCATTGGGTAACGCGAAGGAGTGAAACGTTAAGGTTTCTCCGAAGTGATTTTAGGGAATATACTGTGATGGGTATTCAAAACGTAACCAAGAGGGTTACTCCCTATGTAAGAATGTTATGAATGCCTCAAGTTACCTTTATGTCTTATGATTTCTATGATTTATTCATGATTTGATGAGGTAGGTTAAAGTGCCTATGTTTTATGGGTAAATTATGATTTCATTCTTATGTATATATGAACTCATGTTTCCTTTCCATATTTTTATATCCCTTATTGAGCTTTCTATGCTCATCCCAAGTTTTTGAAATGTTTTTTCAGGTCAAGGGAAAGGTACATGATAAGATGATAGAGTCAAGGATGTGTTAAGAAAGAATCCATGTTTTATTTTCAATATGTTTCCATTGATGGGAAGAATGGATACTATCTTTTATGTAACAAATTTGTTTAAATGTGGAATGTAATGCAAGTTTCATGATCTAATTCTCTAAAACTCTAAACCGGAAAAGATCCTCAATGTGTAATCTTGTAATAACTCAAGATTAAGTAAGGTTTAAGGCTGGGGCCTTATAGTTGGTATCAGAGGTCGGTTTAGATAACATTAGAGGTTAGGGTACTCTTTAAGCATAAGTGACATTACCATATTGGTTAGGATTTCAGAAAGAGTCCTAGTTTTAGATAAATTGAATGAGTAAGTGTATCATAGTGTTTATCTTCCTCATTAGTACATGATGGTTTTGTTGATATACTCACACTGACCTTTTTGGTTTTAGTAAATGGCTGGATCTAGAAGGCACCAAAGTAACAGTGGATGTGAAGGAAACTGTGACAGTTTTTTGAGCAAGCAACTGAATGATATGGGAGCTGCAATGAGAACTCTTCTGATTATCCTCAACCAACTAGCTGGAGTCATGATTGACCACCTAAACCTTGGAGTTTTCTCTAAGGCATCATATATTCAAGAAACAAATCCCTACGGAAGTACAGGTAATAATCATAAAGGTATGTGTGTTCAAAAACCTATGTGTCAAATATGTGGAAAGAAACACATAGGAAAATGTTTCAAAGGGACAGAAATATGCTATAGATGTGGAAATGAAGGTCATAAAGCAAGAACCTGCCATGGAAAAAGGAAGCATCCAGTTGACTCGAGGAAAGGGAAAGAAGTTCTTTCTGAGGGATCAATTGAATGTTTTAAATGTGGTGTGCATGGTCATTATGAAAACACATGTTCTATGAAGAAGTTTCGTGAATGGGGTCACCAAGAGCGTACAAATGTTTGTTTTCCAATACCTAATGCCATTCCTATTGAGGATGAAGAAACTGACAATGACCAATCAAAGGTATGTACTATTTCAGACTATTGTTTTCCTATTTTGGAATCTTAGGATATGATTCATGATTTTGTTTGTAGGAAAGAGGTATTTCGGAATAGGTTGGAAAGGAATGGATAATGGATCATGAAGAATGTTGAATGAGTAAGATGTCAACATATAAGGGCTTCAAGAGTTATGGTGAAATTCTTAAGATTATCAAGTCTCTTTTGATGATGGGGTTACATTAGAAGACTTTTTATATTATGTGTAACCCTGATGTTTAATATAGGAAAATTTTATCCAAGGAATAGTTATCTTTTCTTTTGTGGACATAGTTATAAAGAACCATTTGGGTTTATATGATCCTTACTTTTGAGGAAATTATGGGTTACTAAATGTTATGATTGAAGTGGAAGGCATGAGATAAAATTGAGGTTAAAATATGTTATGAATATTTTTGAAGATTTTATCTCGTTTTGGGGAATGTTTTGAGAATTATATAGTTTTGAAAAAAGGACAACACGCAGACCGTGTGACAACCCGTCGCGTCGGACAAAGCTGCGAGAATCGAACCCACAACCAAAGTGCGACTGGTATTTATCGCCTACCACTGGACTACGTGAAGTCCCTGGTTAGTTTGACTGATTCATTCTAGTTATATGATTTTATGAATTAAGAGTAAGTTGATTTTGGGTTATTTATAAAAATGATTAACCTATCATGGAGGATATGTGATTAGGTTAATTACTTTTCAATACGAGACTTTAGGAGAAACTAATGTTGTTTGGAGATAAATGTTACGATTTAACTTGGAAGACTATGTGACTAAATCCTTCAAATATTTGGGTTTCAATATTATATTGGTTTACTTTGAAGAATTTTATGGACAAATTGTTTATCGGATGGTCCTCGTTGAACTTTGTGTTTTTTTGGACAAATTTTGAGATTAAGAATAGATTTTCTTTTTATAAAGGGTTATCCTTTTCTGGATTATCTGATCTTGTAGTAACCTTTTTGGTTTTAGTTTTGGTTAAGGTTTAAAGACATGGGAAATGTATAGTTATTTTTTTAGGTTCTCCTCTAGAAGTTGTTTATAGTACTCTTAATGCGAACAAGTCTCCCTAAATACTCGTCTTTTGGAAAAAAATATGAGTTTGATTAAGGAATCTAGTAAAATTTGAGAGTCAACATGATAAGTGATTATGTTTCCTTATGAATAAATTCCTCAATAAAAAGTAACTTAAAACAAAAATGTTGTCTATTATCTTTTCCTACTGGGGAACCCAACACCGTTTAACCCATCACAAGTTTGTGATTTTCTCATTGTTAGCTTTCTCCTAAACATGTTTTCTATCACTCTCCATCAGAACATGACCCTATGTTTTCTCCTCCATGTCCATGTTTTCCTACATGGAGTCCTAGTATGGGTTAACTCGGGTGACCTCTGTGCTTATCTTTCTTTATTTTAAAGTGATTTTTTTACCGACTCTTGTTCCGATGTGGGACTTTCAAGGATGTTTCCAAGCGCAATTTTAAAATTGCGAGGACGCAATTCCCAAAAGGGGGGAAGGATGTAACACCCCAGGTAAATAATGAATATGAAATTTTCATATTTATCCATATTTGTGAATAAAATATTAATATGACTTTAAAGGGGACGCTATGCTCGATGGCGTACCCAACACGCAACAACGAGTTTCTTGGGAATCTTACGTTGCACTCTAATAATAAAATAATATTATTTTAAATGGTAGTTAACATGTAGCCGTTATAATGGGGGGAATGGATATAAATAACTAAAATATGATTATATATGTTTTTTAATGTTTTTACATTTATCCAATAAAAGCTAAAGGCTTAAAATACGGAAAGAATTAAATTTTAGGTGTATATGCCCTAGTTTTCACTAAAGGTTCATTTATCGCCTTTTAATGGAGAACTATCATTAAATATAGTTTTGATCACTCTTATACATTCTTTTGGACCAAATAAAACTCTTATTAAGAATCGGGACATCAACTTTTACTTTGTGTAATTTTTTGGTATTTTTCCGATAAAGTTCATTTTTTAATGAATAGTGTAGAATGTTGTGTTTTAATTCAAAACCTCTTTTTAATATAATTTATTTATATGATTAGATAATATTTTGAATTGGTTTTAAAGTGAAATTAGAAAATATTTTTACCATTAAATCCAATAGTGGTCATTGGAATTAATTTCACTTTGAAATCAGACTTAAACTAGTGTCAATCTTTTTATACTTATTATTTTATAAAAACACGCTATTTGCTCTGACAGCGGGAATTAATTATTAAATTAATTAATGTGACTAACATGTTTTGAATTTTTTAAAATAGACTTCATTTTTGAATTCGGAATATCAAATATAGCTTAGGGTGAATTTTTGGTAATTTTCTGAAAAACTTCAATTTTTGATGAATAGTGAAACCACTAAGTGGTACTTATAAAAACTGATTTTTCATTTAAATGAAATTTTTCCATAATTGTGTTTTCATTTTCAAAAATCCGATATACATGGTTGTCATTAAGAAGTAAAATGTGGTTCAATGAGATTAAAATAATTTTTTTGGTGAATAGTAACTTATTATGTTTTTAATCGCGATTAGTGGTAATTAGTGTAGTTTAAGGTAAAAATGATATTATAAGAATGTGAAAACACCATCACACTTGTCCTACACTTATTGGGTGAGTCATGGCCGACCAAGACAAGCCATGGGCCAACTTGGGGACCCCATGGAGCCACTTTAGTTGGAAAATGACATTAATATATTTTTATTTAATGTTAAAGTGAAAATGACACTAACATAAATTGTTTTACTAAAATAATTGTTAAGTGGGGTTATACAAGTCCAAATTTTGATTATAAATAGTAATTGGAAAGATAAAACGATTTCCTACATTATAGTAATTTTTTTATAATTTTTAGACATTAAATAAATTAAATTATATATGACATCATAATGATACAGTGATGACATCATTATTTAATGATTAAAATAAAATGGAAAGATAATGTAAAATCTATGAACTAAACATGTCCAAAACTTATTGTATGGGTGGATTTAGAACCTTTATAACCTTATACACGAATTATATCAATGTGGGACCTTTTAAAACCGAATCACATTTCCAAATAAAGTAATATTTCTTTACTTTCCAAAAGTGCCCCTCCTCTCCTCTTATACAAGGCCCCCACCTCTACCTCATTTCACACACACCTCAAGCCTTTGGCTCGGCCAACCCCTGCCCATTTACTCTCTCCACACCCCTCTCCTCATCTTAGAGTATTCCCTTTGGTAATAATCCTTTCAAAGGAAGCCTTTAGGCTCAAATCAAAAGGAGTTACACTTTTAAAGGTAATTCATTCTCTCATGTTCATTTGTTTTATTTTGCTTCTCCAACCCCCTAAACTCTTTTTATTTGTTTCTTTTGTAACAAAACAAGTATCTTCAATATACTAGGATGTTGTTATAATATTTATTTTAGCTACAATCCCACACAACTACATCAAATGGTTAATGAACATACGGTTTCTGTGGATGGCGAAATCCTTCCTCCCGAAACGATGATTGTTCAATACTCATTTAACACCTTCAAAGGTGGCCATTATGATGTCAATATTTTTATATATGATATATAATATTTTTAGGTTTTCCTTAAGCTTTGGTTTTTTTATTTTGGTCATACCTTTATGGTTTCCATTATGGGTAAACGCGATATCTTCATTTAAGGAAGTGCGGACTACCGCCCCCTCAAAGTGATTTGATTCGTTAAATACCATATGTGGGACGTATAAAGGATGGAACTATGATATCATATATGATATTATACTGGAATTATAATATAACTTTATATCATTATTATTCAATTCTATAAAATACGAAATAGAAATGAAAGTAGCGTTCATGCGTACGTACGGCTTACCGTCTCCATGAACGGTGCATTTCATTTCTTACCTCTAAATGATTATGTAATGTTATAAATGCATGAATGTACTGGATACATATGAAATATATTATTTCTAAATCATTAATACAATTCTGGATATAATAAACATTTGACCACATGAACAACATGTAATTGTAAGAAGTCCACTTTCGACTTAAGAACCAAATATCGGCAGAACAAATATTATTAACTTAAATGATTACATAATGTTTATGACATGGTAATAAGTGATATAAAAGGAATAATGAACTTGAAAAATGTTCTTAAGGAAGTATAAATTAACTCAAGTTTATTATTCAGGAGATTAAAGAACGATCGAGTCAAGTCGGACCCGAGGTAAGGGATCCTACACCTCTCTTTCTTTTTAAGTACACTCTTTTATGTCATTCATTTTAAGCTCATATTTCTTATGATTGGGATGTTCTTTTATATTAATCCTACTGTAATTATTATGTTCATATTATGAGAGACCCTATTTCCTCTCATCAATTCATTTTGGATGTTTTGAGTGGCGCCGTTAGGCTGCCGAATTTTCGTAAGGGATTTTTCATCTCACTATTATTCCCGTGAGATTTATGCTACATTTTCCACAAATTCCATTGAGTGGTGTATGTACTGCCCATTATTCTACTCTTTTTGTAATATAATTTCGTTTATGAGTATTTACATCAATGATCTATTGTCCTTCTTTCATGGGGTGTATGTTTTGAAAGATACCCAAGTCGGTAAGGGAACCTTTCACCCTCCTCTTTTTTTAAAAGACCTCATTTATTGGGTCTTTTAATTTACATATTTTTATGTTAGGATATGTTCTCATACATCCTTATTCATGTAAATTTTATGTCCAAGTGATGAGATACACTTTTTATCTCTCATCAACTCATTTTGATGTGATGCCGTTAGGCTGTCAAGGGAACTTTTTAACCCAATTTCGATTTCTTTGGGTTCAACTTGTAGTCATTGAATATGTCATCCATTGAATATGTGTGAATGACATTTTATTGTTTTACACTTAATATCCACTTATATTGGGTGTATATATATTTGTCACACATATTTTTGAGATTTATTTGTCCTTAATTTAAGGATACCTTCTTTATAAGGGATTTCATCACATTTGACATTTCTATTGAGGGTTCATTGTTGTTATGCACCAATTCACTCTTATATAGTGTATATACTGTCCTTTGGAGTATTATATCATGAATCCTTTTATTCTCATGATATTATAATGTTCTGACTAAATGTTATTCCACGATTATTGTATTCAAGCGTCTCTAATTTTGGTAAAAACCCTTTAACCAAAATATCGTTTTAAATGTTTTAATTATTTGTTCTTATTAATATCCATGTTTTCAAAATGGTTTTAAGGATTTATTTATATGGATATTAATGGTTTAAAATGTTAAAAGATTCAAGGTGGTATGGGAATTCGTCTCAATCTCCTTTCGTTGTGGCATATTTTATTTTATACACAACTTTCTTTTATACGGTGTATAAACCACTTTGACTTTTACGTTTATTCAAAAGGAATCTTTTTTATATGAAGCATTTACTAAACGACAAAAGGGAATGTTTTTGTCGTACTTATGCGGCGACAACGACTTCTCCGCCGTCGTGACCGTTATTTGAGTTTCGGATTCCTCTAAAAGCCATACCTTTTTTTAAGAAAAATAAACACCATGTTTTACTTTTCTTTTATTTTGGTATTGAAAATGGTTTTCATAATGTTTTTATATCAATGTGTTTTATTGATATCTCGTGATTGAAATGTGGAAATTTTATGTTTCCTTTATGCATGTTTTATGTGATATGATTATGTTATGGTTCTTGGGAATTATTATGAAGACGGGTGGTTCAGTGATAAACTAAGGGCGGGTGAGCCCGTTATAGCTCTCCAATACATTGGGTAACGCGAAGGAGTGAAACATTAAGGTTTCTCCGAAGAGATTTTAGGGAATATACTGTGATGGGTATTCCAAATGTAACCAAGAGGGTTACTCCCTATGTACGAATGTTATGAATGCCTCAAGTTACCTTTATGTCTTATGATTTCTATGATTTATTTATGATTTGATGAGGTAGGTTAAAGTGCCTATGTTTTATGGGTAAATTATGATTTCATTCTTATGTATATATGAACTCATGTTTCCTTTCCATATTTTTATATCCTTTATTGAGCTTTCTATGCTCATCCCAAGTTTTTGAAATGTTTTTTCAGGTCAAGGGAAAGGCACATGATAAGATGATAGAGTCAAGGATGTGTTAAGAAAGAATCCATGTTTTATTTTCAATATGTTTCCGTTGATGGGAAGAATGGATACTATCTTTTATGTAACTAATTTGATTAAATGTGGAATGTAATGCAAGTTTCATGATCTAATTCTCTAAAACTCTAAACCTGAAAAGATCCTCAATGTGTAATCTTGTAATAACTCAAGATTAAGTAAGGTTTAAGGCTGGGGCCTTATAATATTAATCTTAAAAGTTGTGATAACTATATATAAAAATCATAGGTTTTTATAGTTTTTTTTTGGCGGAAGGTTTCATAATTATATGGAATGTTAGTTGACTAAAATTTTGTGAGATCCCTTGGGATAATTCTATTGATATGTATAGGGATATATATGAGGATAAGTCAATACATGTGTCAAAGTATAGAAAAATGGCATTGAATTTCATTAAAGGATACATTGACTGGTTTCCAATTAACAACATCCCTATATAGATACTAACATTGTAGGTGGCTCGATAAAATAGTTATGTAGGGATAAAAACATTAATAGGGGAACATTTTTATGGACTCATTCATCACATGATGCATGAAAATAAGCCATCATGAATACATGATTTGACACCCCCTAGGGATATGCTCTAGAGATTCATAGACCCCATACAAACAATCATACCAGAATTGAATAATTACCATGAATGGTTGTGTTAATGATTATGATATCAAATATTAAAATGAATGTTTCCAGAACTATATACCATATATGAGATTTTTCATGATTATGTGATTCCCCACTATGACTATTGTTTCTTTCAATTTTATTTTTTGTTTTATTCATTGTGTAAAACATGATGTAACTATGTTAATGTTATGTTTTATGGAAAATGTAACAATTTTAATAAGTAGTAGAAAAACATTATTGGATATGGAATATAAAATTTAATTCATATGTTTATACAAATTTCTCATCCTTTATAGCATACTGAGATTCCAAATGATCAATGGAGTGAACAATGTTATGTTGAATCCTTCTTGGTAGAACACAACCATTTTATAGTGGTTCATATAATCCATTAGTATATGACTGATGGATCACCAACATTGAGATGATATGTAATATTCTATAGTAATGAGAACATTAAAATATTTTCTTATATATACATCATTGGGATAGTGAAGCAGATCAATGGTAGAACCTTATTTGTAATGTGAGTTTAGAAGAAGAAATTGACTCCATGGATTGGGATTTGAATAAGAACATATTTTCCAATAAGTATTATCCTCGTATTATTCATATAAAATAAGAAAAATAATTATTTTATCAAAAAAAGGATGAGGAATATGTTGGTAACTATGAGGAAGCTTTTTCAATACATTTGTGGTACGCTTCTAGTATTATCGTACAACATTAATGAATGAATGATAAAATTTTCTATTTATTAAAACTAGGTCTCTAAATTGAGTTATCCATAAGGTACATTGGTAGCTATGTATAAATATTTCATTGTTCTATCAAGAAAAAAATTGATATCAGAGTTACCCATCAATTGCATGGTTTTGATAAGAAATGAAAGATGTAATTCAAGGAAAACTATAAAAATAATGGATTGAAGAACATTATCTTTCAAGAATGATGGAAGTGTGGATTAAATTATGTATGTAATGTAATTAAATATAATAGAACAATTGAAACAAAGGTTATTTATTGTCTTAATGCTAATGTGATTGGAATAAGGAAACAATTGATGTTGGTGGAGAAAAAGCTGCATAGAATTGACCACCCACACTATAGTGCTTAAAGATCATGTAGATTGGGAATGATGAAAATCAATGCACAAATACAACTTCTAATATAAATGATATGACACAAAAACCTCTATAGGTAAATGAAAATGTAAATATTATGCAATAAAAAGGAATGAATTAGATCATGATAGATAAGGAAAAATTACCCTCCCATATATAACAAAAAATTTAATGATTTGTTTTCTATAAATGATCCCTATAAAAATATTATTGGTCATACTTTAGTGAAATTTCAAGTATTTAACACCATCTACATGGATTTTGGAATAATGAAATTAAATTTGATATTATATAGGTAAAATGATAAACAATGCTTTAAATGAGTTTTTATGATAAGAGATTATATAAGGAATAATGGGTTAATAAATTTTTCGAAGTGTTTTTGTATCCATATAATATTTTATATAAAGTTATGTATATAAATTTATTTAGGTATAAGGTTGAACATAAATTAAAATACATTAACACCCCTATTTAATATTTATGTGATGAGAGTTTATCATGATTAAGGATATTTTAAGATATATTTATTGAAATATATACTTTTGGTATTGTATAAGTTTTTTTTGAAATATTATTTAAAAATGAATGGATTTAATATTTTGGGAAATTTGATTCATAGATCTGGTAAAATTTTCATCTTATCTTATTTTATATGTTGAGGTACTTATGGGCTATTTTGAATCACCTAATGAATTCAAAACAGTAATTTTCTATCAGTGAATATTTCCATATATATATATGTTTCCAGAAAATACATTAACGAAGTGGTATGGTTGAAATTAATACGACATTACATTTTATCTAATTTGGATCTAGGGTTTACATCGATGTATTATAAGGGTCTTATGGAAGCTCTCGATATAGAGTTGTATTTGAACACTACATATCAAACTTTTACATATGGTCAATCTGAGAGATAAAATGAAACCATAAAGGAAATGTAATGAACGTTTACAATGGATTTTAAATGTTTTTGGGATGAACACCTTCATCTATTTTAGTTTTATTTAATAATAGATTTCACTTCAAAATTCAAATGATTACATATGAATACCGTTGTGTATGTAAGAATAGATCTCAAATGATATGGAATAATGTTGTGGAAATAAAGATATTGTTTCCTGATCTAGGTCATGATATATAATATAAGGTTATATCCACTTAGAATAATGTAAGGGTACCATACCATAAGAATATTTTTTCTGTCGATTATCATGGATGCGATATAGAATTTTACGTTTGTTATAATGATTTTTTATTAATTTCACAATGAATCAAAATAAGGGGAAACTACTCCCTTTGTATATTATCCCCTTTTGAAATTATGGATCATATTGAGACAATATATTAGTTATTATTTAATTCATAAAACCTATCTCAGGTTAACAATGTGTTCCATGTATCCCTCCCAAGGAAGTACATATTTAAGCTATCACATGAACTGAAATCAAATGTCATACCGCTTAAGGATGATCCCTCTTATGAGGAAAGAACAAGTTGAGATTTTGGATCAAATAATGTTTTAAAAAATATGATCACTCACCTGGTCTATGTTTGGTGGTGAAACCACCATATTAATAATTTTATTTTGGAATCAAAGGATGTAATGAGGTATAATAATCCTCAGTTGTTGGTATGCATGTGATGAATATCAATGGAAAATTCATTTTAAAAGGGGTAGAATGTAACACCCAAGGATTGTGTGAAATACATTTTTTTCAAATAAATTTATTCTCTATAATACATTTTATTAAAATATTAACATATTTTATCTTGTGTTTCACATAACTCCTATTTTTAACGAAACATGACATACAATTAATATATTATAATTTCACATAATAATTATTAACAAGACATTTCAATGATGGTTATGAACAAGATCAACTAAATTATGGAATGATATTGCTTAAAAATTTATGTAGAATGAATTCATTGGAAACTAATTAATTATAAATGAAGAAAAAAATATATGAAAATAATGTAAATCTATTTCTGAAAAACAATTTTAAGGCATATAAATGAATTTTACCTCAATAAATTAATTAATTTACTTTTGAGGAATGATTAAAATTAAAATTATTTATTATATAATAAATAAAATTTTTAAAATTCATCATATATGTTTATGAGGCATAAGATAATAATAAATCCAATTTTATTTTAAAAACTATATTTTTCTAAGAAGAATATCTTGTCTCATCTTGCGCACTTAATTTAAAATTTAAATTTTCCACTTTTCAAAAATCTATTTAAAAAAAAATTACATATTAAATATACATGTGAAAACTATATTGGGGTATTTTTTTGATAATTTTCTAAAAGGAAACGTTTTACAATGAATTAACGAAAATACTAGTTTTTATTCAGGATTGTATTTTACTTTAATGAATATAAATTCAACCAATTTTTTAAAATTATTTTAAATGTTAAATTCATTTAATCATATATAAATGAGTTAAGTTTATTTCATTGGATTCAATTTCATTGAAAATTTTGATGACAAATCTTTTGATAATTTAAATTCATTTCTCTTTCAATAAGAGCCTTTTCAATGCTTTTGTGGGATTAATCTGAAATTTAAAAATTTCACATTTATGAATACAATTTCAAAAAATGGATTCAATATTTTTATCATATTAATTCATTTTCTCTATTAATATCAACATAACTTTTGACCATTATGAATAGTGAAATCAGTGAAAATTTAATTAACAAAGGTATGCTAAAAATGAGTCTAACGTGGATTAACATTTACAAGATATGTGGTAAATGAAATATAAATTTTAAAAAAACCATTTAATGGACATATTAAGTTTTTATACCCTATTTTTTTATTATGGGTCATTTTGGATCATCTTTTCATGTGAATAATGTGATTAATCCTTTTTATTTTCAATAATTACTCGTGATCCACTCATCTAACTTTTGATAGGACACCTAAATCCTCTCTACGTAAAACATCTAGCACCCATTGGTTAATCCATTACAAGACCTAATAACATTATAACTTATCAAATAGAATATTATAAGCCTTATTTTTGTCAAAAAAGGCATCCTTGGAAGGTTTTTGGGGAAAACCAAAAGAATCTGTATGAACATGTGGAAAAGTACCTAAATAAATATTTATTTTATTTCTTACTCCACATTATTCAATTATTATTAAAACATGATGGTATAATATCAAAAACACATATTATATAATTATAGTATTTTATGTTAAGGTAATTCCAAAATACCATATCCACTCCCATCAAATGGGATAATTAATCCTAATTCATCTAGGTGGCGGAATACTGCCTCATGCACCGATGTGAATCAATTTACATCACCAACTCCCATAGATTTATAAAATTAGGGCTCGAATGTTCATATATATTATTTATGATATTATTATAGCACTATAACTACACAAAAAACATCAAAATTCATATCTCCCATCCTATTAGAAAATAATAATGTCACTCATGTGTTTGGTGGACAACCACCTCATGAACCGATGTGATATGTTTTTCATTTGTTTTTTAAATTTATGGAAATGAAAAAAAAACATAAATAAAAAAAATATATATTAATAATATATATTATTCTATAATTATGATACCATAAATACCTTCTTACCTTCCATACAATGGGGATACAATAATTTTGTTTGTTTGAATGATAGACTACCATCTTGAGAAACGATGGGATTCATTATTCATGTAATACTTACATAGAAGTTAATAATAACAGGTTTTATTAGAATTAATATATATATATATGTATATATATATGTGAAATAAAAATTATTATATATAGTAATATATTATTTACATTTATTGTTTCAATACATTATGAAAATTGAAATAATGTACAAAGTTTGTAGTACATATCATCTCCATAGATAATTTATTTTATTTTCTATATCATAATTTTATGGAATCATAAAAATACATATATACTAAATATATATATTATATTTATATCATGTTTAAAATTATGGATATGATTTAACTACGATCAATACAGGAGTACTAAAAATAATAAATCAAAACAATAATGAAAAGCAATGTAGTAATAACCTGAAAAGTAATTTTAACATTGAATTGTTAATAAAAAGGTATTGAAGGACTTAAGTAAATATTACATGGTATTATATAAATAATAATTGTTAAATAATATAATTATAATGAGCATGTATTTATCATACAAGAGTCTTGATCATATAAAAAAGAAATTGACACTTAATGTAATGATTTTTCGTCCAACGTTTTACTCATGTGAAACACATACCATATTAACCGCCAATTTATTTTTATGTTTTGTAGATAAATAGTAGTAATATATTCTATGATTATTATTCAAAAAATTATAAGTATTTAAATATCCATTTTAGGATCTCTCTGTCATGGGTTTTAAAGATGAAATGTTACTAAAGAGGAAGGGTTTTTGTCTAAATTTTTCTTCTTTGTGACATATATTGTGTTAAGAACATATCTTCTATTTTAAGGTGTATATAACGACCCATTTACCAGACATATAATTAATCTACTTCTATTTATAATAATATATGTTTTATAAAGTTTATTATTTCACAGGGAATATGAGTTAAACCTAACAAAGTGGTAAATGTTTTATGTTACAATATCATAGTTTATCAGGATTATGTATATTAATGATTTTTATGTTGGATGTTTTTGAAAAATGTAAATAAAAAATAATTATATTTATTTAACAATTTTTATTTCATTAGAATATTGTTCTTCTTCATGTTACTCTCTTTATAAACTCATTATTCTAAAATAATGATCTTAAAGGAAACTGACTTTATTTATCATTTTTATTAAACCCAATTTTCATACATATATATGATTTAAAATAATTTTTTAGATAATGATTTCACTATATAAATTGAATTTATTAAATTTATTTACCCATTTCTTAATTGGTGTGAATATTTGGAAATGAATATTCATGTATCTTTTCAAATCGAGTAATTTTTATCATCTTGATAAAATTTGGAAAGATTTTTTTTAATATGTATGGAATGAACATATTTTTCCAATTTTAGGTAAATTTTGTTATTTGAATATAAAATTATAAATCTTAAATCTTATTTTAAATTAATATTATTTTAAAAATATTTTATTTGTTAAAAAATCAATGTGGACAGACTATTCTTTTCAAGAAACATTCCATTCGATTTTTATTTCAAAATAAATTTCCATCAATGATTACATCCTTTGAGGATAATTAATTTGTATTGGGGATATGATCCAAAGATACCTTACTTATTCTTTCTTTTGATGGTTTAATTTTAAAATAAAATGATATTTATGAAGATAATTTATTTTTCGATGGGTTATAATGTGATAAAGATGTTATGAAAACTGATACTTTTTTCAACAATTATGCAATGATGAAATGATTAAATTACTATGAAACCTTTTTATTTAAAATAGGTCAGGATATAATGGTATGTTTATGAAACGGATTTATTTTCATTGTTTATTTTATGATTAATATATTATTCTCTTAGGTAACATTTATGTTTGATTTTAATTTTATGATGGGTGGGAACTATAGATCTCGAATATGTCTTGGGTAAAGACTAATATTTCATGAGATATATAGTCTGAGAATAAGGAGTGAACCCAGATCAGTAAGGGACTATATCCACAATTATAGTACTGGGAGTGTACCTTAACCACTACAATTGTTTTTAAACTAAACTAAATACACTTTTATTGTCTTAGGAATTATCCTTGATCTACTATAGAAATGATTTTCTATGATTCTGTATATTCCAATAGTTTATGTCTTATACCATATTTATGTCATCATGTTTCATGTTATTTCATTAAATTATAGTTCATTTCTTATAAAATGCCAATATTTATTCCCTTACACATGTTTGTAATCAATGATATTACGGGTGTGGTTTCCAAATTTTTTACTCGGGTTCTTATACCATTATGATCGTGATATATCTATATCTCTCAAGATTAAATTTATAGAACAATGGAGATCACCATTTTTTATTTTTCCGACCCTTTGATATTAAAAATGTTTATGTAGGGTACTACAAATAGGGTTACTATTTGAGATGTTATTTGTGGGATATTTTTAACATCATTGATGAAATGTGAATATTATGTTTCTACTGTCTAATTAAAATATACAATTATAGTCATTAGGTGTGTGTTTATTTACTTAAATGTATATTTATCTAAAAGGTTGTGATAATTATCTATTAAAGGCCAAGGTCCTTGTACATATCATTAGAATATATATGTATTTATTCATGGTATGAATTTTATTTCAATTTTTACCATATTTTAGGAAATAAGAATAGTCGTGGTGGTATAAGAAAATTATGTTACTAAGGATTACCCATGAAATTTATGAATGAAAAAATGCATCATTTCATGTTCAAAAGGATTTTACATTTTATCTTCTAAACATCATGATAATTATTACACTATTTACCAAGAAGGCCTTATATGTTATAACATTAAATATCTTTATGCTATAATGGGTATTTCATAACATTGGTATTTAATATTAGGACACATCAATGTTTGGACCATATCAGAACATTCCAAGATAGGTATTGTGAATAAAATAATAGAACATAAGTTTATTTGTTCTATAGTATATGAAAATTTTCAAAAAATATAAAAAACAAGGGTTTTATTTTAATCCTATTGGAAGATTCTCAAATACCAAACATCTTCAGTTAGTAAAAATTGTCCTTTATAATCCAACACAAAATCCAGGAATTAGAGTAAAATAATTTTCGTATGTGTTAGTGGATAATTAAATAATATTCACATATGTTTATTTTCTTTCATAAAATATGAATCACTCCCATTATTAAATAAATTTTTTATATAGGTCAAAATCTAAAAATTTTCTTATTGTTATTATTTATTTTTATCATGGTAAATAGTTTTAAAATATTACTTTGGAGACATTATTTTTTTTGGAAAATCTATTAAAGATATATTTTCAACACCATAAACTCAACAAAATATGGGGTTGTTAAATGGTTGAATAGAACACTTTAACAAATTTCATGGTCTATATTTATTTAATATTGTTAGGATAAAATATTTTGGGCCGAAGTCCTAAATATTTATACTACACTATAAAAATTATATTTACATTTCCTAGTTTCAATGAACTATTTTAAAACATTTGTAATATAAAGATAAAAATATTTTTTACATGATATATTTATAATATTAATTATTCATTATAAATAATAAAGTTAATATCTATAAATTTGATCTAATTGTAGATGATGGAATTTTTCTTGGTCACTCCACATGTAAGGATTAACATAACACAAAAATATAAACACATAATATTGAGAAAATTATTCATGTTATCTTAATGAAATCATTCCATTACAAAGTTAAACATTTCTGGATTAATAAACTAATATGGATTTTTTTTGAAACATAAAATTATTTATTATCGATAGTTCAAACACATTCAATAGTATTATTATTCAAGAAGATAATTTTATGTGTATAATAATATTTTATATTCTATAAAACCAATAATCTTTAATAGAAATTGATATTTATTAAGAAATCCACCTAGATATAATATCATATGTTATATTTATTTGTCATTTAGAAAAATACATTCTATAGATAATGAATGTGATCCTATTAATGTTTTATCTATATTTGATCATAAAGTGAGACATCTATCTTTGGGTGATGATAGAAGGATAATTACTATTAAATAATATCTTAATAAATTTTAATAGATTTAGTTTGGGACCTTAGGTGAATTCCACCACAATATCCAAGTAAAACAAGTTCAATGGGTCTTGCAAAATAATTACTAAAAAATTAATGTATATTATAAAGATTGTCTTGTTTGTAAAAGATAAAATCAATAATATTGTAGAGATTCTGAATAATTTTTTTCTCTCATATATAGAATTGAATCTACCTGATGTTTATTAGTGTACACATCTCATATCAATTTTACCTTATGTCGAATGGATGTAAAGAGTACCTTTCTTAACAATTATACCCACATGGATGTTTATATTGAATAAATACAATGTATTAAATATGATAATCATTCAAAACATTTTTATATACTTGATACGATGGATTATAGATATAAAAAAATCCCTGAGATCTCAATATGATAGATTTTCAATATTTTTTCTTCAAAAAATTGTTAATGGAATAATAGATCCCACTACATTAACTGTAATATTTTTTATGGACATCTAATTTTACAAAAATATGTTTATGATATAATTCTAGGATCCGAAAAATAATCACATATATATTATATCTCAAAATATATACAATGTGAATTTTAGATATGTATGACTAGTAAACTTAATATCTTTCATAGATTCTAAATTTATCAAAATTATATGGAATAATTTTAAGTAAACTTATTTGTATCATAGTATTACTTAAATTATTTGATTTTGATAATACTTCAATTATAAACTATACGATAGATACCTTATTTAAACATAATATACATTAATCCAAGTATCATGTAGAAAAAAATACCATGGATTGATTAGAATTTTTTTTAGACATCAAGTTAACCAAATATTATGAACCATGTATTCCTATAAGGGATATTTCGTGCTAATCTGAAAGAATATCATATTGATGAATTAAAATACTGATTTAGTTATCTTAACAGGACATAAAAAATGTATAATTTTAAACTTTTATAGATATATATTTATTTTTAAGAGTTATCCAAATTCATATTTCAACTTTTGTTAATTGGATTGGAAAATTAGCTCAATAACTTTTCATTTATTAAGTGATTAATTAGTTTCTTGGACCAAAATGAAGTTACATTTAATTTCACATTCCACCCTTGAATATGAATTTATTGTATCTGGATGTTGTTATAGACAATTAATATGGATATATACCACACTGAACCACATCAAAACTTATTTACCTCAATCAATTATTCATTTTGATACCATGAGAAGTGTTTATTTGTATTAAAATCTTGTACATAACTTACATCCCAGCACATTAATTTATGGTGATATTTAATTTAGGATCACACACTAAAATGTGATTTTGATATCAAATCTATCCAAATTGTATATCAACATGTCGATATATTTACCAAGACATTATATTATAAAATATTTGAAAACATTAAATTGAATATAGATATGATTCGATTTAAATGATCATTCATAATTTTTATTTTGTTATTCTCCTAACATTGAAAACCACTCTAGAAGGAGGGAGAATTTATATTGAATTGTGTAAATTATTCATAAAGGGATTATTTTTATTCATTAAGATCTCAATATGTTACTTAAGGATGTATCCCATATATATTTCAGGTATAATCCTTTCAGTATCTCATTACACTATGCACATATGAGAATAAAATATCATGAAGGAATTCAATTTATTTAATTTTCATCCTAAATAGTTTCATGAATACTCTTGCCTAACAGTCAGACTATTATAATTATTTTGATATATTCTTCATAAATAATGTTTCATATTGAATAATATCTTTCTTCCTTAACAATGTATGGGTTTTTACAATCCCATAGGGGTGTAAAATACTATTTCCTATAAAATGGATGCGTAAAATATTATGGGGAGAAAATTATTTTGTTCTAATTTTTTTCAAAAATAGGGATAATGTTTTTTAGAATATATTAGTTTATATTATAATGGGGAGTAAATTGATGTTTTCTCAAATAAATATTATGTTTTTACTTTTAACCCATTGTGGTTAACTATTAATTTTTAAAAAATATTGTGATAGAAAAATGGGGGAGAATGATGATTAATTTTCTAAAGTAAAATTTTTATCCTTTTCGGATGAATCAAAGAAAACTATATATTTTTGTTATATTATATTTAATTATTTTTTATGAATGTGCATAATTTTATCTTTGTGTTCAACTTCTTCCTTACCGTCTTCTTCCAAACATGAAATATTCAAGAACATAGTGATGATTCATGTAATCTTTTATTAAATTGGTAAACATACTAAAGTATACGAGTTAGTTAAAGGGTCATTTTTCATACCACATGACATAGAAAATTAGTTATGTTTTTGATACAATCATCATAAAAAAATAAGATAAAAATATCTGAAGGAATATATATGTAATTATTGACTGAAAAAATTTAATTTTTTATTCACTACATCCATTATTAATATCATAATGTATTTTGTAATCCACCAATTATAGAATTTATAATATATTTTTGATTTTTCATTAAAAAATCACATAGTTTTTCTATTATACTTTAATTACCTCTAATCCAATGAGGTTGAAGAAGTTAAAAGGACATGAACTTGTTCTTATAATACTTACTGATCAATGAAGTCATTTGGTAAGTAAATTTTATCACACTTTGTACAAGAGCATCTAGGGATAAGATCTAGATATTCTGAAATCTATTTATTTAATAATTTTATTGGATATGAAATTTTGGTTCTGATAATTGTTGTATAAGTCTAGGGAGTTAACTTATTACATATGGAGTCAATGATCAATGAGGATTCTTCATGGAATATGTTGTATCAGAATAGGGATTGATCCTCTAACAACTTTTGGTTTAAAGTGAATAATATTTTGGGTTAACGATTTGGTCATATCCTTAAACAAAAATTATTAAGGATTTTTTGGATTGTTATCTAAACCCTTATTTTTTGTTTTTATGTGTTTTTTTTGTATTAAACATGTTATGTATAGTTTGTTTACATGGATGATATAGAAACAGTGACTTCTAATGCATGATAAATTGAAAAGGGTTGGGCATTTCATTTATTTAGCATGTCACTTGTGTTGGAGGGTTTATGAGGATACACAACACATGTTCATATGTTTAAAATTTTCATTGATCCTTTATTCATATATTAGAAATCTATACAGGTTTCTCATCTCATGGAGGAGCTCTGCACAACTCGGTAGAGTGATCTAATTTGTAACATTCTACTTGCTGATACTGCAAGAGCCTTTCATTTGATATGGAATTCTAGTAATGAGATTGTTTTTTATTATCAAACACCCTGTAAATAGTTTTCACTTCTTTTTTATCACTAGGGATATGCATGCTGAATCTAAGTGTCAAATTGGATCTATAAACAATACAATATATGATATGAAAATATTGAGAATGATTAGTGTCTTAGATAAACCCATTAAACCCCTTATTCCTAAATATAGTTAAAGTATTCTTCCGATAATCCCATATAATAAGGTCAATGTTGATGATTTTACATATGTTATAATGGGGCCCTTGTGATGTGGAGGAGTTTTCCACACCTGCCACAGCTTTGTAAAATGCTGTTTATATCATCATATTTTCATTATAATTTCTTGTGAAGATGGATTGGGGGATATAATTTTTTCTATAAATAATATTGTATAGCATAGTTGTCAATAATTATGGATTTAATTTGATTCTAAAACTAATGTTAGGTCCCTAAAGGTTGAAACTGGGGATGTTCCTTAGAAGCTTCCACCTCATTGGTTTTAGGGAATCCAACATGTCAGGACCTTAAATTTAACTATTTAATCATCATATAGGGATGTGAATAATGTTGCATATTCTTTTTCAAATAGGGGGATCATTTATATGAGTTCTATGTGGTCATTGATAATCCGACACTACTATGCACAAATGGTGGATGTGGACATACAGTGAGTGATCTGCTCCCACATTTTTAAAACTCAGTTTACCGCTTGACTTTGTATGCATTTTTCTATATAGATTTTGGGACCAACTTTTCCTTGAATATAAACATTTTTGGTATAATTTTTTAAATTGTTTGAATAGTTTTAATCTTTTAAATTTTTATATAATGCTACATTTAATGATTTTTTCTATTTTTTTGGGGAATTTTGTAATATCTAGAGATATATTTCATTTTTATAGAGGCCAGAAATTGTAACTTTTTTTTAAAATAAAATTAGTCACATTTTGATGTCTTCATAATATGAAATAATTATGCAATCACGTTATGTCATCTTTATCAAATTACATGAATGTAATATCACTTAAATACAATGAGAGATATTATATGGTATATCAAGATTAAATTCCATTTTTCAGAGATATATTATTGAAAGGTAATGTTCAAACTTTATTGTTTTTGATAATAAGTCTAACATAGGTGTATCTTTCTTCTTGGTATATATGTGTGTGTCTTCGCACAACAAGAATGAAAAATGTATTTCTTTATGTAAAAAAGAAGGGAAATAAGTTTCCACAACTCAAACTATAACAAAATTTATATGGATGAGAACTCAACTTGAAAATATAATGGTATAGGTTATGTTTTAATTTCTTATGATATGTTATAATCAAAGAAATATATATCTTTTAAAAAACCTAGTTAAATATTCTCAATCAATGAATATAGATATGAGTAATAATTTTATAGTGTATAAGGTTAAGAAAGAGATAATGAATTTTTATTTCATTATAACCAAGGAAAAAGTAGTTTATTTTAATAAAATGCTATAGGAGGATGTGTTTAAAAATGTGAATTTTATGATTAGATATTAGCATAACAATTGTTTATGATAAAGTATATTCTACCATCCCATGCACTCTTATATTCATATTTTTGATGTTAATGGGGAATATGATGAAAAAAATATAAATCATATAATTCTTATTAAAGATCATGTTAGATAATAACCGAAATAAATTTTATATATCTTTCTTTAAATAGTAATTATTTAAGGGGGGGAATTTATTTATTATATTTTATTCAAATAAATAATGTTGTGAGTATAATGTATTATTTCATGTATATTTTTTTGTGAAGGTAGTATTTTAGTGTGTTTTGGTTTTTTTGTGTGAAATGTTATAACATGTTTTTATAGAATTTCTCTACAAGTAATATTGAAACATTTATACTGGTATTTTTCATTATAAGAGAATAATGGTAATAGATTTTTTGTGAAAGTGATTATGGTAGTGAGTGTGAGTTGATAATGAAAATCCAGGTGGTAACTTTTTAATTTTTATTATTCCTTATATCAAGTATGATCACATAAAATTTTAATTGATTAAATATTATCTCTTTATTAATAATGTGGTAATATATTCTAAATAAGTTATATGATGGATGGTTCACAAAAAACATTACAAGGAGATATTTTTGAATTAATTTTTAATAAATCAGATATTATGTTTGAAGATGTTATAGTTTAAGTATTATTTTATTAGTGACACATGATTCAAATTCATGAATTTGTTAAGGGAGGTTTTTTTTATTATTTTAAGTGTGTTTTAGTAGACTATCAAGAGATTAAATATGTTTGGACATGAAGAGTGTATTTAAATTCTATTGAAAGTATAGTTTTTCTAAAAACACTATGGTGCTCTTAAAAAATGTGAAGATTTAATCATGACAGAAAATGTATCATGAAAGTAAAGGAAAATGTGTATCAAATTTGACAGGGTTTTTGGCGATGTTCAGAAAAACCATGGACAACCTATTGATTCTAAATTATGTTGTAGTTTTTCAAAGTTGGTCATATTTAATACTAAAATGATCAAGGATTAGAGTTGGAAAATACACTTGGATAAGATCCATGATAAATGAAATGTGTAATGGTAATGTTTATATACTAAGAAATAAAAATATGTCATAACATCTTGTTATTGTATTTAGGTATTCCTAAAAATAAATTTTTATCATGCATTGTCTAGGATTAATTTAATTTAATTTTGAGAGAATGTTTTAAATTTTGGAATGGATTTTGGGATGTGCATAAGTAGCACAAAATTTTACCAAACAATACACCTTGCTAGTGAAAACCATGAAAGCCCAAGTATTGCGGGTATGTATGGTTAGCACACAATTTGAAATATTATAGACCCACCCAGGAGAAACCATGAAACCTAATAAATTGGGGTTCATGGTTAGGGTACCTAAATTTTCTATCCTTATTTCCCTACCCACATAACCATGAGTACATGATTTTTTAATTAGATAATTATTTTCTAAAATTTTGAAACCATTTTTTTAGATGCATGAGAGGCAGGAATGCCCCTATTTCATTTTCATCTTCCTTAGAGGCTGCCATGAGGAACTTTTATCTCCAATACACTCATACAAAAGAAAATTAGAGCTACAAAAATGGTGTTTGATCTCTTGTTGGTAAGTTTGATCTTCCTATTCTATTTCTCATTCTCTCTCTTCTTTAATACCTAGGGTTTTGAAGATCTATGTATTTTAGGAAGACATAAAATATTTGTAGTTTTAGATCGCAATCTAGGGTTGATTATATGATATCCATTTTAAAATATCTTCAATGTAGTTTCCCCATTTATTTTTTCTTATTTTTGATCATATGATTCTGATGTAGGTGGTTCTGTTGTGATGGAAAATATAGAATAAAATTTAATTTATGGATTTAAATTAATTAGTTTATTTAAATTTAATTTCTTACTATTAGTTAAATTTCCTCCAATTGTTTTATTAAACCACTATTTCTAATGAATTGGGGTTTTAAAAGTGTAATTATAATTACTTTGGAAAACCCCAATTCCATTGAATTTAGATGTGTTGTGAAAATGGGTGGAAAATTGTGTAAATTTAATTTGGGAATTTGAATTGTGAAATTGATTTGATGAAAATGATATCAAATTAGTATTTTGAAAAAAAAACATAAAATGGGTTGTATATAAACCCATTTGTTTTATCTTTGAAAAATAAATGATTTTATTTAAACCCTTTTATTGGGTTTTAAATAGAAATTGGTATATTTTATATGATAAATGGGATGAATTTTATTTTAAGTCATCTTAATATAAATTACCCATCATTGGTTTTTATTCGTCATATGAAATCCTTGGTAGTTATTGATATTTTTTTCAAAACACTCAAAAATTTATAACTCAAATAATACATAAATGTCGTAGGTATAATCCCTAATGGGATGGTGATGACTCCTCTATGTTCAGAAAAATATGAGCATGTGTATACATATTTCTGTGATTCACTTTTTGATTATAAAGGAGTCCAATACCTTGGAATTATGGTACATTTTTTCAGATGTCTATGTCTCTATTTTTTGTATTTGATATATATTCTAATGTTTTTTGAAAACTACTTCCTGGGAGATGAATTTATATAATCCGTTTTAACATATTATATTTATTTATACATTTTTAATGTATTTCGATCATTTGAAATGTATGGAGTGATATGATTTAAATAAACTTTTGAAATTCCATGGTTGTTTATATAAAATTGAAAACCCTAATTACGTTAATTAAATATTTTTATATTATTATGGAATTCTAGGGGAGACCCTATTTGGATTTTATCTCACATTATAAATTTTTCATTTGTTGTTTATAGATTATCTTCTTCTAGGTTTGAGCAATGGTAAGGAACCATGTAGAGGTGGTCATTTTTCCTGATCCTTGGGCTTGGAGAGTTTTTTTCCAATGATACATGAGTTTTTATTTCTATTTTCTTGTAATTTTTTTAGTAAATCATGTTTTTTCATCTATTTGACTTCTGGTACAGTTCTCCATGTCGATTGTTTCTCTTATGCATACAGAATTATTTATTTTTATTTCGTAATAATTTCGTAAAATTAATTCTCAATTTATTTTTTATCATGTTAGTTTCTAGTCACCAACCAGTGGGGATTGGGAACTCCCTTTGGGATTTTTTTGGACAAGATTAATTATCAGGTTTCCAGGGTACGAGGGCTGGTTTGTGAAACAGTTGTATCAGAGCTCTATGGTGATCATCTTGTCTTGATGTACATATATAGTTGTGAAATCATTTTAGGGCATAAGAGGTAGTTTTGGTCGAGTTCCTAGCTATATCCCACAGTAATGAGCCTTATGTAACCATGGACATTTAGGGAAATAAATATTAACGATTAGTTCTAGTATTTTATTTTTTTTGATTGAGATCAACTTATATCAAAATATTGTGTTCTTATCTATTAGGATTGATTTCCCCTTGTTTCTCTATTTGATTTTTAATCTAGTGTATTTAATATTTTATGATGATATTGTGTAGAATCATGATTCTATGAAGACATGAGAATCAGATATAGGGGGAAACTACTTCTGAAACATATAGTAAAAATCCTCTTATAGACTTGAGTTTGAATGTGGTTATTGTGCTGATTGTGTAATCTCTAAGAAAGGCACAACCACCAATTCCCATTCTTACTCCAACTGTGAAACATCAAATTGATGTTCTCTAAAATCATTCTCAAGAGTTCCTTAATTAGAATCGACTAGTATACAATGTATTCAATGACCCCTAAGAGAATTCCAAATGGTTTAAAAGGATATAAATTTTTTTGAGTTCATGGTGACACCTGAATAAATCATGGTGAAGTGTTCCAACTTTGTGATGGAGGTACTGAGTAGGATATAGTGGGAAACAATGGTGATGGTGAATAATCACAAGGTATTTGAGTGGAAATTCATAAGATCTAGTTTCACTGGAATGTTCTATCCAATGTAGTAAGTGTTAGCCAAGGATTTAAATTTTGTCATGCTTGAGCAGATTGATTGGTCTGTGGAAGAATATGCAACTTGCTTTGATAAGCTCTTTCAGTTCACACCAAATATTGTATTGAATGATAAAATGAAGAATCTATGGTTTGAGCCGGGACCAAAATCTAATATTCATTATCATGTAATATATATATGAATAATGGTCAAAATGGATATGTCTGGAATGTTAGGTTTATGGGTAGTTTCTTTCACTCCTAATAGCAGTGTGAATTCTTCTATAGGGAAGAGTAAGCATGATTAATCTTCTGAGGGTTATTGATTGTAGTTATTTTTCTAGACCTCCATTTGTTCTTGAAATATGACCTTTTATTTTTTAATAGTATAGAAATAGTAGGAATCATAAACATGTTTTTATTGAGGCATCCAGGGTTAGTGGTTTTTGGGGATGCTCAAGTCACTGGGTGAATTTTTTTCATATATATTCCCCTATGCATAGTGTAATTGGATAATGAGCACATTCTAAAACTATAGGGGGAATTATATGCTTCTTGTAAAAAAGGGGTTCCAACCATAAGCATCTGCAGAACAAATCTTCTTTACACTGTGGAAGAGTCTACCTATCAAGAGAATATAGGTATAGCTATAATGAGAGGTACCATTGTTATATCTTCTTCATTAGTGGATTCTTTATTTGATATTAGTGAATCTCATTCATTTATTTCAAGAAATATATTTTATTTTATATTTATATATATAGAGCATTTATTTCATGTATTTGATTTTACTACACCCCTTGGCCAAAAGAGATCCTGATATCCTTTATACTGCTTGTTTTTTCTGTCTATCATATATTGATCTTTCTTTTAGTATTCAGGTTATTGACAAGAAACCACTCGATGTAATTTTAGGGTTGTATTGGATCATTTCAAAAAAATATTATATTTATTGTTATTTTCAGTGGATATCCTTTACTACACCTAACATGGTTTACAATATCATTCAATGAGAATGGGACCCAAGGTCGAGTAGTTCTAGATAGTCTTATCAATATTTGAGGAATGTAATATCTTTATTTACGTTTGATCTGGAGTTGGAATCATTTAGAGGAAATCTCCCACAAGTTTTTTTTGAGTTCCAAATGTTTATTATTATGAATTATCATGTTTTACACTAGTAAGGGAGATTGATTTTTATGATTACTTAGTGATGATACTCAACAAGTTTCAATTCCTACGTAATAAATAGAACCTGCTATAATTAAATATCAGATGACTTAAGTAAATAATATTCTCTAGAAAGGATTTGTACACCTCATAGTGCCACTTTGTGGAGTGTCCTTTGTCTTACTTATGAAATTCTATTTTTTAATTTTCCTTTACTTAGATCACTGAAAATTAAATATTGTCTTGGCAAAGAAAAAATTTATGTTTTCACAGATTGATGATTTATTTTTCCATATGAAATAGACAAATAGGTTCTTAAATATTAAACTTTAATCTAATTAACATCATTTGAGAATAAATGAATCTATCTTTCATAAAACTTCCTTTCAGAGTACGTACAACCATTATGAGTACCAAGAAATTCCATTTTGATTACCCAATTCTCCTATTGTATTTATGAATTTTATAAATATTAATTTTTATGAGTACCTTGAAACATTCATGGTTGAATTTTTCAATTAAATACTAATTACTCTATATTCTAGGAGGATCATGTGAATCATCTAAGAGAAATTCATGAATTTTTTAGAAATCACCATCTTTATTCAAAGCTATTGAAATGTGATTTCCATATTTGTGTAGTTATGTTCTTGGAATAGTTGGTGTTATAACATTCTATCTCAATTTAAACTAAAAAGGTTAATTCAGTTACAATATGGGAACTAATATGAAATGTTTTCAAGATTCAAAGACTCTTATATTTAGATGGATAATATCACTAGTTTATAAAGGACTTATAATAGAGGGATTCTCCCATGATTTATCTAACTTTGAAGAGAGTAATGTTCACCTGGGATGATATATATTGGAATTATTTTTTGGAGATGAAACAACTTTATACTAATTCACTAGTGTTGACTCTCCCATAGGTAAGGCAAGGCTATATGGTATTTTAGGATGCATCAGGTTCAATTAATTAATGTGCTCTTATATAGGGTTATCATGTCACTACACAAAGCTCTTTACATATTAGTCTACATGATAAGAATATTCTGACCCCCAACATCAAGCATGAATCTATGATGATCACCTATAAGAGATTTTGGAATTATCTTTGTGGATAAAGAATTACCATGTTTTCAAAACAAAAGTTATTGAGTTATATATTATCTCAAAAATATTTGAATCCTCCTCGGAGGTGTTGGTTGAAATACCTAAAATATTTGGACTTTGACAACGAATGCAACCAAAAGAAATTGAATTTCATCCCAAATGCTTTGATAAGGAAACTTTCAACCCAATATGTGAAAGAATCTTTAGAAGAGTGGAACATGATGGCTCTCTTTGAACATTTTCACATCAGAGTCTATGAATCTGGGGATGTGGTTACTTTTTCCAGTGTTCAGTTGACATCCTCTCATCTTGAGATGATCTTTTAGGAACAACTGCTTTACGATGAGTTTTGTAGCATTAGAGACTCTATTTAGGATATGATGTCCATTCCTGAAAAGTCAATCTATTAATTATGAATCTTATTCTATCACAATCACCTTATTGTTCTGTTAGAGGAATGGAATGATTTGATAGAGGGATTTACATAATTCCTAGTGGCCTGTGAGCACAGGAACTACAAAAAACCTCATATGACATGTTGTGTAAATTTTGGTGGTCGGATATGTCATGGGGAACTGTTGATTTTCACTCCAATTTATATACATAAAAATAGGTTAAGGATGAGAACATAAAATCATGAGGTTTTCTCAACTACATCTAATGAAAAAATGGAAGCCAGATGAGATATATATAGACATTCTGGCTGGGTTCTGTGTACCCATAAAAATAATAATGATATATGGGTTGTGATTGATTGGATGACTAAATCATCTCACTTTATAAAGATTCAATATAAAACCCAGGTTGATCCATTGATAAATATCTCTGTGAAGGTGACTTTTAATTTCACAGAGTTCCATATTCTATAGTTTCTGATATATATCCCATGTTCACGTATCACTTTTAGATAAGACTTCAAGAGAAATTGGGATATCAGGTCTTCTTAAGTATGTAATATCATCAGTATTGTGATGGCTATATTGAGACATACATATTCTTGAGGATACGCCTCGTGCCTATGTGCTCAACTTAGGTGGTGATTGGGATGACCATCTAGGGATTATTGAGCTTTAATATAACCATAGTTTCCATTCTACTATCATAATGGATCCTTTTGAGGCCTCATTTGATATCCCTTGTAAATCTATGTTTTTTTGTTAGAGAATAGTGAATGTTCCTTGGTTGGTCCAAAAATGATTCAAGATATGATATTAATGATTCAATTAATTCTAAAGATAATTTGGAAGGCTAAGAGACAATATAAATCTTGTATTGATCGCTACTATATTCCATTTTAATTTTCAATTGGTGGTCTGGTGTACTCAAGAGTTTTACAACATTCGGGTCATGAATGGATCAAGATGCAAGGGAAGCTTACACCACTTTTTTGGGAACTTACGAGGTTGTGTAGATGGTGGGAAAAAGATTATTACTATTTAGAACTCCCACCATAGATGATGTTGATACATAATGTGTTCCATGTATCCCCTGTGAAAAAGTATCTATCTGACCCATGTCATGTTCTGAGTTGGACTAATATTGAGTTTGATCATGATATTTTCGTGATTGGGATTCTAGTCAGGATATTTTATTAGGAAACAAATGTATATAATTGGATGCTGATACCTTTGTTTATAGTGATATGGAATCGCGATTATGATATTCATAATACTTTGGAGATGGTGTCATTGTTGAGAGATCAATAGATTCATCTTCTTTGACATGGAATCTCCTTAGTATGCATTCTAGTGAATGAATGATTCTATGGTGGGGAGTTTATAACATCTAGATACAATATAACTGTATTAGTAAACCCCGTTTTTTATCAAACATGAGTTGGGTTTTTTAAAGGAATTTATGGATAATGTTTGAAAATTTGGAATGGATTTCGAGCGATGCATGGTTGGCACACAGTTTGGCCAATGTCTGTGACCAGCTAGTGGAAACCATGAAAACTGAGGTAGTGATGGTTTTCATCATTAGTGATTAGTTTGAAAACTATGCACCCATATAGGGGAAACAATGTAACCCCATATGTCATAGAACACAACTAAGGATCATGTTTTTTCTAATCATGTCACCCTACCCAACTAACACTGCCTATGAAATATTTTATTCTAATAATTTGTTTCCAAAATCCAGAAACACATTTTTTACATGTCTGATGGGTCAAAATGACCCCATATAATTTTATTCTTCCTTGGAGGCTCCTAAGAGAAAATTTTATCTCCACTACACCCCTATTAATGTGAATCAAATCATCAATAATAGAGTTTATCTCTTCCTGGAATGTTTATTCATCCCATTGTCTTTCTCACTCTCTATATTCTTTCATCCATATGGATTTTTAGATCTTCATGTTGTTAGAGAATCTAATATATATTTTATTATATAGGGAATTTAGGTTTCTTCTAAAATCATTATTGTCGACTTTCTTCATTGGATTTTCCTGATTAGGGTTTAGTGTTTAGAGATATTGTGTTTATGAGATGAGTGTTTATCTTAGGATGTCCAATTTTGATTAACCCTAAATTTCTTGATTTAATTTTAATTTCATATTTAAATTAAATTTTTTCATTTCAATTAAATTTCTTCAATTGGTTTATTAAAGACCCAATTCTATTGAATTGGGGATTCAAAATTGGATTTGGTATGAATATGGGAAATACCCTCAATTCCATTGAATTAGGGTGTATTGTGAAATTGGATGGAAGATTTTCCAAAAAAATTAATTGCGGACATTGAATTTTAAAATTGATTTGATGAAATTAATTTCAAATTGTCATTTTAAAAACATTCTTAAATGGTAATGATATAATCCAAATGGATTAATCCTGAAAAAACAAACTATTTTATTAAAAAACATGTGTCTGTTTTTAAAAATAAATTAGTATATATGAAATGGGAATATGTGGAATTGTATTTCAAGAACTCTTAAAATAAATTTCCCATCATTGATTTTTTATTTTTGCTCATTCTTCCCTAGGTATTTATTGTGTTATTTAGAATTCACTCTTTTCTTTATGACACTAAAAATACATAAATGTCATAGGTCACATCTGTAACAAGTTGGTTATGAGCCCCATTACATCAGTATCGGTGGTACATGGATACACATATTTCTATGATACACTATTTGAGTTTGAGGGAGTCCCATAACATGGAATATACATGACGTTGAGAATCTAACCATGTTCCTCATTTATTTTAATTTGAAATATATTCATTTTTTAAAATTGTTTTACATGATTTCATAGTTTTTATAAATCTTTCTTTTGTAAAATGTTTATTAACCCTTTTTATGTTTTTACATTATATTAAATGTAATGTAGGATTTTATTTAAATATATTTTTTAAATTCGATGTTTTTTATTTAAAATTTAAATCAATAATTTTTTAATAAACTGTTCTTATATTATTATTTAATTCTTGGTGAGACCCAATTTGGGCTATTAGTTCACACCCTACCCATGTCGTTAAAGTTTTTAGATTATAATCTTCTATGTTTGAGAAGGGGTAAGGAACCACTTATAGGTTGTTGTCGTTGTTAATCCTTGGTTTTGGAGAGTTTTTTCCACTGGGACTCACGTCCTTCTTCATATTTCTAGTACTTTTCTATAGTAATTTATGATTTTGTACCTATTTGACTTATAGTATAGTTATCATCTTGTAGTTTTTCATTTATGCATATTGACATGTTAATATTACTCCCACAATGTTTTTGGAATATTCATTCGGGCTATTTTTTATGATGTGAGGTACCAATCACAAATATATGGGTATCAGGAACGCCCTTCGGGCTATATATGGACTGGCATAGTTATTCGGTTATTAGGGTATCCAGGCTAGTTTGTGAAATATGTATTAAAACAAACCATGGTTTACTACTATGAAAGGTGGTTTTATGTTGAACTATTCATTGTTTTTAAACCATGTTGAGGTTATGATTATGATTTTCATCATTAATGAAAAATTATGAATTACAATTACATAGAATTTTTTAAATTTCCATATTTATTGAATTGTAAGAGTTATTTATAAATGTTTTAATTTTTTTTGAAGACATTCATTGTTCATAATTGATATGTCATGGTTTGTTAAAAAATAGTGTTTGTAGGACATGGATTGGTCCATTCAGTATAGGACAGTCAAACTAAATCATAAATTTTTTCTGACAATGTCAATGATAAAGGGAAGGTTATTATTATTCCATGGTTTTATATTCAATTAGAATAGTATTATTTACATATGTACAATTTAAATTCTAAAATTCATTTATTCCAGATAATAGATGTTAATGAGTTGTTTCATGGGTGTGTAGTATGACTAAGAGGGAGAGAATATTTGAGAGGAAATATATGTCAACTGTATAGAGAAAAAAATTATAACTAATCTAAAATAATTTATTTCATGAAGAAATAAAATATTCATTTTAATATAAATTATTGAAGAAGTGGAAGGTCTTACAATAATTTTCTGTTTATGTTATGATAGGGAGAGCATAATATCGTCTAGTGACTTTTGAATGTATAACAAGTTCAAGGATATAATGTATTTTTTTTATCTATCTTGATGACTTATAATGGTTCATTTGTTCATGGGATTATTTTGTAATTATATTGGAGTAAAAATTCATATTGAATAGTAAACAATATATATCTGGTGTTCTTTTTTGATTAATATTGATTGTTGTGTGTGTGACACATAAAGGGGACTAATAAATAAAATAATTGATGGAGGTTTCTTTTGACAAAATATAAAAACAAAAGTGTATTGATTTTAAATTATTCACCCTTGTTAGTTAACATTCATCATTTTTTCACCCCTAAAATAGATAATTATGGGAACATAATGATATTTTTATAGGATTTATATCCCATTAATCTTGACTTTTAGTCTAAGATAATAAAATTATTTTCAATGATTTTATTACTAATCATAACATCATATTAGAATATAATAAATTTGTATTCGTGTTAGTTTTTATTAATACTAATGATAATAAATTAAATTATAATTCAAAAACGTTACTCCAATATATCTAGTGAGTCCATTCAAGAAATTACAATCTATTTTCAAGGTAACATGAATATATTCACTGTTTATCCAATGGGGTGACCTAATACCTTAAACTTTATAAACAATTATATAAATATCATCTAAGAATGGATCATTTTTCCTAATTCAAAAAAATATATAAAATGATAAAAATTATCCCTGATTGTCCCGTTCCTTGAAAATAATTGTGAACCGGTGTGGTTCAACAAGATTAGTCTTTAAACAATTCTTGTTAATTATATATATATATATATATATGTATTTGAATGGTAAAATTATTAAAAATTGGAAATATTATGTGGTTAAGCTATTAAGTTACTACAAAATTGGATATTATATCATAATATATACCACTATTAATATCCATAGTTAAATTCCACTACTTAGAAGACATGCCTTTAAGAAATTCTTCATATTTATTGTAAATGAATTAATATAGTCGTTTTTATCATTCTATACACATTAGGTAAGGTATCTCTATTTCATGAAATATCATTCATATTCCATGCGAGTGAAATTAATTCATGAAAAGAAAAATATAAAAAAATGATATAAAAAATATAATTTTTTTAATATTTTTACTCATAACATTTAAATAAAATAAAAAATGAAAATTAAACTAAAATTTTCCTAATATGGCTTTCAAAAAATTCATTATTCCAATATATACGAATATGAATCTAATCTTTATATATAATGGAAATACATAGCACCTCAAAATAAATATTCGCAAGGATATGTCAATAGATTCTGAATGTATTACCCATATGAACAAAAAAATAATAAAAAGGGTTGAAAATGTTGAATTATATTAGTTCCCATACATCTTCTGTGTTCATATCTATATATTTTAATGATATTTCTATCTACATGAAAAATGAATGCAACATTTAATAAAAAATATAGCTCATTTATAATGCCATTCATTTAAAAAATGTTAACGTAATAGTATGCCTTAGTTGGAGGAGTAAATAAATTATCACTCTATATTTGGGAATATGATTTTAGACTAGTAGAATCATCTAGGGAAGCCGATATAATGCTAATTGTCTTTGGTACTATCTAATAACTAAGGTACAGTAATATTGATGGTAACAATGGTGTTATATATGATAATAATCGTGTAGGTTTTCAAATATATTTTTTTTTACTTGAAACTCAATTAATTAAATTTATTTAGAACATAATAAATAAATAAAAAATTCCTATGTATAATAATTAAAAACTATATCAATACTAAAATAGACCAATATAATTTAAAAAAACCATACAAACCATGGAAATGAGGATTTTATAAAAAATTGGTTTATCTGTGACATTTAGATATTAAAAAAATATAAAATATCTATATGATGATATGTAAAATAAATTTACATGAAAAAAACCATACTATTTTTATAGTGTAATATTTTATAATTAACAATTTATACATTAAACTATATTTATCTACATTTTTTATACTATCATCAATCTCTATATCTATCATTAATTATTTATTTTCACCCTTTAGTTTGAGTTTGATCATATAAATATTGTTTGGAAAATACTTTTGAATACTTTTATTATTTATGATATTCACTAAGAATAAATTCAACTTATAATTCATCACTAATATCTCTAAAAAGTACCTTTTTTAATTGTATATCAACTCTCTATACATCATGTACAATTTTATCAACATAATCGACCATAACCTCATGTAATTAAATAAAAAATATAACATTATCTTCACACTAACTAGTATGGATTAATAAAGATAAGATGATAAAAAAAAATTAACAAATATTTTACTATATCCATTTGAATTTTGACACACATTCATTTTAATAAAAATATAGAGAAATTGAAAATGATTTTACAATTAAATTATATTACGAAACATTAAAAATTATTCTAAATATTTGACTTTAAATATACATAAATTTTTAGTATAAATCCTTATTTGATATCCACTATCTAAAACATGAATCCATTAATAACTAAACATTAAATATCATATCCTTCTATAGTGATATTTCATCCATAAAATTAAATTAATCAACATTTTAGCTGGATTATCAATATTCATATTATATACCAGAATATATTAAATTTAATTTAAATTATATAACATTATTTTAATATTATTTATATTATTGTGTACTTATATGACATATAAACCATTCAAAAATATATTTATTGGCAAAATTAGATATCTATGGAATTTTCTAATCTCAAAATACGATTCATAACATTGTTATTAGCATCAATTCATAAAATAATGGGTCTAATGATACAATAGTAAGCACCAAATATCTATTTTATTTTGGTTAAATATAATTTAGTCAGTGTAAAAATTATGTTCTTCTTAACCACTTGTAGAATGAAGACTATTTTTCAGAATGGGAATTATCAGAGAGGTCATTAAAAGATCTTGAATAATTGTTTATTATAATAATTATTTTTAACTATCATCAATAATTCATTAGAAGCACCTTTTCTATTTAGAAACCGATAATAGACCCATCTAGTTAATGATTATTTACCACATAGGGATTCAAAATGACATAACTACCTAATGATAAGAATAAAAAAATAAAAAAATTAATTATATAATGATTATAACTAAGTTAATTTATTAATAAAATTATTCCTATCAATGGGATATATTCATTAGTAATGCACTATTTCTCCATTTTAATCTTCAAAGAAAAATGAACAGTTAAAGGAATCATCATAGTTATTATGGAGGTGAAATAACATTTCAAAATGAAACATGGACATTTAAATTGTTCCTTGAAGGCTATAATACTTAGATTGATTATTATTATTATTATTTTATTAGAATTATACAAGGAACATAATGTGATATTACTCAGATAGTGGGGTTGAATTAGAGTATGAATAGTTAAATGTAAATTAAGTCTCCCTTCCTCTCTGTTAGAGTCCCAATTTCCCTTAAGGGACGTGACCTCTCAACCACAAGGGTTAATTTTAATGCTATTTTAACTAATTAACCATTTAATTTCTTAATCAATTTTGAGTGCATGAATATTGTAAATATATACATGGGTATTTACTTCAAACACCAACAATATTTTGCGTACAAGGAGAAAGAATCAGAATTCTATCATAATCCCAAACCTATATGAAGCTCACATTTTACATTGTTTTGGGCACGATCACTTCTAGGCCTATGATCACTACATTAAAATTATTCTGATTTCTCACTAAATCTTAATGGAAAGTCCCTTTAAACATCATTATATGGATAACTACTAGTGGAAGGAATCACCTTCTTCCTCTTCCATTCCCCTTTTATTATTAATGGATACATAAATGTTGTGGAAATGTGGGTCCCTTCTTCAGAAACATTTAATGTATGTTTATATATGGTAGTTTTTTCTATTAATGGTTTAATAGGATTATCCATCACCTCCATGAGAATACCTGGATGTATCACATACATGTTGTATAATAATTTTGGAAAAATAATACCACAATTTATTAAATACAACCACCTTCTTAAACCATGGAAGAAATTAAATGATATCTAATGATTCAATACTTCCCGCCCCTCGTGTAGAAGAACATATTATTTTTATTTGAAATAAATATCAATAGTGTGATCTGTGTTAATATTTTGTTGGGATTAATGATATTCCTTATAAAATAGAAAATCATGTGAAAAATAATGTAAACATGATACACCTTAATTGTAATGCCACATATTTATCCTTGTATTATTTAAAAATATATTATGGAATTTATGTGAGATCAGGCCCTAAGAAAATGTGCAATTTAATTTCCCAAAGTTCCATTAATAAATGTTTTAAATATATTAAATATCCCTCATGAGCAGTTTTCCTGAAAAATGGAATAACAGATAAATGGGATCTCGTATCAGAAATCTGAGAGCAACGATAAGTTATGAGAATCAACGTTACCCTAGTAAAGGCCTTACACCCACCAGCATGGGTCAACTATGGTGCTTAATGTTTGGATGTTTTAATGGGTAAAATATATTTAAGTATTTATTTTTTTACATTAAATTTTCATATAGATTTTGAAATATTTCTTTCAATTATCCTCTTAATAAGGGCTACAGGTTTAGACTCATAACCTTTGAACATATAAGAGGATATAGAGAGAACCTGGATTATTTTCTCCACAAAAAACAATGACTGGAGTTTGATCGAAGATCAACGGGAGCCATTCGTGAAAAATTTGGAAAAAAGTGACAATTATGTGATCAAGCCTCTTCAAAAAAAGATCCAACCCCATGGCTACTAATTAGGATTTAAATTCCTTCTTTCACATTCTAAGAATCAATAAAGAACACTAATCTACCCACGAATAGGTTGACCCACGGTCTGATCATTCTTGTGGGATTAGTTGACTTCAAGATTAATTGGAAATGATTTTGATTATTGTTTGATTTATCTTATTTTTTTTATTATAGAAATGGATAAAGTAAAAAAATAACATTTTCAGTTTTCCCCACTAGTTTTCTCTATGTGAATGTTTCTTCCCCCTTTTCCCCACTCATTCTTCAATATTCTCGTGAAATTAATGGATGATCGTTTCACATTTTTTTCACAAAACAACGATATGAAATAGGAGATCCTACTTCATGATAAGATATATGAGGTGAAAAAATGATGGAGTTGTACGGATCAAAGTATTTCAGCAGATACTATTAACTGACCGAATTTTTTGCGGATAATCAGAATCCGTTTTCAGAGCCAATCAGAGGCCCAAAACCTACTAATTTGGTGTTTCCTAGGAGAGATGACCCTATATTCTCAGTTTTAAGGTGAATAGATCATACTATATAACACTAGAGTATGTACTGAGTTGTTTGGAGGAAGAAACAACAGTCTATAAAATCCATATTTACACGACGTGTATTTCTAAATAAACAGTATGTGGGTGCTTTTGAGTAGCGGATAGGGTTTCAGGATGCAAGAAAGTTTCACCCACCATATGACTATTATCACATGGTGTGTAGGACCTTCCCCAAGGAATAGTGTGTATCTATGTAGTTACATAGAAATAGGGTGGAGTACATGGTTTTCTTAAATGGTGTATACCCCACTACATGGCCAGACCCAGACTGGATACACGGGCTACTGCGTATACTAGTACACTGGCAAGAGAACACAGGTTCAGACTATGTACTAGCATAACAGAGAACATGGGTGGACCCAAGAGAGTAGTACAAGGGATGTGAGTGTTTATATATTCCAGGTATACACATTCTACATGACATTTTCTAATGACATGGGCTGTTGAACCCGGGTAGTACATGGGGTTAAGAGACTAGAGTGTTACCCTAAAACACGTCGTTCACCGCTCCCTACATGGATAAAACCTCTTTTAAACCCTATCTCATAACATTTTTGTTATGTTTGGTGACATTTCTCATTCCAATAATGTTTATATACTATCATTTCTTATTCATATCGGTATGGTCCCTTCATTATAATTTTATTGGATATAGTCAGGAGTCCCCTCTAAGAAGTTCAGTACATGATCCTATATCTATTCTTGTTCCCTAATTAGAGTTTTGGTGTCAACATTACCAATCCTATCAGATTATGATCCTCAAATTATAATGTGAATTTGTATTAGTCATGGCATCACGCCATGACCCTGGTAGTCATACTCATATGTGTATCATGATTATCCCCACTCGTGGTGTGAGTACTCCTAAAGTGAGTGTATTGTATCTATCTTCAGATCGATCATTGTATCTCTCTCATGATGGTTCCTTATGAACAATACTTTTCTGGAGGGTGTCATCAGTTCTATCAAACATAGAAGTGTGTGATCACAGATGAGTTGTATTATGGAATCTTCAGACAGAATCTCTAGTTTTTGTATGTTGTAGTTTTGACATAGCTCTAGATTACTGGTAGAGGTATGAGTATATCTGGATATGTTCTTGTTATATGTACTATAAACATATATTGTGTTTAGATAACTGTAACATTACATTATTCATAGATTTTTGGTTTTAGGGTGTCTTACTGAGTACTGTAATACTCACATATGCATGCGATTTGACTACATGTGTCATCCCTTGTGCAGATGAGCGACCTTTCGATTGAGTCCATCTCAGACTAGGACTAGACAAAAATTTGTGAGTTCAGGTAGGCAGAGGTATTCCTCCATCTTTGAGAAATTTTCCTAGTAACTATTATTTAATAGGTTTTACTTTTTAGTTATCAAACACTTTCTTTTGGTGGTCATGTATCCTCGCATGGTTTAATTTAGTGAAAATTAAATCCTGTCATACTTTTGTTTGAGGGTTTTAGTGGTATTCATGCATTTGGTACCACTGTGGTTTTTACATTTTAGAATTTATGGTCTTGGAGATGTGTTCATGTGTACATGTACATATAAAATTTCTCTAATGATAATGTTATTGCAACTCATAGATCTTCACGATCCCCCATCATATAAAAAGGGGGATTGGGGAGTCACGAAATGGGCCCCACCAGGAGGGGTCATGACAAAGTGGAATCCGAGCTTCTTTGCAGAGAAAATGCATCCAGTGACCATAAACAGTAGGTAAACAGGTGAAGAGTCCTCTAAAGTGGTGAACCAACATCAAAAATAGCGATCTGGATGTGGGAGACATTAGAAGAGCTCATGGGATATGTGAACTGCAGTTCGAGGATCTCTTTATGGATCTAGTCCTCATAAGGAGAGGAGATAATGCACTTCTGATGGGAGGGGACATCTCACTAAATATGTCCTAACCCATCGAGTTTTTGATATGAGATGATTGGTAGACCACTATGAAAATTAAAATGGGTGGAGCAGGCAGATCCGCTAGGTAGAGGACATGAAAGTGGAGCTAGGAGAGCTTTAGGGGTTGTAGACATTTCAACATACAATCCCCACCACCCCATGATGTCCACACCAAGCTTAGGGAACTAGGTGAAAAGTGCATGGGGAACTAGATTTGATCAAGGCATAAGAACCAAGGACTTTAGGGATGAATTTATGTACAATATGTGAATTTTATACCATAGCTTATATACATATAGATATTGGTTCCTATCATTATTTTCTATCCACATATCATGTATGAGGCCTTCAGATTTTGATATACCACTTCTCTTGTCCCTTACTCATAGAAACACCAATTGGAGGAGACTCGATGATCACACACTTCTGTCGACAATTTGATCATACCCTTTTAGGAATTAGTTTTGGTTATAACTTCATGGTTTAAGCATTGAGTCCTTAAAACATCATTCATTGTATGGAATACCACTCTTCAGTCTATTCCTAGATTGACTATGTTAGGTGAATGGTGTAGTTTTTTTGTATCGGTGAGATGAGGTTTTCCTTTGTTGGGGAAAGGAAAACCCAGACAGAATTAGATGGGATCACTCATAGGAGGGTACATCTGATCACTCATTATTTTGATAGTATTAACCTCAGAGTAGCATATGTTATGATATTTTAGTTCTCAACTGTAGTGATGGAGTATGAGGGAATATTTCCCGAAGATGTTACATTGTTTCCTCCCCATTGGGAGATCAACTTACACACTGAGACGACACTGATATCCTCCCCAGAATATTAGATGTATCCTGAAATGTGTTTTGAGAAGAGGGTGTAGCTGGAGGACTTGTAGAGGAAGGGATTCACGAGTCCCAATATTTCACCATGGGCGGCCCAAGATTTGTTTTCCAAAAGGAATATAGGATCTGGAAGTTGTATTTGGATTACCGATAATAGGACCAGGGGACCGTGAAGAAAAAAGTATCTAATACCAGGTATCGATGAAGTATTCAATAAATTGAGATGGGAATGATGGTTTGGATGGTTGATATTTGATCAGGCTATCACCATCTATGAGTATGGGATGAGGATAAACAAAAGATGGAATTCAGATGTCCCTACAATCATTACGAGTTCTTCATTATTACCTTTTGTTTGTTGAATGACCCAATAGTGTTCATAGGAATCTTGAACTAAATCTTTAGGTATTACACATACAAGTTAGTGGTCGTATTGATCGATGATATCCTTGTGTACTCAGTGTCTAACAACCAGCACATGAGACACCTACAATTGGTTATGGTTGTACATCAAGAGAACCAATATTATAGGCAACTCTCGAAGTGATAGTTATGGATTCATGCATTCCACTTCTTAGGACATGTTATCATAGTAGATGGATTAACAGTGGACCCGAACAATGTGGATGTTGTGTTATCATGGGATCCACTACGATCATGACGGAGTTATAGAGCTTCCTTTATCTAGAAGGATATTACTAGAGATTCATACATTATTTCACTAGGATATCATCACCTATGATATCTTTGACATGAAATGAGAATCCTTTAAGATGGAAAGAGTGGATCCAACATGATTTTCAATATTTGAGGTAGGTATTTATTAGTGCACCGATCTTGAGATTTCTAGATGATGGTGTTGAGTACGTTGTATTCTATCATGCATTAGGGACCAAACAAGGTTGTTTCCTACTTTAGAGGAAAGTGGTGATTTCTTATGTTTCACACCATTTGATAGAACATGAGAAGAACTATGTGACCCATGATCTTATGTTGGTGGCGGTAGTCTACATGTTGAATATGCTGTGACACTACTTTATGGGCGAGCAATTTATTTTCTACTTCGAAAACAAGAGTCTCAGGTATATCTTCTCTAAGAAGGAACTGAACTTCAGATAGAGGAGTTATCTAGAGATCATCTAGGACTATGTTTTTTGATATTACGTAAACTCTTGGGAAGGGGAATAGGGTGGAATATTCTCTTAGCAAGAGTTCTACTTTGCAGTTACTGAACAAGGTATCATATGTGTTGGCCCTGTTACAATTATCCTTCTTAGATAGAGAAGGAGAATCTTACCTCTTGTCAACAGTTGTCACCCCTTCATTCTTACATCGAGTCAGGGTGGCATAGCATGGAGATATTAATTGGGTGGCCCTATATGCTTAGATGTCCAACGGTAATTGTCCTAATGGATATTTATAGGGTGGGGAGAACATCATCCTTTCTAGAGAACACACAATTGTACCAGTGGCATTGCAGGTGGCTGTTCTGAGCGTGTTTAAAATATCCCCTTTGGTGGTACATAATGGTGTGTTGAAGATGTACCAGGACGTATGACATTAGTTTTGGGGGATAGGGATGATGAAGGTGGAGGGAGAGTGAATTTTTCAATGCCTTATGTGCCAGTAGGTGAAGGCTGAGCATCATGTTCCAGCAGGTATGACTCAACCCCTTGAGGTTCTATAATGGAAGGGGGATGTGATATACATAGAAATCATTATGGGTTTAACACTTACATCCATGGGACAAGATACCATCTAGGTGATTGTCGACCACCTCACCATGTTGGCCACTTCTTACCTATCCAAGAGAAGAGTTCCTAGAATGCTTGCGAAGCATCAACATTTAGGAGATTGTTAGAATCCATGGAGTCCCCTCTATGATAGATTTCGGTCATGATTATTGTTTCACATCTATGTTGTGGAATGGATTATTGGAGGAATTGGAACATTAGTTATCCTCGAACAAATAAGTTCATACCCAAATGGATGACCAGATGGAGGGAACTATTTAGGTTCCGGAGGACATGTTGCGGGCTTGCATCATAAACTTGGGTCACAGTTGGGCGGACCACCTACCACTGGTGGAGTTTGCATGCACAAATAGTTACCACCCCACCATTAGTATGGAACAATTTGAGGCTCTGTACGGGTGACCATGTATGTCACCAATCTAATGGACTAACGTCTAAGGGTCATCACTTGTGGTCCTAAAATTGGGGAGAGCTACTACCGATAAGGTTAATATCATCCAATAGATGATGAAGACTACATAGAGACATCATAAATCATATGATAATACCCAGTGGAGGCCTATGGATTTTGAGGAATGGGAGCATGTATTTTTAAACGTCTCTCCTCATTGAGGGGTATAGAGATTTGGTTGGGGTGACAAGTTATCTATCAGGTTTATCAACCCTTTTCAGATACTATGTAGACATGGTAAGGAGGTGTATCTGTTATCTCTACCCCTATTGTTGGATAGGGTACATGATGTCATCCACGTTTCATAGTTGAGGAGGCATGTGCATGTCCCATCGCACGTCATCGACTGGGGAGAGCTAGACATATAAAATGGAGAGACTTTTGGTGAGTACCCAGTTGTGATCAAGGATCGACAAGGGAGGGTATTTTATGGTTGATAAATTCTTTTATATCAGGTCTGGTGGAAGCACGAGAATCTCCATGAGATCACATAGGGGAATGAGGCTCAGATTCATGTATAATACCCACATCTTTTAGTATAACCTTTTTTTGATTATCTGGTACGTAAATCCCCAATGTGGGGAGAATTTAATATCTTCAAATTGTTGGTTTAGTATTTTAAAAATAATATATAGAACTAATTCGAGACTAGGTACTAGAAGAAATGAGATTTCAGAGCCCGATGTGCAAAGAATAAATGTTTGAAATATATTATATATACTGAATAGCATGAAAATCAGGTTTTCCTAAAAATGTGGAATATATTTTAAATGTTTTCTCGAATTAGAAATATGAGGGATCTATTCTATTTATAGACTAAACATTACCCTATGAGAGGCCTAACAATGGCTAACATAGTTCGATTGTTAAAGTTAATATTTTGAAATTTTAAAGGGTAAAATAAATTTATAATTTGTTTTATTACTATATCATTTTGTCGTGATTGAGTGGAATTTCATTTAATTATCATTTTGAGAATGGATCTTGGTTTAGGATCATAAATGAGGAACTTTATGGAGGCCATGGATAGAACATGGAGAATTCTCTAGTTAAAAAATGACGATGGAAGTTGGATTGATGATCAATGGAACTGGTTCTAGATGAATCTCACCAACAGTGATGACATGGAAATAAAAATTCATCAATGAACGATCAAACCCAAATGTAGTCCCTTATTATTTCAATTCCTTCTTTCATATTCTGATAATCAATGATGAACATGGATCAACCCCTAAATAGGTTGACCCATAGTTCGATAGTTCATGCATGATGGGTGGAGTTTGGTATATAATTGGGAATGATTTTGATAATTGTTTGATTTAGATTATTAACCTTTATTACAAGAACAATTCGATGAAAAAATAGACAATGGATGAGGTTTGTTCCTAAGATTTTTTCTATGTGAATTTTTCTTCCACATTTTTCCTATGTGGTCTGCATTCTTCGCTAGAAATGAATGGATTATCGTTGCACCATCATTTCATGGCACAATGATGCAGAATCAGATATACAACCTCATGATGACCTATAGAAGTGTAGAAGATGAATTTCAAATATGGATAAATGTTTTTCAGTAAATATGATTCTTATATATAAATTCTTACGGATGATCAGAATCGATTTTTAGAGCTGACCGGAGGCCCAAAATCCACTGATTCAGTGTTTCCATAGAGACACAGCCCATGATATTTAGTTTTGAGATGAAAGAATAATTGAACAAACACCATATGATCAAATGTGGTGGAAAGATTAGAAACCATCATTCATAAAAACTCTGATGAACACGGTGTGAATTTCAGAATACACTGCGTGTGGGAATCGATGAGCGGTGGCTAGGGTTTTTAGTGGCAGAAAAGTGTCACACAGCGTGTGACCCATGTCCTACCACAATTGGGACCTTATTCAAGGTTATATTTGTATTTAGAGAGTTACATGGACATAGGGTGGAGTACACGGCTTTCATACAAGCCATGTTCCCCACTACACATCCAGAACCATACCGAATACACGGGTTACCCTGTGTTCTGGTACACGAGTAGGAAAATATTTGATGACACCATGTACTACAACACTGTCAGATTACATAGGTGGATCCCAGATAGTAGTACAAAATATGTGATCTTTTTTACATATAATTCATACCTCTTCTATATGACTCGTTATGATGACACAAGCCATTGAACACATGAAGTGCCTAGGGTATAGGCTACAACCCACCGAGTACTGCTTCCTTCATTGGATGAGTTTCTTGTCCATCATATCGTAGACAAGATTTATTAGGGATCATGACCTTTCTCATTCCTCTAAATTTTTGTTTTTATCGTTACCTACTTATAGGATCATGGTCCCATCATCAATATTTTACTGGATACAGTTAGGAATCCCCAATAAGTGGCTCAGAGCAGGATCTTATATCCATTATTTTTCTCTCAGAAGAGTCTTTGTATTTGTGTGAACAATACTAAAAAACTTGAATCCTCTATTGACCAGTTTAATTGAGATAATTTTTCATATCACCCCTTGGACCTGGAAGTGACTCTCATTTGTGTTTCAAGATATTCCCCACTCACGTAGTGAGTACTCCCAGAGCAAGTGCGTCACATCTCTATTTATACTGAATAGTGTATCTCTCTCATGAAGGTTCCTGATGAACTATACTTCTTGGATGGATTACCTCAGTTCTATCAAATTTAGGAGTGTGTGATCCCTGGTGAGTTTCTTTTTGGAGTCTTCAGACCGAATATCTAGTGTTCTAAGGTGGTAGTTGTGACTTACCTCTAGGATACACGTCATGGTTTGAGTATACCTAGATATATTATTTTAATATGTACTGTAGAAATATAATTTTTAGAGTTGACTATACCATTAATTTGTGAATTTATTTGTGCTTTTGGGGTGTCCTACTGAGTATTGATATACTCACACCTAGATGGTCTTTTTCTAGACGTGTTGTGTTCTATGAAGACGAGTAACCTTGTCATCGAGTCCAGGGAGGGCCCCGACTAGATAGGGATTTGTGTGTTCATCTAGGATGATGTGTTACTTCATATTTCAGTATCTGTCCCAATACTAATTCTATTTATTGGTTGGACCTTGGTGTTTTCATATTCTTTATTTGGGTTGGGTTGTATTCTAGACCCGTATACTTAATTTCACTTTACATCATATCATACTCTGCTTTTGGGTTTAGTTGAATGCATGAGTTTTTTTCTTAGTGGGTTTTACATTTCACCATTTTGGGGATTGGAGATGTGTGTGTGTGTGTGTAGGTACATAGGAAATTATTCCCATGATCATTATATTCCTACTTGGTTATAGTCACCATCCCCTATCCTATTTGAGGCGGGATTGGGGAGTCATGACACATGACCAGCTGAGATGGGTCGTGACATTAATTGTTCCATTCAAACCACGAATAAATATCTATGAAATTCTAAAATATTATAAGAAGTTATTGCTCAAGGGAACTTGGAAATCAAATGGTTGTGACACGGTCTAATAGACCAAAGTGTTTAACCTTCCAACATCTAAATATTGTTCTTGTATTTTCTATCATGGACCGAATCACTTTGATATGGTCCATAATGCCATTTCATATCCATCATTTCTTGGGTGTGTATGAATGCACTGTGATGTGGTCATCTATTGGACTATATCAATAAAACTCTTTCAAATATCTCATTTAATAACAACTTAAATGATCAAGAATTTTCCCCTCAATCCCTTTATATAAACATAATATCCATAGCATGGTTTATCAATCTAGGAAATTTCCATTCTTTCTGTATCCTAGAAAACAACACGGCTACAAAGGGACATCCATTTGATAAGATCCTCCATTCTCTCTTACATAACATAATTACTAACTCCAAGAACTATCAATCATACTCATTTTAACTATATTAGAAATAATATCTCATTGGGAAATTTCCATATATGTTATTGTGTAGGATCCTCTAGTCTCTTATTTCCCAGAACTCTACTTATTTAAAATTTAGACCCTCCATGTCATAATCTCTGCCTATGGAGTGGAATCCATAATGTATAATGAGAGATATGACATAGCCTATGTGTTGCAGTGTGGGTACACAAAAAAGTACATCAGCATAGAAATCCTCTCATACCTACAATGAACCACGATATTATTGGCTACATCACATCATAATATCCTTTTTTCCCATATCTGAATTTTCTCTAAGATTATCATGGAAAATATTATAATCTGATCCCTTCACTCAGAACAAGTGAATGTCAGGGTCTTATCCTGGGTTCCACCATAGTGTATCCACGTGCTATAGACCACATTCTATATTCTACAACCCCTATAATGCGTACATAATATAAATTAGTTATTTCATACATACATATTTAGTTCTTCCATTAATGGAAACCCTTTTTGGTTCCCCAATATAGTCATGTTTTATCGAATGGGTAGGGTCGAGCTAGATTGTCCTAGAGGACGAGGATATCCTATTTTGAGGAAACCGTTGATACATCCCTAACAATTTGCCATAATGGATGAAATTTTTTCTTCTCTTTCAACATCACCTATATGGCCACCACTACAACATATTCTTTATTATATGAAAAAACATGCACTCTTGTGAAACACACTTCACATCTAGAATACCACTTTACATACCCATCTTAACCACTAATTATTTATCAATCACTTAAACATTAATAGTTATAATATTTAATTCAACAACATAACTTGGTAATCATAACTTTTGGATCTATAAATATCCCAATAAATACTTTTATACATTTCTCATCATCAATATGCACTTGGAACAAACTCACCTTTATTTATTTATATACAAGAAAAAAATTATTTTTCTAATTAATTACAATGATTCATATTGTCAACAAATCCACTATTAATAATTTGGTATTTCAAAAAATATTCCCCTTTGGATTTTGTTGAAAAATATCCTTTTAGACTTATCCTATGGCTAAATAACTTGATACAAACTTATCAAATATTCCCCTAATAATATCACATTTTAACCAACTTATCTATAGTTGAATTCAACTTATGCTACTTATTTTCAATAAAATACAGGGGGGTTAGTCCATGTGATTCTTCATCAACTTCAATTTTGGATTTCTGATTAAATAATACACTAGGGAATAAATTTATCTAGTTTTAAAAAGTAATTTCTCCTTATTTCATATTGAAATGATTATCTTCTTCTTTAACCCCTATTTTTTTAATCAACCATATGTTTGATTGGAAAAATATATTCTGAAAGTATGAACAGAAGAGAATCAATTATCCTCTCATATTTTCAATTGAGTTTATCTTAGTGAATTAACCAATTTGAACTTAATAACATATAAAAATCGTCTAATACAACCAATCTAGAGATTGGAGAGGGAAACATGAGTTTTTATAGGTAATCATCATGGGTGAAAATATCACTAATCAATTCTATAATACACATAAAATATATTTCATTATATTCTCAAATGACATCATTTGATCATTATCTTATAACACTAAACCATTATTACAAAAAAAACATTAATAAGTTAAGAAATACATAACATATAGTGAAGTAATTTGAACCAATTGAAAAACACAATACAATTGTTTCCAATGGGATTAAATATGAATAAATCATATCATAAGAACTCAATACCATGAATAACTTCTCAAGATTCCACAAAAACATTTGATGAGTCTTGGTAGCCATTATTTTTAGTACAACTCCTCATGAGTATTTGTCTCTAGATTCTACTTGTTTATACCACTTATTAGTGTTTAATAGTGGCTACATTTGTTTCCTAGGAAGAAAAAAAATTCAACAATAATTCAATATCCAGAAAATACCAGATGATAGAAAACACCATACCCCCTTATATAAAAAATATATATTAAAATGTAATTTCTTCTTTTGGTAATGGTATTTTCCCATTACATCATCTTCAATGGGAATGGAACCACTTGACTTGTTTCCCGATTCAAACACATATCTGGATAATAAAATTTTTGTACACATTCCAACCCTTCGTTCAAAATTCTTTTCATATTGGAATATTACGAAATAATGAATCATATGTCATGGATATAATTAACATATGTAAATATTAAGTGATATTTGAAACACAACTGAAATTACGTCCTCTAGGAAAATATATTATTTTATGGATTTTAATTTTCCTCTATCCACTATTTATTTTCATGAAAAAACTAGCATATTTATTTAAGTAATATTAAACCATATTATTTTAAAACAAAAACATGCCATTGATCATATCTCGTCCTTAATTATTCATTTATTCACAAATAGTAATAAACAATAAATAATTTGAGGGGTGGGGTACCTAAAAATTCCATTAAATAATTATGATAGTGGGTCACTAAATACAAACATATTTCATTTGATACTCACATTAGAATCCATATTCAGATCTAAACATTATTTGATTGAATCCAATCACCTTCCATAAACATTGGCTTTATTACCTCTCATAAAAAATTTTATTTCATGTGAATCATTATCACAATTGGATTAATTTTAAATAATATGAAGATTATTCCTCCTCCAAACATTATTATATCCTCAACTATCCATTAATGATTTTTAATTCTATATAATTTTGGAATTTCATTGGGATTTACATTTCTTATAGTCTTTTTGATTTAATTATTAAGTGAACCTTTTTTTCTTCCAAGCTCTATTATTGTCTCTCCAGAATGTAAGAGGATTAGGGATAGATTTGTGGATTTTTTTACCTCACTTATTGTAAAATAGTATTCTTTATATAATCCTTGAAATGTGTTTCTCTATGCAAAAATTTTCACCATGGATGAAACTTGAAATATTTCTTATTCCATTGCTGAATTTATTCTCAAATTTATATATTTGGATCGGTTACAAAGGTACTAATTATTATGATAATATCCATACAATTATTATCGTTCACAATGACTCAATCAAGTGTTTGTTTTTCACATGATTAATTAGATTTGATATATATCCATGACTCAAATAAAAATATAATAGTGTTTCCATGTATCCAACAAAAGTAACACATGTTTCATATCTTCATTAAAACCATATCTGGTTTCTTTTATTATTATTTTTCCATTATATGTCCATTTATAAAACCTTCTAAAGTTTAACATTTATTGGAATTATTTAAAATATCTATATTTATTAGTCCATTTTGTAGATTCAAAACAGAGAGGACCATTATTACGCATGATGCGTTATCTTTGGGACATGATAGTATTTTCTTTTTTCCCTTTTATATAGATTAATTATTCAGTGCTTCACCATCTCCCTATAAAGGGTGATTAATTAATAAGTGTATATAATTACTGTTATTATGATTACCCATTGTATCTAACTAGTTATTGTCTAAAAATAATTCTTCTTCCAACTCCTAGAACTTTCTGCTCCTTGATTCAAGTAGAGTATTATATTCTTCTTTGAGAGTATTCACACTAGACATATCATATTCCAATTATTATTTCAGGTAATATAACATGTTATCCTTCTCCTTAATTTTAGATTTCATTTTAACAAATTTGTCACCAAATAATACCTTTCCTTATAACATTTTGTATTCCCGTTAATCATTTTAGAAATCTAACGATCAAATTCATCATATTTTCCAATCATGTTATGAAAAACATATTCATTTAGATTTTATAATTTTCAATTATTTTTTCATATTTATGGATATATTATTTTACTCTTATAGTTGGGAATTATTATTTTTCTTCATATAAATTGCAACTTTAACAAAACTCTTACATAGGGATCTTTATTTAAATAATTTTCTAGTACATTAATCTGGATATTTAGATACAAGATAATCCCCTTAAAATTGATATTCTCTTTTTTGATTACAAATACACATCCTATGATAAATGGAAATCATCCAAATTTTGTATTCGTGGGATGTTATCATCATTAGTAATTCCATCATTATAAGTAATATCAGGTTCATCATTCATTTATGTGGTATCATTATAGAGAGATGAACAATTTGATTAATCTATACTTTCCTTTTATAGTTTGTTTAACTCATAAAATTGTATCTCACTTTCCCCACACCAAATAACAGGTCCACCAAATTGGATTGCACTTGATTTAGTATTATTTATTGAGTTCCAACCATTTTAAATGTCAGTACACAATAAAGGGTAAATTTGAAACATCGACTTTTGTGATATTATGAGAAAGATCATAGAAAAAAATATAATATATAATCTTGAATTGGATACCACATGTTAGAATTTTTAAAGGGACATATTGTGAGATTAACCTATTTGGGGAGTGAACCCAGATGTATAAAATCTCATGAAAAATAAAATACACTTCCTTTTAAATCCTTAAAATCACTTAATGATCTTTAAATCCCAAACATGATGGTATCCTTTTATTCCCTTTAAAGAAGATATTATTTAAATTGAATAATCTATTTTTTTTTGAATGAATAAGGTAAATATGGACATGACTATTTAATCTGTTCACCCTCATTGGGCTATATCCAGGGACCATACATCGATGTTGTTCCATGCAAAAATTAAACTATGAATCTCCCTAGTCATGGAGGTTATAGATAGATCATTTATATACCAAGGATCACTAGTTAACATGTTTAGGGATAACTCACTACATAATAATAGACACTACATAGATCATTAATTATTTTGATAATTATCAATTAACATAATCACCACCTTAATCTTCCTTTACTCACTACTCCAGATGTGACCCACACACAATTTTTGGAAATGTAGGCATATTTATCATCTACACTGAATTCATATTAAAATAAGGTTGATGATATATTAAATTTCATCTTATATTCTTCATTATGTTAGTGAGAATACCTTGATGCAGCAATTTCAATCTAGATTTTTTTGAAAAATTAAAATTTTGTTATATGAAAAAATCATATCCTTCAATCTTTGACTGATCTTAAATTGTTTTCAAATCATGAAAACTTCCAACCCATCATAAAAAACAAATCCTTTTTCTTCTATAATGTTTTTAATCAATAATATATTTTGTTCATATATCATTTTTCCTTCATGTAATTTTTTAATAAATATGGAATCTATTATCAACCAATATTAAAAAATTTGACCATAGTTACACTATTTAAATCACCAATAATGACTGATGATATAATCTAAAAAGGATGAGATGTAACTGATCATGGTAACCTGGAAAACATAGGGCTATGATGTGGTCTAATAGACTACAAAATATCACATTCCAACATATGAAAACAATTCATAAATTTAGTGCAATGGACTATATAATTTCAGCATTATCTAGTATAATGTAGAGGAAAACAGAACCATGATATGGACTTTTATTTGGTCAGATCCAAAAAACAATCACGAATTACTCAATAAATATATCCATATAATATAATATATGATTTTCTCAATCTATTTTTCAGAAAATACTATTTGTGGCATGGTTTATCATTCAATGGATCATCCATCCTTCCTGTATTATGGAAAATATAACTATAATACATGGTCTTTAATTTGACTGCATCCACTTTCCTCTCATCTATAACTACTTCACTAAATCCATGAATGATCCTAAATGATCTTTCCTTCCACAATGACCACCATATCTCATTGTGTCATTTTCATAAAAGTTGAGGAGAATAATCCTATAATAATATAGCTCCCAAAACACTACTTCAAATATATTTGTCCCTTCCATGTCATAGGCCATGTCATTAGTATGGACACCCATTCCCTAAATACAGGTTGTGGTGTAGCCCACGTTTTATGGAATAAAGACCCTAAAATTTTCAAATGTATAGAAATAATCTCATACCTATTTTGTTTCTTTTTTGTTTGGATAGAGTACAACATAAAATCCTTGTGTTCCACATCAAACATCTCTTTAGTTTTCTCATGACATATATACTAACTCTATCCCTTGCTTTGGAAAATATGAGTTTCAGGGTCCACTCTTGGCCTCTTCCCTGATGACAACCTGTGACATAAACCACCTTCTTCATGATACCACATCAATGGTATATATAACTTATCAATGTGTTCTTTCCTACCTAAATATTCAGTGCCTCCATGGATGGATTCCCAAGCTAGTTTCTCAAGTCGGTTGATCTTTCTCTCATATGTATCTAGTTGAGCTAGATCGGCTGACCAACTAAGGTTCCCCTTATTATTTATTAAAAATTACATATAGAATTTTGGAATAAACATGAAGGTTGTAAAATTGTATTATCTTTTACATCACCTCTATAGAAACCACAACAACTCGATCTTTCCTGTGTTTTCCAATGTTCACTCATGTACCACACACCTTTCTTATAGAAAACATCTATAAATCTCCCACATGACCGTTAATTATTTTTCCAACACTTTAACAGGTATAGTTTTAAATTTTTAAGTCAATAACATACTTTTTTAATCAACCCTTTGGGATCCACTAATCACTGAAAAATAATTTCAATAAATTTTCCATTACAAACATTATTTTTTATTAATAGTGTAATACAAATTTTAAACATACGAACATGATATGGGAACATCCATCTTCATTTTTTTCATTAAAATTAACAAGTATTATATTAAAAAAACCGAAAGAAGTCTATTTTCTATTTATAAAAAGAATTTATAAAAAATGTTCACAACTGAATAATAATTTCTACTATATTTTTGGTAAAAATTATCACTATGCCAATGATTGAAACATTTCGTCCTGTATATGGGATTCATTTAATTTCCATCCATGTATCTTTAAATGTTTTAAATAAATGAAACATGAAATTATACATTAATATCAAAAATGAACTTTTACATTTAATAATGTTTAAAGAATAGTGTCTTTGTCATTAATTCTCATTACAAAAATTAATTCCAGAAAATTAATATTCTCATTTACTTTTATACCATGCATTATCATCATCATTTTATGTCCTTTTGAGCACTAAGATGATCCCTTGACTTTCCTTTCCCATGAATAAATATAAAAACTAACATTTTCATAGATGTTCTACTCCATTTTTATTACATCATTATTTTGATATAGAAAATCATACTCTCGTTAAAAAATTATATAAAATTTATATTTTCATTTAACTATTTCATTCCAACAACATTGGATATTTTACCTCGTACACCTTTCTAAATTTTCTACTAATTGAATTACCTAAATAATGTAATAACATTATATAATTTTATTAATATTTTTTCACACATTAACACTTACAATTTCATTATAATTCTTTTTTTTCCGTTGAATTTTTTATTTTCGAAAATGAATTTGTGATATTCATCAATAAATTAATTATGAAAAATTAAATGAGAAGATTTGAATAAGGTAATCAATGTTTGTTTAAAATAAACATTATAAACTATACGATCCAAAATAGTGTGTGGTTTATAAATGTGTATATTTCGAATTCTATATATATCGATGATGGTCTAATTTAATGAAGCATTCTTATTGAATTGTCTTTTATTAATACATAAACTTTATCTACAAAATCACTATTTAATTAATTTAATTATATAATTGGAGGTAGATTCTATATAGAAATTTCATTTATAGGTATTCTATTTACATTAATAGAGTTTTACATGATGATATAAGTATACTACATTCACGTATTATGAGATTTATTTTAAGGGATGAAACTAAAAAAGTTATATACAACAGTTGGTACATAATGTACTAAAAGGGTTAGAACCATTAATTTCCAATCCCAATAGAGATTATTTTTCCTTAAAGTGACATCTTGATGTAAAGAATAAATCATATCCAATTATTTTGAATTTTAAAAATTCCAAATTAATCCATCTTTTATACATTTAAGATCACTAAAATTAATATCATATGTCATTTTAGATTATATAAATTATCATTTAAGGAATGGTTTTAGAAAATTTTATAACAATGTTTCATTAAGAGTTTTTTTTGAATTCATCACATTCATCTACCTATAATCTCACAACATCACATTGATTTAAAATACTTGTATAATAACATATTCATTTATATTTACTAGAATCTTCTTACTGATAAAGAATAATATAATTTGGATGTGTTTTTTATAATCATGGATAATTTATTTGTTAATTTTATTTCTCTTATAACATTATATAGATTCATAGCTTCACCAAAAGGATCATGAATAAATTGTAATACCATAATTTTTTTTTTGTAATTATATGAAGACAGTTGATGTGGCAGATCATTAGTGAAAATGAGAAACACAAATTATTATCATATCCATTTATACAATTCATTATTTACATAATTATCTAATTCACAAAAAACATTTATTTGATTAAGGGAGTTTGTAGATACCTCAGCATACTCATGATCAACAATAGGTTCAATTGGTCTATTAGATTATTCACTAATGGGATCTATAGAAGAATTTTTTTAATTTTCCTATTTTAAATTGAATTCTTCCATGGAGAGACACATTTTATTTCATAATTGGGTACCAAATTCCGTTAAATTTCAATAACATTTTATTATCTAGAACAACTACAACATATATATATATATAGTAGGAAATTGTTTCCATATTAATTTATTGTATAATTCATTTATATAAAATCATCACCAAAATTTCCAATCATAACATATACAATTTATTATTCAATGAATGTAATTATTATCAATTTTATAATCATAAAATTCCTCAAAACCATCATTACACCATAGTGTATTTTAGGGTAAGTTATTCCCATTTTATCCGCACATATTGGATTACCCAAAAATTCTCAATAACTTTTTTAAAAAGAAATATTTATTTAATATAAACAATACTATCACTTCATGATATCATTGTGGAAAAATGTGACTCATGTAAAAGAAAATATATATATATAATTACACTCATAGGATAAATCAAATTAACAAAATATTCACTTAAAATACATATTAACCACAAAAATGCATTTAAAATTCATATTATTAAATAATAATCACTTAAAAAAATTAAACTACAAATAAAAAGAAAAAAATTGAGACCATGACCTTCCTTTTACCAGAGGACATTAACAAAAATGATTGTAAATAAATTATTTATTAATTACAATTTGTATTTTAAAAGTTATTTTCTTTTAAAATTATTAATTTATAAAGATAATAGTCCTTTAAATAAATTTTAGAAAACTTTAAGCATTTAAAAGTAAAAAAAATTGGTGCATTTATTTATATAATAATATTAATATTTGAGAATTTATAAATATAATGAAATTAAAATTTATTTTTCTATATGTATATTGTTCTAAAAATTTAATATATATAAATAATATACAATAAAATTATTGTATAATCACAAATAACTAACAAATAACAAATTATTTATATTTAATGAATACTAAAAATTTGTAATGATAAAAAATTTGTAATTAATTTATATATGATCATTTCAAAAAAAAAATTAACTACATTTAATGTTTTTAAATAATAATTTAGAAATAATTTAAATAAATTAATCATGTTCATGAATTTTAATTAACATATAATTTATTATAAATAAAACTATCGAATAATAACAAATAACAAATAAAAAAATAAATCCATCAATATTAAATAATTTGACAAAAATTACTGAAAAAACTAGAAAAATTTATATCAAAAATTGGATCCGTAAAAAATCATAAACTCAATTTTAAATATTATCCAACATAGAGAGAGAAGTTAAAATTCACAAACATATCCCATGTTCATTACTAAGAGTTGGATACTATATTTATAAAATATGGGGTAAGGGGTAAACTTTTGTTTGATGTTATAAAAAAGAGACGTGAGGCAACCCCATCATAACATACATGAATATTACATCATTTTAGATGAATATTTATTATATTTCACAATATTACATGACCAAAAACTGTACATGTTTTGTGTATTTTGACACCTCTTACATAATCAAATTAATTCATAGAATATCTCTAACATATTTTATAAGGTTCTTATCTTATATTACCCTTAGTCATTTCTTACCTAATTCCTTTTTTCAAAAACCTATGGAAGAAGGAAATATAGGAAAAAAATTTATTAGATTCTCAGTAGCGGTAAATATATGACATATCAATCAAAGATTATTAGTTCTTATATGTATAATGGTGTGAGTACATGATCATAGATTATTAAAATCCTACACAATTAGTCAAGGATCATAAATCATGAAACTATGCTTATGTTTTTTTCAATAAAAAAATAATAAGGGTGTGGAATCATCCAAAATCAATCATGAGCAAGGAGAATATGTCACAAGCCTATAGTAGAAGATTTTTTAATGCACTTCATCATAAAAAATCATTTCTTTAATCAATGATCACTTCAAAGACTATAATAGTGGATTGGGGTCACTCCCCTTTCCATCATTTCTCTAGTAAAGGTTCACTCCCAATACTATATTAATATACAAATTACTTTACAGAAATGGTTTTACTCCCCTTTCCATTTATTATTATCTCATTAGATTTCCATCATTATCCAATAAATTATAAGGACATATTATTTTGATCTGACACACAATATAATCAAATTCATACATATGTGTTCTAGAAGGTCGTCAAACCCTCATTATATAATCATATGATAACAATTCATTTGGAAATATAATTCATAATCATTTCATCATTTAATCTAGTAATAACACATTGAAATGAAATAGGTTTTATTAATATTTCATCATAACATGAATAATATTTGGAATGACATGTGTTTCATAGAATCATGATTAAATAATCATCGTCATAATCTAACATGGGAATGAAAGATAATGGTATCATAATCTTATATCCCTACTGAATTAGAATAATCCTATAGGTATGGTGAAATATGTGAAATATATATTTAAAATAACATTCAAATATTTCTTTTAATACATGAGAAAAACAATAATTTCATTTGGTAAACGTTTACCTTAAAATAAAAAAAAATCTTGTGAAAATTATTTTCTTTGAAAATAAACAATGAAAATTATAATATTACCTTTAAATAAAATAATATTAATTATGGTTGGGTAATCCATTCATAAAATATACATTAAAATGGAATATTCCTCTAACATTTTTAATAGAGCTAAAAGAACGACTTCTATGAAAAAAGATTCATTATAAATATTCCTTTTAAAGGTTATTATAAGAAGAAAAGGGTAATTAAAGTGATTTTTTGAAACTATTTATATAATAATTAAAAAATACTATAATTTTTTTAATCGAATAGTAATTAAAGAAAAATTTTGACGAACCAAGAAGAAATAATATTGATTTCTCATTAAAAAAATTCTGGGATCACATTACGTACCAAAGAGGGAAATAATACTACTAAGAAATAAAAATTATATAAATTAATATAGGGGAAAAAAATAAATGAGGTTTATATTATATCATCTATATGATTTCCTTCAACTAAAATTTATTATAGAAAATCCTGAAATGTAGTGAGATGGTAACATGAACCCTTTCATCATGTCCCATATTGCTTCATACGAGTTAAAATATCATATATAGTAAATATATATTTATTAATAAATTATTCATGAAAAATATTATTATAAAAAATAATAAGTATCATTCTATTATTACATCAAATTATCCTTTTGTTAACAGTTTCTTCTTCAAAGGGGATATTGAGGTGAAAACCGGTTTTTTTCTATACATGTTTCAGATATATTGTTTTTTTACTTTAAACTTGATCATAGATTCATAATCTACAGAATATAAATCATGAAATAAGTATTATATTTATTAATCATATATAATTTTATAATTAGTCATATAAATCATTGAGGGAAAATGAATCTAATCACATCATGGATATGGTATTTGTCACATACCCATGAGCACCATTAATGTTTTCTTATGGATGAAAATATAAGATGTTAGATAAAATAGTATAGTTAGAAATGAATAATCATGTCATAAATATCATATATAAATATAAAATCAATTATAAAAAAAACTATTAAGGATTGTGATGGAAATTGAATCATATTGTTATATGGATGTGTTAGTCCACACATACGCATGAGCGATACTTTCATTTCGTATTACATGAAATGAATCTGGAAAATGCTTATCTAGTCATCATTAAAAATCATAATTTATTTATTAATACTATATTTATATTTTTAGTATTGATAAGTCATTTTTTATGTATAAATTTACGAAGAATAATAATTGAAAAATATTGTTTAGAACATATACCAATTTTTTGAGACACACCATTTGTAACTCTTCTAAAGGATAATTGAGGTGGACTATATAAAATAGAATAAAATATTGAATTTATATATTGAATTTTATAATAGATTTGGTTTTGGATTTTTGAGCTGAATGGTTTATGTGGTGTGCATAATATAGGGGAGTGGGTTCCCTTTTATAAGTGAGGAAAGTGGCACACAATTATTTGTTAATAATATTAAAAAACAATAATGTCTCTTTCATGGTAAATTTACTCCAAATGAATTCAAGTTCAAATTTGAAGCGATATTGAAACAATTGTTTTTCATAAAGTAGTATTTAGAGATAGCATTAGGTCACATAATAGCTTATATATTTATTTTACGCCCTCCTTAATCCCTTTTGACCATTACAGTTGTAGTGGGTTTTTAAAACAATTACTATTTATAATGAACAAAAAATAACTCACGCATATTAAAAAATATTAATTTCCCATGTTAGAAAAAAATTTATCCATTTTAATGTAGTCAATTTCACTAATTTTAATGAATTCAGTTTTATATAATTTCACAAAACACAATAAAGTCATTTTTTAAAAATGCACATATAAGTATAGAATTAAATTTAATATCATTTATTCAATGTTGAAAATAAAAGATTGGTGTAAAAATGTTTGAATGAATATATTATCTAAATGTTTAAATAAAAATCATAAAAATATTTTTATTTAATTTAATAAGATAAAAACATATTGTGCGTATACGAAAAATATTTTCTAAAACATCATGTTTTTACCTTAAAATTCATTTATTCAAATTTATAAACGATTAAAAAGAAATGAATATTTATTAAAAATTAATAAATAGTAATTTTTAATAATATAGTTATCCCTATTAATGCATTCCATTCCAAAGGCTACGAGACAACCATCACATAAAATACAAAAAATAGTATATTATGGTTCGTTTAAACTCAGTGCTGCATGTAAATGAAGATATGAGAAAAATAAAATTTATTTGAAGACAATTATATCACACAATATCCGAGTGCGATATTCTACCACTACATAAGAATTTTTCCATCCAAATTCCATAACTCCAATAAATATAAATTATGATTCTTTTACCTCATTTTATATTTAGTTTCCCATGAAACTTCCTCAAATATGTGGTTTCTGCTGAAAAAATTAACCATTTGAGTGGTACTATTTCATTTAACAGTCTCTAATATATAATATTTCAAAAAGTTTTACATTACAGTAATGGACATGTTCCTACTATGGGGAATTAGATTTCATTTCATGTGAAGTATCAAGTATATACTTCCTCCAAATAGAAATGTAGAACACATCATGAACGTGAGAGATATTCATTGTAAGAAACAAGTGATAAGAAAAAAACCCAATTTGATTAAAAATATCCAAGGGGAAGTTATATATATTACTATATTTTCCTTATTTCCAAATTCAATAACCTTTTTTCATTGATAAATTCATAGTAATTCCTTCATGGAAACATTGAATTCCATATCTCACTAAAGATTATCAAAATAACAAATCTATCAACTCTGAGAAAAAATGATATTATACTAAATGGATGTTACCATCCCTAGGATTTCTTCATCTTACTGAAGTACAAAAATTTTTCCTTCTCAAGATTTATTCCAACACATTTGAGTTTTTCACCCAATTTTATTGAGGAATTCTTAAGGATCAATTTGAATGATTGAGTGAAAGCAATCTTTGTAGATAAAATCTACTAAAGGAAGGTGTTGTTCTGAAAAACCATTCAAATATATATTAGATGATCTCATAATATCCACTATAGTATTGGTGGTACAATTATAATTACCATATTTTTAACAATGATATTCAATTATAAATTTAAACTCTATATTAAATTTTTGTTAAAGACATCCCCCTAAATTTTAGGTCAACCTATAATCTAAATAAAAATTAATATAAAATGGTACTGAATGAACCTATACCAATTATTTATTTTATATCCATAAAATATGATCACTTTCTAAATAATATCTAATGGAAATTAATTAATATGATTTTATATGGTTATTGACTATAATCCAAAAAACATTGTTCCCTTTAGATGTTTTTGGAAATCTGATTATGAGATATAGAGTAATATTTTCCATGTTACATTCTATTATGAGTAGTGGTTATAAAATTTTTATTGACTTTTTTCTATCATCCATAACTTGAGGACATATTTATAATTACGATACAAACTCTACAATATCATTTTACATGTTATCCATTTAAAAATAATCTCTCATATCTCTATATATATTTTTACATGTGGGATGAATTTGTAAAGACCTGTAAATTTCAATGAATTTTTTTTCTTATGTTCTTTGGGATTTTACAAGAACAAAGTTTCTGACGGCGCCTGATTCCGAGGTCCGGTGTGCCTGGAATCAATTTCTAAAGTTTAGCACAGGTACATTCAGTGAACGAACAATCGTGTTTTTCTAACTTTCGAACTGGTTCTCGGAATCGAAATCCATGGGCACCAATGGAATCACATCGCCAGTTTTCTCTTAAGAGTACATTCACCTCGACGACAGATGATCGGGTTTGAGAGTTGGTTTTTGGGTTCACATGGAATAATAAAATAAAATAAGTGACAACTTATTTTATCGTTGTTGAACCCACGCCATGTGGATAGTGTTGGTTAAAAGCTCCACATGGGAGTTGGTGGTGGGACCGCCACACCCTAACCTCCCATGGGAGGATAATTTGGGTGGGGACCACCCGAGCAGCATAACCTCCCACGAGAGGTTATGACATGGGGTCCACACGGGGCTTAACCCCCCAATTAATGGGAGGGGAGGAAATCTCTCAAAACTCCCCCATTAATGAGGGAGAGCCTCTTGGACTCTAACTCCCCTCTTAATGGAGGAGAATAAAACCTTCTCAAAACCTTCCCCATTTAATGGGCGGAAACTCCTTGACCCTCTCCTTGTTAATTAGATGGGGACCACCCGGGCCCCAAAACCCCCTCGAAACTCCCCAAATTAATTATGTCATCCACCCGGGCAATTAATTTGGCGGAGCCTCTCCACTTTTTTGAATTTTGAATTGTTCCATCCATCATGAACTTAATTAAGTGGGGCCCACTTAATTAATTTCCACCACCAAGAATAATAGATTATATTCTATTATTTTGGGCACGTTCTTACGCCTTTTGGTGGAGAGCTTGAGAGAACTTCATTCTCCAGCGAAGAACGCGAAGAACGCCGGCGACGCTTCTTCCTTGACCTTCTTCGACCTTCTTCCTCGGAGCCCCCCCCCCCCCTTTTCTGACATGGTGCTTCTCCGACGACCCTCCTTCCTCCCTCCTCGTCGTCAACGCACCGACGCATGAACTTGGAAGTGGAAGCGTGCGGTGAGCGACATCATCATCTTCCCCCACGACACTACTTTCGGCGATGCACTTCGAACATCATCTCATTATCAAGGTATGGGTTTTTTCTTTACGTTCGGATTTTATTTGGACGTTCTTCGATAATATCGTCCAACTGTTATCGAAATAACAGAGGGGGGTCGGACAGCACAAACACAGCCGAACATCCTCCCTTTTTATTTTTATTTTTGATGGTTATCTTCGTGGTTGGAAAATGCAAGCGACGTAGTGCCGTCGCACCGCGCGGGAAAATGAAGAATCATGGCGAAGAAGTGCGGCGCCATCGCCCCGTGCCATTGAGGCCGAACGAATCCGCGGTCGGAGTCGGGCCGCGATGAATGGGTGCGGCGCCGTCGCGCCGCGCTGGAGGACCACGAACAGAACGCAGCACGAGCGGGGCCGCGGTGGAGGGACGCGGCACCGCCACGCCGCGCCGGTCGGACCAAGGCCGCGGACTTTGGCCGCGGTGGAGCAAGGGAGGGCGGTCGGGCGGCCGGCCGACGGTGCACTGGAGGGCGGGACCAACTGGTCCTGCGATGAGCTGGCCGACCATTACGGACGGCCAAAATCTAGAAAAACAGGGGCTTTGACCCCCGGTCAAAGCGGCAGGGCAGACCCCCGCGGGTCTGCCACCTGGTCTGAAGGGGTGGAGGTTCCCCCCTTCCGCGCACGCCGCGGCACCCGTGCCGGCCTGGACCGGCCGCACCGGCGGGACCGGCCGCACCGGGCCGGGCCGGCGGGGCTAGGCCGGGGTGCGCCCTAGTGGACCGGACTCGGACCCGGGTCAGGTCGACCCGGTTCGGGCCGACCCAGGGGGGGTTGGGCCGGGCTGGGTCGGGCCCATACCCCCCATTTTCAGATCACTTCGGGTCTTTTGCCCATATCTTGTTCTATGGACCTCCTATCGATGCGTCGTATGTTGTGATGTGATCCTTGGATGGAGGCGGTCGTTTCGTTATATTACACTCTAGGTTTCGAAGAACTTTGGGTATGTACGGGTTGGTTCGAACCCGAAACCAACCGGGCCCTCGGAGCGGAAACACTTATAACTTGAGCTCCGGATGTCCGATTGACGTGTTGTCGACTTTTTTGGATTTATCTTAGTGAGATGGACTTTTTGGCTTACTTATCTCAAGGTTTGGATGCAGTTGGAGTGCGGTTGGGTTGGTTTTGACTTAAAATCCAACAAGGTCCCTGGAACGAAAAAGCCAATGACTCTCAGACCGGGCGTCCGATTGACGCGCCTTCTGTCACGTTGAGTTCCTCTTGTTGAGATGAAACTTTTGGCATACTTCATGTGAGTTTTGGACGCAGTTTGATAGTGGCCAGGTTGGATTGAACCCGAAATCCAACCGGAAACCCTGGAACGGAAAAGCTGATAACATTCAGACCAGACATCCATTTGACGAACTGTCAGCAGCGTTGGTGATCACATTGAGAAACGGTCCCTATGAGTAATCCCTATGTGAGTTCGGGGTATAGTTGAGCTACGTCCGGGTTGGTTCGCACACGAAACCAACCGGGCCCTTGGGACGAAAAGGCTAATAACTCACAGATCGGGTGTCCGATTGACGCGCCGTCTATTGCATTGGGACCCCTATGACGAGGAAGTCCTTTGAGATACTTCTTTGTGGGATTTTGTGATACTTGGAGTATCGACCTGTAGCTCGTGGAGCGGACCCTCCATGAGATGAGCGTATGGAGTACGAAGACCGTGTAGCTAGCTGAGACCTGATGACTGCTTGACTGACTCGACATGGAGTGAGTCGACTAGCCCAGTGGATAGAGCACTATTGGGTTTGGGTGCAGACCCACGACGGACGGAGCGCCTGGTAGAAGGCCGTAGACCCGCCGTACTCAACAGAAGGAGTACCTCTACAGGCTATTAGGTGGGGGGGACACTACTGTGTTTGGGTGGTAGACCCCGGCAGGAAGCACTAATGTGTTTGGGTGGCTGACCCGTGGTACTAAACAGGAGGAGGACCTCAATAGTCTTAGGTTAGAGAGCATTAACTTGGAGTCATGGCAGGATCACTGTACTCGTCAGAGACGGGGCTCTTCAGCAGTTACGGTTTCGATAATGAAAATCCTTGTTTGAGCTGAGTCTATGACCTTTGTGTTTACCTCATGATTGAGATGGGTCACATGATAACTTAGGTATATGTATGGGCATATAACTGGGTAGTTTTTATCCATTGATTTCATAACCTTTGTGTTTCCTCATGATTGAGATGGGTTACTTGATAACTTAGGTATAAGTATGGGCTTATACTTAAGCAAGGGTTATCTATTAAGATCCTTATTTATGGTTATCTTTGTTGAATTTAGTGATACCTTGAGGCTCTCAGGGTCCCTACTGAGTATCTTTATACTCACCCCTACACGGGCTATGCCCGCACCTTGTTTTGTTGGTTATAGATGATGGTCAGTGCTGATAGAGACCGAGTGTTCGAGGAATGGATGGTACCCAGATGTGGACCTCATGACGAGTCAGTATCCAAAGGTGGACTTCATGACAAGACGATACTTGGAGGAGGTTGACGGGAGAGAGAGTTATGGAGGCTATCTGTACCTACCCTTCAGGTAGGATCCATGGTGGACGATCCAGGAGATGCGCTATCTGTACCTACCCTTCAGGTAGGATTCGAGGTGGAAGACCTAGGAGCTGCTTCTATTCTTCCAACTGCTTGTCTTTCTGTTGTACTTTTATTCAGTTGTAGATGTACTTTCAATTGGGTATGTATTCTAGCCCATTTACTTTTCAACACTTCCTTTTGTACTTAGTGTATTACTTCCTCTTGTACTCTGTGGTGTTTTGTTTACTTTAATAAAGGTAATGCCTTCCCAGTTTTCAGGATTTACGTATTTGGTGCTAGTCTCCAGCCCCTGGCCTATGGAATGTGGGTTTGGGGTAGTCACGGCAGGGGCCCCGAGAATGGGTCATGAAAAATTGGTATCAAAGGAGTCGATTCTACCGTAGAACTTATAACTCTGATATTTACTTTCTATGAAGCAATAGTGTTAAGGGTACCGAGTGTGGTCTTCAGTTCAGGGAGTCCAGTGCTGGTGCGGCGGCCGACGTATCTGTACACCAGGACCTTGACTTCTGATTTCTGACTTTGTGCACGAAAACACTGATTGCGTGTGTGTTTTCAAAGGTTTTCCCTTAAAACAGCTCAAACCAGGTCAGCTCAGCAGGTATAAACCGTTTGCCCGTGTCACATATGTTTCTTTCAGGATGCCTTTCCATGGATGACCAGCTTGAGCCTAGAGGGATGTACGTACTGACAGCCTGCCGAGCGACGAGGCTTCGATACAGGGCCCTCTTTCAGTTGAGGCACCATCGGAGGCACCAACGGTAGTACCACCCATTGGGCCACCAAAAACACCGGCCCTAGCAGCAGAGAGTTCACGTCGCTTGAGCGCACTTCACGAGTTCTAGCGCTAGAGGCCACGTAGGTTCCGGGGAGAGATGGTCCCACAGGCGGCTGAAAATTGGCTGGAGGCTGTGGTGAGAGTTTTAAGGATAGTGGGTACTCCAGCAGACTTCATGGTGATCTTTTCTGCCATCCTCCTTCAGGCAGAAGGTGAGAGATGGTGGAGCCACTTGTTCCAGTTTTGCGACGGTATGACCTTCACCTGGGGAGACTTCGAGACCTTCTTCAGGGTGGAGTTTGTACCAGTAGCTCTACACCCCGAGCATGTTCAGGAGCTGCTGCCTTTGTCGTAGGATTTTTGATCAGTAGCCGAGTCATCTGTGGGAAGTAGACAGATGATGCAGAGGTCCAAGAGAAACATATCCAGCTATACAAGGAGCAGTAAGTGTTATGAATGCGGCAGGAAGCGTCACTTGGCACGTGACTGTCCGACTCCCTGCACAGTTGATCCGCAGGCATTGGAGGAGCCACCGAGGTAGAAGCAGCGGCGAGTGCTTGAGCAACAGCCGAGTAGTGGACAAGGTAGTAGAGCTCCGGAAGCAGGTGGATAGGAGCGTAACTAGTGGATTACTTTTGTTCTTGGTACATCTAGTTCCATGTTGATTTTGTATTTGTGTCTTGTACTATGAGCTGCAGTAATAAAAATACACTTATCCTTGTGATGTTTTCTTTCCTATCCATTTGTTCAGTTGATATTGAGAGGTCCCGGTTAAAACTGTTGACTTGACCCTCACTTTCGAGATTTCTACTCGAGGAGACCCAGTGACCTCACACTGATGCCGACAGTGTGACTCGACCTTTGGAGGCGAGAGTGACGGTTGGATCTCTTGGTGGTAACGTCGATGCCTTACGACGCCATCCATGGCATGCATGCATCATTCATGTCAGGATTGGCTATATTAGGCAATGTGCATGGTTCATCCAGGGTATTAGACTGAGTTTCTCTTTTCGGAAAAGGATAAATCTTTGCAGCTCTTACAGATCGTAGGCAAAGAAGGTGCAAATCATCCAGGAGTGGATGAAGACTACACAATGCAGTAAGAAATAGGAAACTGGCGCTAGTCATAGAGACTCGGGCGTGTTAAATGTTTCAAGAAGAGGAAGCATTAATGAGAGATGAGTCTGTGAAGTAGCAGATGTGGAGGAAAAGTTAGGAGAGTAGCATGAGGTGGTGTACATTTAAACATGCTACAACCACCCACCTTAGTTGTCCCCACCAGGCTCAGGGAGCTGGAGAGCAGGGGAAGAGTGCAGCTGCATGCAGTCAAGGATTGTGAACCAATGTCTCTAAAAATGATTTAAGGGACAGTCTGTGTCCACTACTAGCTTCCGTAGTAACAGATATTTATATGAATCATTCCTTCCTTCCACGAATATTGTCCCAGACCTAGAGTTTCCGGTAAGCCGTAGACTTGACCCTGGCGTCTGGAGATACCTTGGGAGGAGAATAGATAATCACACTTACACCGACAGTGTGGTATGACCCAAGAGGTGAGATTTTCGGTTGGAATCTCTTGGTGGCAGCGTCGAGGCCTTACGATGTTGGTCTCGGTATGGATTGGATTCACAATTCATGCTCAAATTGACTTCATTAGGCAAAAAGGTTGTGGTTTAACAACAATGTCAGGATGGGTTTTCCTTGGTTGGTGAAAAGGAAACCCCAGGAAGCACAGTATAAACTCATGCATAGGAGGGTGCCGCTGATCACTCTTGAGTCGGTTGACCTTACCCTAAAAACAACAGGAGTTTTGAGTTTCAGTTCTGAATAAGAATTGGAGACCTCTAGAGTTCGAGGATGACGATCACGTCCTTATACGAGTATCACCTCGACGAGGTTTACAGAGATGTGTCCAAGGTGGCAAGTTATCTCCGAGGTTCAACGGACCTTTTCAGGTCCTCAGTAGGGTAAGCGAGGTGGCTTACCGTTTGACCCATCTGCTTCAGTTGCACTAGATGCACGACGACTTCCATGTATCTCAGCTGAGGAGATACGAGCACGACCCTTCGCATATCATCGACCATGATGAGCTAGACGTTGGAGATGGGGTGACTTTTTAGGGGTTCCAGTAGTGGTTGAGGATTGACAATAGCGGGTCCTACGAATACAGTCGATTCCTCTTGTGCGCTTTCGTAGGCAGCACGTGAACCTTCAGGTGAGCACAAGGGAGAGGAATGCTCAGATGCATGCTCAGTACAGCTTTTGTATCCATAGTTCGTGTTAATGCTTTACGGGGACGTAAATCCCTGAGGTGGGAGTAATATAAAGACCAGGAAATTTCAAGGATTTTTTTTCTTAATTTCTTTGGGATTTTACAGGAACTCAGTTTCTGACGGCGCCTGATTCTGAGGTCCGGTGTGCCCGGAATCAATTTCCGAAGTTTAGATCGGGTAAGTTCAGTGAACGAATGAGCGGGTTTTTCTAACATTCAAACCGGTGCTCGGAATCAAAATCTGAGGGCACCGATGGAATCGTAGCGCCAGTTTTCGCTTAATATGACTTTCACCTCGACGACAGATGATCGGGTTTGAAAGTTGGTTTTTGGGTTCACATGGAATAATAAAATAAAATAAGTGACAACTTATTTTATCTTTGTTGAAACCACGCCATGTGGATATTGTTGGTTAAACGCTCCACATGGGAGTTGGTGGTGGGACCTCCACACCCTAACCACCCATGGGAAGATAATTAGGATGGGGAACACCCGAGCAGCATAACCTCCCACGAGAGGTTATGACATAGGGTCCACACGAGGCTTAACCCCCCAATTAATGGGAGGGGAGGAAATATCTCAAAACTCCCCCATTAATGAGGGAGAGCCTCTTGAACTCTAACTCCCCTCTTAATGGAGGAGAATAAAAACTCCTCAAAACCTCCCCCATTTAATTGGAGGAAACTCCTTGACCCTCTCCTTTTTAATTAGGTGGGGACCACCCGGGCCCCTAAACCCCCTCGAAACTCCCCAAATTAATTATGTCATCCACTTGGGAAATTAATTTTCCAGAGCCTCTCCACTTTTTGAATTTTGAATTGTGCCAACCATCGTGAACTTAATAAAGTGGGGCCCACTTAATTAATTTTCGCCACCGAGAATAATAGATTATATTCTATTATTTTGGGCACGTTCTTGTGCCTTTTTGATAAGAGCTTGAGAGAAATTCTTTCTCCAGCGAAAAATGCGAAGAACACCGGCGACACTTCTTCCCTGACCTTCTTCGACCTTCTTCCTCGGACCCCCCCTTCCTGACGTGGTGCTTCTCCGACGACCCTCCTTCCTCCCTCCTCGTAGTCAACGCACCGACGCCCGAACTCGGAAGTGGAAACATGCAGTGAGCGACGTCATCATCTTCCCATGCGATGCCACTTTCCGCGACACACTTCGAACATCATCTCATTATCAATGTAGGGGTTTTGTCTTTACGTTTGGATTTTATTTGGACGTTCTTCGATAATATCAGCCAAATTTTATAAAAATAACGGAGGGGGGTCGGACCGCACAAACACGGTCGAACCTCCTCTCCATTTTTTTATTTTTGATGGTTATCCTCGTGGATTGAAATGGAAGCGACACGGTTCCGTCACACCACGCGGGAATATGAAGAATCACGGCAAAGAAGCGTGACGCCATCGTGCTGCACCATTGAGGCTGAACGAACCCGCGATCGGAGTCGGGCCGTGGGGAAGGGGCGCGGCGCCGTCGCACCGCGCTGGAGGACCATGAAGAGACTGCGACCGAAGCGGGGCCACGATGGAGGGGCGCAACGCCATCATGCCGCGCCGGTCGGACCAAGGCTGCGACGGAGCAAGGGAGGGAGGTCGGGCCGCCGGCCGCCGGTGCGCTGGAGGGCGGGACCAACCGGTCCCGCAGCGAGATGGCCGACCATTACGGTCGACCAAAATCTCGAAAAACTGGGGGTTTGACCCCTGGTCAAAGAGGTAGGGCGGACCCCCACAGGCCCGCTTCCTGGTCTGAAGGGGTGGCGGTTCCCCCCTTCTGCGTTCATGCGGCGCGAGCGGCGCCCGTGCCGGCCGGGACCGGCCGCACCGGGCCGGGCCACGCCAGCCGGGCCGGGCTGCACCCTAGTGGGCCGGACTCGGACCCGGGTCATGTCGACTCGATTCGGGCCGACCCAGGGGGGTTGGGCCGGGCTGGGCCAGGCCCAGACACCCATTTTCGGATCACATCGGGTATTTTGCCCATATCATGGTCTACATACCTCCGATCGACAAGTCGTCAGTTGCGATAAGATCCTTGGATCGAGACGGTCGTTTCGGTATATTACAGTCATGGTTTCGGAGAACTTTGTGTATGGCCGGGTTGGTTCGAACCCGAAACCAACCGGGGCCTCAGAGCGGAAACACTTATAACTTGAGCTCCGGACGTCCGATTGACGTGCTGTCGACTTTGTTGGATTTCTCTTAGTGAGACAGGCTTTTTGGTTTAATCCGCTCGAGGTTTGGATGCAGTCGGAGTGCGGTCGGGTTGGTTTTGACTTAAAATCCAACCGGGCCCCTGGAACAAAAAAGTCAATAACTCTCAGACCAGGCGTTCGATTGACGCTTCGTCTGTCACGTTGAGTTCCTCTTGTCGAGACAGAACTTTTGACATACTTCGCCTGAGTTTTGGACGCAGTTGGATAGTGGCCGGGTTGGATTGAACCTGAAATCCAACTGGGCCCCTGGAACAGAAAATCTGATAACTTACAGACCGAACATCCGTTTGGAAAACCGTTAGTGGCATTGGAGATCACGTTGAGAAACGGTCCCTATGAGTATACCCTATGAGAGTTCAGGGTACAGTTGCGATACAGCCGGGTTGGTTTGCACACGAAACCAACCACTCCCCTGGGAAGAAAAGGCTAATAACTCACAGACCGGGCGCCCGATTAACACGCCGTCTGTTGCGTTGAGACCCCTATGACGAGGCGGTACTTTGATATACTTCTTCATGGGACTTTGTGATACTTGGAGTATAAACCTGTAGCTCGCGGAGTGGACCCTCCTGGAGATGATCGTACGGAGTACGGAGACCGTGTAGCTTGCTGAGACCTGAGGACTGCTTGACTGACTCGACTTAGATTGAGTCGACTAGCCTAGTGGACGGAGCACTACTATGTTTGGGTGCAGACCCACAGCTGACGGAGTGCCTGGTAGCAGGCCACAAACCCTTGGTACTCAACAGAAGGAGTACCTCTGTAGGCTATTAGGGTGGGGGGGTGCACTAATGTGTTTGGGTGGCAGACCCCGGTGGGAAGCACTACTGTGTTTGGGTGGCTGACACGTGGTACTCGATAGAAGGAGTAACTCACCTGTCTTAGGTTAGAGAGCATTACCACGGAGTTGTGACAGGATCACTGTACTCGTCAGAGACGGGGCTCTTCAGCAGTTACGGTTTCGGTAATGAAAATCCCGATTTGAGTTGAGTCTATGACCTTTGTGTTTACCTCATGATTGAGATGAGTCACTTGATAACTTAGGTATATGTATGGGCATATACCTGGGTAGTGGTTATCCATTGATTTCATATCCTTTGTGTTTCCTCATGATTGAGAAGGGTTACTTGATAACTTAGGTATAAGTATGGGATTATACCTAAGAAAGGGTTCTCTATTGAGATCTTTCTTTGTGGTTATCCTTGTTGAATTTAGTGAGACCGTGATGGTCTCGGGGTCCCTACTGAGTATCGTTATACTCACCCCTGCACGGGCTATGCCCGCACCATGTTGTGTTGGTTGCAGACGATGGGCAGCGCTGACAGAGGCCGAGTGTTCGAGGACTGGACGGTACCCGGAGGTGGACCTCACGACGAGTCAGTATCCAGAGGTGGACTTAATGACGAGATGATACTCGGAAGAGGTTGATGGGTGAGAGCGTTGTGGAGGCTATCTGTACCTACCCTTCAGGTAGGATCCTTGGTGGACGATCCAGGAGCTGCGCTATCTGTACCTACCCTTTAGGTAGGATCCGAGGTGGATGACCTAGGAGCTGCTTCTATTCTTCCAGTTTCCTGTCTTTCTGTTGTACTTTCGTTCATTTGTAGATGTACTTTCGATTGGGTTTGTATTCTGGCCCATTTACTTTTCAGCACTTCCTTTTGTACTTAGTGTATTACATCCGCTTGTAGTCTGTGGTGTTTTGTTTACTTTTATAAAGGCAATGCCTTCCCAGTTATCAGGATTTTCGCCTTTGGTGCTAGTCGCCAGCACCTGGCCTATGGAAGGTGGGCTTTGGGTAGTCACGGAATGGGCCCCGAGGATGGGTCGTGATAGAATTGATAATGATGAACTATGAGCTTCATCCAATTGATCCTTATTAAATTATGATATTAATTAGACACATATCAGGTTTTTGAATCTTATCATTCCATCACAAACATGGTTGAACTCTAAAAAATTTCTCACCTTCTCTACACTTCCACATCATCCTTTTTCACCTCTATAATCTTCATATGGTTTAATGGCTGAGCATTCAAATGGGAAAGAAATGATTTACCCCGATTCTCCCTGATTTCAAGGTTTATCTTCAAAAAATTCCATAAATATTTCTGCTCTTTAAATCCACATCTTGGACAAACTAACATGGACTTTCTGACTCATATCATCATCAACCTTGTTTTCCCTCCTAGCATTCATTTTATTGAGTAGTTTTATGCATTAATCAACTCCAAACGTCTCCTTTGTCATGTATTTAACTCATTATATTTGGATATATAATTAACTATTTAAGGATGAGTATATATATATTTCATATTTTTTACAATAAAGATAATTCCATCACCTTTTCAATGAAAACATTACTACTCCCAACTCCATATGAGGAGTCAGGCAATTTTTCACATGAATTTTCAATTGTATCATGACATAATATATCACTATATTATTCCACATGAGAATGCATCCTAGACCCTTTTCTGATACATCCATAATGGTCACATTACCTTATCCATTATCATGAATTGTTATCATATTTATCTTGTAAATCCACCATTTAAGATCCTTGAATATATATTCACATACAATTATCTAATGGAACTTCCCCCCACCATGATTCAACCTAGTTATTTTATTTGATTTTCATGATATATCCCTCAAGAATAAATATTAGTATCCAACCAACCTGGGTAAAATAAGGATCTTGATTATCATGGTCATTGTAATCCATATCACAATGATTTCATCTTTTAATGATCCACAAATATTCCATCACTTAAGATTATTTGACCGATGAATGAATCTATTTGTATCTAGAATTCAGACATACCAAATTAGGTATAAAACTCCTGTTTCTTCAGGGTTCTCAACATAATAATCAATTTATCCTCATTATTTTCACTTGTCTGAGAACATATAACCATTTCATCTATATAGAATACTCAAAACAGAGTTAGGTAATCTCTAAATATACCATTCATTAAATCTATAAACACAGTAATGGAATTTCAAAGACCAAATGACATCACAATAAATTCATAATGGCCACACCTCATATAATAGGTTTTCATGGGTATATCAATCTTGTTGATAATCAATTCATGATATCCACAAGGAAGGTCAATATTGAATAAGTACTGATATCCACATAGTTTATCAACAAATTTATCAATATAGGCATTGGATAAAATTTATTTCTATTAATATTTTTATGTTCTTGATAATCAATGAAAATATGAAATATTCAGAACTAATTATTCAATAATATATTAGGATCCCCACAAGGTGTCACACATAGTTATATTAATACCTTATCAATATTATCTTGGTGTTTCTATTCAATTATTGGAACTAACTTAGGCCATTCTATATAGATTCTTAAAAATAGGTATAACACCCGGTGTGAAATGTATTGAAAACACAATTTCATGTTTTAAGGGATGACTGTGAAATCATTGAGAAATTGTTTTCTTAGAGTTCTAAACAATTGTATAAATGATTATTTTTTATCCCTAAAACAATTTAGATAAATATATCTTATGAAAACGTAGTAAGACCTATACAATATAATTAACTTCTGTTGGATGTTTATATTCATCCTCATAACCAAATATGATCACAGGTTGATTCTTAATATCAACTGATTCATCCCATCCTAAAAAATTGATATAGGCTCCATATATAGATAGTATATACATGATTGAAATCATATCAAAATCAAGTACAATGAGAATTATTATATGTCTAGGGTTCAAATTTCAAACAAATCATTAGAGAGGAGCTGTAGAAATGGGATTCTAGAATCGTATCATTAACATTTGTTACTAATAAATTAATATCTATTCAATATGGTTGTGATTTTATACCCTGAAAATCGTATTCAGGTTTAAACAAGTGGTTATATCCACACTCAAATTTAAAATTGGTAGTTCAAGAGTCGATGGTAAGTATACCATTCATAGTTTCATTATCATAACCCACTTCCGCAGCTATGATCACATGAACATTCCCTTTTTATCTTTTCAAAAGAGGATGTGGATGTTGATTTTCATCATTAACCCTCTACTTCATGCACATATATCTTTAATTTATATCTTCCATTCAATTATTTCATTAGAGTGTTAGTGGAACATTCAGTAGAAATATTTCATTATTCCTTTAATTGACTGGCCTATACAAATTGCTTCAACTATATTTTTTTACCATGACATTAGTTTGAATGGATAACAATTTTATCAAATCCCATATGAAAATTTCCTCTCTGCCTCATTCCACACATCTAATATAATGGGTGACTAATTTTATTTCCTCTATTAATTTTATTAATATAATTTAGGAAACCTTAAATATTTTTCATTTTCAACAACAATATGAGAACAATAAGAGTCCCCAATTTCTATTTCCATCTCAATAGAACATTTATATACTTCTTTAGATCTATTAATAACTCTTATATTTAAGGCCTTTTAGGGGATTTCATTCCACCCATTTGATAATTAGTCCATTTTCCTTTTATGGTTGACCATAAAATAAGAATTATACCATTTAGGTCTGGATATATTTTCCACATATTTAATAATAGATTAAACATTATTCTCTTTTAGTTATAGGAGTTACATTTCCATTTTACTGTGAAGAGTTTGGAGAAAATTATTATTGATAAATATAAATTTAAAATATTCCCATGTTAGAAGTCAATTTACTCAAATTCCCTTTTATTCATGATTATATTACTCTATTGATCAACATCAACATCCAACTAATAAATAATGGAAATAACATTATCATTGTCTAATAATTTGAGAAAAAGTAACATCTTTTATATTGAATTGATCCATTTCTTAGAAAAAATTAGATTCAATTAACAATTGATGGTAGTTTTAGGTTGATTCATAAATGATTCAATAGTGAGTTGTTCTGTTTTATGTCAATTTGGAATGATACTATTATTAATGTCACAATACATAGATTGAGAGAGGTGGGTGATAGTAGCCCAAAAATTTCTTATCCTAATAACTGTTTCACTTAGTTTTACATGAGAACCATCATTTACTTTCCTATCTAATTCGAAGTTAACATGATTTGTCCAAGGTCCATCCATTATAAATACAAAAATGTATAATATGAAGAAACATAATCATACTAAGTAATCATATATTCATGAAAATTTATTTATTGAATTCAAAACTCATGACACTATCTTTTAAATCAAGGACTGCATAGCTTTAACCTAGGTTATTCATGGTCATAATAAATTAATACCCTTCATAATTTTTCATAAATACAATGTGAATAAACATAACAATATCCATTAGGTGTTTCTAGTGAGGTGTGATGTCCTAAACCCACACATTGTGCACTGGTGATGATGAAATTTGTTCTTCAGCCACATCCACATCGTACAATCTATACATGGATTTATTTTCTTATAAAACCCCAGAATCACTACTTTAACAAATCTTTAGTATGTGATCCTATAAATAAATAGATACCCATGGTTTTATCTAATCTTCTGTAATCCAAATCACAAAAAATAAATAAACCCTTATCTAATATCCAATTAGGGGACCCAATAGAAAGATACATAAACATTAAATCGTTTAAGATGAGTATTCAATATATCACACAATAGTAAAACTACGATGAATGTAAAGGTTTAGATATTTTGAGACTAGATGCATACTAAAATTATTTAATAAAAGATATTCAATATTTCCCTTAAGGTTCTTCTCTCATTGAATCCTTACAAAAAATTGAATATTTAATACCTTTCCTAATAACCTAATGAAGAAGGAAAAATATGAAATGGTTTTCTCAAATAATCCTTTAGGGAAAACATACAACATATCAATCAATGATCATGGGTGATAATAAGTATAATGGTATTAGAACATGACCTCAACTTAAGAAAATCACTCCCAATCTGTTAAATATATTTCATCATGAATCCTGAAATTAGATATTATCAATAAAAAGATAGAATAATTTATTATTGGATATAGTACCTTACTGAACTATGATTTCCCCATTACATCCCATAATATATAATATTATATCCATATTTACCCAATAAATTTAAGTTATATAAAATTATAGTCCCCCACAAAATTATAAAAATAATATATATTTCTGCCATAAGAATATAAAACATTTATCGTATCATCATATGATAACCCATGGATTCGAAATGTGTTTCATATAGGTTTCATCAATTCATCATAGTGTACCCCATGTAAAAAACTAGTTTCATTACAACATAATGCATCTATGAAAAAGAACTGTGTTTTATAGAATACTACAAGAACCACTATCAATGTAATCCATCACGAGAAAGAAACATGATGATATCATAAGAACACATATCCAATGAATAATAATATTCCTTTAAGTATGTTAATATTTATTTGCATTACCTTTAAATTATCATTCAATCCATTCCTTGAAAACATGATAAAAATATATTTTTATTTTTATGACATTTAAACATAAAATTTCTAGAATATTGAGAAAATTCCATTCTATTAAAATCACCTGGTATACTATTAAAGCTAGTATAAAATAAAAAATGTTATGATGATGATAAAATCTATTCACACATTATACATTAAAATAAAAACTTATTTTGAAAATTTTCATAAAACATAATTAAGAACTTGATTGGAAAAAGTCTATTTTAAATGAATAGTTTTAAATATTTTTTTAACATAAAATTAAATGAAAATTACCTTCACAACCCCATTTCAATTATAGTTAAAAAATCTCAAAAATTAATTTTGAATGTCATAATTATTTATAAATTTTTTTGATAATGAATGGGAATATAAGGTTCACATTTTTATATAATCATTTTCTAAATTATTTTATGTACCAAAGAGATAAAATTAGAATATGACATAAAAGTTTTAGGAAATGATTTAGGAGAAGTAAATAGATCATCATTAAATGATAATATTCATAAGATTTTACATAATGAATTTTTTCATAAACTATCCAAATATGATATGATATTATATAATAAAAACATACCTTAAGTCTCATATTTCATCATAGTCATTCAAATATTGTAACACCCCAAGATTTTTTGAATTATTTTTTCGAATTAATTTATCTTTTTGATATTTTAAATTTCATGTGACGGGTGTAAATGGTTCATTATATATATATTACACCACTACACCAAACATTCCTTTCACACGCAATACCTAACTGGCTTGTGCTACCCACAATATCGAATTGGCTTGTGCAACACACAATACCGACATGGATTACACTACATGAAATTACAACGTTGCTTGTTCTACATGAAATAAGGACTTGGATTGTGCTACATGAAACAACAAATTGTCTTGTGATAGACACAATATTGACTAATCTTTCTCTATACACAATAATGACTTGGAATACAATACATGTAACATAGATATTTCTACAAAACATAATTTTATTATTATAATTGTAAAAATTTTATAATGATAAAATAGATGTTAAAACAATTTATATTAACAGTAAAAAATACTTTACCTATATTTTTTTAAATATTTTATATAAATAAAACATATTGATAATGAAAGATAATATTTTTAGAATAGTCATTTATGTTTCAAAATATTTTTTTCTTGAACGAACCTCTTTTAAAAATAAAATAAATTATAGAAAAAAATGTAATTGAATTGGTGAAATAAAAATCATATTTTAATTTATAATACCAAAATTATCTTAGTGTTATTTTTTGGTATTTTTCTAAGAAACTTCAATTTTTTATATGTAGTTAAAATTACTGCATTTTATATAAATACTACCATTTAGTTTAAATAATTATTAATTTTAAATTATACATTAAATATATTTTAAGGTCATATTAGATAAATTATAAATATATTAATATGATTCAGTTAATTATAATAATATTTCACTTGGTAATTGAATAAAAAACTAGGCAAACTTTTGAACATTGTTTAAACTTTGAATCCTCGTTATTTTGTCCCATCTGTGGGAAAATAATAATCATATTTTATCCCATTCAGAGAATTTAATTATAAAAACTCACATAAAGAATTATAATTAGTATAATATTAAAGGTCTTACAATATGAACATAATTTTTTTACCAAAAAAATTTGTTAAAGTGAATAAAATTAATAACATCAATTAAGGACAAAATAAGCTTAATTAGGGAATAAACCAAAATATTTGGAGATTAAAACATCTAAACACTTCTAAAAAACACATTTTATGTCCATTATTAGTCTATAAAGCTCACATTCGTATTTTAGGGTTTTTTTGTATTACTTTGTTTTTGGTATGATCATTTGTACACCTAACTTGGTTATAAAAATTCAAAGGGAGTCCTTTTACTTCACTATAAAAGGAAACAACCTCCCCCACTTCTCAAAACCTATAAAACACTAAATTTAATACGAATATATTACCAATACACTTCTCAAAATTACTACCATCATCATATAATCCTTTCCTTGGGAATAAGGTAATCCTTTGAAGCCTTTTGTCACAAACCATAAAGGGTTACCTGATTAAGAAGTAACATATTCTCTCACGTCCTTTCTGTAATTTTTTTATACACCCCTAAAATCTTTTTATTATATGATTATATAAAAAACCAGTATCCTCAATGTAATATTATATTTTTATGTAAAGGTTTCAACCTACACTTACACACACCACTATCTAATGGGTTACGAACATACTGTTTCTCTGTACGGTGAACTACTTCCTAAAGAAATGATTATTGTTAATTTTTCATTTCCACCTACCATGGTGTCCATTATGATGGAAAAAATAGTTATATATGTAATTTATTAAATTTAATATGTCTTTAATATTCATTATTCCTTTTGACAACACAAATCCTTTTGTATTCGATTTTGTGTTAATACGATAATTTTATATGAGGAAGTGTGGACTGTCACCCCCTCAAAGAAATTTGATTCATTCATACAAAACATGGATAGTATTATAGATTATTTTAGTGAATATATATTATATCTTAAATCTAAATTATTAATTATATATATTTATTTTAATTCATCCATTATTTCAACTGGACAATTAAACTGTAATCGTTTCCATGCGTACTTACGGCCTACAGTCTCCATGAATGTTGTATTCCATTTCATACATATATATTATATATATTATTATAATAAAAATATAATGTTTATAAATTATACATATATCATAGATTATGTTATTAAAATCATGATACAAGTATAATGATCAAATATTTAACAAATTAAGACACATGCAATGAATAAAGTTAATATTAACTGAATTGAAGCTTTAACAAAGGATTGATAAAAAGTGGTTAATATAAGGTCATAATAAAACCATATATTGTATCATGTATTATAATATAAGTTCCTTAATTATTTAAAATATATTTATATTTATTATATAGGAAGCGTGTATGAGTACGAAGGGAGTCAAGACACAAGGTAATGTGATTTCATCTCAATTTTTATTTTCGTGACATACATGTTATTTTGAACACTAATTAATTTTGTGTGGTGTATGTAATTACCTTGATTGTATTATATATAACTTATAATTAAATTTATGGGTATTCAAATATCCATTTTATTTTCATTATTTCATAGGGTTGATGTATCAAAATTTACAAAATTTGTAAAATAGTTGTGTCTCGATTTTCCTTCTTTGAGACTCGTGTTTTTTTATGAAACTAAATTCTTTTAAGTGGGGTGTATAATTCTATTTTACATGTTATATCATGAATTATATTCCTTTGATCATATTTTTATCTTCCATTATGTTTCCATTTCTTTCATGGAGAGTAGGATCACATGTTTCTATGTTATAAGAGTGTATTGAGAATATCTCATTGATTTTTCAGATTGTTAATGATTATGAATAATTTGATTAAATATTATGACCCATATAACATGAAAATTAATTATCCAATTTTTTTAGGGTATATGGTGACATTAATTGGTCACCCGATACATGCCCCCAAAGGATTTATTATGTTAAAAAGGTTATATAGTTTTTTCACGAGGTGTAAATAAATTACACCAACACAATGAAAAAAAGAAAGAAACATGATAATAAAACAGAAATAACTCACCCAATAACCAGAAGACTCATATAGCCATCATGAGATCCATTAAAAAATAGGACTAAACCAAACCAATGTAGTCCAGGAGATACTGTATTCAGACTGTACCAGTGTGAAGACAGAAGCAGACTTCATCTTGAAAATCTCATCATAGCAGTCCAATCACATCTGCATAAAAATGATAAAAAAAATTCCAACATAGCACCATGATGTATAACAATATCCAGAAATCACACAACATGTTTTTCAGAAATCAGAGCATCCATAAATAAGGCATAACCAAGAGGAAACAGACAGTAAACCCATCAAGAACAGAGAAGATAAACTGATAAATAATCAGAGTTGTTCAGAAGAAATGCAGTCCAACTGAAACCTGTGAAGGAAAATCCAACCATCCAAACAAAATCTGGGTAGAACAAGGTATCATCTAACATGATACATAATAGTCGTCTAGATAATCACAAAAAATACAAGCATAAACTAAACAGTAGAAGGAATAAGTCATGAAGAGCAGAACAAACTGCATTCCAGAGCTACATTTCAGAAAAGTCTCAGAGGACAGCAGAATAAAACACAACATATGCATTAGAAGCAACATTCCCCACTGACCTTCATCCAAAACATTCAAATAAATCATGAAAAAAAATCAATGACATGGTATGTCCTTAAAATCGATGTTTTGATATTTCTAAATTTCCATAGCCACTCTAATAAACATCCTCTTTCTAATATCAAGATAAGAATCAGGAGTCATTTCACCATTTTTGTATTTTTGAAAGGTAGTTGTGTCATTTTACACAAACCAGGAGTCAAGTTCTATTGATAAATTCATCTCCTCTTCATAATAATAGGCATCATGATATGTTGAATCATTTTCATCATAATTACTTGATGAAGTATGTAAATCAGAACAATCAGAAGATTGTGAGGATTCAGGCAGTGGTTCAATAGGGACAGGCTGTGGAGGAACCTCAAAATCAGTAATTTTGGTAGATAATGATCTTCTGATAATAGTTATTTCATTATTGATGTTGTCTCTATGTTTCCTAGTTTTCCTGGGATTTGGAGTGAAGAAACCATCATAGTCAACAATGGCTTTTTTCCCATTCCGATCATTGGATGAAAATCCTCCTCCACTTGAGAGATCTTGTCAACATCCTTTTAAAAAGAATCATCCGCTTCCAGCTATAAAACCTCATTAGTCTCATGCCCAACTTTGTTAATAACATGACCCTTAGGTATGGAGACCTCCCCCATGGTATGAGGGATGAAGTTTTCACAGGGATGAACCAGTTGAAGGTTTGGGTTATTCTTAGAGATCGAGGTGAAATTATTTTTTGTGGGGATGCCCATCTGGTCAGTAGTTAACACTTCTGGAGAAGTATTTTAACCCACATTGATTTGAAATGTGGCCGTGGGAGAGGTGGATTTATTTCAACCCCATATATTTTATTATAATGGCCAATTTTAAAGCATTTATTACAAAAATTTAGAACATTCTCAAACACTACCTTCTGTAAAATCCTTACTCCCCATTTTTCATCCAAAATCTAGAGGGCATTTCAGGAGAAATATCAATTTCTGTGCATATCCTCACAACCGAGGGGCATTTCAAGTTTAGTGTAGCATTATCGAATTTTAGAGGCTAACAAAATAGCCGCAAAATATAGAAAATGCATTCTGTTTAAATAGGTGCAAAGGCAGACCCGTGAATCCAATCCAAACAGGGACAATGAGGGTTTAGCATCAAAATCAGGAGACCATTTGAATATTTTCTTGAAAGAACCCCCAAAATACCAGTAACCTCAGGTCCAAAATCTATATTAGTCATTATGAAAATATTTTTATAAAATATTTTAAATTTAACAGTTTTTAAAAATGTTTTTAATCACCTTTTATATGATTCAAGGAAAATTGTTTTCAAAAAAATTACCACGATTATTTTATATGTTTTCAAGGAAAGTGGTTTTCGAAAGTTTATCAATTTATTTATAAATTTTCAAGGGAAAGTGTTTTAAAAATATTTTAAAGCCTTATTTGTATGTTATAAAATTATTTTCAATGTAAATGTTTTTCAAATGGTTTTATGTTATAAAGTGAGTTATTCTAAAGAAGCATGAATATTTTCCTAAATAAATGTTTCCAAAATATCCTTCTAATTCATTTTCCTTATAAGATGACATCTGTTGATTTTAGTCATGCCCTTATAAGAAATCATCCAACAATTCCATCCATATCCTTTATTTAATGTTTATGTTTTGATGGAATGTCACATATGAAACATATTTTTATTCCACATGTTATGTGCTTATCAAATGTGCTTATTTTCACAAGTTACACTTTGATGAAATGAAACCAATATATTTTCCATCGGTTATGATGTGAGGACGTATTAATGATTCTTAATTCATTTCATGTGTTATGATTTGATGTATATAAAATCCATCTATTTTTATGGGTCATGATATGATGATGTTTTATTACCTTATGGGACATGTATGAATGATTTTATTATGAAATGGGTGGTACATATATCTACCTCAAATTAATTGGGTAATAATGGATGCCTCAGGAGTATTAATTTAATGTATGAGTATGATTACATATTAAAAATGTTTTACATGGACATTGTTGTATGTCCAGAAGTTTATACATGAATCTCATTAAATGTTTATAGTTTTATGCATGAACCGGATTAAAATGTCACAATGTTATGCATGGACCTGGTTTCATTTCCATAAGTTCATGTGTGAACATGATTAAATGTTCACAGTGTTATGCATGAACTAGATTACATGTTCACAGTATTTTGCATGGACCTAGTTTCATGTCCATATGGTTATGTGTAAAACTGATTACACATTAAAAATATTATGCTTGGACCTGGTTTCTTGTCTTTAATTTTATAATGGTACCTAATTTCATGTCCTTACCAAAATGAGTGAACCTGTTTCTACTTATACATGTTCACAAAAATATAAAAAGATGAGCATGCAACAAATTCCATGTATTATTACTATGTTATTCTTTCATGACTTATGATCCTCATTCTCTTCGGATATATGAACTATGAAATGAAAATCATTATTATGATCTCTTATATGTATTGTATAATCTTAATTTTTTTTCTCATGTTCCATATACTTTTCATTCACTTTTACCTTACACATTTCCTTTATTTACCCATACTGATCATCTCTGCTCACCCATTTCTTCTATTGCCTTTCTCCAAGTTATAAAGAAAAGTTTTAGGTATAAGTACTAAAGGTAGAGGTATTTAGGGGATAAGTGGAATATATTTCACCAAGATTGAATTTTTTGTAACCATGTTCTCAAAGACACTAAACTATTACAGTCCTTAAGAATTGACTTTAGTAATGTATTAATTATTCATCTGAAATGATGTAACATCCATTTATGTAAATCCTTTGTCACTATAGATGATATAAAAGGAAAGTATTAGTCATCCTTTAGAAGCTAGGATGAAAAAACATTTGTGAGATCCCTAGGTATATTTCTAAGGATATGTCTAGGTATATCTCTAAGGATAAGTTTAAGTATAATTCAACATTTTTGAAAATTTCTGAGAAATTTGGTAAAGGATATAGTGAGTAGTTTCTTCTTGATGATCTGAACACCATGGGGCTCAAATAAAAAAATTCATTTTTATTATATCACATATTTATAAATCTATGAATCATGTTGAGTTTTTAAACAATTATAGGAGGGAACAACATTCTATTGTTTTCTTTATGACGCATCATCTACCTTCTTAATGTGGGTCATTTGTTCTACTTGTTTCGAAACACTGGATCAATTGAACTGAAAAGTTCTTATCTGTTCTCATGTGTTTGGATCATGAGAATGTAATTCTAGCTATTTATTATATAGAAGTTGAAGTAGAACAATAGTATAATCTAATCAATAATACAAGAAAAAAGGATGAAATTGAATCTATGGATTCAGATGAGTTCAATAACTTATTCTTCAGTAAGTATCTTCTTTGTGTTCATCATAGAAATATAGAAAATGAGTTTCCTTTGTTGAAGAAAAAGGATAATGAATATTTCATTACCTATTAGGATAATTTCAAAAAACTTGTGAGGTACACTTATGATATTATGATCATACCTGAATGTAATCTTGATAGCTTCATCAGTGGATTAAAAACATGTCTTATAATGGAATTGGTTGTAAGAGACATCAGTAGCTATGAATAGATTATAATTTATTCCATCAAGGTTAAAAATTAAGTCGGAGTCACAAAACCATATCATGATTTTAACAATAAGTGGAATATTTAGTTCAATGGACAATTTAAAAAACATGATGAAATGAAAATTTTTGAAACTCTTACATGCCCAAACATAGGGAAAGAGACGATTGGAGAGTTCCCAAAAAGAATAAAAATGTGTTTCAAGTGAGGTTATCCTTACCACTGAGGAAAATAATGTTGTAGTGATGAGAAGATGAAAGTCAATGAAGTGAGTGGAGATAAATCTCAATTGAATAACCCCACCAATTTATTGTTTCAAGTTCATGTATATTGGTCATTATGTGAAACAATTTACAAATAAAATGGTTAATATAGATGAGAATAAACAGAAACCGCTAAGGAGAAAGGATAAAAGGAAATCTTATGCATTCACAATGCATGAAGTGAATATTCAAAATTAGGAGATAACATATCCTCCCCTCCACTAGTTAGTATGTTAATGTTTTATATTTGTATAAATAAGACCTATGATATTATTTTTGTTCATATTTTAGTTATGTTTAATGTGATTATATCCCTCTACAAGGATTTTGAAATAATAAAATTTCAATTAATGTTCTATCGGTGCAGGGATGAACATAATTGTAAATAAAAGTTTTTATAAAAAAAGTGAATATTCATGGAAATAAGGGTCGACTTTATTTTTTAAGGGTTATAAGTTTAGAAATTTATCCAAAGTTTAATTTATTTTTACAAATAATGTTTTTGATATTAATATATTATCTACCACAATAAGACTTATGCATATTGGATAACCTATTTCAGTTGATGGTAACTAAAGATATACGGGTTATATTATCTTGGATCACATGATCTATTAGTAATTTATCCATGAAATGGTAACCACCCTTTTTGCAGAATGATTTTGAGTAGATAAAGGGACAAAAATAGAGATGTTGTCATAAAAACATGCAAGAATATATTTTCATGAAAATTTGTTAACATTGTTAGAAATAATATTGATAAAAACGTTGTCCCAGTAACTCCATTTACAATGAATTATATGGTCACTTAGTTAATCTCAAATTTATGGCTCTCTAATTGTTAACTATCTCATGTACTATTTCTCTATCACTCTCTATCAAAATTTGGTAGTTATATTTTTCTTCTATGTCTATGTTTTCACTTCAAACCTATGTTCTCATATGTGGAAAACTAGTTATATGTGACTTTGGGTAACCGTTTTTTACAAATTTTTCTTATGAGGGATGTCTTAGTATTAATTTTTTACAATGTGTGTTTGTATAAATGAAAATTTAATGTATTATACCTTTGACAACCCAGACAAATTTTGAAGGATAAATTCATTTTGGGGGGCATAAAATGTAACAACACAATATTTGGTTAATTGTTTTTTTCAGTTACTTTTTTTTGTTATATTGTTCATTTCACGTGACATTATTGATAGCTCTATATATATATATATATTAAAAAAATATGAAAATCATTCATTTCACATACAATACTAACTTGTCTTGCACTACACACAATACCGACTAGGCATGCGCCACATGGAACACCAACATGGCTTGTTCACACACAATTAAAAGTTCGATTTCACTTCTAAAAATACCAACTTCGCATGACCTACACACAATATCCTTCTGTCTTTCATTACATGAAATATCAACTAGACATGTACTACCCAAAATTCTGACGTGGCATACGTTACACACAATAGTGATGTTTCTACATTAAATCATTTTATTTTTATAATTATTTAAATGATATAATGATAACCTAGTCATTAAACATAGTTATATGAATAGAAAAAAATAATTTTCAAGTATTATTTAAAATTTTTCGGAATTTATAAAACATATTGATAATTAAAGATATGATTTTTGGTAAATTCCTTTATGTTAAATAATATACTTTTCTCGAATAAAACAATTGTAATAATAAAAATAATTTTAGACAAAAAGAGAAATTTAATTTGGAAAATGAACATCATTTATTAATTTTTAATATAGAAATAATCTTATGGTGATTTTTTTTTGATTTTTCTGAGAAACATCAATTTTGATGAATAGCTAAAATATTTGGGTTTTAGTTAATAACTACCTTTTAGTTTGAATAGTTATTAATATTAAATTATATGTTAAATTTTTTTTAAGGTCTCATTACATCAATTATAAATATATTCACACCATTATGGTATTTATAATAAATTTCAATTTTAAATTGAATATAAAAACATAACAAACTTTTGAAAAACAATCTACATTAAAATGCTGTTATTTTGTTTCATCTACATGATTGGAAATAATTTTCTTATGAACTCTTTTATGAATTGAATTTCGAATGAACAACATTAACCATTTTCATTTGTATGAAATTTAGATTCTAATAAGATCAACATAATTTTTTACCAAAAATATTAGTTAAAGTGAATAAAATTAATCACAGTGATTAAGGTCAAATTATGTTTAATTAGTGACCAAAGCTCAATATTAGGGGGCAAAATTACATATACATTTGTCTAAAACCGTTTATGGCCATTATTAGGAAACAAATATTACATTGTTTATTTATTTTCGTCTTTTATTAATTTTTATATAATAACATGCATTCACCTAACTTGTTTTCAATAATTCCTTGTGAGTCCTATTCACTCCCTAAGAAAGTATTCCACCCCTCCCACTTCATCATTCCTCTCAAATAATTTTGGTTAAGACCAGATCATTCAAATACACTTCCAAATATCCCACCCTTCCTCTGATAATCCTTCTCTTGTGAAGAAGAAAATCCAATAAATCCTTTCAGTACAAACCAAAAGGAGTAACCTGATTAAGAGGTAACATCCTATCTCATATCCTTTCTTTAATTTTTCTTATCCACACATTACACTCTCTTTTTTCTGTGTTTATATAAAAATACAGTATCCCCAATTTAATAGTATTATTTTATTCAAATATTTCTACCTATACAAACACACACCTCCATCTAATAGGTAACAGACATACCGTTTCTGGGTACTAAGAACTACTCCCTCATGAAGTGGTGATTTTTTATTTTTACATTAACACATAAAAATGTGGAAATTGTGATGAATACACTTTTATATATGTAATATATTAAATTTTTATTTTATTTCTTCTTATTTATTCCTTTTTTCAACCCATATTGTTTTACTCTCTATTTTGTGTAAATACGATAATTTTGTTTGAGGCAGTGTAGACTACTGCCCCCTCAAAGCAATATGATTATTTCATACATGCCATGGATTGTATTAAGGATGGATTTAGTTAATATATATGATATAATAATTCTATGTTATTAATTATATATATACATGTCTTTTACTTTTTTCCTTTCAATATGACAATCACACTGAAATAGGGTTCATGCATACGTACGGCCTAACGGCTCTGTGAATGATGTATTCAGTTCCATACTTATATAATATATAGATTATTTTAATGATAATATTATGTATATAAATTATATTTATATTTTTTTATACATTATTTAAATCATTATAAAATTATAAGGACCAATGATATAACAAATTAAGACACATGTTAATAATAAAGTGACTATTACCCAATTTAAATCATTAACATAGGATCGTTAACAAGAGGGTAATATTATGTTACAATAAAACCATATATGGTACTATGTATTATAATATTCATATGAAAAATAGTTAAAATAAACTAATATTTATTATACATGAATATTGTATGAATACGAAGAGATTCAATACAGAATATATGGGGATTTCATCTCAATTTTTATTTCAGTGAGATACCTGTGTACTCAACCACTCATTAATTTTGGGTGGTTTATGTAGTAACCAATTTTTTATTCTTTGTATCAAATAATTAAATTTATGGTTAATACAATATACATTTTATGATTTTTATTTCATGGGTTGTATGTATCAATAGTTACCAAATCAGTAAAATTATTATTTCATAATTTTTCGTCTTTGAGACTCGTGTTTTGTTATGAAACTAAATTATTATTCAAGGTGTATATACTTCCATTTAACCTATTATATCATTACAATTTATATATTAATTTTATTTTAAGATTCCATTCATTTTCCTTTTCTTACATTTAAAGTAGGATCCCAGGTTACCATGTTATAAAAGTGTAAAGATTCAATCTCTTCGCTTCTCATGATTTTTTATGTTTATGATCAATTGTATGAAATATCATTAACCATATATCATTTAAATTAGTTATCTTATAGTTATTTATTTTTTATTTAAATATTGGTACAATTTTGATATTCATTGGTACATAAGATAGTCATGAATGTTCTTTTTAGAAAGCATGACTTTACCCTCTCTTCTGTCAGAAATATGTGTACCCTTAAAATAGTGTTTTCTAAAAAGGGTTCCATGAATATTATTCTAATCAAATATGATCATTAAAATAAATTTTTACCCTTTTACATTTTTTTCAATGTCATCTTCTTATCTCTTTCTGAATTATCAATTTTTCTAACATTTTTCCATGTATATAGAATTTTATTTTTACCTCGTACAACATGCACAGAGTTATCCTCCTTAAATACATCAAATTTTTCTTTAAATGTTTAATTATTAATTATTATGAAATTTTTTATAATATATTTTAAAATAAATGGGTTTAAAAAAAAAATTTGATCACCTTTTAAAAGTTTCAAATAATTTTTTTCCCAATTTTTTTAAGATTATTTTATAAGTTTTCAATAAAAAAATTTTTCAAAATGTTTTAAAGTTGATTTTTTACATTTTCAAGGAAATGAGTTTTAAATATGTTTTCAAGATTTATTTCTATGTTTTCAATTTATTTTTAAAGGAAATAGTTTTCAAAATATTATATGTTTTAAAGTGTGTTTTTAGAGAATAAAGTGTATTATATTCACCAAATTGTTTCAAAATATCCATATAAGTTATTTTCCATCTAAGATGCTATCTGTTTATTTTAATCATTCCCATCTAAAAATTTATCCAAAGGATCCATTCATATCCTTTATTGAATGGTTTTGTTTTGAATCAATGATACTGATGAAATCCATTTATATTCCTTTGGTTATATTCTTTTGAAATAAGTTTATTTTGTCAAGTTATGATTTTATGAAATTAAACATACCAATTTTTCATAGGATAGGGTGTGAAGAAAATTTAATGATTCCCAATTCATTTCATGGGATAAGATTTGATGTTGATTGAAACTATCTAATTTTATGGTTCATGGTATAATGAATTTTTATTACCTTATGACACATGTATGAATGATTTTATTATGAGATGGTTGGGACCAAGATCCCCCTAAAATGAATTGGGAAATCATGGATGAATCCTGAGTATTGTCATTATGTGTGAGACATATTAGATGTTCATAATTTTATGCATGGAACTATTTTTATATCCATATGTTTATACATGAACCTGATTAAATGTTCACAATGTTATATGTGAACCAGCTTAAATATTCCCAATGTTATGCATGGACATGGTTTGATTTCCACAAGTTTATCTGTGAACCTGATTACATGTTGACAATGATATGCCTGATCCTGATTACATGTTGAAAAAGTTATTCATAGAATTGATTTCATGTCCATAAGGTTATATGTGATCCTAATTACATGTTCATAATGTTGTGTATTGAACTGGTTTCATGTTATTAAGATTTTAAAGGGTCCTGATATCATATCCTAAAAATAATGAGTGAACCTATTTCTACTTATGAATGTTTACAACATTATTAATAGACATGCATGCCATATATTCCATGTCATATTCCTATGTTATGCTTTCAGGACATAGGCTCTTTATTCTCTTATTATATGTGTCTTATGAACTGTAAATCTTTATTATGATATAATATACATTGGGTATGGCCTTGAATTGTTTTTCTAACGTTCTTTACACTTTTATTTCACATTATTCATAAACATTTTGTCTATTTACATTTATCCATCGTCTAATCTCACTCCTTTATTATGTTTCCTATCCTCCGGTGATAAATAACCATTTTAGGTAGATGTACAGAAGGTGGAGATCATTTTGGTTGATGTTGAAGATATTTCACTAGGATATAATATTTTTTTCTATGTTTCCAAAGACACTAAACTATTATGGTCCTCAGGAATGTTATTATGTAATGTAGTTTGTATTCATTTAAAATGATATAATATCAATGTATATTAAGACTCGGTCTTAATAAATATCTAATATATTAAATCTATATTTTTTATATATATTACAAACATATATTTATAGATAAATTAATATATATAATTCCATTATAAAGTTTATTTATCAATTTATTATCAATTTATTTATTTAAATTATCATTTGATTGAACAATGGTATATTTTTCTTGCATGTTTCAGTTCAATTGTTTTAATACTTATATAAGGCCCCAGACTTAAACCTTACTTAATATTGAATTAAATGAATAATTCACATTGAGGATCTTTTCAGGTTTAGAGTTTTAGAGAATTAGGACATAACTATTACATCTCAAAAGATTACAAAGTAGACACTTCTACTAAGTTTCCATAGAATAAAAAACTCTTAAAAAGAAACATATCTAGTTGCATGTTTTATGTAGCATGACTTTCCCTTGATCCCATCCTTGACCCTATTCCACATTAAGTCCAGTGAAAAGCATTTCAAAAAAACATGGGGTGAGCATAAAAAACTCAGTAAGGGATACACAAAGAATGAAAACTATTAGTTTATCAAAACAACAAGTAAACCATGTATACTTTATCAAAGTAATAATTTTCACCTTTATGAAGTAGTAAAAACTCTTCATTGAATAAAAGATCATTACTTACCCTTTTGTAACCAAAATATTACCATAAAACCCGTATAAAGAGGACATAACATATAAAGGTAATTTGGGACATAAACATACTTAAATGGAATAACCATACGGTCGACTTCCACACATATCACTTAATGGAATAGCCATACGGCCGACTTCCATACCCAATGCATTGGAGGTTATAACGTAACCACCCGTCCTGGTATTCACGGCACCACCCGTCATATGGTTTATCACGTAACCACCCGTCAAATGTCCAAGTACCATTATAAGATCACAAGACATAAAACAAATATAATGGAAAGAAAACATTTCCACACTTTGATCACAATATATCACATAAATATATTGACATAACAAATCCATTATAAAAACCATTTTCAATACCAAAATAAATAAAATAGTATATGGTATTTGTTTCATTTTAAAAAAACATTACGGCTTGTTGAGGAAGCCAAAGACCAAATAATACTCGCAGCGGCGGAAAAGGTTGTTGTCACCGCGTATGTTAAATGAAACATTCCTTTTTGTCGTTTAGTAAAACTCTTCATAGAAAAAGATTGTTTTTGTATAAAAGTAAAAGTCAAAGGGGTTTATAAACCTTATAAAAGAAAGTTGTGTATAAAACTAAATATGCCTCAATGAAAGGAGATTTGAGACGAAGTCCCTTACCTCAGGTCCGACTTGACTCGATCGTTCTTTAACGTCCTGAATAATAAACTTGAGTTAATTTCTACTCGCTTAAGAACCTTTTTCAAGTTCATTATTCCATTTATATCACTTATTTCCCTGTTAAAAACATTATGTAATCATTTAAGTTAATAATGTTTGTTTTGTCGATACTTGGTTCTTAATTCAAAAGTGGACTTCTTATAATTACATGTTGTTCGTGTGGTCAAAGGTTCATTATATACAGAATGATATTAATGATTTGGATATCGTATATATCATATATATCCAGCATATAAATATATTTATAATATTACATAATCATTTAGAGGTAAGAAATGAAACGCACCGTTCATGGAGACGGTAAGCTATACGTACACATGAACGCTACTTTCATTTCTATGTCATATTAATGGAATTAAAACTAAATGAGAGGTATGTATATTTTAATTCCAGAATTTTATTCATCATTTAGATGTATCATACATCATATATATCCATTATATACATGTACTTATAATAGTACATTACATTTGGGGATAATAAATGAAATGCACCGTTCATGGAGACGGTAAGCCGTGCGTACGCATGAATGCTACTTTCATTTATCTCTCATACTTTAATGAAAAGAAATAATAATGATATAAAGGTATATTATAATTCCAGTATAACATCATATATAATAACTTTAAAACCATCCTTCATACATCCCACATATGGGATTAACGAATCAAATCACTTTGAGGAGGCGGTAGTCCACACTTCCTAAAATGAAGATATCGCGTATACCCATAATGGAAGCCATAAATGTGTGCCATAAATGAAAATTACAGAAGCTTAAGAAAGACATAAACATATTATATATAATATATAAATATAGTGACATCTTAATGGCCACCTTTGAAGGTGTTGGAAGAATATTGAACAATCATCGTTTCGTGAGGCAGAAATTCACCATCCACGGAAACAGTATGTTCTTTAACCATTAGATGTAAGTGTGTGTAAGTGTAGCTCGAAATATTATTATTAAAACATCATAGTATATTTAAGATACTGGATTTGTTAAAAAATAAATGAATAAAAAGAGTTTAGGGGGTTATAGAAGCAAAATAAAACAAAAGAACACAAGTGAAGACATTACCTTAAAATCGGGTAACTCTCTTAGATTTGAGTTCAAAGGCTTCCTTGCGAAGACTTCTGCCCAAAGTGAGGCTTCTAAGAGTTAGATAGGGACTTGGAGAGACAAAATGGGCAGGGGTTGGCCGATACAAAGCCTTTGTAAGTGTGGGTAAAGAGGTAGAGGTGGTGTCCTTTTATAAGAGGAGAGGAGGGGCACTCTTGGAAAGTAAAGAAATGTTACTTTATTTTAAAATGCGTTTCGTATTTAAAAGCCCCCAAATTGAAATAATTCTAGTATAAAGTGATAATGGTTTGAAATACACCATTACAATAGGTTTTTGACAAGTGTATGTTATAGTTTTATCATTATCTTTTCATTTTATTTAAATCCTTTATTAATGAGGTAATCACTGCATCATCACGGTGTCATTAATAATTTAATTTATTTAAGGGATAAAAATTATAAAACAAATACTATGATGTAGGAAATCTTTTTATCTTTCTAATGACTATTTATAGTCAAAAATATGACTTGTATAACCCCATTTAAAAATTGTATTAGTAAAACAAATCAAGTTTGTGTCATTTTAATTTTAACATTAAATAAAAAGATATTAATGTCATTTTCCTACCAAAGTGGATCAATGGGGTACCCAAGTTGACCCATGTATTGTATTGGTCGGACATGACACATAAAATAAGGGTAGGGCATGTGTCAAGCTCATCTCATATTATTAAAACATTATTTTTACCTTAAACTACACTAACTACCTCTAATCGCGATTAAAAACATAAAAGTTACTATTCACCAAAAAATTATTTTAATCGCATTGAACCACATTTTACTTCTTAATGAAAACCATATATGTCGGATTTTTGAAATTCAAAACACAGAGGTGGTTAAAGTTCATTTAAATGAAAATTCAGTTTTTATAAGTACCACTTAGTGGTTTCACTATTCATCAAAAATTGAAGTTTTTCAGAAAAATACCAAAACTTCACCCTAAGCTAAATTTGATATTCTGAATTCAAAAATGGAGTCCATTTTAAAAAATTCAAAACATATAAGTTTCATTAATTAATTTAATAATTAATTCCCACTGTCAGAGCAAATAGCGTGTTTTTATGAAACAATAAGTATCAAAAGATTGGCACTAGTTTAAGTCCGATTTCAAAGTGAAATTAATTCCACTGACCACTATTGGATATAATAGTCAAAATATATTCTAATTTCACTTTAAAAAAAATTCAAAAGATAATCTAATCATATAAATAAATTAGAATAAAATGAGGTTTTGAATTAAAATACAACATTTTACACTATTCATTAAAAAAATGAACTTTATCAGAAAAATACCAAAAATTTACACAAAGTAAATTTTGATGTCCTGATTCTAAAGAAGAGTTTTATTTGGTCCAATAGAATTTATAATAGTGAACAAAACTATATTTAATGACGGTTCTCCATCAAAAGGCGATAAGTGAACCTTTAGTGAAAATTAGGGTATATATGCCTGAAATTGAATTCTTTCCATACTATAAGCCTTTATCTTTTATTAGATAAATTTAAAAACATTTAAAAAAAATATATAATCGTATTTTAGTTATTTCTATCCATTACCGCCAATACAACGGCTATGTGTTAACTACCATTTAAAATAATATTATTTTATTACTAGTATGCAACGTAAGATTTCAATGAAACTCTCTGTTGCGTATCAGGTACGCTATCGAACATAGCAACCCCTTTAAAGTAAAATTAATACTTAATTCATAAATATTAATAAATATGAAAATTTATTATTCTTTATTTACCTAGGATATTACATCCTTCCCCCCTTTTGGGAATTGTGTCCTTACAATTTTATTCACTTATCAAAATTAGTGGGGGTATTTATCCCTTATAGAATTTTCAGATTCCCACATTTCCTCTTCAACCATATGGTTTTTACACAAAACCTTTACCTGGTGAAGCACCTTATTCCGTAACACTTGCTCCCTGTGGTCAAGAATCTGGACCGACTGTTCTTCATAAGATAGGTTCTCTTCCAGCTGAACTACCTATGGACTCAAAACATGAGATGGATCTGGAATATACTTTCTCAACATCGAAACATGAAAAACATTGTGTACCTTAGATAAAATCAGAGGTAAAGCCACTCAGCAAGCAACTGATCCAACTTTCTCCAGAATTTCATATGGTCCAATGAACCTTGGACTCAGCTTTCCTTTCTTACCAAATCGCATCACACTTTTCCATGGAGAAACCTTGAGAAAAACATGATCACCTACCTCAAAAGATATATCCTTCCTCTGGTTATCCGCATAACTTTTCTGTCTTCTCTGAGCTGTTCTCATGTGTTTCTGAATCAACTGAACTTTTTCTACCATCTCTTCTGCCAATTCTGGTCCCATCAGCTTCCTTTCACCCATTTCATCCCAAAAAGATGGAGTTCGACACCGCTTCCCATATAATTCCTCAAATGGTGCCATCAGTATACTGGAATGAAAAATGTTATTATAAGAAAACTCAACCAAAAAATGATGTTGGTCCCAACTTCCCTGATAGTCCATAGAGAAAGCTCATAGCATATCCTCCAAGGTCTGGATCGTTCGTTCTGACTGCCCATCTGATTGAGGATGAAAAGTTTTACTAAAATTTAATTCAGTACCCAATGACTTTTGAAGGCCTCTCCAAAAGTTAGAAGTAAACTTGGGATCATGATCAGATAAAATGGAGAGGGGAACTCAATGCAACTTGACTATATCTTTAAGATACAATCAGGAAAATTGATCTAGAGAAAAAGCATCTCGAATAGGAAGGAAATGAGTAAATTTAGTCAATCGATCAACAATAACCCATATTGAATTATTACCTCGAGATGTCCTTGGTAATACCACAACAAAGTCCATGGATATATTTTCCCATTTCCACTCTGGCACTGGTAATGAGTGAAGCATCCCTTTCGGTAACTGCCGCTCTGCTTTAACCTGCTGACAAGTCAAACACTTCACAGTAAAATCAGAAATATCTCTTTTCATTCCATCCCACCTGTAATACTCTCGCAGATCACTGTACATCTTAGTACTGCCAGGATGAACTGAAAATAGGGAACTATGGGCCTCACATAACAACTCATTCTTCAATTGTGAATCACTAGGCACACACAATCTCTTCCCAAATCTCAAAACGCAATCATTATCAATGTTGAATTCGGGAAACTTACCCTTCTGAACCAGCTCTACCTTTTTCTGCAACTCACTGTCTTCCCTTTGTGCTTGCTTAATTCTGTCTGATAGGGATGATCTCATTGATACCTAAATCAAAACAGAAGAACTTCCTGCACCAACAACTTCTATGCCAAAGTTCATCAAATCAAAAACCAAATGATCTCGTTCCAAACGTAGCATGGTTAATGATGCATTACTTTTTCGACTCAAATCATCAGCCACTTTATTTGATTTTCCTTGATGGTAATGAATTGTACAATCATAATCCTTGATTAATTCCAGCCATCTATTCTGTCTCGTGTTAAACTCTTTATGAGTGAATATATACTTTAAACTTTTGTGATCAGTATATATTTCACAATTTACTCCATACAAATGATGCCTCCAAATTTTTAAATCAAAAACAACAACAGCTAATTCCAAATCATGTGTAGGGTAATTTACCTCATGAGTTTTCAACTGATGTGAAGCATAAGAAATTACCTGATCATTCTGTATAAGGACACAACCAAGTCCTTTAAATGAAGAATCACTGTAGATAACAAACTCACCATTTTTGGACGAAAGTTCCAAAACGGAAGCATTCACCAATATTCTTTTCAACTCCTGAAAAAAATCATCACATTCTTTTGTCCAGATATACTTAACACCCTTCCGAGTTAGCTTAGTCATTGGACTAGATAATCGTGAAACATTTTCAACAAACCTTCGGTAATAACCTGCCAAACCAAGAAAACTACAGATCTCAATTACATTTGTGGGTCTTGGCCATTCTTCAACTACTTTTGTTTTAGCAGGATCAACACTTATGCCATTTTTTGAAACAATGTAACCAAGGAAAGAAATTTGTTGTAACCAAAACTCACACTTGCTGAATTTTCCATATAGTTTCTTTTCTTTTAAGGTTTGCAAGATAAACCTTAAATGACTTTCATGCTCCTATTTACTTTTATAAAACACCAAAATATCATAAATGAAAACAACCAAAAACTTATCCAAGAACTCATGGAAAATTCTATTCATAAGGTCCATGAATACAGCAGGTGCATTGGTTAACCCAAAAGGCATAAATACAAATTCATAATGGCCATATCTAGTATGGAATGTAGTCTTCGGAATGTCTACTTCTTTTACTCTCAACTGATGGTACAACGACCTCAATTCAATCTTCGAAAAATACTGAGCTACCTGGAGATGATCAAACAAATCATCTATATGAGGCAAAAGATACTTGTTTTTAACAGTAATATTATTCAAGGCTCTATAATCAATGCAAATTCTCATTGATCCATCTTTATTTTTAACAAAAAAGACAGGATCACCCCATGGTGATGTGCTAGGTCGAATGAAATCTTTATCTAATAACTCATGCAATTTCTTCTTTAACTCTAAAAGTTCAACTTGAGCCATTCGATAAGGAGGTTTTGAAATTGACTTAGAATTAGGAACTAAGTCAACAGTAAATTCAACTTCCCGATCATGAATAATACCAGGCAAGTCATCAGGAAAAACATCAAGATACTCATTTACCACTGGAACATCATTAATCTGAACAGTTCATTTATTTTCAACAATATGTGCAAGGTAACATTCACTTCCATCTTTTACTAGTTTCTCAACTTCCTGATATGTTATCAAAATCAAGGGTTCATTCTTGTACACAAACTGAAAATATTTCTGAAAAGAAACCATTTTAGCTCTGCAGTCAATCTTAGCATGATAAACAGAAATCCAATCCATGCCCAAAATAACATCAAACTCTACTAGAGGCAAAAAAATAAGGTTTGCAGGTAGATTCTTTCTGCACATAATGATAGGAAGGTTCTTATAATTTCTTTTTGTCTCAATGTTTCCTCTGGGTGTTTTTACCATAAGTTCAGGATTCATATCATGAGATGGAATTTCCAATTTACTAGAAAACTTCTCAGAAATGAAGGAATATGTAGACCCTAAATCAAACAACACATTGGCATAATCTGAACAAACAAACAGTGTACCTGATACTACTTCATTCGATGACCCAACATCTGCTGAAGTAGTTGCAAAGGATTTCACCTCCCCTATTTTCTTATAGTTTGTCTTCTTTCCCCCAGTTGAGTTCTTCGTTAGACAATCATTTGAATAATGACCCATTTCATTACACTTAAAACATCTTACCGCTGACTTTTCATTGCCTGCTTGATCATCTTCCTTACAGTTACGAGCAATATGACCAGACTTACCACACCGAAAGCACTTACCAAACTTGGATAAACATTCTCCAGGATGCATTTTACCACACTTCTCACAGGATGGATATTTGGTTTTCTTACCTCCTTGTTTCTTTGATGAATTCTTCCACTTTTCCTTCCAACTGGACCTCTTATTCTGTTGTTTGTCAAAGAACACCTGATCATCGGCAAACTCCATTTCCACCTTCTTCGCACATCGAACAAGATTTTCATAACTTTTGAACTCACGAGAATCTAAAGCCCTTCGATACCTTGGATTTAACCCTGAGTAAAAATGGTTGATTTTACTATCAAGATCTCATATGAAGTTTGAAGAATACCTTTCCAATCAAGTGAACATTCCTTCATAAGCAGCCACTGAGTCATCCTCCTGCCTCAATTCTAGGAACGTTTTTCCATTCTAAGATGAACCACATTAGGAAAATATTTCTCAAGAAACATACCTTTGAATTCATCCTAGTGAATATCATCAATCTCATCACTATCCCTGATAATTTTCACCATCGACCACCACTGATCAGCTTCACCTTCAAAATGGTAAATATCAAGACTAACATTTTGATGTTCTGAACACCCCATGACCCCAAAAATCTTCTCCAATGATTTAATCCACCCTTCAGCTTGCACATGGTCAAATGATCCTCTGAATGATGGGGGATGTTGCCTCATGAAATGTTCCACCACTGACATGTTCCTCTACGGTTGATCTGACTGATCTCGTGCATGGATACCACCACCATTTATAGCCTAAGTCAATTGTGCCATCACTGCAACAAACTATTCAGTTCCGATTCCGACCATCTTAGGTTTCTGATTTGGAAGGTTGTCTTCCTCCTGATGTCTTCCCAACATAGTTTCTTTGATTCCTCTGCGGAAATCCATTCTGAACACAGAAATATCATAGGTGAAGCAACATGGTAATCTTTAAATGCTATATCATTTCAGTCATACCATAAATTAACTTATAACTTAACAATTTTCTTACGCCTAAAGTTGTCTAAACCGACCACTGACACTAACTATAAGGCCCCCGACTTAAACCTTACATAATATTGAATTAAATGAATAATTCACATTGAGGATCTTTTCAGGTTTAGAGTTTTAGAGAATTATGGTATAACTATTACATCTTAAAATATTACAAAGTAGACACTTATACTAAGTTTCCATAGAATAAAAAACTCTTAAAAAGAAACATGTCTACTTCCATGTTTTATATAGCATGAATTTCCCTTGATCCCATCCTTGACAGTATTCCACATTAACTCCTGTGACAAACATTTCAAAAAAACTTGGGGTGAGCATAAAAAACTTAGTAAGGGATACACAAATAATGAAAACTAATAGTTTATCAAAACAACAAGTAAACCGTGTATACTTTATCAAAGTAATAATTTTCACCTTTATGAATTAGTAAAAACTCTTCACTGAATAAAAGATCATTACTTACCCTTTTGTAACCAATAGATTACCATAAAACCTGTATAAATATCACATAACATATAAAGGTAACTTGGTACATAAACATACTTAAATGGAATAACCATATGGTCGACTTCCACACATATCACTTAATGGAATAGCTATACGACCGACTTCCATACCCAATGCATTGGAGGTTATAACGTAACCACCCGTCCTGGTATTCACAGCACCACCCGTCATATGGTTTATCACGTAACCACCCATCAAATGTCCAAGTACCGTTATAAGATCATAAGACATAAAAAAATATAATGGAAAGAAAACATTTCCACACTTTGATCACAATACATCACATAAATATATTGACATAACAAATCCATTATAAAAACCATTTTCAATACCATAATACATAAAAGAGTATATGGTATTTATTTCATTTTAAAAAAACATTACGGCTTGTTGAGGAAGCCAAAGACCAAATAATACTCGCGGCTGCGGAAAAGGTCGTTGTCACCGCGTATGTTAAAAGAAACATTCCTTTTTGTCATTTAGTAAAACGCTTCGTAGAAAAAGATTCCTTTTGTATAAAAGTAAAAGTAAAAGGGGTTTATACACCGTATAATAGAAGGTTGTGTATAAAATGAAATATTCCTCAATGAAAGGAGATTTGAGACGAAGTCCCTTACCTCGGGTCCGACTTGACTCGATCGTTATTTAACGTCCTGAATAATAAACTTGAGTTAATTTCTACTTTCTTAAGAACCTTTTTCAAGTTAATTATTCCATTTATATCACTTATTTCCATTTTATAAACATTATGTAATCTTTTAGGTAAATAATTTTTGTTTTGTCGATACTTGGTTCATAAGTCGAAAGTGGACTTCTTATAATTACATGTTGTTTGTGTGGTCATAGGTTCATTATATATAGAATGATATTCATTATTTGGATATCTTATATATCATATATATCCAGCATATACATGTATTTATAATATTACATAATCATTTATAGGTAAGAAATGAAACGCACCGTTCATGGAGACGGTAAGTCGTACGTACGCATGAACCCTACTTTCATTTCTATGTCATATTAATGGAATTAAAACTAAATGAGAGGTATGTATATTTTAATTACAGAATTATATTAATCATTTATATGTATCATACATCATATATATCCATTATATACATGTACTTATAATAGTACATTACATTTGGGGATAAGAAATGAAATGCACCGTTCATGGAGACAGTAAGTCGTACGTACGCATGCACGCTACTTTCATTTCTATCTCATACTTTAATGGAAAGAAATAAATATGATATAAAGGTATATTATAATTCCATTATAACATCATATATAATAACTTTAAAACCATCATTTATACGTCCCACATATGGCATTAACGAATCAAATCACTTTGAGGGGGAGGTAGTCCACACTTCCTAAAATGAAGATATCACATATACCCATAATGGAATCCATAATGGTGTGACATAAGTGAAAATTACAGAAGATTAAGGATGACATAAACATATTATATTTCATATATAAATATAGTGACATCTTAATGGCCACCTTTGAAGGTGTTGGAAGAATATTGAACAATCATCGTTTCGTGAGGTAGAAATTCGCCATTCACGGAAACAGTATGTTCTATAACCATTAGATGTAGGTGTGTGTAAGTGTAGCTTGATAGATTCTTATAAAAACATTATATTATATTTAAGATAATGGAGTTGTTACAAAATAAATGAATAAAAAGAGTTTAGGGGGTTGGAGAAGGAAATTAAAACAAAAGAACACAAGTGAAGACATTGCCTTAAAATCGGGTAACTCTCTGAGATTTGAGCTCAAAGTCTTCCTTGGAAAGCATTATGCCCAAAGTGTGGATTCTAAGAGTTATAGAGGGATGTGGAGAGACAAAATGGGCATGGGTTGGCCGTGAAAAAGGCTTTGGAAGTGTGGGAAAAGAGGTAGAGGTGGGGGCCTTTTATAAGAGGAGAGGAGGGGCACTCTTGGAAAGTAATGAAATGTTACTTTATTTTAAAATGCGTTTAGGATTTAAAAGGTCAAAAATTGAAATAATTCAAGTATAAGGTGATAAGGGTTCGCAATACACCCTTAAAATAGGTTTTTGACAAGTTTAAGGTATTGTTTTATCATTATCTTATCATTTTATTTAAATTATTTTTAATGAGGTAATCATTGCATCATCATGGTGTCATAAATAATTTAATTTATTTAAAGTCTAAAAATTATAAAAAATATACTATGATATAGGAAATCTTTTTAGATTTCCAATTAGTATTTATATTAAAAAATCTTACTTATATAACCCCATTTAAAAATTGTATTAGTAAAACAACTCATGTTTGTGTCATTTTAATTTTAACATTAAATAAAAAGATATTAATGTCATTTTCCTACCAAAGTGGATCCATGGGGTTCCCAATTTTACCCATGTATTTTATTGGTCGTCCATGACACATCCAATAAGGTTAGGACATGTTTCAAGCTCATCTAATATTATTAAAACATTATTTTTACCTTAAACTACACTAATTACCTCTAATCGCGATTAAAAACATAAAAGTTACTATTCGCCAAAAAAATATTTTAATCCCATTGAACCACATTTTACTTCTTAATGAAAACCATTTATGCCTTATTTTTTAAATTCAAAACACATAGGTGGTAAAATTTCATTTAAACGAAAAATCAGTTTTTATAAGTACCACTTAGTGGTTTCACTATTCATCAAAAAATTGAAGTTTTTTCAGAAAAATACCAAAACTTCACCCTAAGCTATATTTGATATTCCGAATTTAAAAATTAATTCCATTTTACAAAATTCAAAACATATATGTTTCATTAATTAATTTAATAATTAATTCTCATTGTCAGAGAAAATAGCGTGTTTTTATGAAACAATAAGTATCAAAAGATTGACACTAGTTTAAGTCCGATTTCAAAGTGAAATTAATTCCAACGACCACTATTGGATTTAATGGTAACAATATATTCTAATTTCACTTTAAAATAAATTAAAAATATAATATAATCATATAAATAAATTAGATTAAAAAGAGGTTTTGAATTAAAATACAACATTTTACACTATTCATTAAAAAAATGAACTTTATCGGAAAAATACCAAAAATTTACACAAAGTAAATTTTGATGTCCCGATTCTAAAGAAGAGTTTTATTTGTTCCAATAGAACTTAAAAGAGTGAACAAAACTATATTTAATGACGGTTCTCCATCAAAAGGCGATAAGTGAACCTTTAGTGAAAATTAAGGTATATATGCCTAAAATTGAATTCTTTCCATATTATAAGCCTTTATCTTTTATTAGATAAATGTAAAAACATTTAAAAAACATATATAATCATGTTTTAGTTATTTATATCCATTCCCACCAATACAACGGCTATGTGTTAACTACCATTTAAAATAATATTATTTTATTACTAGTGTGCGACATAAGATTTCAATGAAACTCTTTGTTGCGTATCGGGTACGCTATCGAACATAGAAACCCCTTTAAAGTAAAATTAATACATAATTCGTATATATTAATAAATATGAAAATTTATTATTCTTTATTTACCTGGGATGTTACAACTTACACCTTGGAATTTTATTCATTATCTAAAATGTTATAAAAATGATATAATTATACTATTTAATAATCATAAATACATTTATAATTATTCATATAATGTTGTGTGGAAAATGAAATTCATTTCTTTGTGGAGGTTGTACTCTACACGTATATAGGAGCGAAGTATTGATTTTAAAATTGAAGAAAAGGCAAAATTTTAGACAACATATTATAAATATAGATGAAACATTACACCATAAATATCATATATAAATATTAAATCTACAATAATAACCAACTATTAATTATGGTTATGTAAAATGAATCATATTTCCACAAGGAGAAGGTAGTCCACACTTGTTGCACATGCAATACATCAATTTTTCATTTGATAATAGTAGGTTTAAAATGGATTCCTTACAATCATAATAATATATAATTATATTTATGACACTAAATTCATCATGGTATAATGGATATAAGTTATATAATAAAATAAAAAAAATTATGAATTTTTTAAACGTTTGATAATAATATATGAGTATTGTTTGAGATACTTCTTTTCAATAACTTGTTATTGAACTTTTGGATGGTATTTTAACTAGCTAAAAACCACTAGGATGTTGAAATGGATGTTCATAAGATATTATGTTTATGTTTGGTTGATATATAGTTTTCTAGTGGTGTGTCAAATATAGGCGAGGGGTTCCCTTTTATAAGTGACGAGAGTGGAACACTTGTAATTATAAAGAATAGTAAAATTTAATAAAGTAAATTTCATATAATAATGGATCCAAATTGGACCACAATACAATATAATAAGAAAGAAATAACAAATACTTATTAATTTTTTTTTAAATTGTTCTTAGGATAGTTTAATGGTTATCACTATAGTTTAACATAACGTTAAGCACATTAACCTTTGCCATGGTAATGAATTTTTACCCTTTTTAATATTCATAATTAACAAAAAATTTGATCATATTAAATAATATTATGAATGATGAATCAAAATATATAATTCATTTTTTACTATTTAATTTCTATAAGTGGTTGAAATTTTATTTAAAATAATTTTTCAATAGTCAAGAAGAATATTTTTACTAAAATTTAATTTTTATCATAATACCTAGTTTACCATAATTCCGATGCATGTAGATAAATTATATGAATATTAAAATAATTTGTTAAATTTAATATCTCCCCAATTAATTAAAACAATTCATCAATATTATTAACTTTAATTATAATGGTAATAAAAATATATATAAAAATTATTTTTTAGGAAAAAAATTTATTTTTACCTTAAAATGATTGTATTTAATTTATAATGATTTGAATACAAATGAATTTATCTTATAAATATGTAAAAATAATATCTTTCCAAATTTATTTAGCCTTATTCACACCCACCTATCCAAAAGATAGGTGATAACTATACAATTAAATAATAATAATTTAATGATTTATTGTGGTTCCTTTAAACATAGAGATACATGTAATGAAGGATATCAATGAAATAAACATTATTTAAAAACAAGTATACCATATAATCTATTATTGTTTCAATGATTCATGAAGAGGGTATCCTTGAATTGTGGGTGACATTCTAGATAGGGGAGTGAGGACCTTCGTTATCCAATATTGAGAGGGGGTCAATGTATTTAGAACATGAGAGGAGGTTTCAGTGTTTTGAGGTTGAAAAAAGAGAGGGGAAAACATTAAGAAGTGTTTAAAAGGGTTGGAATTATATATATAATTGGGGGTTATTTTTAAGGTTTGTAAATATATATTAGTGATTTAATAATAACCTTTACTATATGTTCTATTTAGAGGTCTTTTTCCCAAACTTCTATAAAAAACAACAAAATAATAATTATATTTTTATAATGAGTGAGATTTATTTCCTGAAAATTATATCTTACTAAAAAAATGAAAATTATTTAATGATTAAGTATCCATGTAAACCCTTATATTCTAGTAAAGAAATAGAGTATGTTTTATATGTAAATCATACTGAATAATTGACTGCTCTAAATGGTTTAGAACAATCAAGATATAAGAACACAAATCCATAAAATAACAGACAATAATGATGATTTTTTTCTATTGATGGTATGATATAGATCCATCCAAATTTCACTTGGGAAATCAATAACACATAATGGAATAGTATTATATTGATTTTATCATTTATGTAATGTAAACCAACTATTTTAAATTTATTGTCTAATTTAGATAGGACAAGAACACAAAAAACATTGATGTGAGAAGGATAACATAAAAATATTCATGATTAGTGGAAATAAAAAATATTAGAAATATACATAAAAAATAATTATATCATAAAATATATAGATATTATTTTTTTTGGAATTATTTCATGTTAAATAAAACACAAATCAATAATTAATTAATTTTAAATCCATTTAAGAAAAATATTTTCAAAAAAATACATCTAAAACAAATTATAACATATTCTATCACATACTCTATCTACAACATAGTTATTTCATATGAAACTTGTTAAAAATTTACTATATATACGTAAGCATTATAAATGGAATAAAATTATCCAAACTAGTAGTTAATTTTCATTTGAATGTATCTTATCAACACATAATTTGTCATACTAGATAATATCTCTAATAAAATACAACTTGGTCTCTATATGATTTAATATGAATTTTTCTAACATCATTAATGTTGATTTATTATTTTATAATGTTAATATTTTTAAAATTTTCTGAAAATTCCACGGAATAAAATATTTTTTCATAAAAATACATTAATTTACAAGGTCAAAGATATATAATAATCCTAAATGGTGGATAATTATACTACCAACTACGTGTAAATATCCATGAAAAATGAAAACCACCAGATTTAAAAACATAACGAGTAAAATATTTATTAGTATAATTATTATTATCAAAATTACAAACTACATAACCCATAATGAAATGATTTGAATTGAAAATTATACCATAAAAAACTACTGAAAAGTGACATCGACAGATTCCCAATTAATAATTTTAAATCATTTCTTTGATCCTTTCCAAGATTCATATTCAATATTTTTAAGGCAAAAAAAAAAGAAATAAAAACCCATAATAAAACAAATAATTACATACCTAACACTTCTCATAATGTAATCATATGTAATTATGAAAATTTATGACATATATAACTTTTTAAAAAATGTTTAGAAGGATATAAATCATAATTAAATATGATTTTTAATGTTTAAATTTATTCTATATGAATTTACAAGGTTTTTAGGGAGAACAAAAAAAACAAAAAATGCGTTGTTTAAGGAAACATCATGGTGCATGTCACTACGGGAAAGAGAAATACTTTTAGGATAAATAGATAAATGAATGGGGTTATTATATATTTAATCCAATAGAACATGTATTGTTCAATCCATTTTTAATGTTACAGGTTTTAGAACTACCAACACAGTAAAACTAATGTTGAAAACCAATCCATGGAGACACACATGGTAAATGATATCATGTGGTATGTCTTCGTCTAAAATATTATCAGTAAAAGAACATGTCATACCAGAATTTATTTTATTGAATAATATTTTTCAAATAAATGTGATAAAAAATATTGTGAAGGAATATATATTGTGGTGGAATCTACTTATCTAGATCTATACAACTCAGTATATAAAGATTAAAAACTAAATCATGTAAGGGGAAGACCGTGACATGGTATGTTGCTAAGGTAAATATTAATTTGTCAAAAAATGTAAAATTAGGAGGTTAACATGATATAATACGTGTTTTTTATGTATATTAAATTACAAAAATAATATGTTAATAGTGATAAGAAAATGTCTCATAGTTTTGGTGATGAAGAAAAAATATTGAATATTCTCATCTCACTGAATGATGGAATGAATATATATATATATATTAAATCATTTTAATTGGCATTTAAAAGAAAATATAATGTTTAGTTGACTATTTTAAAATATATATTGGAGACACTAAAATAAATAATATATTTGTAAACCACTTTAATATGAAGAATTAATATAAATAAAAGTGAGAAGGAGGATATTATAAAGTAAGGTACAAACTTTCATGGATTTGTTTTAATAGAGTAATATTTAGAGGTTCAATAATTTATAGAGAATAGTTTTCCAATTTCATTATTCATTTACAATGTCTAAATAAGACGTAACAAAATATTTTACAAACACTAAATACATTATTTTTCATTGTTTTTTAAATTAATTATTATAATGGTAGTGAGAAAAAATTTATTGGTGGGGGTAATCATTGATGGAAAATAAATATACTATAATGAAGTTGTAATTGATTCAAATAATAATGATTTTAGGTGCTATAATATTGATTATTCATAACACCATCTATATTTTATTTACATTGGGTAGAAATATATATATTCATATTTTTATTTTGTTCTATTTTTAGTCTCTTATGAATAGTGAGATTGATAGAGGATCTTATCTATAAATAAAAATAAGAGAATGATCTAAAAAAGCAAATTAATAACGAGAAATAAATAAAAACTATACCCAATTTCACCCACTCTTTTAGTATTTCCCTATGTTGAAAAATAGAATTCATTTGGGAATTTTATTTTTTTCATTAGAATTTTTTTAGACTTTTGATCAAGAAACCATATTAATCACCAAGGAATTGTAATCTCTAACAAAAATAAATTTATAATGATGGATTAATGAAGTGGGATAGTGTTTTTAGTCCCTTAATAGATATGTATCCATTCTTTTGATATAAGAAATTGTTTTTATATGACATGTAATGTGTTTGTCTCACTAAAAAATACTATAAATAAATCGATATATATAGCAGTAGGGAAAATCGAAGGATGTTCTATCAAATAAAATGTACATAAATGGGTTTACTTTTAAATACTTAGAGGCCATTATATTGATATTTTCAAATAAGTATAATGGTGATTAAAAATCCATTCAAGTGAAACTACAAGTTATAAAAAAGGTTATACGATTGAAGGTCTTATAAAAGGAATACTTTGACACATTCATCAATAAAGTAAATTATATAATGAATGATATGTGTGTAATTAGTGATGATATTTAAGAGAAGAGAATATTGAAATATTCTATATTGAATAAAAAATTATTTCAATATGAAATCCTTAGTTATTAGGAAATAGATATTAATATAATATCCTTAAATGACATTTAAATCAAAATCATCGTATACGTGATGAAGATAATAATTGATAATATGAATGTGAAAAAAACTAATGTGATGGAATTTAATTTCCCCAAATAAATAATTGTGTAAGAGGATTTTTGAAGATAAGGATATGATGAATTAATTTCATTCTAATCATATAATATCAAAAATGTGAAAGATATTTTTTTAACAAAACATCCACTAACAATATTTAAATGTAAATAATTTCAGCATCAAGACATAATGTTTTTAAACAAGTACTATGGTGAATAAGAATAAGATAATGCACCATGGTAGTCCCTCAAAATTAATGAAGTGAGATTAACTAATCAAAAGGTTAAATATATAATGAGAACTATCATATTAATTGAATTTATAACTTTTTTTGTAGATGTAAATTGAAGAAATTAATTATTTTAAATTTGAATGTATAATTTTAATAATCAATGAAAAAATATATATTAAATAAAGATATGAATATAATGAGAAACAATGAGAGGCCGGTGTCCAAACAGTATTTATATATTTGAGGACATACATGTATATGAATTTCACTATGTTGGGATGGATGTAAGTAGTAATTATTTTTCTATCCATTATCTTTAAATGGATGCATAAAACCTCTAAAATTGTTATTTTTAATATGTTTAACTGTATAGGTATGATTTCTATTTTAATTTGATTTAAATTTATATATGAAATTATAATTTTTATATTAATGAATTTAAGAAAAAAATGTTGACAAATTTGATTTAAATTTTATTAAAATTTGTCTCTTTAATGAGACCATCACATAGTAGAAGGAATTATATATCATTGTTTTATTTAAGGTAGAAAGTGGATAGGAAAATAGGTCTGTAAAAGAGTTTTCACTATTTTTTATTTGGTGTTTTTTCAGAGTTATGGTATTTAATGGCGACCATGATAATAAAACTTACTGATGTTTATTGAAAAATGGTGTATATTTTTAAAAGTATCATGGAAGAGGTTTCTCGTAATATTTGATTTATTATGAAATATTTTCATATCACAATGAAGGGAACCCATGAAATTGTTTCTTTTGCTACCTCATGCTATTTTTTTAGTGGTAAACTGAAATAGTTGGAATGAGAAATAAGGAATATAAAATAGAGATATAAATTCATGACATGTAGTCCAAATATTGGACAAAACATGATGTGTTTTATGAAATATATGATGAATTTAATTGAATATCTATTATTATATAAGTTTTTCTAAATATTTAAATAATGTAAAATGATCGGAACTTGTAGTATGTTTCTTGTTTTCATGAAAAACCAAAACATGGTTTTAGTGACCATCAAATAGTTCGGATAAAATTCCATTTTTAAACTGGGGGATCTTTTATTCCAATTATATTATCATTAATCAGATCCCTTCTTCTGGATGAATAGAACATACAATAATTTCTATATTTAAACAAACTTTCTCACTCTCTCCATCAAACTGTATGTGGTGATATATTCTTTGTTTCTAAAAAATTCAAAATCTATGAATTTTATTTTCACCCTCATGGAAATATCTTCATTTATATAATAAATTTGATACCAAAATATATATTTTAAGGACTGTTTTTATTTTATTATATATATATAAATATATTACTTAATGATAATGTAAATTTATAGTGATTTTAGTGTGATTATATATCCTTTATGGGTAACGATTTCTTGATAATATAAATGTATGTTTCCTCTTTCATTATATTGTTGTTTAATTGAATATTTCTATATGATTTTAAAAAATTTATTACATTTTTATAAATATTTTTGTTCTAAATGTGATTATAAATGACGTAGTTTTAATAGGGTGATATATTATATGAAATAGTTTTCCAAAAACCACTTAATTTTATGTGAAAATATTACTAAATTATGATTTGATAATTTGGAAATGTTAATATTTATGGAAGTTAAATTTTATAAATTAAATAATGTTTTTTTTATATTAATAAAATCAATATTGAGGTTTTATTACTATAAATAGTTGATTTATTCAATTAAGATATTATGGAATGTTGTTCGAATATGATTTTTTTACTTTATCATTTATAATTTTTTATAGGATTGGAATGAATTAAATAATTAAATTAATGTTATATATTTATGTTATTATTATGGAAATGTTTTTATATGTAAACTATAGGGATTGAGTTAAAAGTAAAAATATTATTGTTTTGGAAAAACATAAAATGTATTTTCATGATAATAAGAACCGGTGAATTTTTTATTTAATAAATTGATGATGTGTTTATATTATTTTAAAAAACCTCTTAATAGAATATAAGCTAATATAGAGATATGTATTGGATTATACATCAATTATATTATTTACCATGTGTTTTGAAGTTATATTACATTTTTCATGGGTTTAAAAAAGAAAATATATATACCATTGGTTTTATGATGATATTGTGTTCTCTCACTATTTTTGAAGATAACCAGTGACCCATGTGTTTTTATATTGCACTCCCAGGATGAAATTATAAAAATTTTCTAACATTGTATGATGTAGGAATATATATTTCCATGATGTATGTTTATACACTTAATCATTTATAATGTGTCCCATTTTTGGAATGTTAAATAATTTAATTTATTTTCTACCCATATATAAAAATATATAAAAATGTTACTCATTCTTGTGTTTATAGTCATTTAAATTGAAATTATTTCCCTCACCTCGTACATAAATACCTAGTGTGCATATAGATTTCATAAAAGATTATAAAGTTAAATTAATGTGACCATTATAAATATGTGTTGATGTTTGGAAACATTATGGGGATGAAATTATTATAATTTCTGATTATTGTGGAAAGCTTATGCTTATGAATACTTATAAATCATGAAATATCTTTTTTATATGAACATTATATTTGGGATTGAATTTTATGTTTATTTGTCTCATGATATCATTGTGAAATATTGGAATTCAGATTTATTGTTTATTATTGAAAATGATACAAAAGTCTATTTCATTGGAATATTTATTTGTGGTAATTATTTTAGGATGGTAGTGAGGTGTTCTATTTTATGTTAAATAACATTCTTTGCAATCATCTTGTTAATTTAAGTATTGTCATTTGGCATTAATGATTGTGTACCATACATGAGACTATATGATGTGTCACTTTGGTGTCACGTCATGGAAAAATAGAACGTTATAAAATATTATAAGAATAGTTTTATTTTATATGATTTTAAATTTTGGGAAATATTAGAAAAAATATAGATATCATTATGTTTTATAAAATAATTTTTTATGTGGCTAGATAGTATCACCATAATAGAACTCTATGTTATTATGGATTTATGAGGTTGGATTTCATTAAAATTAAATATGATTTTGGGGTAAATAATTTATATATAATGATAGTGAATTATGGGAGTTTGGGAATCATTATTTAATATAGTGATATAGGATAATTTTATTCACATTTTATGGGATTGATAGTTGAAATGATTTATGAAATTTTATTTTGATTGATTTCTTAAATTATTAGTTAATTAATCAATGTTTTATTAATAGTATTTTGATAATGAATTAGTTAAATTAATTCAATGATTTAAACCTAATTATGTGACATGATTGAAATAATTTGATTAATTGATTTTTTCACATGTGAAATAAATTCTTATTTTTGTGAAAATTTGATATGTACTTAAAATTATTGATAGCTAATTAGTGTTTTGATTTTATAGAATCATAAAAATGAATATTAATTTTAATGAAAATGTTCCTCCTGTGGAAGCACTGAAAATACTAGTTAAATTAATGGTTATTGTATAGTTTTATAAGAAGCTATAATGAATAAAGGGGATACCCTCTAAGGATGTGTATTTCATGATTACCATAATCTAAGATTTTCATGCCCAACATCCTCTTATCGTCATAGGAGATGATATTCTATATGGTTTGTAGTTCTAGTTAGTGGATATGATTCTTCATTTTTGATGATTGGTTCTTCTAATAAAACATGGTAAAGAATATTTTTTTATAATTGAGGTATCAATACAAATTTGATAGATAATTATTATTCAATTGATGAAGACTAGGAAGAATATATGTGTACCAAACTAGGTTTAATTATTCATGAAATTTTATTTAGATACATTAATAATTCACTAACTCACGAACCCGTATGGTTTTTGCACGGTGATATCCCTATTCTTGAATGCATATGTATATTCCAGATTATTGTTCATTTTTCAGAAATTAGATACTAATAATACTACAAAAGTTTATTATTTTTAGTATTTTTGAAATTTAATTTTTTCCCATATTTTTTTTTCTTTCCCACCTTCATGGTACTAATGAGTAATAATATTTTGTCTATTAATGATTTATAGTAATAAATAAGTCAATCAGTGGGATATTCGAGATCAAGAGGGCCATTATAAAAAGGAGCTTGATTCTTATGATTGGGGTAGTGTTACAATAATGAAGTTTGGGGAAGACTAATTGTTTCTATTATTCGTGAGGAAGAGTTTAATTAGTGTACTATAAATGATGTCATAATGGTTATATTGATTCATAGTTTCCTTAAAATAATGTTTAATTTCACTATTTTGATAAATTAATAAATCTATAAAAAAACATTTAGGATAGTAAAATGGAACAATATAGACTCGGATTTTTCTTCTACATATGTAACATATACATGTGTTAATTAAACATAACATTTTCTTCAAATATTTGTAGAATATATGGATAAAATGTATGAATGATTCTCAAACACATAATTAATAGGAAAATCTAGTGTAGGGTATTTATGTGACTCATGAATAGTGTCTTTGAAAAAGTATCTGGAATTTATTTACCAGAGTGGACAAAGGATAATATTGATGAGGGAACATCTATTATTAGTGGTATAATACTAGGTAATTTTACATTGGTCATTATAACATTTGATTCTGGTGAGCCCCATTATTTTATTATTATCCTTGTCTTGTATCTAGTATAGGTTTAGATGTTGACTTTTTTCAGTATTGAATATATATTCTATATTTCAGGATAAAATAGGATCCCATTATATGTTGTGTATCATGATCCATTATTATCCATAGATATGTAATTCTTTGTGAATTATTGATTCTAGAGATGAATAGTTTTTATTTGAATTTATGAATGGGTTGGTTGAATCATTTTTGAGATCTCATTTACAATTATAAGAGATGAGTGATATTATTTCCTTATGTTTATGATTTTTATTTCCTCTTAAGAGTGTCATGTTTTCATACATGTAGGGTTGTCGTTGTTTTGTGATTTTTGATTTTTCTCATTTCATAGATTATTAAAATGATACTTAAAATTTTTGAGGCTAGAAATAATGTTATTTTTTAATCTGTAGTGGCTAATATTTATGATGTAGTTCCTAATATTTTTTGTATTATTACCACTATATCGGTATTTGGGGTATAGAATTAAATTATTGAATTTAAATAAATTTTTTTATATACATTCATCATCATTTTTATATAGTTAGCCTACTTTATTATTTCAATAAATGAATGTGATTTAAAGGTATTTTTTGTTGGAGAGTCTCTTAGGGGTGAAAATTAGTTTCTTTCTAAGAAGTCAAATGGGTGTTTCTAGTTATGTTCTAATTTAATAATGATGAATTGGTAAACAATATGAAACTATTATTAATTTCACAGAAATAATGATATTATTGGTTAATTGAGAGGTGTTTGGTTTCTTTTTAAGATTATTATTCAATTTGAATATTATTATCTTCTAGTGTTTGTTGAAGATATTTTTAAGACAAATTATTCAAACTATATGAAATCATATCATGTTTTTTTTATTCCCTTCGGATTAAAAAATAGTCCATTTAATAATCTTTCTATAATGTATTTAATTATTAATAATTATCTAGATTGATCTTTTATTGTTTTTATTTAGAATATATTGATATATTCACGATATAAAAATGAACATGGATAGAATTTGGTTATATAATTATTTACTTTGGGAACTCATATATTTATAAAATAATTTCAATGTACAGTTTTTGGATTTGATAATAAAAATTTATATTGAATTTTGTCTTTGAATATGACATAAATGTGGATCCTACAAATTTGGTGAAAATTATATCCTATGAAATACATAAGAATGTTAACTATATTCCCATTCTTTTTGTATTTTGGGTTATTAAAATTGATTTATTTATGAATTATCATGTCTAACAACACCAATGGTAATGAAAACTAATAACGGAGTAATGTTTAAGTATAATGATAAATGTCTTGTTTTGTTTTTTGAGTTGGAGAAAATATTTACCCCTGAACACATTTTTATATTACACAAGAGAGGTAAAAAATATATAGTTTTCTTGTATACAACATGTATGGGTTAGTATTTTTTTTACTAATGCATGAAGGTTGGGTTATGTTGTATATTTATCATCATCTTTGGATAAATAAGAATACCCACCCATGACCATAAGCCATTAGATATGATCTATTCTTTAAGAATTAGAAACATTATTTTATTGGTGATAAGTCTATTATATTCACTAGTCATAAGACAATGTGGTATATATTTTAATTGTTGGATTTGAATTTTTTACAAATAATATGAGTGGAATATATTTAGTCATTTGTGCATGAGATGGTATATATATATATTCATAGTTAATGGAATATCATTTTTAATAAATAAAAATGAATCCATTGGTTGCTGATGTATGAGAATAAAAATTCGAGTGATTGCATATGAATATTTTCAAAAAAAATCTTCTTGATTTATATAAAGAGATGACTTATTTTCATTTAGCACTGATGTCTACTACTCAGTTCATAATATGGAATGTGGGAAAACAATTGAGTTCACATTTTTAAAACATTGGTTCTCATTACATGATATATGGTGTGGAGTAGTTACAAACATAATCAATTAGGGGTGATTCTCTTATATATATAAATGGATATAGTTTAGGTATTTTAATATTATAGGAAAGGAGACGATAGATATTTAAATTTCTATATGGGAAGTTCAACATGGTTGGATAGAAATGTTTTATAGTGTTCTAAAAAACACATAGTGACTTGGAACAATATGGAATATTGATGTAATTACCTCAATAAGTATTACCCATTTTCAGGTAACTCTTAAAATTATTGGAAAATTAACATATTCCAATCATGGAATCTTTTGAAATGGAAATGTGAAAATTTTAGTGGGTTTTAACCAATTATCTAACATAGTTAAAGGGAAGGTATTTAAATAGTGTAATATTTGATTAAATTACTAAATTTTATCATTTTCTACATATTAAAAAAAATTAATGAGTGTAAACCAATATTTTCATGCATAGATGTTAAATCATATTAGATGATAATTCCTTACATAACATAGTGATCCACATTATAAAACATTTATGTACAATATATTTATAATTTTGGATATATAAAAAACATGTTCATAATTGAACTACATATTCTCCCAATATGATATTCATAAATTGTACTTTTATTATAAAAATAATACATAATACCTTTATTTATAACACAACGATAGGAAGTATAAGAAAGGGTGATATCATATTCTTAATAAGAGAAAATAAATAAGATATACGTGATCCCCTAAACCTAACATTATAATAACTAAATTAGAACATGAGATTCCCATTTCTTAAAACATAACATTCATATCAAAGATAAAAATATTGAATTATCTTATAAATCCTTGTTTTTTATAATACATGTAATAGAAAGGAATCAAAGAAATTGAGATATGATTTCATTTCATTGGAATAAGACATAAATGTTTTATAATTAAAATAATAATTGATAATAATTTACATATTAGTCATTACTCATTTCAAATAATATCATAATGGAATGGGTTTTATCCCAAATCCATTATAGTATTCAAGTTTTCGTCTAAATACTATCATAGTGGTAAAGGTCAAATATTGAATTGGGTTTACTCCCCATATCAGTCTAATTTATATATTGAGAGATCAATATTTTACCAAAAAATTGGAGGGATATATAGGTCACAACCAAATAATAATTAAAATAATTCATTGATGTTATAAAATATCATGAAATATTTATTATATTAATACCAAATAAAATTAATGGATTTCATATACATTTCATCATAGTGTAACATGTAGAAAAGAAAAGGGATTACTAAACATATTTTCCTTATAGAATAACTCAGGGAAAATGAATTAACATCATATAAATATTGTTTTTTTAAACATAAACCATCAAGATAATTAATAAAAATGGTTTCCTTATATCATAAATAATATAAATCAAAATGGAAATCCAAGGCTGTTTTATAACGCCCCGACCCCAGCTACCCAGAGTCGGTGCATTACTTCGTAACATTGATATGATCACAAAAGATCAAGTCTCGAAAGACCGATTAGTTTAGTAGCCTTGGAAACACTAGATACATTCATAAATGATACATTACATCACAAAGTAAATAAACTACAATAACATGGTCTTCATAGTCCACAATCATATCCCTTTCTGACTACCCCTGCAGGTCATTCATAAAATACTTCTTCACATCCTGGAAAAATATTAAAACATTGAAAGGGGTGAGCTCAGATGCTCAGTAAGGATAACAATAATGAGGAAGCTTTCATAAATAAACATTAACATTTAAGGCAATTTATAACTAAAACAAAATCCTTTTAAACATGAACTTCAACATAATATGGCAAAAGTAAAATGAGGTAATGCCATTTACTTCTTCACATGGATATTCTACTGGTCGAATAATCACATGCAATATCAATAACCACTTTCATAATGATGGAATGCATAATGCCAGACTATCATAACCACGTAGCCAAGGCCTCGTGCCAAGACCACAAATAAGATTTTGTCAAGGCCTCGTGCCAAGACACTAGTTTGTCTCATGAGACCTGCCGATGCATCGAGGAGCTATAGCGGGCTCCACTCGTCACTTATTAAGTCCAATGCATTTCTCATATGAATAGGTTTAAACATATCATAAACTATAACATAATTGTATCACATAAAACATGCATAAATGAAACATAACATTTCCACATTTTAATCACAAGATATCAATACAACACATTGATATAAAAAACGCTTTCAAAACCATTTTCAACACCAAAATAAAAGAAAGTTAAAACTTTGTATTTATTTTTCATTAAAAAAAATGATGGCTTGTATAGGAAGCCAAAACTCAAATAATGGTCACGACGGCGGAGAATCCATTGTCGCCGCATAAATACGGAAAGAAAAACATTTCCTTTTGTCGTTTAGAAAAACGCTTCGTATAAAAATGATTCCTTTTGAATAAACGTAAAAGTCAAAGGGGTTTATACACCGTATAAAACAAAGTTGTGTATAAAACCAAATATGCCTCAATGAATGGGGATTGAGACGGAGTCCTTAAAAGATCATTTTTAAAATAAAATAGGTCAATTATGTGTATTCACTATAGGTACACATAAAGAAAGTAAAAATACAAAATAGGACATAATAATATCATGACTTAATTTGAAAGTAGGAGATTAACCCAAAGAATGGAAGTTGGGTTAAGAAGTTCCCTTACCTTGCGTCTTGACCTGACTCGGCCGTTCTTTAACCTCCTAAATAATAAACTAGAGTTAATTTCTATTTACTTAAGAACATTTTTCATGTTCATTATTCCTTTTATATCACTTATTACCATGTTATGAACATTATGTAATTATTTAAGTTAATAACGGTCGTTTTGTCGATCTTTGGTACTTGAGTCAACAATAAAATTCTTATAATTACAAGTTGTTTATGTGGTAGAATATCCATTATCTCCAGAATTATATTCATGATTTAGATGTCATATATATCATATATATCCAGTATATACATTCATTCATAATATTACGTAACATTTAGAGGTAAGAAATGAAATGCACCGTTCATGGAGACGGTAAGCCGTACGTACGCATGAACGGTACTTTCATTTCTATTTCATATTTAATGGAATTAAATCATAATGATATAAATTTATAATATAATTACAGTATAATATAGTGTATAATACCATTTAATCCATCCTTTATACATCCCACATATTTCATTAACGATTCAAATCACTTTGAGGGGGCGGTAGTCCGCACTTCCTAAAATGAAATTATCGCGTTTTACCCATAATGGAAATCATAAAGTATGCCATAAATGAGAAATACAGAAGCATAAGTAAGAAATAAACATATTATATACAATATATAAATATAGTGACATCTTAATGGACACCTTTGAAGGTGTTATATGAGTGTTGAACAATCATCGTTTCGTGAGGCAGAAATTCGCCATCCACAGAAACCGTATGTTCTTTAACCATTAGATGTAGGAGTGTGTAAGTGTAGCTCGAATACTTCTTATAACAACATCCTAGAATATTGAGGATACTGGTGTTGTTACAAAATAAATGAATAAAAAGAGTTTCGGGGGTTGGAGAAGAATAATAAAACAAAACAACATTAGAGAAGACATTACCTCAAAATCAGGTAACTTTTTTTGATTTGAGCCAAAGGATTCTTTGGGAAGCGTTCTGCCCAAAGTGAGGCTTCTAGGAGTAATAGGGGGAAGTTGGGAGAGTATTTGGGTAGAGGTTGGCCGATCCAAATGGCTTGAAGGTGTGAATAAGGTGGGAGAGGTGGGGGCCTTTTATAAGTGGAGAGGAGGGGCTCTTTTGGAAAGATTGAAATGTTACATTATTACACAATGCTTTTCGGATTCTAAAGGTCCCACACTTATATAATTCGTGGATAAGGTGATAAGGGTTCTAAATCTACCCATCCAATAGTCTTTGGACAAGTGTATGCCTTTGATTTTACATTATCTTTTCATTTTATTAAAATCGTTAAATAATGAGGTCATCGCTGCATCATAATGATGTCATCAATAATTTAATTTATTTAATGTCTAAAAATTATAAAAAAACTACTATGATGTAGGAAATAGTTTTAGCTTTCTAATGAATATTTATAGTCAAAATTTGGACTTGTTTAACCCCACTTAAAAACTGTTTTAGTAAAATAACTCATGTTTGTGTCAATTTAATTTTAACATTAAATAAATATATATTAATGTCATTTTCCAACTAAAGTGGCTCCATGGGGTCCCCAAGTTGACCCATGGGTTTTCTTGGTAGGCCATGACTCATCCAATAGGAGTAGGACAAGTGTCATGCTCATCTCATATTATTAAAACATTATTTGTACCTAAAACTACACTAATTACCTCTAATCGCGATTAAGAACTTAAAAGTTACTATTCACCAAAAAAATTATTTTAATCTCATTGAACCACATTTTACTTCTTAATGACAACCATGTATGTCGGATTTTTGAAAATCAAATCACAGAAGTGGTAATATTTCATTTAAATGAAAAATCAGTTATTTAACTACCACTTAGTGGTTTCAATATTAATCAAAAATTGAAGTTTTTCAGAACAAGGCCAAAATTTCATCCTAAGATATAATTGATATTCCGAATTCAAAAATGATGTCTATTTTACAAAATTCAAAACATATAAGTTGAATTAATTAATTTTATAATTAATTCCCGCTGTTACGACAAATAGCGTGTTTTTAAGAAACAATTTATATCAAAAGATTGACAATTGTTTATGTCCAATTTCAATGTTAAATTAATTCTAATGACCACCATTGGATAAAATGGTAAAAATATATTCTGATTATACCTTAAAACCACTAAATAGTATAATTTATCACAATAAATTATTTTGATTAAAAAAGTTGTTTTAAAGTATTTTTCACTATTCATAAAAATTAGAAGTTCTCAGAAAAATACCAAAAATTCAACATAGGATAATTTTGATATTCTGAATCCAAAAATGAAGTCCATTTTGAAATATAGAATTTCTATAATTTTAAAAGGTGGTTATTACTATTCATAACAGCTACTTTGATTAGTCGCGGTGTTTTAGAACTCGAAGTTGCGTACAATGCAAGCTATTGCATTATTGAATGAGAAGCGTATCGTGGAAGTTCGAGGTGTTACATTCTCCCCTCCTTCAATAAATTGCGTCCTCGCAATTTGAAATTTTTCTTTGAAAATAAAAGGTTGAAAAGAGAAAATACCTTTTAGGAAAACCCATATCGGAAATAAGGTTAATAAATATATAACATTAAAAGAAAGCAAGATAAGTACAAAGGTCACCCGATATAGCCAATTCTAGGATTCTATGAAAATATGGATATGGAGGAGAAACAAACCATCATGGTCTGATGGAGAGTTATAGAAAACAGGATTAGGATAAAGTTTAACTACAAGAAAATCGCAAACTTGGGATTGGTTAAACGGTCATTGAATCCCCAGTTGGAAAAGTTATCCGACAACATTTTTGTTTTAAGTTACCTTTTATAATGTTGAGGAATTTATTTAGGAGATTTACTAATAACGTAAGGGAATATACATACTTGTTATGTATACTTTCATTCGTTAATAAATTTTTACCACAAACCCATCTTTTACTCCAAATGGTAACGGAACTCAAAAATATTCTATTTATCCTAATTGTATAAGGTTCAAAATGTTAACACATACCATTTAGATTAGTAAAACTATTTTGTAATAACCAGGGACTTCCTGTAGGCTAGTGGTAGGAAATAAAGGCTTGTCGCACTATGGTTGTGGGTTCGATTCCTGCAGCTTTGTCCGACGCGACGGGTTATTCCCACCCCTGCAGGTTGTCCTTTTCCTAAAACTATAGTATTATAATATTTCAAAAATAATCTTCAGAAATTCTTTAACCTTAAACAATACTATCCATGGTTCAACTTAATCCATTCCAACCTTAATAGTTATCCAAAATACCTCCGTCCAGACTTTCTCTAAAAGGTCTCTAAATTCCAAAATCAATTGTAACATCAGATTCCCCAAACAAAGAAAAGTTTCTCTTATTGTCACATACTAAAAATATGATTAACTTAATCATATTACAACCTTACTGAAATCAAAAAGTATTGCAGTACAATCCATATATATATCACATTATTCTTATAACCAGAATATAATCCTTGAGTCCAAAAGCACCAATACATTAATTATTCCGCTTCAACTTTAGTCACAGCATAAGATTGGCATTGATCCCTTGGCCTTTTATAAGGTAAGTTTCCCTGACGCTTAGGACATTCATTTGCATAATGCCCTGTTTCCTTACAATTGTAGCATTCAACTTTGACAGCCTCTTTCTTTCCCTTTCAATCACGAGCCTGGTGACCCTTTTCTCCACATTTATAACAAACTCCCATTCCTTTTAGGCAAGTACCAGGGTGATTATTCCCACAATTATCACATAATGGAAAATCCTTCTTTCCCTTTTTCCCTTTATCTGTCTCTTGTTCCACCGTTCTCTTCTTCTCTTGCATTACTTTGTTGTCATAAGACTTAGAGAATTCCTTTTCTGTCTTGATAGCACACAATACAATATCTTCGTATGATGAGAAGGATTGTGATACTAAAGATCGACGGAGAAATGGTTTTAACCCATCAAATAAACGATCAATCTTACTCCTTGGGTTACGTATATAATCGGCAGCATGCCTCGCTAACCTTGTAATGTTAGCCTCATACTTTGCGACATTCTCATCCTCCTTCAGCCTCAGACTCAGAAATTGCCTTTCCATATCTGCTCGATGGTCACGAGGAATGTATTTTTCTATGAAAAGATATTTGAACTCCCTCCATTCCATATTCGATATGTCATCATCTTCCTTTGTGTTTTGAATCAGCGACCACCACTGATCGACATCTCCAGTGAGGCGGTAAACTGCCATGACAACCTTCTCCCTTTCACTACTCCCCAAGGCATGGAATATTTTCTCTAAGGAATTTATCCATTGCTCAGCTACTATATGATTTGTACTCCCATTGAAGGTTGGTGGTTGTTGCCTCATGAAGCAGTCTAACATTGATCCTCCACGTTGTGGATCAGGGTGATCCATACAAGTAAGGTTATTATTCATAACCCGAGTGAGTTGTCCCAGTATGGTAATAAGTTGATCAGCACCAGTTGTATCTCCAGATCCACAATAATTATCTTGAGCAGGAGGGCAATCCCTACACGGAGTGCGTGCATTGATACAGTTTCCATTCCTTCCACCAGGCGCCATTTCTAAGAAATGGCATAAACTATATTAGTCTATAAATCAAAATACATAATTCCATATTTCTAAGATACTTAACATAAATTTAACTATTTATGGATATAATCCATAAAAATGTTTTCTTTGAGGAAGTATATACTCATAACCCTTCATAGTGGATTATAAAGAAAATGAGAATTATCCAAAGCATATCCCCCGGGAGTGTCGTAACCAAGAGTGCAGCAAGGCACGTTGTCGTGCACCAGTTCCCATTCGAGTCTAGCTCAAAGCGGTGTTTTCGGGTTTTACCCCTAGGTACATCTTTTCCAGAGCCGCCTCTACTTTCTCATATCCAGATAGGGACGTATTGCTCGGAAAACTCACAAAATCTCTATAATACCAAAATTATAGGAAGTTCTTCTATACTAATCCTTAAAGTCTATCTTCGGGCTATGTACTCTAATCAGAGTTTATCTAAATCTAGCTTCAAAGGTTAGTACTAAACTGCCTCTGATACCAACTATAACGCCCCGACCCCAGCTAGCCAGAGTCGGTGCATTACTTCGTAACATTGGTATGATCACAAAAGATCATGTCTCGAAAGACCGATTAGTTTAGTAGCATTGGAAACACTAGATACATTCATAAATGTTACATTAAATCAAAAAGTAAACAAACTACAATAACATGGTCTTCATAGTCCATAATCATATCCCTTTCTGACTACCCCTGCAGGTCATTCATAAAATACTTCTTCACATCCTGGAAAAATATTAAAACATTGAAAGGGGTGAGCTCAGATGCTCAGTAAGGATAACAATAATGCAGAAGCTTTAATAAATAAACATTAACATTTAAGGAAATGTATAACTAAAACAAAAGCCTTTTAAACATGAACTTCAACATAATATGGCAAAGGTAAAATTAGATAATGCCATTTACTTCTTCACATGGATATTCTACTGGTCGAATAATCACATGAAATATCAATAACCACTTTCATAATGATGGAATGCATAATGACAGACTATCATAACCACGTAGCCAAGGCCTCGTGCCAAGACCACAAATAAGATTTTGTCAAGGCCTCGTGCCAAGACACTAGTTTGTCTCATGAGACCTGCCGATGCATCGAGGAGCTATAGCGGGCTCCACCCGTCACTTATTAAGTCCAATGCATTCCTCATATGAATAGGTTTAAACATATCATAAACCATAACATAATTGTATCACATAAAACATGTATAAAGGAAACATAACATTTCCACATTTCAATCAAAAGATATCAATACAACACATTGATATAAAAAACACTTTCAAAACCATTTTCAACACCAAAATAAAAGAATGTTAAAACTTTGTATTTATTTTTCATTAAAATAAATGATGGCTTGTATAGGAAGCCAAAACTCAAATAATGGTCACGGCGGCGGAGAAGTCATTGTCGCCGCATAAGTATGGAAAGAAAAATATTCCCTTTTGTTGTTTAGCAAAACGCTTCATATAGAAAAGATTCCTTTTGAATAAACGTAAAAGTCAAAGGGGTTTATACACCGAATAAATGAAAGTTGTGTATAAAACCAAATATGCCTCAGTGAAAGGGGATTGAGACGGAGTCCTTAAAAGATCATTTTTAAAATAAAATAGATCTATTATGTGTATTCACTATAGGTACACATAAAGAAAGTAAAAATAAAAAATAGGACATAATAATATCATGACTTAATTTGAAAGTAGGAGATTAACCCAAAGAATGGAAGTTGGGTTAAGAAGTTCCCTTACCTTGCGTCTTGTCCTGACTCGACCATTCTTTAACCTCCTGAATAATAAACTAGAGTTAATTTCTATTTACATAAGGACCTTTTTAATGTTCATTATTCCTTTTATATCACTTATTACCATGTTATGAACATTATGTAATTATTTAAGTTAATAACGGTCGTTTTGTCGATCTTTGGTACTTGAGTCAACAATAAACTTCTTATAATTACAAGTTTTTTATGTGGTAGAATATCCATTATCTCCAGAATTATATTCATGATTTAGATGTCATATATATCATATATATCCAGTATATACATTCATTCATAATATTACGTAACATTTAGAGGTAAGAAATGAAATGCACCGTTCATGGAGACGGTAAGCCGTACGTACGCATGAACGCTACTTTCATTTCTATTTCATATTTAATGGAATTAAATCATAATGATATAAATTTATAATATAATTACAGTATAATATAGTTTATAATACCATTTAATCCATGCTTTATACATCCCACATATGGCATTAACGATTCAAATCACTTTGAGGGGGCGGTAGTCCGCACTTCCTAAAATGAAATTATCGCGTTTTACACATAATGGAAATCATAAAGTATGCCATAAATGAGAATTATAGAAGCATAAGTAAGACATAAACATATTATATATAATATATAAATATAGTTACATCTTAATGGCCACCTTTGAAGGTGTTATATGAGTGTTGAACAATCATCGTTTCGTGAGGCAGAAATTCGCCATCCACAGAAACCGTATGTTCTTTAACCATTAGATGTAGGAGTGTGTAAGTGTAGCTCGAATACTTCTTATAACAACATCCTAGTATATTTAGGATACTGGTGTTGTTACAAAAGAAATGAATAAAAAGAGTTTAGGGGGTTGGAGAAGAAAAATAAAACAAAACAACATTCGAGAAGACATTACCTCAAAATCGGGTAACTCTTTTTGATTTGAGCCAAAGGCTTCCTTGGGAAGAGTTCTGCCCAAAGTGAGGCTTCTAGGAGTAATAGGGGGAATTTGGGAGAGTATTTGGGTAGAGGTTGGCCGAGCCAAATGGCTTGATGGTGTGAATAAGGTGGGAGAGGTGGGGGCCTTTTATAAGTGGAGAGGAGGGGCTCTTTTGGAAAGATTGAAATGTTACATTATTACACAATGCTTTTCGGATTCTAAAGGTCCCACACTTATATAATTCGTGGCTAAGGTGATAAGGGTTAGAAACTACCCATCCAATAGTCTTTGGTCAAGTGTAAGCCTTTGATTTTACATTATCTTTTCATTTTATTAAAATCGTTAAATAATGAGGTCATCGCTGCATCATAATGATGTCATCAATAATTTAATTTATTTAATGTCTAAAAATTATAAAAAAACTAATATGATGTAGGAAATATTTTTAGATTTCTAATTAATATTTATAGTCAAAATTTCGACTTGTGTAACCCCACTTAAAAACTGTTTTAGTAAAATAACACATGTTTGTGTCAATTTAATTTTAACATTAAATAAATATATATTAATGTCATTTTCCAACTAAAGTGGCTCCATGGGGTCCCCAAGTTGACCCATGGGTTGTATTGGTTGGCCATGACTCATCCAATAGAAGTAGTACAAGTGTCATGCTCATCTCATATTATTAAAACATTATTTGTACCTTAAACTACACTAATTACCTCTAATCGCGATTAAGAACTTAAAAGTTACTATTCACCAAAAAAATTATTTTAATCTCATTGAACCACATTTTACTTCTTAATGACAACCATGTATGTCGGATTTTTGAAAATCAAATCACAGAAGTGGTAATATTTCATTTAAACGAAAAATCAGTTATTTAACTACCACTTAGTGGTTTCATTATTCATCAAAAATTGAAGTTTTTCAGAACAAGGCCAAAATTTCACCCTAAGCTATAATTGATATTCTGAATTCAAAAATGATTTCTATTTTACAAAATTCCATAAATATAAGTTGCATTAATTAATTTTATAATTAATTCCCGCTGTTACGACAAATAGCGTGTTTTTAAGAAACAATTTATATCAAAAGATTGACAATTGTTTATGTCCAATTTCAATGTTAAATTAATTATAATGACCACCATTGGATAAAATGGTAAAAATATATTCTAATTATACCTTAAAACCACTAAATAGTATAATTTATCACAATAAATTATTTTTATTAAAAAAGTTGTTTTAAAGTATTTTTCACTATTCATAAAAATTAGAAGTTCTCAGAAAAATACCAAAAATTCAACATAGGATAATTTCGATATTCCGAATCCAAAAATGAAGCCCATTTTGAAATATAAAATTTCTATAATTTTAAAAAGTGGTTATTACTATTCATAACGGCTACTTTGATTAGTCGCGGTGTTTTAGAACTCGAAGTTGCGTACAATGCAAGCTATTGCATTATTGAATGAGAAGCGTATCGTGGAAGCTCGGGGTGTTACATGTTTTATTTTATAAAGATTGTTAAATTATTATTGAGGAAAATAACCATTCAATTTTGAAATTAAAAATTATAAATCTAAAAATGTAGAAAATAATATGTAAAATATTTTAATTTAAAATAACCATGGAAAAATTTAAATTTATATAAAATTAATTTATTGGTCATGATGACTGTAAATTCCATTTATACAAAGAAATAAAATGTAAACATTTATTTTACTCAATTTTAATAAATTCAAAAAACACATTTTTTGAAAAATGAAAAGTGTATTACTTTAGAAATATATTTTAAAATGAAAAATATTGCAAACAACTTTAAAAACAATTATAAAAAATCATAAATATTATTGAGAAAAATTTCATAAAACATGGACATTGAATAGAATGGTCTGTTGACTTAAAGGAAAAATTAATTTTATTTTTCATAAAAATATTATTTCGGTAACCTCTCTAAGTAAAGAGTGGAAAATGAATGGAAATAATATAATCTATAGTAGGAATTATAGCAAGCATTATAGCAGGTATTGTTCTATACTATAGTAGTCGGAACTATTCATCTATCTGGGCCTTCGGGCCACTGGTTTGGGCCTCGTGTCCTGTAAGGCCTTCGGGCCACCCAAGGCCTTCATGCCAGTTTTCTCTCAAGGCCTTAGGGCAACCTTAAGGATTTTGGGCCACCCCAAGGCCTTCAAGACACCTGATGATGCAGAAGTACTAGTTAGACTACATGGGAAAAGGCTCAAGATGAGGATTCTGGGTAGGCACATTCACTTGAGCAGAGATAACCAGAATTGGAATAACGAGAGGGTATGGATTTTCCATCAGTACTGGGCCTATGTAACATTGCATAGGAAAGCTAGCAGACCAACCCTATGAAGGTGGAGTGCTGATGATCATGAAATATACTAGGGAGGAGCGGTTCCAAGCTGTTTTGTCTAGGTGATTCCCTTAAAGACGTACATTTCATGTTATTGTCTTGGAGCCTTCAGTCCTTGTATGGGTTCCAACTCATCCCATGAAAGGTTGATTATCAAAATAATAAAAAAATGAAGGCCTTCATGACATTTGGTATAACCAATCATGATAAAAATGATTTATTTACCCAAAACCATATCCTTGAGTCCGACGTCCAATGTATATGTTCAAACAACTTGTAAAATAAAAATATAATTATTATATATTTAATAAATAATAGTTATCATAAATATCAAACATTATATTATTTTATGATAACAATTTATTATCCTTATATTAATCATTCTTTATTAAACTCATCATTCTTGATGATAACTACATTTTTTCATATATGTTTCGTTTAAGTAGTTTCAATCATTGTAACTTTGTCATGGTCCAATCTTATCTAAAATGTTTATAAAAATATAATTTATATTCAATATATATATATATATATTTGGAGTCAAACGTAAATGTTTGGGATAGAAAATTGAATTAGTCCATTCATAGAGGTTGTAATTTGTATGTACGTATAAATGTTGTTTTATTTTTAGTAGGTTGGTATGAAAGGAAGATAAATATTAATTAAACTTTTTATAAAAATAATTATATTATAAAAAATAATTTATATTCATCATATTTATTCATATTATAAATTATGTAAAATAGAATTGAAAAATGAATCACATCACTTCATAGAGGTGGTAGTCCACACAAATATATGAGAAACGTTATCATTTCCCTACAGATTGGAAGGTGATAATAAAGAGAATATATTATAATTAAATAATTAAATCAATTTCATAAGTATAATAAATATAAATTAAAAACATAATAATTCCAATCTATAAAAGGTGGGGATTGAAGATGATTTTTATCGCTATGTGGAGACGGTAAGCCATATTTATGCATGACCAATACATTCACTTCCACTTTGGTAAAACAAATATGGCCAATAATAGTGGTTTCAAAATCATAATGACATTGAAGAATATTCCCAATACTCAAGTTGTAATTTTTTTATAAATACCATATATTTAGATGAAGTAGAATAATATGTAAACAATTACGTGATCGGTAAAGGTAAATAACTCTTTTTGGAATGAACACCTTTAAATATCCTCTTAATGATCATTATGATATTTGTTTTGGGAAGATAAAACCTTAATAATGTGGAAAATGTAGTTTAGATTGTTTTTTGGAAGTGTATTTTTTAGTTTGAAGTTACAAAGGGGTGTGCTTAAGATAAAGGAGAAGTGTCCTTTTATAATCGAGGTAGAAGAAACAAATTGAATTTTATAAAAGATTAAATTATAATAAATTAATTTTCAGGAAAATGTATTCCAAATGTAAATGATTTGATGATAATAAATAATTTTTTTTTTCATATCCCCAATTGGTAAAATTTTAACTGGTTAAATTCATGTTTTAAACCTTATCTTTTGGTTTAACCCCTTAATTAACACATATTAACCTTTATGAGGAATGTAATTTTAATTTTAAGGTAACAGTTGACTCAAAAATGGAATAATTATGATATTTCAAACCATTTATTATCTGAATTTTCCTATTTAAATATTTTTAGAAAATATAAATAATTTAATAAAATATTATTTTGATATAATAGCATTAATGTCAAGTTTTAGACTATTCATTTAATTTTACTTAAATGAAATAAAGAAAAAGTTATAATTCAAATAATAAAATTTAAAAACAAATAATAATTAATATTTATATTTGACATTATTTGATAACTATAACACACCAAAAATATGATACTTTTAATATTTTTAACATGAATTATTTTATTTTTCATTTAATTGGTGAAATATTGCATCTTTGTTCTTTAAGAATATAACGTTATTATATATTTACTAAAAATTGAAAATAAATTGGGAAAGTATTTTAACTATTCTCATAATATATATTTAAATTCATTCATAAAATTATGTATTCAATATGTGAGCACGAAATATATATTTTAAAAAAAAAAGATTGGCAATTTGTAAAATTATTTGTTTTAAATATTCTATATCACATTTTAATTGAAAAGTATCAATTTTAAAAAATAAATTTCATTAAAAATAATATATTTGTTATCTTAAATTATTACAATATAAATTAAAATGAATCATTAAGGCCCAATAAAATTGTTTTAACCAATAATAACATATTTTATCATATACCTAGGTGTTAAATTTTACCACGACTAAAATTCATATTGAACAAAAATAAAAGGGGAATATTTAAAAAATTTCTACCCATTGAATCAAAATATGGAATATATTTTCCAATAATTAATATCTATAATTTGAATAAATTAATTTTTAAATAAAAACGCAAAACACGATGAATAATTGTTTTAGAAAAATATATTTTAATCATAAAAGTTGATTTATTATATAAAAATAATATATGAATGAAAAAATAATTGATTCAATATCTAATATATAAACTCTAACATAAAATAATTATCCAACAGAGATCAATTTCAATTATTAGGCTAAAAATATATTTCTTCCATACAAATAGATTTTCAAAAGAAAAAAAAATCTTTATTTTTAAGAGAATTTTGTTTTAATTTATAATAAATTTATTATGAATGATTTCATTTTAATCCATTGTAAACCATAATTTTTCATAATTTTTTTGTCTTATTCATAACCATTAAACCAATGTTTAGGAGATAAAATTAAATAATAATGTTTTAAGATCACATCACGGTTCTTCTAAACTCATTTTTGCGTGTGAAACATGATATTGAACAAATAAAATAATTTTTATATATTATAAAATCTCATGGGGTCACATTATATCCCCCTTGGAATAGATTCATCCTATAAATTTTAGTACTTTTATATAAAAACTAAGGATAATTATTCCTCATCACACCCTTAGGTTCCCATGTATCATCAAATAATCGGTGTTTTCCACAAAGCATTTATGAGGTGAGTGGTCTTAATTCATGTGACATTCAATATATAATATAGAGTCTGTACTAGTTGAATCTCTTAATAATGATATTCCTCCAACTTTTTGGACATTGATTTCAATATAAGTGAAGGATAAGTTATGTACCTCTTTAGGAGAGATACAAGGAAAAGATCATGTAATTAAGAGAGGTTTGGTGGAACCTCCAATTGATAAGCTACCATACTAATACGATCATGAATTTTGATAGTGTCAATATATATTGTATTATTTTACCATTTTCCCCAAAAATCATCACCATATTCTATGACATATTCATTGAAATAACATATCACAGACTTCAAACTCTTGATAATTATGATGATTTTTAGTATATTGTTTTTCAACATTGAGGTTTTATTATGGGCTATTGAATGTCTATTACCTTTTTTCAATTTCCTTGTCTGGGTTAGGTCCCTATAGATTACATTTTCCAAATGCATTCTAATATGTTTTTTTCACCTCTTATAATAGAGAAATTCATAATGATCTATTCAGATTGTTGATTGAAGGCATCTATTTTAAGATAATTCTCCAAATAGAAGGTGTTTATTCAAAAATAATTTAAATTACATAGATAATTCTCTCATTATATATTATACAGTATTAATGGTCCTATTATAATGATAATATATCTAAGAATGAAAATTAGTGTTAAAACAAAACACTTAACTATAGTCTATTGAATGATTCTCTAATACATCGAGTTAACTCATATATCCCAATAAAATACAATTGATAGTGGTACTCCATGAAATATTACCAGTTCCTGAGTGTATAACCATATAAGTTGACCAAGAGATAAATCCCCTTATTTGGATGTTATGTGTGATTAATTCATTAGGTGATGAACTAAAACCTTTATATCATTATGAACTTTCGATATTTTGGGTAGTTAGACCACAAAATACATAGTGTTATTTTCAAATTTCCATTCTAGTATGGGTAATGGTTATAACATTCCCATAGAATTGTATCTCTCTAACATAACATTCTAATATACCAAGAACCTAGAAACATACTCTATAGTATCCCTCTTCATGTTTCCCAACCAAAAACCCTCTTACAAATATCTATTCATCATCATGATTCTTGGATGAATATTTAATTAAGAACTATGAGCTTCTTAGAACTGGTCCTTTTTCAAATATAAAATATTTGGGACATATACATGGTTCATAAACCTTACCATCCCATTATAATCAAGCTAGATCTATAGAACATCCTTGAATTCTTTTATAGCTCTACTTATTTCTTCTACATCTCTTTAATCATTACATGGATAAATTGTTGAACACTTATATGATAAAGATAATATTTATCCCCTTACATAAAAAATTTCAAGATCAATCTATCAAAAATTAAAAAATATTTGATCTTCTTTTATCTTCATCATTGATAATTTAGCCTGATAATTTTGACTCAGAGTAACTTCCACCTTGTTCTCATTCATAGGGTGGTAATGTGTTGGTCTGTAATAATATTTAGTCCACTCTAACAGAATTTTCTGGAAAATATTCATCTCTTTTATTGTGAATAAATATTTTATGCATTCATGAGTAGTATATATGTCTCACCTTTCTCTATAAATATAATACCACTATATCATTTGTGAAAAAATTACCACAGAAAACTCCAAATCACGAGTTTGGTAATTTTTCTCACTATCCATAAATTTTCTTGAAAGTGAAGCTATATCCATAATTTTCTATGGAAGAATGCCTACCATTATCTTCTATAATTTATCAATATTGATTAAATACCCTTCACCGCATCATGGTAGTGTAATCATATGAATGTTTACTAGCCTTGTTTTCTGTTCATAGAAACATACCTCACATTCACCTATCCAAATGAACATGTATCCCTTATGAATTTACATAAGGAGTTGATTAAAGATCCTTTAAAAATTATCCATAATTCTTTGATAATATCTATCCAAACCAAAATAAACGATGGATTTAACTCATAGGTGTTGGTCTTGGACAACATTCAATAAAATGAATCATTGATGGATCCACTAATATAACATCAATTGAGATTATTTAAGCCTTAAATGAATCATTTTGTAACAATAATTTACGATTGGAACATTATTTATAAAACCTATCATTCCTCATGGTCTTCATCAAATTATCATGAAACCATTATGATCTTAATTAATCTATGAAACAATAATAATAACATCAATAAATAAAAAAATACTAATCAATGTAATATATAAATAGTCCATTCATTAATCACCTAATTATAATGGTGGTATTAGTAAAAACAATTGAATCACTATATACTTATAGTGTCCATAACATGTTCGGAATATTTTATTTGGTAAAGCATTCTTGCTAGCCCTCAATTTATTATATATTGAATGAATTTCAATCATGGAAGGAATATAGATATTATTATATTATCAAAACAACCATCAATACATGTTAGATGATACTTATTCTTGATAGCGATCCTTTTAAGATATTGATAATCAATGCAGAGTCGCATTTATCTATCTTGTTTCATTAAAAAGGAACTGGTTGACACTATGGTGATTTAATTGGTTGAATAAATAAATTTTTACAATTTCTCTATAGATTCATCTTAAATTCCTTGATCTTAATAGGTTTCATTTCTTATAGAGTCATTCAAATTGTCATCGCCTGTAATGACCCATCAATTCTCATTGGCTTGAGAGTGCAACGAGTCATTACTGGGCCTTAAGTGAAATCCCCAAGACGCCAAAGACTGGTTATAAATGTCGAAGGGGTTCAATTACAATTGGGGGTCGATCTACCCTTTAAGTAAATAACCCTTCCATTAACCATTCATTATATGATACATGAACAAAAGTAGACCAACAAAAAAATTCATCTATAATAAACAAAATCAAAGTGCAGAACATCAGAAGACCAACCAAACATCAAAGTATATAGTAGAAAGAGAACATAACAAGACTCCAAAAGGACACCACGACTCAGCGGTCCACAGGCTCCAAGTTCCATAGAATCTCCAAAACATCACCACAAGCCACTAGAAATGAGGTGCTTTACCTTTAACTATGGCTCGGAATACAACATCTACAAAATCACCAAAGTGCCAAATCATGGGTGAGTATAAAACCCAGTAGTTTTTTCCCAATGACTACATACTCATGCAACTAGGATAGAAGAGTTAGCCACATTTATATAAAAACAGTTTATACAAACCATTTTCACCAAAGCAGTTTATAACTAAATATAAACTAGTGTTCCAAAACCATCCATGCTCAAAAGTATCAAAATGCAATTTATCCCGGATTTTCCAACACGTTATTTCTCCAGAAAGATAACCAAACAAAATTCCAAACCATTTCAAAATCATCCCGTTTTGGTATACCCAACCATTTCACAAACCCGTGAAATCAACCATGCCATCTTCGTTATGACAGTTCCATACTCATGAGTGGTCTCTCGTCGATCTACCAAGTCATCACAAGGTAACTATGTCCCATGTCCTATTACACGTTTGGCACTGAGAACAAGGTCATATTTCAATGAAGCCTCATACTTAAAAGTCCCATGTGCCATTAAACATTTGGCACCGAGAACATGGTCCTATTTCGACCAAGCCTCATATATGCAACATGAAAACACACAAAACCTTCCCGACAATCATTCTGAAAACATCCTTTTAATAAAACACATTTTATTGAAAACCATTTTCCATCAAAACCAAGTGTGTTCTCAACTAATTCAAACCATTTCAATAAAACTCCCTTTTTATTGAAAACCAAATCCATAAAAATCATTTCAATAACAAACCATTTCAATAAAACAACCCCTTTTTATTGAAATCCCATTTCTCATCAAACCATTTACAATTTAAGGAATTTCATAATTTAAAATCATCATTTGAAATTCAAATAGCCAAATCACTTTGAACGAAAATTCACCAATATTTCAAAATTTCATCAAAACCATAAATCATCACTAAAGAAGATTTATTCCATGCTTTTCACAGTCAACACCATTCAAATAACCAATTTGAAACTATGAAAACCAATTCCAATGTGAGGAGTCGAGAGTGAAGCCACCTACCTCTACAAAAAGTTGAAATCAAGGAATGGACGAAGAACGCTCAAGGGCACCGTGTCAAATCTCCAAGAATCCTCCTTAGATCTCTTCTCCTAACACAACCAAGAACAAATCTCATCATATTTGGTATCCACACACATAGATCTACCCATAACGAGCATAGATCTAAGAAACTGAGAGAAGAAGAGAAGTATATCTCTGTAGATCTAAGAAACCATTCAAGAACGAAGGAGAACGATCACATACCTCAAGAATTATGCTTTGATTCACCAAGAGAAGCCTTCAGATCGCCTCCGAGACGATGGGATAACCCTCTTTGAACTTAGGTGAACCCAAATCCTAAGTTAGGGCCGCTTATGAGCTTCAGTGAGGCAATTAGAGGCCAAACGAGTAAGATCCACGTTTTATAGATCTAATTTTAAGTGACCGTACGGTTAGTCTGCACGGTTTGACAAACCGTGCGCTAACCGTGTGTTAGCTACTGCCTCGACCACCCTTCTCGCACGGGTTGGCCGCATGGCTAGACGAACCATGCACCGACCGTGCGGATGCCACTGCCTCCCCACCAACTCCGAAAGGTTTGGCCTCACGGTTTCGACAAACCATGCGCCTCCCGTGCGACTTCCCTTTTTTCCCAAAAACTCATTCCATGTTTTCACGACTATCCCATTTGTCACCCTTAACTTTATAACAATGGAAAACATCTAGTAAGGTATACATACTAGAAACTATGGGTACTACAATCTCCCCACCATTGGAATTTTCGTCCTCAGAATGTAGAAAACCAATGTTTCTCTAAAAGAGTTCTGGCCACTACTCTCTCATTTCTTTCTCGCGTTCCCAAGCCTCTTCCTGAATCTGACCATGTTGCCACAAAACCCATACAAGACCGATGCTTTTCCTATGCAAGAGTTTATCTTGCCTATCCACAATATGCACTGGGATATTTACCAATGAAATATCCGGATCTTGGTCAACGTGATCCCATCTGATCACATGGTCAGGATTGGATTGATACTTCTTTAACAAAGATACATGGAACACATTGTGGACCGAACTGAACTGTGGTGGTAATGCCAACCGATATGCCACCTCTCTAACCCCTTCCAGTATCTGAAAAGGGCCTAAATAACAAGGAGATAATTTTCCCTGCTTCCCAAAATGACGATGTCCAAGACTTGGAGAGATTCTAAAAAAGACATGATCACCCCCTATGAACGACAGCGGTCTTCGACGGTGATCTGCATAAGATTTCTGATGACCTTGAGCCGTCTCCATCCTCTTCCTAATCAACTGAATCTTCTCCGTTGTTTCTTGGACTAGGATCAGCCCGACTAGTGATGTCTCACAAGGTTCCATCAACCATTGTGGAGAACGACAAGGATGCCCATACAATGCTTCAAACGGAGCCATGTGTATCGAGCCCTGATTACTGTTATTGTATGAAAACTCTACTAAGGGTATATGCTCCTCCCATGAGCCACCAAAATTCATTACACAAGACCACAACATGTATTCCAATGTTTTTATCATCCTCTTAGATTTTCCATCTGTCTGAGGATGATACGCTGTACTCATCGTCAACTGAGTCCACATGGGTTGCTGTAATGATTTCCAGAAACAAGATGTGAACCTCGAATCTCTATCTGAGACTATAAACACTGGTAATCCATGACTCTTTACCACTTCTCAGATATAGATTCTTGGACGATCATCCACCGTATGGGTGTCACGAATCGGGATGAAATGGGTCAACTTGGTTTCACGATCTACTATCACCCAAATGGAATCTTGTTTCTTGACCGTTCTTGGAAGACCTGTAACAAATTCCATTTCTATATGCTCCCATTTCCACACTAGGATAGGTAATGACTGCAACATACTAGCTGGTCTCTGATTCTTTTCTTTCACTTGCTGACAAGTTAAGCATTGTGAGATGAACTCAACCACTTTCATTTTCATGCCTCTCCACAAAAATTGTGCCTTTAGAGCTTTATACATCTTCTATGTACCTGGATGTGCGTCCCATCTTGAATGGTGGTAAGCATTAAATAGTTGTTCCTGACAAACTATAGGTACAACCATATGATCTATGAAACACAAAACTGAGCATGCTTCCAGTTTCTAGCCATCAATGGTCTCCCCACCATTGAGTTTTGAACTCATTACCAGACATTCGACATCAGATGTTTGCGCATCTTTGACCACTTTTACTAGATCATGAACAAGCATAGCTGAAAAAAACTACAACATCACGTCGGTTTTCACATTCCACATGCATGTCGGCTAAGACCGACATCAACTGCCATTCTTCTGATGCTTCCTTTTCCATCTCAGCTTACGACTTCCTGCTTAATGCATCAGCCACCAAATTTCCCTTACCAGGTGTATACATTAAGTCATAGTCGAGCATTTGAAGATACTCCAGCCATCTTGTCTGCCTCAGATTCAATTCACGTTGTGATAAAATGTGTTTTAAGATTTTGTGATCCGTAAACACAGTAATTCTCTCACCAAAGAGGTAGTGTCTCTATGTTTTCAAAGCATGGATGACTGCAGCTAACTCCAAATCATGTGTTGGGTAATTCTTCTCATGTACTCTCAAATTCATTGATCCATAAGCAATAACATGATCTCCTTGCATCAGAACACATCCCAACCGTGATCATGAAGCATCACAATAAACCACGTACCCATGTACTCATTCCAGAAAAATCAAGATGGGTGCTAATGTAAGGCGAACCTTAATCTCTTGAAAATATATATTAAATTCCTCAATCCATTGAAATGAATTGTTTATCTTTGTCAATGCTGTCATAGGTGAAGCTAGTCATGAGAAGTCATGCACAAAGTGTTGGTAATAACTAGATAGACCAAGAAAACATAGTATTTCAAAGGCATTCTTCGGTGGATTCCAAGAAAGAACAGCTTCTATCTTTTCTGGATCCACTGAAACACCTTTCTCAGAAACAACATGGCCCAAAAATCATACCACATGTATCCAAAAATAACACATTGATAATTTGGCATACAACTGATTGTCTCTCAATATTTCCAACACTATCGCCAAGCATTGATCATGCTCAACCCTTGTTCTTGAATACACCAATATGTCGTCCACAAAAACCACAACAAAAGAATCCAGATATTGTTGAAATATCCGATTCATCAAGGCCATGAAGACCGCTGGTGCATTCGTTAGACCTAAAGGCATGACTACAAATTCATAGTGGCCATATCTTCTTCTGAAATCTGTCTTCGGAATATCCTCCTTTCGAACTCACAACTGGTGATATTCTGACCACAAGTCAATCTTGGAGAACCACTGAGCTCCCCTCAATTGATCAAACTGGTCATCAATGTGTGGAAGTGGATATCTATTCGTTATCATAACTCGGTTAAGCTTACGATAATAAACACATAGCCGAAGAGTTCTATCCACCTTCTTCAAGAAAAAAACCAGTGCTGCCCATGGAGACACACTTGGGCGAATGAATCCCTTTCTTTCCAGCTCCTCTAAATGCACTTTCAATTCCTTTAACATTGTTGGTTCCATCCTATAAGATAGAAGTGAGATAGGACGGGTCCCTGGAAGGAGATATATCTTAAACTCCACTTCTCTCACAGGTGGTAACCCTGAGATGTTTTCAGGAAAAACATCAGGAAAGTGATCCACCACAGTTGGAAAACTATTTTCCTCACTCTCTTCTAATGATTCCAAATTCAACACTGCCAATTGGTAAGAGATCGTTCCCACCATTGGTTCCAACAAGCTCTTTCTACATTTATTTACCATTTTCTCTCCTCTGAAGAGATGCTCCATTCCATCCTCAGTCGTGAAACAAACCATTCTCCTATAACAGCCGATGTGAGCCTTAAACCTTGTCAGCCAATCCATACCCATGATTGCATCATAGACATCGATATCTAATATGGATAATTCTCATTTCAGATCAGCTCCATCAACAGTTATAGCACATGATCTACACACAAAGGCTTGAAATTCTATTTCACCAAGATGAGTTTGCAATTTCAAAACAGAAGGCATCATTTCATGTTTTAAGTTCAGAAAATCAGAAATACGAGAAGCAAGAAAAGAATGTGATGCACCAGTATCGAACAACACATGCATGTGGGTAGAAGTGTCCCGAACACCCGATCGTGGAGCTCTACGACAATATTGTTGAATATGACCCATCTTTATGAAATTTTGGAATGCTCTAGGTGGTGTAGTACATTCTCGTTTCATGTGTTCAGTCGAACCACATTGAAAGCAACCTTCTTTGCTCTGGGGACGTGGAGGAGGGTTGACTGATCCCGCCGTCTGGTTCTGATTTGTACTCCCACCCTGGAAGTAGGTGTCCCTCTTCTACTTGTTCCCAACATTAGAGTTCCCACCAATTCCTGTGGGTATCATCATACCTCCTCCTATTGATCCCGATATATCACGTTCAACAACCCTTGCTCTGTTCACCATCTCTGTATAATCTGTAATATAGAGCACCGCAATCTTCGATCGAATCTCCTGCCATAGTATTGATTCGAAGATGTGTGCCTTCAAAGAAGCACATGCCGCAACCTCTGGTGAAAAAAAGAATAAATTCATGAATAAATCCGCATACTCTGTGACAGAGAGGCTCTCTTGTTTCAAGCTGAAGAAGACTGTCGTTTTTGGATTTTGAACGTGTGAGGATAGAATTGTTTGTTAAACAATTCTTAAAAATCCTCCAATGCAAGGCCTTCATCCAATTTAGCATGCACCGCTAAATCCAACCACTGGCGTGCATGATCTTTGAGAATATACGTCACTCTATTTACTTTCAACTATACTGGTGTGCCGATGAAATCGAATATACCATTCATCCTGCTTAGCCACACCTCTGCCTTCTCGGGTTTAGAATCGCCCCTAATGTTCGGTGGATTCTGCATCATGAACTGGATGGTATAATCTGCATGTCATGGCTCATTCCTCCAGTTCCCTGTATCTACAGCTTGAAAGGCTTTGACAATACTCTGAAGTAGCTCTTGGTTCACACGTGTTTCCGGTGCTACCATATTTTCCGCAGCTTCTTCGGGTTTGTTTCAACGACGCCTACCGGGTGGCATTTTCGAAACCAACAACAAACTCCGTCAATATCACTCTCTAAAAACTGTTGGATTAGTATTTCAAATTCTATCACATCAAATATCACAACATTGTTCTCAAACAACCTTTTTCCATGTTCAACCATTTTTTAAAGAATTCAACATACTTTTTTAAAATCAATCTATTTTAAAAATACACCAAATACCATATTTTCAAAGACTTTTGGTTGTAAACAATTCCCATATTTTTCTAAAATTGTCACCTTTCACAAAATTATTACTCATTCCTCACAAAGAGATATGAAATCCTAGTGGGAAGTCATTCCACTAAAATGAATTTCATGCTCCTCACATTGGATAAATCCAAAACAAAGAGATTTTCAACATTCTAGAAGTGTATCCAAAATACTTATGTACCCAACACCCTGGTAACATGATGTTCAACATAAAGGTGTTAGGTTCATCCTTTTATGCTATACCTTTTAAGTTCCAAAAATCCTACTCCTGTCTAAGATTTTAACCCAAGGAATAGAAAAGAAGGAATTTCAACTCCAAGACCAAGAGCATCGATGACTACTTGTTTGGAAAAGACCAAACAAGTTGTTACCATTTGTAATGACCAGTCAATTATCATTGGCTTGAGAGGGAAATGAGTCATTACTGGGCCTTAAGTGACATCCCCAAGATGCCAAAGGGTAGAATTAAATGCCGAAGGGTTTCAAGTATAATTAGGGGATGATTTACCCTTTAAGTAAATAACCCGTCCATTAACCATTTAATATATGATGCCCGAACAAAAGTATACCAACAAATAACTTCATATATAACAAACCACATCAATGTACACAATAACAGAAGACCAACCAAATATCAAAGTACACAGCAGAAAGAGAACAACACAATACTCCCAAAAGACACCATGACTCAGCGGTCCACAAGCTCCAAGCTCCACATCATCTCCCAAACATCACCACAATCCACTAGTAATGAGGTGCTTTACCTTTACCTGTGTCTCAGAATACAACATCTGCAAAAGATCTGAAGTGCCAATGCAGGGGTGAGTATAAAACTCAGTAGGTTTTCCCTAATGACTTCCCTACTCACGCCACTAGGATAGAGGAGTTATCCACATTTATTTAAAAACAGTTTATATAAAACATTTTCACCAATGGAGTTTACAACTAAATATAAATTAGTGTTCCAAAACCATCCATGCTCAAAAGTATCAAAATGAAATTTAAACCGGATTTTCCAACACGTTATTTCTGCAGAATGATAACCAAACAAATTTCCCAACCATTTCACAATCATCCGTTTTGGCATACCCAACCATTTCACAAACCCGTGAAATCATCCATACATTCTTCGTTATGACAGTTCCGTACTCATGAGCAGCCTCTCGTTGATCTACCAAGTCATCACACGATAATTATTTCCCATCTTCCATTACATCTTTGGCACCGAGCACAAGGTCATATTTCAACGAAGCCCCATACTTAAAAGTCCCATGTTCCATTAAAGGTTTGGCACTGAGAACAAGGTCATATTTCAACCAAGCCTCGTATATGCAACATGAACACACACCACACCTTCCCAAAAATCAATGTGAAACCATCCTTTCAATAAAAAACCTTTTATTGCAATCCATTTTCTATAAAAACCATATGTGTTCTCAAACAATTAAAACCATTTCAATAAAACTCCCTTTTTATTGGAAACCAAATCCATCAAAATCATTTCAATCATATACCATTTCAATAAGACACCCCATTTTATTGAAATCCCATTTCTCATCAATTAATTTACAATTTCATCCATTTCATAATTTAAAATCAACTTTTTAAATTCAAATAGCCAAATCACTTTGCACAATAATTCACCAAGATTTCACAATTTCATCAAAACCATAAATCATCACTAAAGAATATTTATTCCATGATTTTCACAATAAAAACCATTCAAATAACCAATTTGAAACTAATCCAACCAATTCTAACGAGAGGAGTCGAGAGTGAAGCCACCAACCTCTACAAAAAGGAAAAACCAAGGAATGGATGAAGAACGCTCAAGAACACCGGGTCAAACCTCAAAACATCCTCCTTATATCTCTTCTCCTAACACAAACAAGACCAAGTCTCATCATATTTGGCATCCACACACTTAGATCTACCCATAACGGGCGTAGATCTAAGAATCCGAGAGAAGATGAGAAGTATATCTAAGTAGATCTATGAAACCATTCATGAACGCAGGAGAACGATCACTTATCTCAAGAATCCAGCTTCGATTCTCCAAGATAAGCCTTTGGATCGCCTCCAGGACGATGGGAGACCCCACTTTATGATTAGGAGAAACAAAATCCCATGTTAGGGCTGCTTAGGAGATTTAATGAGGCAATTAGAGGCAAAACAACTTAGATCCAAATTTTAAGGATCTAATTTTAACTGACCGCACGGTTAGTCCGCATGGTTTGAGAACTTGTGCGCTAACCGTGCGTTAGCTACTGCATCGACCACATTTCTCTCCTAGTTTGGCTGCACATTTAGATGAACTGTGCACCGACCATGCAGAATGCACTTCCTCCCACACCAACTCCACACGGTTTGGCCGCACGGTTTAGACAAACCGTGCGCCTCCCATGGGAATTCCCTTTTTTCCCCAAAACTCCTTCCAAGTTCTCCCGACTATCCCATTTGACACCCTTAAATTTATAAACATGGAAAATTTCAAGTAAGGGCTACATACCAGAAACTAGGGGTACTAAATTCTCCCCACCATTGGTCTTTCTATCCTCAGAAAGTAGAAAACCAATGTTTTTCTGAAAGAGTTCTAGCCAAAACTCTCTCATTTCTTTCTCGCGTTCCCAAGTCTCTTCCTAAATCTGACTATGTTTCCACTAAACTTGTACAGGACCAATGATTTTCCCATTGAAGACATTATCTTGCCTATCCACAATCTATACTGGGATATGTACCAATGAAACATCCGGCTCTAGGTCAACGTGATCCCATCTGATCACATGGTCAGGATCGGGTTGATACTTCTTTACCCGAGATACATGGAACACATTATGCACTGAACTGAACCAATGTGGTAATGCCAACCGATATAACACCCCTCCAACCCGTTTCAGTATCTCAAAAGGGCCTAAATAACAAGGAGATAATTTGCACTGTTCCCAAAACGACGATGTCCAATCCTTGGAGAGATTATCAAAAATACATGATCACCCTCTACGAACGACAACAGTCTTCGACGGTTATATGCATAAGATTTATGAAGACTCTGAGCCATCTCCATCATCTTCCTAATCAACTGAATCTTCTACGTTGTGTCGCAGACCAGGCTCGTCCTGACTAGTGATGTTTCCTAGTTTCCATCTAACATTGTGGAGAACGACAAGGAAACCCATACAATGCTTCAAACAGAGCCATTTGTATCGAGGCCTGATAACTGTTATTGTATGAAAACTCCACTAAGTGTTTATGCTCTTCCCACGAGCCACAAAAATCCATTACACAAGACCGCAACATGTCTTCCAACATTTGTATCATCCACTCAGATTTCCCATCTGTCTGAGAATGATAAGCCGTACTCATCGTCTACTGAGTCCCCATGGCTTGCTGTAATGATTTCTAGAAATGAGATGTGAACCTCGAATCTCTGTCTGAGACTATAGACACTGGTACACCATGCCTCTTTACCACTTCTCGGATATATATTCTTGAAAGATCATCCACCGTATGGGTTTCACAAATCTGGATGAAATGGGTCGACTTGGTTAGATGATATACTATCACCCAAATGGAATCGTGTTTCTAGACCATTCTTGGAAGACCTGTAACAAAATACTTTGCTATCTGATCCAATTTCCACACTGATATAGGTAAAGACTATAACATACAAGCTGGTCTATGATGCTCTGCTTTCACCTGCTGACAAGTTATGCATCACGAGACACACTCAGCCACCTTATTTTTCATGCCGCTCCACCAAAACTGTGCCTTTAGCTCCTTATACATCTTCTGTGCACCGGATGTACATCCAATCTTGAATGGTGGTAAGCATTAAGGAATTGTTCCTGACAAACTATAGGTACAACCATCTGATCTCTGAAACACAAAACTGATATTGCTTCTAGTTTCCATCCATCAATGGTATCCCCACCATTGAGTTTTGAACTCATTACCAGACATTCGACATCAGATGTTTTTGCCTCTTTTACCACTTTTTCCTGATCATGTTCAAGCATAGCTGAAAAAAATACGACAACTTCACCTCATTTTTCACATTCCACATGCATGTCGGCTAAGACCGACATCAAATGCCATTTGTCTGAAGCTTCCTTTTCCAACTGAGCATACAAATTCCAGCTTAATGCATCGGCCACCTAATTTCCCTTACCCAGTGTATACATTAAGTCTATGTTGAGAATTTTAAGATACTCCATCCATATTCTCTTCCTCAGATTCAATTCACGCTGTGAGAAAATGTGTTTTATGCTTTTGTGATCCGTAAGCACAATAAATTTCTCACCAAAGAGGTAGTGTCTCCATGTTTTCAAAGCATGGACGACTGAAGCTAACCCCAAATCATATGTTGGGTAATTATTCTCATACACTCTCAATTTCCTTGATCCATAAGCAAAAACATGGTCTACTTGCATGAGAACACAACCCAACCCTGATCTTGAATCATCACAATACACAACATACCCATATCCTCATTCCAGAAAAATCAAGATGGGTGCTGATGTAAGGCGAACCTTAAACTATTTAAATGATTTCTGACATTCCTCATTCCATTGAAATGCACTGTTTTTCTATGTCAATGTTGTCATAGGTGAAGCTAGTTGTGAGAAGTCATGCACAAAGCATTGGTAATAACCATATAGACCAAGAAAACTTCATATTTCAAAGACAATATTGGGAGGTTTCCAGGAAAGAACAACTTCTATCTTTTATGGATCCACTGAAACACCTTTCCCAGAAACAACAAGGCCCAGAAAGTGTACCTATTGTATCCAAAAATAACACTTTGATAATTTCTCCTACAACTGATTGTCTCTCCAGATTTCCAACACTATCACCAAGTGTTTCTCATGCTCAACCCTTGTTCTTGAATACACCAACTTTTCATCCACAAACACCACAACAAAAGAATCCAGATATTGCTGAAATATCCGATTCATAAAGTCCATAAAGACCATTGGTGCATTCATTTGACCAAAAGGCATGACTACATATTCGTAGTGGCCATATCTGCTTCTGAAAGCTGTCTTCAGAATATCCTCCTTTCGAACTCGCAACTGGTGATATCCTGACCGCACGTCAATCTTGAAGAACCACTGAGCTCACCTCAATTGATAAAACAGGTCACCAATGCATGGATGTGGATATCTATTCTTTATCGTAACTTGGTTAATCTTATGATAATCAACACAAATCTAAAGAGTTCCATTTGCATTTTTCACGAAAAATCGGTGCTTCCCATGGAGACATGGTTCGGCGAACGAATCCCTTGCATTCCAGCTCCTCTAGCTGCACGTTCAATTCCTTTAACTCTTTTGGTTCCACCCTATATGATGAAATTGAGATAAGACTAGTCCCTATAAGGAGATCAATCGTAAGCTCCACTTCTCTCACAGGTGGTAACCCTAAGAAGTTTTCAGGAAAAACATCAGGAAAGTGATCCACCACAGCTGGAAAATTATTTTCCTCACCCTGTTCCTATGATGCCAATTTCAACACTTCCAATTGGTAAGAGATCATTCCCACAATTGGTTCTAATAGGATCTTTGCTCATTTCTTTTCCATTTTCTCTCCTCTGAAGATATGCTCCATGTCGTCCTCAGTTGTGAAACCAACCATTCTCCTATAACAGTCGATGTGAGCCTTAAAACTTGTCAACTAATCCATAACCAGGATTACATCATAGACATCGATATATAATATGGAGAAGTCACATTTTAGCTCAGCTCCATCAACAGTTATAGCACATGATCTACACACGAAGGATTGACATTCTCTTTCCCCAAGAGGAGTTTGCAGTTTCAAGACAGAAGGAATCATTTCTAGTTTTAGGTTCATCAAATCAACAATACGAGAAGCAAGAAAATATTTTGATGCACTAGTATCGAACAACACTTGCATGAGGGTAGAATTCAATAGAATCGTACCTCTCACCGTTGAAAGTCCAGACTAGTCATCTACCATCATCTGCTCAGCTCCATCCAATTGCTTTGTTGCTGAAATTTTCTTCTTATTGCCTTGTTGAGATTGCCCTGCTTGAGGAGTCATGGTATTCCTGGAATCACCATAACTAGCTCTGTTGTACTGGCAAGACTGATTTTTCTGTCCTTGACCTGTCGAAGCATAGGATGCTTGTGATGCTGGGGAAGTGTCCCGAACACCCGATCATGGAGCATTGCGATAATATCGCTGAAGATGACCCATCTTATTGCAATTTTGGCATGCTCTCGGTGGTGTTGTACATTCTCGTTTCATGTGATCAGTCCAACCACATTGAAAGCAACCTGCGTTGCTCTGGGGTCGTGGAGGAAGGTTGACTGATCCTGCCGTCTGGTTCTGATTCGCACTCCCACCCTAGAAGTAGGTGTCCTTCTTCCGCTTGTTCCCAGAATTAGAGTTCCCACCCGTTCCCATGGGTATCATCATACCTCCTCCTATCAATCCCGAGATATAACGTTCATCAACATATTTTTTGTTCACCATCTCTGTATAATCTGTAATATAGAGCACCAAAATCTTCAATCGAATCTCTTACCTTAGTCCCGATTCGAAGATGTGTGCCTTCAAAGAAGCACTTTCCCCAACCTCTGGTGCAAAACAGACTAAATTCATGAATGTAGCCGCATACTCTGTGACAGAGTGGCTCTCTTGTTTCAAGGTGAAGAAGTCCATCATTTTCTGGAATTTGAATGCGTGAGGATAGAATTGTTTGTTAAACAAGTCTTCAAAATCCTCCCATGAAAGGCCTTCATACAATTTAGCATGCGCCGATAAATCCAACCACTGACGTGAAAGATCCTCGAGCATATACGTCGCCAGCATTACTTTCAGCTCTACTGGTATGCTGATGAAATCGAATATATGATTCATCCAACTTATCCACACCTCTGCCTTCCCATTTTCAGCATCACCCATATTATTCGGTGGATTCTACATCATGAACTGCATGGTATGATCCACAGGTCGTGGCTCTTTCCTCTGATTCCCCGTATCCACAGCATGAAAGGCATGGACAATACTCTGAACTAGCTCTTGGTTCATATGTTGTTCCGGGGAGACCACATTCTCCGCAGCTTCTTCGGGTTGGTTTCGATGACGCCAACCGGGTGCCATTTTCTAAACCAACAATAAACTCCGTCAATCTCACTCTCTAGCAACTGTTGGCTTAGTATTTCAAATTCTATCACATCAACTATCACAACATTGTTCTCAAATAACCCTTTTCCATGTTCAACCATTTTTTAAAACATTCAACATACTTTATGAAAGTCGATCTTTTTTCCAAATACACCAAATACCATGTTTTCAAAGTCTTTTGGTAGTAAACAATTCCCTCATTTTTCAAAAATTGATAACTTTCACAAAATTATTACTCATTCCTCACAATGAGATATGCAATTCTAGTAGGAATTAATTCCTCTACAATGCATGCCATGCTACTCTCATTGGCTAAACCCACGACAAAGATATTTCCATCATTCTAGAAGTGTATCCAAAACACTTATGTACCCAACAGCCTGGTAACTTGAAGTTCAACATAAATGGGTTAGCTACGTCCTTTTATGCTATACCTTTCAAGTTCCGACAATCCTACTCCTGTCTAAGATTTTAACCCAAGGAATAGACAAGAAGAAATTTCAACTCCAAGACCAAGAACATCGATGACTACATGTATGGAAAGGACCGAAAAAGCTGATACCATTTGTAATGACCCTTCAATTCTCATTGGCTGGAGAGTGAAACGAGTCATTACTAGGTCTTAAGTGACATCCCCAAGATGCCAAAGGCTAGTAATAAATGCCGAAGGGTTTCAATTATAATTTGGGGACGATTTACCCTTTAAGGAAATAACTCATCCATTAACCATTCACTATATGATGCATGAACAAAAGTTGACCAACAAACAACTTCATATATAATAAACCACATCAAAGTACACAACAGTGGAAGACCAACCAAAAATCAAAGTACACAACAGAAATATAACAACACAAGACTCCCAAAGGACACCACGACTCAGCGGTCCACAAGCTCCAAGCTCCAAAACAATTCCCAAACATCACCACAAGCCACTAGTAATGAGGTGCTTTACCTTTACCTATGTCTTGAAATACAACATCTACAAAAGAACCATAGTTCCAAAGAATGGGTGAGTATAAAACTCAGATGGATTTCCCCAATGACTTTCCTACACACACCACTAGGATAGAAGAGTTTTCCACATTTATATAAAAACATTTTATATAAATCATTTTCACCAAAGCAGTTTATAACTAAATATAAACTTGTGTTCCAAAACCATCCATGCTCAAAAGTATCAAATTTCAATTTAAACCGGCTTTTCCAACATGATATTTCTCTAGAATGATAACCAAACAAATTTCCAAACCATTTCACAATCATCCCGTTTTGGAATACCCATCCATTTCCCAAACCCATGAAATCAACCATGCATGCTTCATTATGACAGTTCCATACTCATGAGCGGTCTCTCATCGATCTACTAAGTCATCACAAGGTAATTATTTCCCATGTTCCATTACACCTTTGGCACCGAGCACAACGTCATATTTCAACCATTCCTTGTACTTAAAAGTCCCATGTGCCATTAAACACTTGGCACCGAGCACAAGGTCCTATTTCAACCAAGACTCGTATATGCAACATGAACACACACCACACATTCCCAAAAATCATTCCGAAACCATCCTTTCAATAAAACACCTTTTGTTGAAAACCATTTTCCATCAAAACCATATGTGTTCTCAACCAATTCAAGCCATTTCAATAATACTCACTTTTTATTGAAAACCAAATCCATTAAAATAGTTTCAATAACAAACCATTTCAATAATAAACCTCCTTTTTATTGAAATCCCATTTCTCATCAAAACAATTACAATTTCAGCAATTTCATAATTTAAAATCAACATTTTAAATTCAAATAGTCAAATCACATTGCACAACAATTCACCAAGATTTCATTATTTCATCAAAACCAAAAATCATCACTAAAGAAGATTTATTCCATGCTTTTCACAATAAACACCATTCAAATAACCAATTTGAAACTAATCCAACCAATTCTAACAAGAGGATTCGAGAGTGAAGCCACATACCTCAACAGAAAGATGAAACCAAGGAACGGATGAAGAACGCTCAATAACACCAGGTCAAATCTCCAAGAATCCCCCTTAGATCTCTTCTCCTAACACAACCAAGACCAAATCTCATCATATTTGGAATCAAAACACATATATCTACCCGTAAAGGGTGTAGATCTAAGAAACCAAGAGAAGAAGAGAAGTATATCTAAGTAGATATAAGAAACCATTCAAGAACGAAGGAGAACGATCACATACCTCAAGAATATGACTTCGATTCGCCAAGAGAAGCCTTCGAATCGCCTCTGGGACGATGGGAGAACCCTCTTTGACCTTAGAAGTTCCAAAATCCCGAATTAGGGCCTCTTAGGAGCTTTAATGAGCCAATTAGAGGCAAAACGACTTAGATCATCATTTTAAGGATCTAATTTTAAGTGACCGCACGGTTAGTTCGCACGATTTGACAAACCCTGAACTAACCGTGTGTTAGCTACTGCCTCGGCCACCCTTCTCGCATGGTGTGGCCACACAGTTAGACAAATCGTACGCTGCCCATGCGGAATCCACTACCTCCCATACCAACTCTGCACGGTTTGGCCGCACAGTTTAAACAAACTGTGTGCCTCCAGTGTGACTTCCCTTTTATCCCCAAAACTCATTCCAAGTTCTCCCAACTGTCCCATTTGTCACCCTTAAATTTATAACCATGGAAAACATCAAGTAAGGGATACATACCAGAAACCGGGGGTACTACATAGCCCCAATTATGAGTAATATTGAAAACAACACTTCATGTATTAGTGGAATATATCAAAACTCTTATTGTGATACATCGTGAAACTCCAATAAAATAGTCATATATTTTATGGTGAGTTTGTCCCAACACATCTAGGATAAAATCATATTTTGAATAAGAATTATGACACATTTGATGAATGTTCTTTCCATTAGACGTTCTTATCTATCGTCACACTATTAAAAAATCATAGTTCAAATCACCATATCAATCGTGAGTTATATTCAAGGGAAGTTGATTTGGTATTTATTTATAGGTATCCAATCCATGGAAAAAAATAATATCAAACTCAAGTTGATGAAGAATAATAATATTTTTCAGATCCACATTCCAATAAAATTCATCCAGTGATGAATACCATAAAAGATATGTGATCATCAAACCATTAGTTGTTCTCACTAATAAGTCAACATATAGTCATTAAGATGGTATGTAAATGTCATTAGAAAATTATTTAGATATAAAAGGATTAGCATATCAAGAATCAAATTATATGTTATCAGTTTTAGAGTGGATGTTAAGTGTACCTTTCAACACATTATTATTGAACCCCTCATCTAAAATAGTTAGCGCATGATATTTTCATTTTTATATGGTATTATGAGGCTTTTTTACATTGATAACTATCATTAACCATTATTTTGGGGAATTTCATAGTATAATTACAATACTGCATGAATTTAGAATATTCGAGTGTGGGTGGTTCATTCTTTGGTTCCATCCCTCAATTTGAATCATTAGACAACATTTTCTCATGATGTTAGAACTTTATTTCCCAATGAAATTAATTTCCACACCTAAAAAACATACAAAATCCTTAAAGAAAATATCATCAATTTTTCCTTCCACACATTGAATATAAAGGAATTATCATCTTCTTCTCATATTGAATCTAGAATTTCATTTGAATTCAAGATTTCTATTCTTTTCATGACCATGACATTGGTGGGTTACTCTAATTTTTATCTCCACATAGATGTTACATCAAATTATTTATTCATATATTCTATGTTTTTCTAATGGAAAATCCCAATTGGTGACCTGGTTTTATGAAACATAATAATTGATAAACATTACACTCAGGTTGTATGATAATTCCAGAAGACTATCTGTCATGCCATGTAAGAGATTCCTCATAGGTTCTAATGGATTCATCATTATTTTATTTTAGATCAAGAAATTCATTCTGTGTTTTATTCCACATAATATGAGGAATGGAGGTTATTGAAAAATATCTCTTATACTCATCCCATGGTATATAATAAATTTCTACATGTTAATTTGTGTTCTTAATAATAGTCCACCATTGGAATTATTTTCCATGGAAATGATAAAAAATCAAAAAAAAAATATCATGTTCCCAACACTGGAAAATGGAAAATATATTTTCAATGGTATTGATATATTTCCTTGTAACTATTGTATTAGTGGGCCAACTAAAAGAAGGTGGTCATTGCAACATGATAGACTAATCAAAACTTAATTCCATCCTTTTCACTTTTGAAAGATCTCTGTTATTTGGATTTTTAGAAATTTTTTTGGACACAAAAATGAAATTTTGATTTCCATCTCCCAAAATATTCAGGTTATCAAGAAGATAATAATTTCATTGTTCAACATATTAAGTATTAACATGATTACTTTGGGATTTAGTAGTTGATTAAAACTAAAAATCATGTGTGAGAAATAATAATAATACGGGAAAATATAATCATGAAAAATAAATTATGGGGCATCCAAATATTGAAATATTATTTTATGACACCATCGGATTAACCTATATCATTTATGACCATTACCATAACTTTAGGTTTTTATCCTATACTTAGACATATCCCTGGTGTTATCACTAATGTTTTGTCATCATTATTTCCAATGGTTACCAAAGACAAGAAATGATATAAACTAGAGTGATCAATACTTTTAGTACATAGTTATGAAATCTTATTAGATAAATATTCATTACGTATCATAATGATCCTTTACTAAATCATGTTAGTATAATATCTTTGGAAACATGGATACATAAAAAATTCTCATAAATGAATTATATTTTCTCCTCCTAAGATTTTTAGAAAAAGTATACTTATTAATAATTTCAAAAAATAATCCCATTATTTATTACATGAGGAAAGAAATCATTAGAAATTGTGATATCTGTTTCTCATTAAGGTTAAAAAAGGGGGATAATAATATTCACCTAAACATTACATGAGAATAAGGGATTGAGAATATGATCCACATTTAAAAATCATACCCTACATATGAATGTCAATAATGATATATCATGGTAACACATTGGACATGAATCCTAAATGAATCATGGAAAATTAATAATAAGTTTAGAGCATATACAAAATATATAGTTTTTTGGAATAAACATAAGCATAGAAAATCATTTCCTTAATAGTTATGGTTTATTTCCAAGAATATCCTAGTCGAATTGGTTTACTCTTAAAACCATCACACTAGTGAAGGTTGACATCAAATATTATCATTGAGTAAAAATTTATTTACTAAAATGGATTCCCTCCCCATTAATGTAATTTTAACCCATAAGATATTAATATTTACCAAATACATTAGATGGAGATATTGTTCCCAGCCATCACATAATTAAAATCATACACATGGGTACTAGAAAGTCCCTGAAACATTATTCACATCAAAAACAAGGAAATAGAATGGGATTCATAAAATTTTAATAATAGAATATTCATAGAAAAGAAAAATGTTTCATAAACATATTTTCATCATAAATTAAATAATATAAACGAAATGAGTTTCATAGATACCATGTCATCATTAATAGAAACCATCCTAAGAACAAATAAAAATGGTATCCTTGGATCATATGATCCATAATTAATAAGTGAAATAAAGGTTTGTTTTCTTTGATATAGAACATTAAAACTATATTGGAGAAAATAAACTTTCCATTTAATAATTACATCTTCAGAGTCATAAAATTTTAAAAAAAAAATTGAAATAATTTTCTTTGAAAATAACCATAGAAACATGTAAAGGTTTCTTCAAATAATTGAGTGGTATCAATACTGGTAAATTCAATTCATTTTGTATAATACATAATAATTTTTTTATACTTTTGTAAGAAATTAAAAAAAGACCCTCTTTCTGAAAATGATATAACGATTTAATTTGAACCATTTTTAGAATCTCAATCATGGGTAAAAATGAAATTAAATAGTTGTTAGAGAATATAAAGAGTGTTCATCAATACATTTTTAGAACATATGGAAATTATAGATAAATAGTTTTCTACCAAAGAGAAAAATAAAGTCACTTTTCCTTAGAAAACATTTATTAGGTCACATGAATACCTAAAAAGAAGAAAATGAAAGGAAAAATTTTATTTTATTGAAATAATTAGAGTAGAAGAAAATATAAGTTATAATTTAATGTTATATCATATGATTTCATCATCATACAGTAATCACAAATAATCCCTCTAAACAAAAATATTTTAAAATAAAACCTTCTCCAGTAATGTCCCTAACCCCAGTAACCTGGAGCCAGTGTTTACTTTATTGACTTGGTGAAGATAAAAAGGGTCAAATCTTGAAGGACCAATCCGTTAAGAAATTTTTTAAAACTAGATACAAACCTGATACACAATTTACAATTCTAATAGATAAAAAAATTTAATATATAACTATACAAAAGTAATTTCATCCTTTGAATCTCATTTCAATATCTATTCTTCATATCCCGTAGATTGGAAACAAAATATGGGTGATCAAAAGTGCTATGGCTTAAGTAAAAGAGAAGCTAAAATAAAACAATAAATAATAATTAATATAAAATAGTAAATTACAAAACATGATATATATTTATATAATTTTAACACATGAATATATAAGGCATAATCAATATGGAGAGGCAAAAAACTGAAAACCCATGCAATTTAATCAATAAATGAGGATGCAAGGAATCCAAATGTAATGTCATTGTGAAAATATCAAGGATAATAATAACTGAATTCATAATGAGTAAAATTCTTTATTAATGGATTCTTGGATCTCATGAATAATGAAACATCTACATTTAATACCTTTCAAAAGACATTTTAAATACTACAGGTAGAAACATGTTTAATTTGTCCAACTATTTGTTCATTGGACCAAATGATGTATCGTTGTATTATATTATATTTAGCCGCAACCATCATAACAAGTCCAAATCATTCCTCGCATTATCAATGATCTATATAATCCATGAATCAATCTTCCATATCATCAAATATCCATATTGGAAAAAGGATAAAGATTAATCAATATTTCCTTAATTAATCAATTAACATTCCAAGATAATACCATATGTAAATATGATTAATTTTTAGGATATAATAATTTCAATTATTCAAGAATAATTAATTTTAATAAATATATAATTTCCAATAAAAAATGTATATTAGAAATTTATTATTTCAATATAATGTTATCGATCAGACATGGAAGTGAGAGTGTGCTATAACTTTTCAAACTTACTCATTTTCAATTAAAATTCCATTGGATGAAATAATTAAAATTTAAACATAAAAAACCGTAAATTATAAATGAATATTTATAATATATTCCAAAGGTAGTATATACGCCGTGTAAAAAGTTAGCTACATAACATTACAATATTCCATATTGATGGGAAATTACGATGATGTCTTTATCTAACACATCTTTTTGGGTGAATTCGATTTGACCTCATGTATAATGGTTTCAAAGATGTTATTAACTTATAAAAGATCTGAATAAAAAATTAACTATCATATATTACCATTTTATAACATCCTATCACTCTTTCTTTAATAATATATCATTATTTTCATTGTTTTTGTTGTTAATTGGCTTCTTTTCTTATATATGTTTTCGCATAAAAGTACTTTTTTTTAAATTATTTTATAATTTAATTATTTAAAAAATACTTATAAAAAAATAATTATAATATTTATATTGAAATTGAAATTTAAATACCCATCATTAATTATGGTTTTTATAAATGAAAAATGTTATGATCTTGGAGATGGTGGGTCGTACGTACACAATATTAACATTTCCATTTTCAACGATCATATTTGAAGATAGGTAAGTAATATCTCTAATTTAAAAAATGATAATAATATAATAAATATCATATTATTTTTTTATAAGTACTTATATATATCATCTATTTGTTGTGGTGATGAAAATAGAGTCATGCCATTTCATGTAGGCGGTAATCCACCCATCCAAGAACAATATTTTCATCATTCATTGAGGGAAAAAGGGTAATAATAAAAATGATATAATATCTTTTTAAATGATATAAATTATTCTACTATCATAATTATATCATTTTTACGACATATAATCAATAAATATAACCTTATCATATTCTATGTAATGTTTTGGTGAAATACGAATCACATCACTTCGTAATGCGGTGTTCGGCCTAACAAACGAGTAACGTTATCATATACCCTATATAATGGGAAGATATATATATATATATATATATATATATATATGTTATAATGGATATATAGGTTTAATTATGTTATAAATTTCATATATATATACCTTATATCCATCATCATACCAACCATGAGTATTGGTAATGGGAAAACGAATGACATTGGTTCATGAGGTGGTACTTAACCGTACAGATTAATAAAAAATTCATAACCCAATTAACATAAGTTAATATGGTTATAAGTAATAAACATAACATAAAAATGTATCATTATAAAGATTGTACTATTTTTACTATATCTTTATGGTTTAATAGTAATTTATGTGGTTGGACGATGAAATTAAATAAAAATACTCATTGGAGAACATCACATCTTCATCGGGTATCTTTTTTAGGATTTCACTAGCCTTCATATGATATCATTCTAACAAATAAAGTCATATCCGATAAATAGAGGGATGCTATTATATTATTTTGGAAGGTATTTTCTGAACCAAATGGGGTAGAATGTGTGACGATGAGAAGAGAGTGGATGGCCTTTTATAAGTGATGTGGGTGGCACAATGGAAATTCTTGAAATAAAAATGGTGTACCCCTGTTTTTCACATTCCAATACAGTCATAAATTGATTATTATCAAGAATTATAAATTATTGTGTCCAAATATTTCCATAAAATATATTTTATATATAATTTTATGTCATTCTAACCCTTGTCTATTTAGTTTAAACCCGTGTAAATCCAAATTTACCTTAACTATTTTAAATAATTATTTAATGTTTTCACTATTCATTTTTGTAAGACATTAATTTGAACTTATTATGAAATATAAATTATTATTATTCCAAATATGAAAATAATTTATAAAAATTATGTCCTTTGAATTGGAAATTATTATATAAAAATTAATCCTATAGAGACTTCAAGAAAAATGGCTTTCAAATAGAAAATGTTCAAATGTTTATATTTTTTATATAAAAATTCAATTTAAAATTGATCAAAATAAACTAAATGAAATTAATAGAAATATAACCAAACAAATTTTACTTTACATCCTATTGAAAATATATTTTATTATTATCAATTAATTAAATAAAATCATTTTATTTTAATTAAAATTCTGTAATTTTCACTATTAAAATGAATCATATATGAAAATGTCCCAACATTCACCATAATAGAATTTTAACATTGTTATATAAAAAAATATCATTATATAAAATAAATTCACCAAAAGTATTAAATTTTATTTTTATATCATGTGCGTAATGTGATATTATATTTTATGTAACGCCCAAGAAATTCAAAATTTGTAACATTTATTTAGTAGTGTGAATGACACACAACACCAATAGAATAATAGAACAGAACATCACAATACTTAATAACATAATTAATATGTTAAATAAATTTAATATATTATATAGATTTCAATGCACACAACACTGATTTGTCTTAACAGCCCGGTACAATGACTTTCTTTGATGACATCCATTACATTCGAGATCGATTTTCTATATATTATTAAAAAATTTATTATTTAATATACAACGATATAACCTAGAAATTAAATTATATATTATTAGTATTATTAAAAAACATATGATAATATATGTTTTACACAAATATAATATTAATTCAAAGGTTACAAATTGATTTTAAATGACTATTAAAACTAAGTAAATATAAAGTAAATGTTTTTATGCTCGCCATAGTGTTTTATCATAAAAATTAAATTAATTAATATAATTGATTGTTATAATAGAAATTAATAATCTATATATTCATTAAAATATTTTTTTTATATTCATCCAATTTATTTAATAAACATTAGATAAAACCCCACATTTTATGCATTAAATTCTGCATTGTTCTAAAGGCACTTTTTCCTCCTTTTAATGGTGATGCAATTTTAAATAATATTTATGGAACATTTAAAAATTATATTTTTAAAAATATTCTTCATTTTTGAAATAAAAACTTCATAATTTGGTTATGGGGATGTTTTGGGCATTTTCGGTGATGATTCATTATTTGATTAAAATTTTAAAGTACTAAATTTTAATTCAAAACAATTTTTTCATCTAATTAATATATAATGTTCAATATTTTTTTTACTAGTATAAAATCTAAACTATAAATATTACATCAATTAATCCAATTGAGGTCATTTTAATCAATTTCACTTTGAAATTGGATTTAATAAATTAGTAAATGTTTGAAAATGATCTCTTTAAAACCCTATATTATCATATTGTCTTCGAGATTGAATTTAAATTAATTTATTCAACATATTTGATTTTAATTTAGAAAAATGTATTATCTATTTTTAATTATAATAATTTTTTTTACAATAATTTCATCTTAGTTTTGACCACAATTATTATTTAATATAATAAAATTGTTTTACAATGATTAGGAGAACAATTTGCTTAATAAGGGACTAAACCTTAATCATAAGAGCCAAACCGACCTAGATACTTGTAATATAACCTGTTTATGGATATATTTTGACCCAGTCCTTCATTTTATATAATTGATTATATTATTTGAGACACTTTTTAGGGGAAACACATGGGTTGAATTCCTTTTTCCAAAATTTACTGGAGTGTACTCCTCCTCCAATATAAAATTCATTCTATCCTATATATCCTCACACCTATAAAAACACTTTATCTAAACAAAAATCATTCCAAATAGATTTTTAAAAAACCATGAATCATTCTATAAACCACACCTTAGTCATAAATATAACCAAGGAATCCCTTTGGTGAAAACCAAAATATGTTACCAGAATAAGAGGAAACATCCTTCCCCCAGCTCTTTAGATCTATTTTTTCTCAACACATTAAATTATAATTATTATATTAATATATAACAACATTAGTATTATATATATACTAATATATTTTAAATCTAGCCATCATTGATTCACTTATACACACATCCATTTAATGTGTAATGAACATATCATTCATGCACGGAGAACTACCTCCTCGTGAAACGATGATTGTTCATTTTTTACTTTACCACCTTTCAAGGATGGTAATGTTTATAGACACACTATTTATATATAATATATTATTTATTTATAATTTATTTATTATTATTTAATTTATATATAAAAAATAAATTTATTCCTTCAATTTTCAGGGAATACGATAACATCATTTGTAGAAGATTGGACTACCGCCTCCTCAAAGAAATGTGATCCGTTCACACTATAAATGGAACATATAATGAATGGTTTTAATTAAAATAAGTTACATATATGAAATATATACAATACATTAAATATAATATATATGTATATGAATATCAGTTACTATTAATTATTTTTAAAAAGAAAAAAATGAAAGAAACATTCATCCATATGTACGGTCTGCTGTCTCCATGATTAGTGCTTTTAATTTACTATATAAAAATATTATGGATTGTTATAAAACATATATAATTGTCACAACCCGTGCCAGTGGGGACTGTGCCGCAACTCTCCAATCCCACCTCCAATAGGCCAGGGTCTGGTGACTAGCACTGAGTTGGTAAGTCACTAACATGGGAGATAATGCCTATAAAACTGTATACACACATACACACATCTACAATCCCACAAAGCTAAAAAGAAAAAACTACTAAAAATTACAATGGATGCATATACTAAAAATTCCAACCAACAGAGTACGATAGGAAAGTAAAGTGCAATAATGTAAAACCCTAGGCCAAATGTAAAAGCCCAATGAAAGAGAGTCCTCAATAAAGTCCAACCTGTAAAGAAAGGTATTGGGACTACAATATATAGCCGTAGGAACACACCTCATCCTGTCTGATATCACTGAGAATCATCTGGTCTTGGTCTTCCTAGAATCTTTTCAAAGGCTCGCTGGTCTGCACAAGACACTACACGTGCGGGCAAAGCCCATACAGGGGTGAGTATAACAATACCCAGTTGGACACCCCGAGACTACAAAAGGAAATACAACAAGGGAGAAATACTACATAGGAAATATACAACCATCTCCACACAGTATATTTCTACAGAACATATAACAATAATATCCAGATATACCCATACACGTTCAACTCTCGCGATACCACCACTAGGATCCAGCTTAAAAATTTCACTAAGCATGTAACAAGGAGAACACACTCCTAGGTCCGAAGAGAGAGATACGAAGTACTTGTTCTGGGAGAACACACTCCACAAGTACATGAGAATAATATGCTCAGATGAGAATCACAACCAATAGCCATGGGGATATTCCAACAACTCAGTCTGAATTAATCCGCTAAGTTGAGGATCGGTGCCCGGGTAAAGTTGGTCACGTTGATTCCATGAACTCTACCTAGGGTATCAGGAAGGAATAGAGGATCCATCTCCAAGTGTCATAGAAGGGATTCTAAAAACTCTATTCTGGAAGTCTTGCTGAAGGGGTCATACTCCTGTATATAGGAAATGATACCGGAAACCTTCATGAGAAAGAGCAAGGGGACGAACCTGAAAGAAACTAGTCCAAGTCACAGAAGGCAACTGGCTCAAGCAATGTAAAACAGGTTACATAGCATGTAGTATGGTTACATGCCATGTTCCTTAACCCCAGGAACCGCCCGTGTAACGGCCCATGTCATTATTCTAAGCTGTGTAAAACTCAACTACACGGCGTGTAGTAGGATTACACGCTGTGTTCCTTGACTCTGGGTACTGCCCATGTAAACAGCCTGTGTCAGAAGTCAGAGATGTGTAGGAAAGAATATGCACAGTGTGTAATTCAAAGCACATTCCGTGTCCTATCAACTGGGAAACACATGTGTACCCTGGCCGTATGCCCGTACACGGTTTCCGTCTGTGTTTCCTGCCCATGTACCAGTACACAGTGTATCCCGTGTATCTGGTCAGGTCTGGCCGGGGAAGGGTATACACGCCTTGTCCTTGGCCGTGTAACCAACCTGTGTCTATGTACTCCCGGATTACACGCCAGGTGGCCCGCTGACGAACACACGCAGTGTATCCCATACTACACGCTGTGTAGTCTGGAAATTTCAAGAACCACCATCTTCCTCCTCGCACTTCGGCCGATCTCCGAGTTCTTGATCTCTCATCTGTTCTTCTTGATGCTCCAGGTCTAGGTTTGTCCCATCATACGAACACCGAATCAGGTGTTTTCAGTCCTTCAATCAAGTCATAAACCTCCAATGACCCATCCTAAGAAAAATTCCCAAAAATTAATATTCCTGATCCTCTCTGAACCGTCCTCTGAAACAGTCATAGTAGCTCTGTACCATCATTCCAAAGTTGGATCTACAATCTTAGATCGTTACGCCGCAGATCGAAGGCTCAATCGATTGTTGTTCTTATCCCGCAAAGAACGCGTAGAACTCACACGAAGAATGTGAGAATTTGGGGAAGAAAAACACAACAAATATAGAGAGACGAACCTCGATCGATGTTCATGCTGATCTTGGTTCATCACCATTAGAAGTTTGAACGGAACCAAAATAACTCACGAAACAAAATACCAAAAATCCTCGAAAAAACCCTTCCTGCAAAATAGGATCGATCCGCAGGATAATTTGTTTGTGGATTAGTCTGTGTTTGTCATAGGAATTGAGAATAGGAATGAAATCACAACAAGATCAAACACCCTACATGGATTCGTGGAATTTTTTGGCGAAGATCTGGTCGCCGCGTCATCGTCGCTGGTGAAGATCATCAAGAACACCTTCACCGCATTGGGAGGTTTTCTCCAGAGCTTTCAAGATCCTCCAGGGAAATTCACGGTTTTGGGATTTGTAACCCTGATCCCCTGTGAAATATCTATTTAAAAAGATAAATATTTTCCTGTAATAAATATTTTTTTATTAAATATTTTATTATAGTTACGTCCATAAACTAGAGTTCACCACCAACCAGCGTCGACCGATGTTAGGCCTCACTTAAGGTAAAACTGATGTTCTAAACACAACGGCTCCCTCATATTTCTGATTTGAGCACCTGTTCAAGAGTTATTCTACTTTATCAGGAAAACCACGCGTGCGAGTAATTTAATTATTTAAATAAATTAAATCATTTGTTCTGAGATCACCGGGCCTCGGAACTACACACCGTCTCAGAGCCTGGTCTCGAAAGAATTCCCACGTAATATTAAAATAACACATCAAAAAATATGAGACATTACATCACACCCACCATAGGAATTTTACATACCATAAAATCCTAAACAAAGGCTACTCAAAAAGGTGTTGGTACTGCACACGAATCTGAGCCTCCCGCCCCCACATGCTCTCCTGGAGATTCCCGTGCTGCCACCGGACACACACCAAGGGAATAGCTCACCCACAATGGATCTTCTCCTGCCTATCCTTGATCTCCACTTGGTACTCAGCAAATGTTGCTATATCACCATTGTCGAGCTCGCCCCAGTCGATAACGAGCGATGGATCATGCACATACTTCCGTAGCTGCGACACATGGAAGACGTTCTGTACCTAGTCCATCTGAGGAGGTAGAGCCAAGTAGTACGCCACCTCGAAAACTCTACGTAGAATCTGAAAAGGGCTGATAAACTTCAGAGATAGCTTGACACCTCGGCCAAATCTCCACAATCCTTGTCGAGGTGAGACTCAAAGGAACACATGGTCCCCCGCTTCAAACTCCAAGGGCATCCATCTCCTATCGACATAAGACGTCTGTCGACTCTGTGTAGTCTTCATCTGCTCCTGGATGACCTGCACCTTCTTCGTAGTAGCTCACACCATCTCTGGGCCCATGAGTGCTAACTCCCTTGGGTTAGTCCAGTAACGTGGTGACCTGCATGGTTGCCCGTACAAAGCATCGAATGGTTCCATACCAACAGTGGAATGATAACTGTTATTATAAGAAAATTCCACCAGTGGTTGGTGATCCTCCCAACTATGACCGAAGTCAAGTATGCAAGCTTGTAGAATATCCTCCAAAACCTAGATGGTCCACTCCATATTCCCATAATTCTGAGGATTTAATGTTGTGATCAAGCGTTAATGAGTCCCAAATGTTTCCTGCAATCCCTTCCACAAACGAGATATGTAAATAGAATCACGATATGAGACGATCATGGATGGCACTCCACGAAGTTGAACTATCTCCTGCATGGAGAGGAATCCCAAGCTCTCTACCGAACTCTACTCCCATATGGCTAGGAATTGGGATGACATGGTGAGTTGATCAATGATCACCCAGATGGCATCGTGTCCCCTAGACATACATGGTAAACCCATCATGAAGTCCATGGATATCTCGTCCCACTTCCACTCTGGAACCTCAAGGGGAGGAGTAAAACCTGCTTGCACCTGGTGCTCAGCCTTAACTTGCTGACAAGTATGGAACTGAGAAACAAAAACTGCCACACTCTTCTTCATTCTTGGCAACCAAAACTGACGTCGGAGGTCCTGGTACATGTTTACCATGCCTGGATTCACCCCCAAAGGATATGTATATAACTACCTCATGAACTCCTCCTGCAACGTCACTAGTACTACTGTGCGCCCTCTAAAAAGAACAATGTTCTCCCTAACTTTTGAATATCCATCGGTAGAATCACCTATGGATATCTAAGCATGAAGAGTCTCACAACTAGCATCCTCATGATGTGCTTCCCTGACTCGCTATAAGAGTGGACTGGTAACAACCATCGACTGAAGGTAAGCTCCCTCATCTCTATCCATGAAGGATAACTGTAAAGAGGAAAACTGTCTCATCACCTCATCTAGCAACTGAAATTTGGATTTCCTGTCGAGAGAATTTGCCACAACGTTCCCCTTCCTAGGAGTATAAAATATTTCAATGTCGTAATCCTGTAGGAACTCAAGACATCGTCTCTGTCCCAAATTCAGATCCTTCTACGAAAAGATATATATGAGACTCGTGTGATCAATGTAGATGATAAACCCCTCACCCATTAGGTAGTGTCGTCACATATTCAACGTGAAGACTACCACTACCAACTCATGATCATGGGTCGCATAGTTCTGATCGTGTGGCCTCAATTGACGTGAGACATTGGAAATCATCACATGCCTCTGCATTAGGAAACTACCAAGCCCAGTTCCTGATGCGTCATAGAACACTACGTACTCAACACCCTCCTCCAGAAATCTGAAGATCAGGGGGCTCATCAGACTTTATCTCAACTACTGAAAATCTAGCTGGCATCTCTCGGTCCACATGAAAGGCTGCCACTTTCAGTTCAAAGATGTCATGGGTGCTGAAATCCTAGATAAATCGAGAATGAATCTTTGATAGTAGCCTGCCAATCCTTGGAAACTCCACACCTCTGACACGTTATGGTGCGGCTTCCATGCTAGTACTGCCTCTACCGTGACTGGGTCCACATCTACACCATCTGCTGAGAAAACGTGTCCCAAAAAGTTGACCTCTTGTATCCAGAACAGAAACATTGAGAGTTCCCAGTACAACTGGTGCATCAGAGTGTGTCCAAAACCATCTTTAGGTGCCTCGCGTGCTCTTCCTCAGATGCAGAGTACATAAGGATATCATCGATGAAGACCACCATGAACTGATCTAGGTAGGGCTAAAAGATCAAGTTCATGAGTCCCATAAACACTGCCGGGGTTTTCGTCACGCTGAAGGGAATCACCAAGTACTCATAGTGACCGTTGCGACATCTAAAAGTCGTCTTTGGTATATCCTCATCCCGTACTCGCCACTGGTGATAGCCTGACCATAGATCAACCTTCAAGATCCATTGTGTCCCTCTTAATTGGTCAAAGAGGTCATAGATCCTCGGTAGTGGATACCGGTTCTTCACGATCACCTGATTCAAGAACTGGTAATCTACACATAGCCTCAAGCTCCCATCTACATTTTTGGAAAACAACACTAGGGCTGCCCGAGGTGAAACACTGGGTCTCACAAATCCCTTCCTCTACAAGTCTTCCAGCTGTACCCTCTGCACACGAAGCTCTGCAGGAGGCATCTGATATGTTGATGCTAATATCGGTGTCATCCCGGGTTTCAACTCAATGTAGAAATCTATCTCCTAACGAGGAGGTAGTTCCGGGACATCCTCCAGAAAGATGTCCTCATACTCAGCCACTACTCGTGGAAACTAGAAACTTATAACATATGCTGTGACAAGGGCTAGGCTAGCCAACTGATGTGAAATCGACTGTACCTTCCTACACATGAGTCCATCCTACGCTGTCTGGGTATCCTTTTCACCTATGAAGGAGAACCTCGTTCCATCACTGCGGACCCATCGCACCCTTTTCCTAATACAGTAAATCTGGGCATGAACTGGGGATATCCAATCCATACCAAAATGACATCGTAAGGCCTAAATGCTACAACCAAGAGGTTCCAAGATAAACTCTCACTTACAAGGGCCAGGTCACACTATCTGCAACAATGTGTGATCTTTGAATCTTCTCCAGTCAGTGTTTCTAAACCTAATGGTCGAGTCAACAGATCAACTGGAATCTCAAGGCCTCGAACAAGATAAGTAGCCAGAAAGGAATGACTAGCACATGTGTCTATTAATAAAGTATCTAAAGTATAAATTACATATATTGTACCTCTAATCATTCTAGGAGTACCTGGGACATAAGCCTCCACTGCCTGCAGCTATCTCTGCCTCTGTCCACTGGCTCCCTAAGCTAGGGGTGGACCTCCTGGGGGTGGTGGTAAAAGGTAAAAAACGTCAACTACCTCCAGCTTATCTCCCATATCCTCTACCACATCTGCCGCCTCACAGATCTGTCTGCTCCACATGTTGCCTCTGTCTCGGTGGTCCATCCATTGATCCCGTGTCTATAGTACGGCAGGTCAGACAATCTCGAGCGAGATTTCCCCTACAATCACATGAGTAGAATTTCCTCTCTTGAGGCTAGCTGGATGCACCCTGTGAACCTTGTATGGAAGATCCCCTGTCCTGGTATCTCCACTGAAAACGTCTCCCATGCCTGGGTCCCTGACGTCGACTCCCTACTGCCGAGGTCTCTGCTCTAGCTCACTCACTACTGACAACTGTCGGCCATCTCTACACCGCCAAGATGCTCTTGACCACCAAAGCTTGCTCGAGCACCCTAGCATAAGTTGGAATTCTCATAGGGACGATTCTAGCTCGGATGTCTCTATGCATGCCCTACTCAAAATTCTGAGCTCTGATGTACTGATCCCTAACCATATCCCTCAAGTATGGTGAGTGGTCGGTAAACCACGATGAATAGTTATCCACCGTCATGGTTCATTGCTAGAGCTGAAGAAGCTTTTGTATATGTACCACTCTCAGGGTAACTGGTGAAAAATTATCTCTGAAGAGATGCTCAAACTCTGACCATGCAAGAGTCACCTCGTCGTGGGTCTGGATAACCAAACTCCACCATCATTTTGCTGAGCCCTGCTAAAGGCTCGCTGCCAGGATCACCATCTGGTCTGTTGGTGTCCTGACCAAATAGAATCTTCTGGCCACTACCTCAAGCCAGTTCTCTACTACCTGAGGGTCAAGCTCACCTTGAAACCTGAGGGGTCTCTGTCTCTGTAACACATGGAGTGCACTCAACATGCATACCTCCTCTACCAGTACAACAGGAAATAAACACTACTCCACAGTTGGTGGAATAACTGGCACACCACCCGAAGGAAAAACTGGGGTATCTAGTCCCTGTATCGAAGCTTCATCGTTGAGGGGGTCATGCTCATGATCGAGCTGCTGGATCCTAGCGGGTGCGCGTCGCGGAGGCATCTTGTAAAGAAAAAAGATGTATCTCAGTCAATGAGTATATCTGGAGAGCTGAGTCAAAAAGGAAATGGAAACCACAACCCAGTCCAATGTGATGCATCTACTATTATTTTCCCCATGCAACTAGTGTTCTCATGTTTCGAGTCGAAAATAAAGTTAACAGAGTCCTGGTGTATGGATACGTCGGCCGCCCGCCCCAACACTGGGGTCTCTGGCCTGAAAGACGAACTCGATACACCTAAAACTATTTCCCCAAACCAACTCACAGACTCTCGGTCCTGAGGTAGAACTGACCACCTGTGATACCACTCTATCATAACCCGTCCTAGTGGGGCCTGTGCCACAAGTCACCATGCCCACCTCCAATAGGCCAAGGATTAGTGACTAGCATAGAGTAGGCATGTCACTAACATGGGAGGCATTGCCTACAAACCTGTATACACACATACACACAACTCCAAGCCCACAAATCTGAAAAGTAAAAACGACAAAAAATGGAAATGCATGCATATACTAAAAATCCCAACCAACAGAGTACGACAGGAAAGTATAGTGCAGTAATGTAAAACCCTATGCCAAAAGTACAAGCCCACCGAAAGAGAGTCTCCAACAAATTCCAACCTGTAAAGAAAGGTACTGGGACTGCAATCCATAGCCGAAGGAACACACCTCGGCCTGTTTGATCTCATTGAGCATCGTCCAGTCTTGGTCCACCGAGATTCTTGTCAAAGGCTTGCTCGTCTGCACAAGATATGACACGTGCAGGCAAAGCCCGTGCAGGGGTGAGTATAACAATACCCAGTAGGACACCCCAAAACTACACAGGAAATAAAACAAGGGAAAATTACCACAATGGAAAGAAACTTTCAACTCCACAAATTATATGTCTACATAACATATAACAAGAATGTCCATGTATACTCATACATGATTGTCTATCACGATACCACCACTAAGATATAGCTTGAAGATTCCACTAAGCACGTAACAAGGAGAACACACTCCTAGGTATGAAGAGATAGATATGAAGTACTTGTTCCGAGAGAACACACTCCACAAGTACTTGAGAATAAGATGCTTAGATGGGGATCGCAACCAATAGCCATTGGGTGATTCTAACAACACAGTCTGAACTAATCCGCTAAGCAGAGGATCGGTGCCCGACTAAAATTGGTCACGTCGATACTAAGTACTCTACCTACGGTACCGGGAAGGAATAGAGGATCTAGCTCTAACTCTAATAGAGGGGATTCCAACCACTATATTTAGGAAGTCCTACTAATGGGATCATACTCTTGTATATAGGAAATGATACTGGAAACCTTCATGAGAAAGGCCAAGGGGATGAACCCTATGGAAACTAGTCCAAGTCACAGAAGGAAACTGGCTCAAGCCATGTAAAATAGGTTACACGACATGTAGTATGGTTACACGCCATGTTCCTTGACCCCAGGTACTGCCCGTGTAATGTCCCTTGTTATCCATCTAAGCCGTGTAAAACTCATCTACACAGAGTTTAGTAGGGTTACACGTCGTGTTCCTTGACTCCAGGTACTGCTCGTGTAAATGGCCCGTTTCAAAAGTCGGAGTCGTTTAGGAAATCATATACATGTCGTATAAGTAAAAGCACATGTTGTGTCCTGTCAACTGGGAAACACGCGTGTACCCTGGCCGTATGCCCGTACACGGTGTCTGTCCGTGTTTCCTGCCCATGTACCAGTACACGGGGTATCCCGTGTATCTGGCCGGGGTCTGGCCGGGGAAGGGTATACACGCCGTGTCCTTGGCCGTGTACCCAACCCGTGTCCGTGTACTCCCGGAGTACACGCCAAGTGTCCCGCCGATGAACAAACGCAGTGTAGCCCATACTACAGGCCGTGTAGTTGGGAAATTTTTAGAACTGGTGTCTTCCTCCTCGCGCTTCGGCCGATCTCCGGGTTCCCAATCTCTCGTCCATTCATGCTGATGATCCATGTCTTGGTTTGTCCCATCATACGGTCACCGAATCGGGTGTTTTCAATCCTTTAATCGGGTCATAAACCTTTAACGACCCATCTAAAGAAAAACGCCCAAAAACGAATTTCTCCTGATCCACTTGGAATCGTCTGCTGAAATCATCATCGCAGCTTCGTACCATCATTCGAAGGTTGGATATACAATCGCGGATTGTTACACCACAGATCGAAGGTGCAATCGATCATTGTTCTTATCCCGTGAAGAACGCGTCGAATGCACCCGAATAACGAGAGAATTCGGGGGAAAAACCACAAAAAAAATCGAGAGGGATGAACCTCGGTAAATGTTCATGTCGATCTTGGTTCATCACCATTAGAACGTTGAACGAAACCAAAATAACTCAAGAATAAAAATCCCCAAAATCACCTCCAAAACCCATCCCACAAAATACGATCAATCCGCGGGCTATTCTGTTTGTGGATTAGTCCGAGTTCGTCATAGGAATCCAGAATGGGAAAGAAATCACAAGGAGATCGAAAGACCTATATGGATTCACGGCAGTTGTTGGTGAAGATCTGGTCACCACGTCGTCGTCATCGTCGAAGCTCGTCAAGAGCATCGTCGCCGCGTTAGGAGGTTTTCTCCAGAGCTTTCCAGAGCCTCTAGGGAAATTCAGGGGTTATGGGAATTTTAACCCTGATCCCCTGTGAAATATCTATTCAAAAAGATATAAGATTGTGTTGCAGAAAGGATTTAATAAAAAAATATTTTATTAAATATTTTATTACAGTTACGTCTAAAAACTAGATTTCACCACTGACCCGCACCGGCCGATGTCAGGCCTCAGCTAAGGTAACATCGTTGTTCTGAACACAACGGTGCCCTCAGATTTCTGATTTGAGCACCCGTTCAGGAGTTATTCAACTTTTTCAGGAAAACCACATGCGCGTGTAATTTAATTATTTAATTAAATTCAAAAATTAGTTCCTATCTCACTGGGCCTTGGAACTGCACGCCGTCTCAAAGCCTAGTCTCGAAATAATTGCGATATAATATTAAAATAACACCTTTACAAATACGATATATTACAATAATGATGAAATATGATAATTAAGTCATGGTTTACATCCTTTGTGTTATAAAATAATGATCTAAGTAATAGGAACAATAAAAAATAGGTATAAACTTACTTTAGAAACAATGAAAATAAACACTCGAAATAATAAAAATAATGAAATATTACTAACCAATGAGTAATATAATATTATAAGAATATTTTATATGATGCCATAAATATATGTATGGTTATGGAATAATCTAGTAACATGATTAAAACCATTATACAGTTGGTTAATTGATGTTCAATCAAAAGGAAACGCAATGTAAGGGATACTTGCCTCACTATTCCTTCAGTGAGGAATACATTATTAATAGAACATACTTATTTTATGTGGTTACCTAAATCACATTTTCATATAATGTATCTTGAATTATTTTATACTCATCTTATTTTAATTTTTAATTTGATTATTGATACTTTTGGGTCTTCAAATTCATATGTTACCATAGTGTTAATAAATTTCCTCTCAATTCAATTTAAATTGAGAGTTATTTGTTTTTATATAACAATGCCATTTTATATTGTGTATATATTTCCATTTGACATGTTATATAATGAATATCCTTATTCTGATGATATTATAAGTTTCATTTAATTATATTCCATATTGTGGATTATGATTCAAATGTTTCAATGTGATTTGGTACACTTTGGAATGTTTATGTATTATTTTCCCTCCATAATGTATTAATGATCATTCTCTAGTATTTTAATTCATCAACATAAATAAATAAGTATCCTACACTTAGTAAATATTAATAAATCCAAATATTTTGTTTGATATAGATATTTTTTTATACATAATGTTATTAGATAAATTAATTACTTGAAAATAGGAATTAATGGGACCTGAAATAATGGGCGGTGTGGACTTTATATATCCCATCAATGCATCGACATGATCCCATGAGACAAATGAGTTATGAAAATAAAATAGGTTTCTACTTATAGATTCAAACTATCTAGAGGATATAACTTGATAATATAGGTACTCATGTGTCTAAAACATGTCATTTAATAATTAAGAATTGCCTACATTTCAATTCATTATTTGTTATCCAATAGATTTTCACAATGAAAATGTATATAGATGCATTTCATTCTAAGGTTATTGATTAAATGGAATGTGTTTTTTGTTTAGAACTATTCTATATTGTTTATTCACTTCCATCTCAGTTTATTGATTACATGGCATGTGTTTTCAGTTAATCCCATCCCATAACGATTATGATAATTTATTCATTATTTCTCCTATTGTACATACCCTTAATGGCCATTTAAGATCACCATTGTTTGACATCCTTTCACCTTGATTCCACAAAGCATAATAAGAATTATATTCACTGATATGATAGATGTAATGATTATATTATCCTTGAAATATTAAAAAAAATGTTATAATTAGTTTATTATTTTGTAATACAATACTCATGTATGTTTTTTTCTTACTAAGACTACTAAACTTTTCAACCATTTTGGAAATTATTAACATGTATATTATTTTATTGTTGCGGTAGTAGAAAATAACTTTGGACATGCTTGGTTCCGATCGCTACATATGGTATTAAAAAAATTTAGTGGCATCCTTGGGAACCATATTTCGAAAAATTTACGTTAGATAGCATAACCATATGGTCTAATTAGATGATATATATAGAAGAACATCCTAGAATTTTAGTAAGGTAGAGATTATGTGGGTATTATTAGAAACAATTCCATTTATGCATACCATATGTTGATTTGTTTCTGGAATAGATATGCTTAGGGGTATCCAAACTAACAAGGTTCATTGGGCCTGACTCGAGCACACTCTTGTATATGGGAACGTGCCTTACTGTGCACTAAGGTTTGACACTCATAGGGATAAATGCAGGACAATTAACATATTCTTTATAGAACATTATGAAGTATTTGAATAGATAATGAGAATGAATGATCTAGGTAAATCACAGACCAAGGAAGGACCTATGATAGAATAAAATAGATTGAGTATTTTTGTATTGAGGTGGTATTGAAAATCATAGATACAAGGCTAATAATTGATTTAGAATATTTCAAGGATTTTATTCATATTAATTTTTTAAATTATATTAATATGGTTTTATAAAATGAAAACATGTATTCTAGATAACATCCCATCATATCTGGTAGGCCCACAGGACATGAACCCGTGACAGAGGGACGATAAGGGTTAACACCAACCACTGACCAACATAATATCCTGGTTAATATGTAATTATTTATAAAGTTTGATTAATGAATATTAAAGATGAAAAACATTTTTATTTTTATATTTATAAATGAATGTATTAACTATATTGGATTTGGAAAATATATAAAAAACATAATCTCTTTATGGACCTCATGATCTTTTAAGAGATTATTTTAGTAACTGAGGCATAGATATTCATTTTTGGATATGCATTTCATGGCTTAATGGGATGGATTATAATTTCATCTAATCAAAATCAAAAGATGAAACTATTCCTTTGAAATCAAAATCTATCAATTAAATATATTTCCTTATAATCATTTTTAATAAAATAATTGCGGAATATTAGGAATAGTAGTTAAAACATAAATTTTCCTAATACCTTGTTTTTGGTTGAATAGATGGTCTTATAAATTACCAAAGATTTATTACATTGAGACCTTTAACATTAAAATAATAATTCAATATATTTTTATTGATGAACTCAAACAAAACCTATAAATATTTACACATTTTCGGCATATAACTATATCTACATTCCACTAATTGTCTCATTCGAAGTTATCTAGTTGTATGTTATTCTATGGGACATTTATAATACCCAATATCTCTTTTCAAGAGAATGTTTCGACAACCCAACACATGATGTGGGATTTTGATAAATAAATTTTGAAATATTAATCCATATATTTTTTAGATCATATTTAAATTAGGAGAATGTAATTTAATTACAGTGGGGGGAATGTAATGGCCCTAAAATTCTAAAAGATTACCTTTTATTCGACATCATTAATGACACAAAACACCAAGAAAATAAGGGAATATATTATCCCAAGAAATTAAAATATAATTAAAATTTTAAAAAAAATAATATATTCTATATCATTAAATGTATATAAAATTTTGTTACCTTTTTTGACACGCAACAATGACTTTCATTGATAACATACGTTATACACAAGATTGAGTTCTACCAAATGAAAATATATTATTAAAAAAAGATTATTTAATATAAAAATATTTATCCAGAAATTAAATTAGTAGTTATGAATAGTTTTAATGTAATTTAAAAAAAATATTGTTTATACAAATATAAGATGAATTCAGAGGTTTCCAGTTAATTAGAAATGAATACAAAAACAAAATAAATATAAAGTAAATGTTTTTATGCGCAAAAAGGTGGTTTATCCTAATAAAATAAATAAACTAATACTAATTAATTATATTAATTATATTTATGTATTATATAATCCATTTTATATTTTTTATATCCATCCAATATATTTGAAATACAAACGATAGGTACAAACCCAGTTTTGGGGATAAAAGCAAAAAAAATTTCAAATAACAATTTTACCTCTATTTAATAGAGAACCTATATTAAATATCATTTTTAGAATATTTATAAAATTAATATATAAAAATAAATTATTTTTTTATTGTGATATTCATAATTATGCTAGGGTGATTTTTTTGGTATTTTTCTAAGTCTTTTTAGATTTTTATTAATAGTATAAAATACTAAATTTTAATTCGAAACTGATTTTTTATTTAAATTATTTGTAAGGTTAAATTATATAAATTATTTGATTTAATGTCAAATTAGATCAATATTAAATAAATTAATAAAATTTATTTAATTTCAGCCATTTTTACATTGAAATTGGTTATAAAAACACCTCAAACATTTAAACATTTTTATTTTTAAAACACGCATTGATGTCATGTATGTGGGATTAAATTTAAATTTATTTATAACACTAATGTTATTTTATTCTTTAAAAAGTGAATTTATATTTGGGATATTTTTTTTAAAAACTTATAATTACATTTTCTAATATTTTTAGGAAAACAATCGTGAATGTAATGAATATTTATTTTGATAATTAAGAGAACAATTAGCATAAAATGACTAGACTTAAACATAAGAAACAAAATGACCAAGAGAATTGTCAATAATAGATTCTATGGACATATATCGATCATATCCTACATTTTATATAATTGTTTCCATTATTAGAGACACCTTTATGAGGAAAAATTTTAGTCTAATTCCCTTACCAAAAATTTATAAGAGTGTCACTCCTCCATTATAAAAAGGCACTTAACCATCCCATTTCCTCAAACCTCTCAAAAAACATTTGATTGAACACGATATTCCAAAATAGCACCTAAAAATACATTACCTAATCCTAGAAGCATCAATTTTTTAACAAATAAAACCAAGGAATCCCATTGGTGAGAACCAAAAGGTGTTATCCTAAAAAGAGGTAATGTCCTTACTCATTCTCTATAGATTTATTAATTTATCCTCTCATTAAATTATTATTATTAAATTCATATATAATGAAAAAATTATTCTAAATATAATGATATTATTTTATTATAAGGGTTGTATATGCAATTACACAATCCTCTATATAATGGGTAACATATTTACAATTCCTGTATGACGAACTATCGCCTCACGAAACAATTATTGTTTGTTTTTTCCTTTACCACCTATAACAATTAATAATTTTGATGGAAATAAAGTTTATAGAGTATTTATATTGTATTTATAATTCCTTTACTCTTCTTTTATTTATATTTAACACATACCCTTATGCTTTCAATTTAGTGGGAATATGATAACATCGTTTTTGGAAGTGTGGACTTTCGCCTTCTCGATGTAATGTGATTCATTCACACTATACATGGAATGTATAACGATTGATTTTAGTAAAAATATGTTACATATATGACATTTATATGATACTGTAATTATTATATACATATATATCATTTAATGTTTATTCTTTTAATATGGAAAATAAATGAATGTTGTGTTTATGCATATGTACGACCTACCATCTCCATTAACTGTGTATTTCATTTCTTATATAAAAAAATATGTATTATTAAAAATACATATATACTGTTAATATATGATAATTAATTAATGGTTTAAATTCTAGATATTATTAAATCATGATCAATATAATAGGAACAAAAAAAAAACAAGTCAAACCTTACTCGTGATACTAGGCAAATAAACTACCGAAATAGTGAAAATAATGATAGATTACTAAAAAATGAGTAATAAAATTTTATAATAAGATCATATATGTTATAATAAATATATGTATGATTATAAAATATTTTAACAACACGATTAAAACAATTTTAAAAGAGGATTAAGGATGTTCACTCAAAAGAAAAAACAAGGTAAGGGGTTCTTGTCCCACATTTCATTCTTTAATTCATACACCACTTAAAAAAATTCATATTTTGTGTGTTGTACCTACTTCCAAATTTTATATAATATGTCATGTTTTTTTATATTCATTACATTTTAATTTTTTGTTGAATTATTGTTACTCTTGGGTCTTTAATTCATATATTCGTAAAGTTGTAATGGAATTCATCTCAATTAAAATTCCATTCAGACTTATTTGTTGTTCTTCGCTAACTCACTTTTATATGGTTTATGTACTTCCAATTGAAATTTTATATCATGAATCACCTCATTATAATTTTATTCTATGTATAATTTAATGTTATTTATTCATGGAAATTATTATTCAAATGTTTCGAAGTGTATGAGACATTATGAAATGATTAAATATTATTTTCCCCAAAGACTAATTTATTAATCATTAAATTGTATTTCAATTCAACAATGCTAGAAACCCATATTGTTAGTTATCATCCAAATATTATATATTGAAAAATACATATTTTTTATTCTATTAGGATATTTTGTAAGGCATATTATTATTAATTATACTGATTTCTTTTTATGAGGAATTCTTGGGACATTAAATGATTGATGGGGACCACATATTATATATCCCCATGATGCATCGATAGGTTATCAAGATGTAATTTTGTTTCATAAATTAAAAACAGTTCCACTATAGTTTTAAACTATCTCGAGTATTGATCTTGAAGTAGAGTTTTTCATGTTCTTGAGACATGATCTCCAATAATTAAGCATTGCCTTCATTTTGATTGTGTATTTATCATCCATGATATTTTCACAATAGTAGAGTCTATGTATGAATTTCATTTTTAGTTTATTTATTAAAAGGAATTGTTTTCATTTTATTTTCATTACATATTTATTTTTCACTTCCTTCATAGTTTATTTATTACATGGTATGTGTGTTCAATAATTTACCATTCCATAATGGTTATTCTCATTGATTCATTATTACTTTCGTTATACATACCCTTAACATGAATTTCATCTCACCATTATTTTTTTTCATTTCCCCAGGATTTATTGAAGTGTAAAAGGAAATATAATAAAGGATACACTAGAAGTAATAAAGTTGTTATCATCGAAATAAAGAAACAATTGTGTTTTAAATAGTTTATTTTTTCACAATACAAGATTTATGTATGTATATGGTTTACCGATGATACTAAAGTATTCATTACCTTGGATGAAATTGACTTGTGTATTATTGAAATGTAATGGTATTAGATATTGGATCTAGGCATACTGGGTTAAGGTGACAATAGTTTTTATTAGAGATATTTTAGTAGAAACCTTGAGAACTAAATTTTAGAAAACATATGTTATAGATCATAATAAAAAGGTAAAATTTTATGATACATATAGATTAACATCCTTGGATTTTGGTAAGGTATATATTATGTAGGTATTACTAGAAATAAAACCCTTTCTGGACACTACATGTTAACGTGGTTCTAGATGAGATGTACCTGTGTTTAACAACTCTCACACGGTGTTTCTGTTCTGACTCATGCGTAACTTGGTGCATGACAACGAGCCTTAATACACTTATGGTTTGAAAATCCATGGGGAAATACTATGGATAATATAAATTTTCAGTATAAACTATTATAAAGGATTGAAATACATAATGAAACGGAATGGCCAAGGTTAAATCTCGGACCAAGTAAGGACCTATGATGGAATAAAAATGATGAAGAATTTATGTATTGAGGTTGTATTTAACCCCTTATTAAAAGGATATTAAGAAATTTACCTTATTTCAAGGATTTAAATAATATTTATTTTGGAAATTATATTAATATGGATTTAGAATAGTATAAAATATATTCTTGGTGACAACCCATCAATACCGATAGGGCCACGAGACATGAACCCATGACCATTAGATGAAAAAGGATTAACACCAACAAATTATCTTTTCAATATTTGGGTTAATATTTATTTAGTTATACAATTTCACAAATTAATATGAATAATAAACCAGTAGATATGATTTTTATGTTAATATATTAATGTGTTTACTATATTGGATTTGGAGAATAGTTAGAAAAAATAGATATACTTTATGGGCCTTACGATCCATTAAGAGTTTATTTTAGTGTTTCCAGAGCTAAAATTTATTTTTTTATATTCATTTCATGGAGAAATGGGATGAATTAGAATTTGATCAATGAAAAACCAAAAGATTATATTTTTCCTATGAAATTGAAGCATATCAAGTAAATAAATGTTGTTATATTCTTTTTAATAAAATAAATCCTCAACATTAGTAAAATTATCTTAAAAAGTTATCTTACTACCTTTAATTTTGTTGACCCGATGGTCTTCAAAATCATCACATTTGTTTGACATTACGCCCCTCAACTATCAATTAATCATTTACATGTTTGTGATTTATTACTTCAATCACTCCATGTAAACCATTATTGTTTATTTCGTGTACATATATATCTATATTTCACTAATTTTACCCCACCTAGAGACATAGTTATATATTTTTCCATGTGACCATTATACATCACATTATCTCTTTTTTAAATTGGTTGTTTTCACCACCCTTCTCACTATGTGGGATATCAATAAATTAATTTTCAAATATCAAAACCTATATTTCTAGGATTGAATTAAAATTAATATGAAACAATTTAATTATGTTGGGGTGAATGTAATTCCCCAAAAATTCTAAACGTGTATATTTTATTCAATAACATGTATAACACACAACACCATGATCATAAGAGAATGTAATATCCAGAGAAATTCATATATAATTTTTATTTTAAATAGAATTATTATATTCTATATATTGAAGGGAATGCAACACAGAGTTATATTGTTTCAGATGAAACAACAACTTTCATTGAGGACATGCATTATAAGCAATACCGTGATTGTTTTTTGAAAAAAAAATATGTTATTAGAAAATTATTATTTAGTGTAAGAAGATTTCACCAAGATCATAAATTTGTGGTTGTGAATATAATTAAATATCTTATAAAAAATAAGGTTTAAAAATAAAAAGATAAATTCTTAGGTTATCGTTAAATTAGAAATGATATAAAATTGAAGTGAATATAAAGGAAATGTTTTTATTCTCCAAAAGGGGTTTTATCATAATAAATTACATTAATTACTAATATTACATGATTTTAATAAAATAAATATATTATATATTCATTCAAATAGTTTTCATTTTCATCCAATATATTTTATAGACATAGCATAAGAACAAACCGAGTTTTACGCATAAAAACATATATATTTTTAAAGGAAATATTATCACCTTTTATAAGGGAACCAATTTTAAATAATTTTTTTAATTAATATAAATTTCATATGTCGAAATAATCATTATTTTTTAAATTAAGGCATAAACTTTTTTTATAGGTTGTTTTGGTATTTTTAGTTGAAGTTTTATTTTATTATGAATTGTGAAAAATACTGAATTTAAATTCAAATCTACTTTTTCATATAATATATTTATAAAGATAAATTATATTTATTTTTAGTTTTAAATGGGAAATTAGATCCATTTTACAAAAATTAATTCATTTTAGTTCATTCGAATCACATTTAATTTGAAATTGAATTTAATAACATAACAATATTCTGAACATTTTTTATTTTATAACCCGTATTGGTATCCCATTTGAGAAATTAATTTAAATTAATTTCTATAAATTATGAGATATTAATTTTTAAAAATGGATTCCATATTTTTATTCAGAATAATTTATAATGTCTAATATGGTAAAAATATTTTTTTACCAAAATGTTTAGTGAATTTAATCAATATTATTTACAATAATTAATATAAACATTATATTAACTAGGTCCAGACATTAAATATTAATAGAAAAAGTAACCTAAAAACATGTCAAAAAATTTTATTTCCAATTTAGAACCTATAAAACATTTTAATAAATATTTAAGATTATTGTAACCACTTTTTATTTTAAAAATGAGTTTGTAATTCCATTTCCAATAATTTACAAGTGTCACTCCACCACCACTACTTAAAGCCACTCAACCCTCCCACATCATCACACCTCTCAATACACATTGGATCACGAAATATCTACCCAAATATCGTCTAACTATCCCATAACTAATCCTATAATCCTCACCTTAAAGAAAAAGAAAATTGAGGAATCCCTTTGGTTCCATACAAAATGATTTAACTGAAAAAATAGGCACCATCCTTCTTCAAGCTCTTTAGTTTTATTTATTTCTCCACTCCTTCAATTGTACAAATTAAAAAAATATATAAAACCCAATGTATCTAAAATATAATTGAATTTTTTTATATGTTTTACTTCTAAACTTACAAACACTTACATTTAATTTTTAATGAACATACCAATCGTTTATAACAAATTATCGCCTCATGAATAATGATTGTTAATTTTTTTATTTTACCACCTCTCGTGGATGGGAATTATGATGGAAAAAAAATTATATATGATATATATGATTTTTATAAATTTTTTATGATTTTGAAATTTCTATATAACAGATACTTCTATGATTTTCATTTTTTTGGAATATGATAACATAATTTGTAGAAGTGGGACAATCGCATCATCAAATCGATGTGATTCATTCAAACTATATATACAAAATTTAATTGCTATTTTGGAAAACCATATGTTAGATATATGACATATATATGATAATAGAATTATTTTACAAATATATAATTTAATTTTCATTCTTTTAATACAGAAATGAAATGAGTGTAGCATTCGTGCGTACATACTACCTACCGTCTCCAATAATGGTGAATTTAATTTCATATATCCAAATATTATGGATTATTTTAAATAAAAAAATATAAATTGATTATATATGATAATTAATTCATGTTTTACATTAGGAATATTAATAAATCATGATCTATGTAATATGAATAAAAAATAACAAGTCGAAACTTACTCGGGAAACATGAAAAATAATCACCATAAATAGTAAAACTAATGAATGATTATTATTAAATTATTAATAAGATAATATTGTAAGATAAAATATAATATAATAAATAATTTTATGGATATTTAATAAGTTACTAACATATATTAATATTTTATACCATAGTTCAAAGGATTCTCACTCAAAAGGAAATGCAAGGTAAGAGATTCTTATCTCACATTTTTTGTGAGGCATACACCATTAACACTAGTCACTTATTTTATATGGTGTACGTACTAATTTTTTTGATACAATACACCATTAATTCATTTATATTCAGTAAATTTATATATTTCATTTCATTATTGTTACTTTTTGGTCTTTTAAAGAAGTGTTACCATAGTGGTAAGTGAATTTGTCTTAATTTACATTCCATTGATAATTATTTGTTGTTTTGAGGAAATTCACTATTATATGATGTATATATTTCCTGATTCCATGTTATATCAAGAATCTCATTATTCTCCTAACATTATATGATTCATTTATTTATATTCATTCATGGGGATTATGAATAAAATGTTTCATGGTTTTATTGGACACTATGGAATCTGTAATGATTATTCTTCCTACATAACGTTTTAAAAATATTTTAATGGTATTTTAACTCATAAAAGTCCAAAAACCATGTTGTAATTATCTTACACTAAATAAATATTGATAAATTGATATTTTTATTCTATATGAATATTTGGTAAGGCATATTGTTATTAATTATGTATATTACTCGATATAAGGATAAAGTTTTACATGAAATAACACGTTGGACTATGGATTTATATTGGCCCTCGATGAATCATGATTTTATCGTGAGAAAAAATAATTTTGAATATTAATATTTTTTTCTACTTTTAGTTTTAAAATATATTGATGATAGATCTTGATAGTATGTGTTTTAATGTGCCTGATACACGATGTCCAATAAATAATAATTACCTTCATTTTGATTCAGTATTTATTATCCATGATATTTTCTTAATGCAAATGCTTATGGTTTCATTTCATTATCATTTAATTGATTATATGGAATTTTTTCTCGTTTTGTTCCTCAAAATATTGATTATTCACTTCCTATTTTGTTGATTACATTGTATGTGTGTTCAGTTATTTACCATTACAAAATGATTAGGCTCATTGATTCATTGTTTCTATGGATTTGAAAAATCTTACTGAGAATTTGATACCACCATTATTTTATTTCCTTTTCCCATGATTCACAAAACTGTATAAAGAAAGATAAGCCAGGATACACTGGAAGGAATGATTTTCTAATCCTTGATAGCTAAAAAATATGTTTTAATTATTGTATTCTTTTTTAATTCAAGAATCATGTATGAGTATTTTTTACTAAGACTACTAAACATTTTGTTACTTTGGATGTGATTTACTTGTATTTTATGCCAATGTAATGGTAGTAGACACCATTTTATAGCTTCATATGGTCAATTCTCTACACTTTCTTTTTAAAAAATATAGTTTTTCAGAAAAAAATTATTTTTTTCTCAAATTATTTTTATTTTATTCTTAATAAAAAGATAAAAATGATTTCTTAATGTGTAAACCATATAATTTTCACACTTTTTTAGTTCTATTCATATCTCCAATGTAACTATCAGGTAATAATGCTATTCCATGTTATATTCTATTTATTATCAGAATTGCAGGTTCATTCAGATACTGAAAATTTAAAGAATTTTATTTTTTAAAATTGATGTTGTGTGTTTTATACACTATAAAAAAATTTGAATTTTAGAATATTGGGGTTATACATCACCTCTTGTATGACTTTTTTCATAAATGTTCAAAATAGTGTTATAATAAAAAAAGGATTTTTATAAATTTATTTTGAAAAGATAGATATATATATATATAACCATGTTTTATTTACCAAAAAACTTTTATAACCTATTTAATAACAATTATTTTTTAAAAGACACATTTTTAGGTGATAACTACATCATTTTTCATGTATTTTCTGGTTTAGTAGTTTTTATCCTTATAATTTTATCACGGGTCAATAATCTCTATAATTATTTAAAAATAATATATATATTTAGTATATATATAGATCCATATATAAAATTTAGGTACAGATAATTTAATTTCACCATTCATGGATACAATAAACCTTATGCACCAATGAACATTGTTTGTATGGTTCAACTAAAAGAATAAAAGAAAAAAAATTATTAATTCTCTTTTTAGAATCCTTTATATATAATATAAATCATATATATTCATAGAATACATCCTTATTTTTATAAATTTAAAATTTAAATGAATAATTAATCACATCTCTTCGTGGATATGGAAATCCAAATGTACACACAAGAACCATTACTATTACCCCAACAGATTTGAATGTTATAAGTTACAAATAATACATTCATAATAGAAGTATAATCATGTCATAATTATCAATGATAATCATTATTCCCATCATAATATATATCTATTAATGATAGTGATGATAATGGAATTTTATCGATGTGTGGGGATGGTAAGCCAAATGTACACACAAGCGTTACATTCACTTCCAATTTTATGGAAGAGATGGCGAATAAAGGTGGTTTTAAATTCATGAAAACATTTCATAATATTTATGAAACTAAATATATTTTTTATGATATAAATAACAAATTTATTTGAGGTAAAATAATAAGTAAAAAATGAAAGTGATCGATTAAGTTGAAGACCACTTCATGAAACGAACTCTATTTGATATCCACTTAAGGATCATAAGGCATATATTTTGGGGAGACAAATTCCTATATAAAGTGTATAAATTATGATAAGTAATTTATGTAGGGAATTTTCTGGCTATATGGCTCATATTGGTGTGATGAATAGAAATGATGGGTGCGCTTGTATAAGGGAGGGAGAGGACAGACATGGAATTTCATAAAATATTTAATTTTAATAAATTAATTTTCAATAATTTTTTTTCAAAATTTCTATACATTCTATTATAATATTTTAATTTTTTGTAACATCATAAAAAAATAAAAAATTTATTGGATTTTGTGATTTTTAAAACCATGCCTATTGGTTTAACACCTTAGTTAATCCATTTTATCCATAAATCTGGTAAAATAATTATACTTATGGGGTTATAATTTTACATATAAGGAAACTATTTACTCTTAAATTGAAAAATGTTTAAATTTTAGACCATATCCTACCCAAATTTCCAATTTAATTTTTTTAATTTTTAAATAATTTAATAAAATATTATTTTGATATAATATTATTATGTTCAATTTAGACACTATTAATTTAATTTGATTTCAAAAAAAATTGAATTAAAATATAATCCCTTTGAAAATAAAAAATATGATATATATATATATATATATATATATATTTTAACACAACAAACCCCTAACAATATATTACATTTAAATTTTTATATTACTATTTATTTCATTTTTCTATTAATTGAGTAAATAATGTATTGCTGTCGTATAAGCTTGTATGGAAATTATATAACTACTAAAATTTTGTAATGAATTTCTATCATGAAAATAGTTTCATTATTATAACAATAATGATTTATATTTGTTCATAAATTTATTCTTTCCCTACTTGAATACAATTGTGATATTTAAAACTAAGAGAATGGCACTTTATAACATTCTGGTTTTGAAATATTATATAGGTCCGTTTCTTTTGAATGTTCCCATTGTACATATAAATTTTAGGACTAATATCATAATGGTATAATTAATTTCATCCAATAATAATTATATAGGAATCTTATGGAATTGTAACTAACGTTTACCATTGATTAACATGATTCACCCTTTACCACAGTGATAAACATTACCAACATTACTATTTATATTAAAAAAAATTTAAATGTTGTTTACTTAAAAAATTTGGACCACATAATTAAAAATATTGAATCTATTTATGAATATTCAACTTCTATAAGTGGTACATATTAATTTTAAAATATGTGCACAAAACATGACAAAACCCGCTGTTTAGAAAAAAAATACATTTTTATGAATTAAACTAGATTTTTAGTGTTAAAATTTTATATGAACATTAAATCCTTTATATGGATACATAATATTTAATTTTCATTTAAATAATTCTTCAGTAGTGATCTATATTATTTATCCAATTATGAAATATATTGTGTGAATAAAACTAGTTTTCCCGAAAAGAAAATCCTATATTTTCAAATGATTTTAATTGTCACTTATAACTAATTGATAACCAATAAATTCATTCTATACATTTTTAAATCATAAATTTTAAAATTTTAGTATTAGCTATTCATTCTACTGAACTAAAATCAAGGTTATTACATTAAATAATAATATTTTTATAATATATATAAAATTTTATAAAATAAAGGTTTTCAGTAACACATTCTATATAGGAAATAAAATTATTTAAATATATTATAACATATATGGATGAAAAATATAATAATTTAGGATTAGGTAATGGTTATGTTTGGAAGACTCTGATACTTCTTGGACTACCCAATTGTTTAGTTTTTTATTAGGAAGAGAAATTTTCATCTCTGTTTTGGAATGTCAATAAATTGAATTAAAGAACATATGTGAAATTATGTATTTTTTAACACCCCCAATGAAAATTAATTCTGATAAAACTATTAAAATTTATTTTGATATGATTCAACTATATATACATTATATTTTTGGTTTGCGGGATGAAATTGCAGTGTTGGTGAAGTTTTTTTATAACACCAGTAACCAAGAATCTATTAATACCCATCTATTTAAATCTATATATGGGATACAATCACCTTTTTGTTAGATAGGGGAATACAAGGAATCTATCATTTTTCCAAAAAAATCAATAGAGGCATTTAACTATGTTTAGTAATTCAGAAACATATTGGTTATAACCTAGATAAAAAACTCATACGATTAATTAAAATGTTGAAATATTGAGTTTGGTATTAGAAATCCTCTATTTTTTTATCACACCATGTTTCAGAAATCTATATTCAGTTTTGTAAAATTATATCCACATTTTGTAGAGAAATTTTAGATCCCAATGATATTTTGAGAGGTTACCTATCACTTGAATGTGACTCTAAAATATAGAAGAGATTATTTTGTATTTATTATTTTAGAATTTTGGAAATTCAAACAAAATACATCATATATAAATATTTTTAATGATGTGGAATTTGATATATATTTTTATTTGGTGAGTATCCAATTATTATTATTTATTTATCCTATTAGTCCCTATTGGAAAATAATATAACTATTTTATATATATTATATATGAATATTATTATACAATAGGAGAATAGAGATCAAGAGACTGACATAATATAGGGTCTCCTATTCGATTCACCTCTACTATGACAAAACTTGGTTCCACAAACGTTATTCATGTCAACCAATAGGCAAAAAAAATTATACTATAATAGAGTTTGGGTGTGAATTATTTGAGAAACTATACAATATATAATTTTTTCCAATAAAAAACAATGGATGAAAAATAAATAATCTAACATTATAAAAAAATCAATAATAATGATAGATATCGTAAAAAATGGAATCCAATAGTAAAAAATAAACCCCATACTATAATAAAAATTAGTTATCACACATATTACATGAGTTATAGAAATAAAAACTATATCTCCAATGGAAGACCATATACAATAGGTCATAAAAAATAATATAACTAGAAATATCCAAATAACATTTCCTATTTCCAAACCCCATCCCACATTTAAGCTAAAACCAAGATAAAACATCTATACCATCTATAGTTTCAGATCTATTGTCCTTGGATAGGTTATGAAACATAAATTATTCTATGGTACCAAGGCACTAATGAAAGGTGTGAGTACAACACAATCATTCACCACCAATGTTTTTCCAATTATGTTATGTAAAATAATGTGCACGCTCTTTGATGATTTATAATAATGAAATAAATTGATAACACATGAAATCATAGATTTGACTCAATTTACCAATATGGTAACATGCATACATCATTCAATTATGAAATTTAATAATATATTTCCGGTCAAAATATACCTCAAGGATGAAATATGTATCACTCCCCATATAATAAATTTTTTGAATGAGTAATAACCAACATGATTTTTGTTCGAATGATGAATCATCTTTACAATACAATAATGTAAAAGATCATTATCTAATAAACTAATCAGGAAGAATGAGTTATATCTGATTTAATGTTGTATAGTAACCACAAGGTGGAAGATATACTATTTGTACCCATCATTAGGTGGATGATATTCAACTGGAAAACATAAATATTAGATGAGGAACCTCTAATATCAACCGCTATAGTGGATGATATACCACTAAATTCATACTCAAATTGTATGATGAACCATCAATACTACACCTTCATGTAGACAATTCACCACTAATGTCACTTCCTATGTTGTTGGAATACAAAAAACATCCCTATATAAGTGAAAAACACTTTATTAAAATTATTAATGTAGAATAAGAATCATTAAGAGTACTCCCATAGGTAGATGATCCACCAACAATACGAATAATCAAGTGGATGATGGAACACGAACATAAAATCCCATAGTGGATGAGGTTACATCATTTTACCAGAATCATATTTTATAGTAGATCACTGTCGAACTCCAGGTGGATAAGATGCCAAAAAAATTGTAAGTGTAGATGATGAACCACTACTAACTGACACTAGGTGGTAGATAAAACAAAAATATACCATGTACTATTAAAATTAATTATTTATAAATTATATCGAATACAATAATTTTCTAATTATTTCACACATAAAGGTAAATATATTCAATTCACTAAACCACTTATAGTCTCACTTTTAAGACTGATCACCCATAGGGAAATTATTACAAGGAAATACTCTAAATTATCACATAAAAATCCTACATTCATATCTCATGTATATTTTATTTATTATTACTCCAAATTCAAGGTTCTATAAATAATTCATTAATTCCATCAATCAATGGTTACTACGTTGTTGATAACCCACACAAAATGGGACCTCTCATGGGTGTAAAGGTTTTATTTTTTTTACAAGGAGGAATTGGATTTAATTATCTTCAAAGAGAATATTAATAGGGTGGAATTTCCCATATTTCATATGATAGATTTTAGATTATTAATTACCAAAAAAATTTAAAGGGACCATTAACCTAAAAATATCTGAGTCATTTTTAATGGAAACCACCTACTTATTCAACATCTTTATACAATTCTTGAAACCTGTGAGAACCCATAAATTTAGTTTATTGAAAAAGATAAAAAACATTGATCAATAGAAGAAAAAAAAGAGATATTTCAAGATGAGTATTTTCCATACTCGAGGAGACCTCTTACAAAAAAAACACATTTATTCACCCTTAAATGAAGTGGATCCCATGTTGGATTATCAAAAAACACAACTATAAGGGAAAAAATATTGATTCTTGAAAAATAAAGGGATCTATATTTAGTTTATTCAATAAATCATTTAAATAAATTTAATTAACATATAATAAAATAACATAGGGTATGTGTTATGGTATGACCATAAGGGTAATTATAGAACACCCCTTCTAGAGTTACTCTTATGGTAAAAAGCATCTTTTTTATGGAGAAATAAACTACATCAGGGTATAATCAAGAAAATTAAGACTTGGGATTTAAGATCACTACCCAAGATACCACCACATGATCTCTCTTATAGATTATTCTAAATTATATAGTCATGATGAATTTTGTTGTGATGATACATACGTAGAAACATTTTATTATTATAAACCCATTTCCTTGTCGCAACACCGTATATAGTGCCATGACACATTAACTTTTTAATTTTTTTTAATATTACCTAACCTATAATTAGGTTGAAATACCCATGTGTGGTGGTGTTATGTTCCAAATCCAGAAAAAAATCATCTAAATCTTTGGGTGATCACCCTAAAACTGACACTCGAGTACTATCTAACACCTTCAATAACACAAAAATTTATATTACATAATTTTTTTTTTGTGAAAACTAAACAAAATAATTCTTTAATATGTATATGTGGTGTTATAAACATCCCTTCATAAAAAATTTCATTTCTAAGATTCATCATCGGACCTCACCGGTGAAGGGTTTTAGCTATTACACACATCTATCAAACTCCATCTCATAAGTGACCACATGGATACATCAGCGACTGAAATATAAAATTACAAAAGCCACTATCTTCCCATGTCATGTATTATCACTTCAATCCACTATACAAACCATTTGTTCTTCAAATGGTGAATCATTATATGTCATGACCTCTAAGATACAAATCCATGGAGATGTGTTGGTAAATTATCTCTTTAGAAAAGTTATGTGTAACATTTTAGTCACAACATTATATCTTGGTGAAATCATTAAAAATAATTCATTGTATCACTCCTCTTGAAAACATAAAAGAACCTAAAAAATTTGAGTTCTAATAATCCCTATATCTAAATATGTCAGTTCACTATCCAAGGTGAAAACCATAATAATATATGATCAATCACCTTAAAAAAAGTGAATTAAATCATTATTTTGATTGAGATATCTTCTCATTCCATGTGGTCACTGACTAATTTCTAAACATACATATATTATCTAGGTCTCCAACATGAGACACTTCATGATCACTATTATGTTTCCTTCCTCAAACTAGTAGAGATGTAATCAACATAACATTCCATATAAATACTCTAACTATACCATCTAAATAAATTCATGATAAAAATTTCTAGATGTTAAATAGACAAGAATAATATGTTTCTATAATTAACCAACAAATACACAGATTCAATCCCAAAACATAACCTCCAACACCTGAATAGTATACATATACTTCCTTTTAGTCAAAGGATGGTAGGTGGTGATCAAACACATTAATTTAGAACGTGTATCCTTTAACTCTAACTAGAATCAAATCATAAAAATTCCGCTTGATATGAAACAATTCTCTAAAAAACCCAAATAGATTTACTATATCCCCAAAATATATCTTTCAAAATATTATATGAAATTGTTCTCCTAGATCGGTAGGTAATATAAAAACTTTTTGAATCAGTTCATGATAATCCAAACTGAATCATTGTCTATATAATACATCTATAATCATGTCATGGATACCATACTCACATCATTCCACTAATAATAAGGAACTGGTAATGAAAAATTATAACCAGTGTTTGGTTTTAGCTCTCTTTTTACATAAAAATAAGCATTTCATCATGAAATGATCTCCAATATTTCATTATTAATCCTAATCAACCAAATATTCCATTGGATTTCATTATAAACCATGTTAATACATAGATGAATATATCAACTCGAGGGGAGTGACTATCATATTAGAACCTATCGCATGGTCTAGTCGACTTCCACCAAACCCATAAATAAAGGTTTCCATCTGCATCAAAGGAACAATTAGGCAACGACTCCTAATAATATATTTTAATTTCATCACTATGAAATATGATTTAGATAACCAAATATCCATTAATTTATAGTGTATTGAAGAATAAATACTCAAGGGTGTCAGGTTCTCTCTACCCTACTAATTTTGAATGTCTAGTTGTATCCCACTAAAGAGGCTCATTGCCTTTCACTTGTTACTAAGAAAATTCTCCATCGATGTCTAATTCTTCAAAACCTATATATTATAAAATATTTTCATATTACAAGGGGTTTAATCCATCTCAAAATAAAATTACCACATGTACTTGACACACATAATCACCCAAAGGTAACGTTCATGTAGTGTAACTATAAATTTTAGGATCTAATGGGTGGTATACACTATAAAACACTCTCCCATAAGTTACGGAGGCCAACATATCAATGAATTTACTTCCATATCCATATGTAGATCATGAAATAGGTAGTTATAGTCATGTGGACTCATATTACAAGATCCATAAGCAACTAACCACCCACATTATTTCAGAAATGATCAAAACCAAACTCTTGAAGTGTCCTAATACAATGTATACTCTTTACCCATATTGGGTAAGGATAGGATAAAAAACTAAATTCATTATCCCTTCCATCTTTGGAAATTATCTCTCATAAGAGTTTGAATAAAATATTTTCACCCCCTTCTAAGATATTTTTTTAATCGATGACTATAAATAAGGATAAGTTATGAATAAACCCTAAAATGTAATGTGAAAGAGACTAAGAAAAAATTAAACTTGATAACATTTTAAGGTACCTATTAATAAATATTAATGTGTCAATTATTATGAAATATAGGTATTATTTCCATATATATCACATCCCATAATAAGAACACCTCACTGATCCATAATTGACACTTTGAAATCATAGAATATAGTTCATGATCCATTAGTGATCTCTCAAAAATACCTAGATTGAATTAGTAATCCTCCGTCATCTAGGATTATAACTGAATTTAATTAATGATGATGACTATGATAGAATCATGGTAAGGTTGTAAAATCAAGTTCATTAAGGCTATTTTCATTACCAATGTGTTATTACCTATTATTGAAATATTTACATAGAATATCAGAATGCATCACCCACCACTACTGAATGTTTTACTTGAGATCAATCATAGGGAACAACATGGATCATCCCCCATTTGAAAATAATTCATCTAAATGAGGTATAATATACCATTTCATAACCATATTATGAACATATATTAGGTAATACACATTTAATAATATATATAATTTATTCTTCATATCAATAAATATAGAATCACTATAAGGTGACATGATCTGAATAATAAACCCTTTAAACTCTAGATCCTCCAATCAAAACATAAAATATTGTAGCTAAATATTATCTATTATGTATGGTATAATGGATATGTGATCTACATCTATGATAAGCTCAATTGTATAATTAATATCATTGTTGGGTGGAAATACTAATAAATTCCCATGAATGATATCATAGAAAGAATTTTCTACTGGTGGAATTATTAATAAATTCATCTAATTCTCTCCATGAGGTTTACTAGAAAATGTGGTATATATCACACTAAGATACTAATGGCCATGTCTTGAATCAATTTCTCATATATCCCACTTAACAGAATAGTTATAATAGTTACCCAATAAATATGTGAGTGATACCCATCCATGATAACACTTGATATGAGATTAATAAATATTCAACCAATCCATCAAAAGTATCACATTATTAATGAGAACAACAAACATGAATAAATACTATAGAATCTTATAATGATAGAACATTTTTTCAAAATATTAACATTTCTAGAAACCCTCTAATTGTACACAAAATATAATACTTATAGAAATCACTCCTTACAAGTACTTCACTAAAAACCAATATCACTAAAAAATCCTATGATATAATTGATTAATATGTATCTATATCATATAAAAAATAAGATATGGTTAAATCCCTATGATTCATATTGGTAACATTAAATTTATCTCCACCCTTCACAATAGGAATATTCTCCATGGTGTGAATTTTCCAAGCACACATAATATAATATATTATCTTGAGACTTCCATAAGGTATAACACCTTACATTCACTCCTTTCCTTATCCATGGGCCAAAATATCTATTTCATGACCTAAATGGATAAAGGATCACCAACATCCCATCTACTGATATGATCTTGGTACTACCCCTGGACCATGGATCTGACGTGATCTGCACCAAAAAATGAAACATGAAATTATTCTATAAAACTTCTATATATACCATATCTACCCCAAACAAAATCTATTTTACCTATCTATCACAATTTTTTAATTATATCATGAATTTTTCTAACGATAAGAGTCATATAGGGATCTCCCTATCAATGAAAGTAATGAATCCTTTCCTTAGAAAACCTATACATCTTCTCCCTAGATATAATACCCAACTATCTAATTCCTACTACCTAATTAACACTACATTCCCCAATAGATGAAGCCTAAAATTCAGACAATATACCATTATTCATGTTGTAATCAACAATTGAAACATGATTTTCATTATTTAAACATGATATATTGTAGAAAATATTCACTTATTAACAAATATAGTTCCCCATAAACCCCTAACCATTTTTATACTCAGTTTTCTCGTCACCCAAATGTATAGTTGAAAAATAGAATAAATTAGTATAAATGGGCCAATAATTCATAACTAACCTGACCCCTCTACTAGAGTTATAGTCTCCCCTAACCGATCTTCTCCTTTTAGTATTTAGAAATAAAATGGTTAATAAGAAATTCTATTAATCCATTAATTTCATCAAAATATTTTTGACTTCCAATGTTATAGTGTCCAAGAAACACCTCATTGTTACTCACAGAATACATATAGTAATCTTCCATTTCATCTTAGGGTGTGTCTCAAGATGATCAAATATGGTTTGTATAGACTCTATCCATAAAAATGGATGGTGGTCCTCCCTCACTATAAAAGTTAACTTTATGCTACATATAAACCTTTTGAGAATAAATTCACTTGGTAGGTTAGGCACTTGTTATCAAATTCCCTATAGAATATAACACATGAAGAAAAATCTCTCAGAGCTACTGATCAATAGAAGGGATAAGGAAAATATGCTCATCTAGCCCCACTACTAGTGGGGTTTATTCACCACCACCCTCTTAGACCACAAAAATAGTTCACTATGATGTAATTTAACTATAATTACAATCAAATGACATCTATTATTACTAATTAATTGTTCTCTATATAAATGTTTATGGTGTGTTGTAATTGGAACAAACTTCTCTACCATAAATTCACACCCTAGGATACAAGGGTGACATATTTATGGGATTAGTTATATGTTATCTTACAATCTATGTAGTAAAGTAAAATATTATATAATATTGTACAATAATTATATAATATTAACAAATATAATCAATAACCATTGGTCGGTCAAGTATAGATTCAATAAAAACATGTATTAGAAAACACTATATAGATTATTTATGTTAATTTAAATAATTAACCCCTCTATCATAACCCCAAATTCAATTAAAATAACATATATAAATTTAATATGGTCCCTTTTTATAAGATATTATACATGAAAAAACACCATAATTCCATCCCATCTGTTATTTAATCCAAAATAAATCATAAATAAATAACTCAATGTGTTGTAATTAAAAAAGTAACAAATGGCAAATGAGAAATCCAAAACAATAGTCTAAAAAATGATAACCTAGACATATTTCATTCATTGGTCAGACACTTATAGGAAAACGGTTCACATCATATATGGTAAACAACATAACTTATGTCTAGAATGTCTTAAATACTTTGAAAAAGGTAAAACAATGTTTTGATATATCTTTTTTTCATCATCGGCCAGTTTCACCACCAAAGTGGCTGAATAGAGCTCCATAACACTCAAGAAAAAACCCTTATTGTGAATTTTATCCTAACTAATGACAAAGAGGGCATGAATAGGTAGGGATACTATACACTTAGACACAGATAACCATAAAACATAGTGGATGAAAAATAAATAATTAGTATCTAAAATAAATATCATCAAAAGATAAACATAGAGGCTAAACTCTAGAATCTTTAAACAATATCTGCTATGATATAATAAAAATGAGCTATTATAAATTTTAAAAAATTCATAATGATCACAACAGGATCACCTATGGTAGATCATATACAAATGGTAAAAAAACAAAAATGCATATATTTAATATACTAGCCCTGAGTATTACCGTTATCTATATCTTGACTTCATCTGTACTCTAATATCTCAAATAACCAGAGCTATAGTAACCTTTCCTTTTCATGGTTCATGAAAGTATATTTTTCTCTCATACCATGGTTCCTAGTTAGGGTATGTTAATAAATGAGAAATCCAACAATGATGTCTCAATAATTCCTAGTAAATATATGTGTGGGATATATAGGGAATGATAATAAAGTTATAAATAAATAAACTATCACATAATAGATTCTAACATCCAAACATTAAAACCCAAATATTCTTCTGATAAATTTCACTTTATGTATTAATATTCCATTGATAGCTTATGTTTCACTAAATAGAGTGCTTGAACGAATCATATAACAATATTAAATTATTAAATTTCCATTATCTGACAGACATTGCATTAGTGGGTATGAATATTAATAACTAAATTATAAAAAATAAATGTTTTACACATTTATAAATTGATATATTAGTTATCAAATCCTTATAATAAAAAATAAAAAATATTTGAAAAGAAAAGTGAATTTATTTTTGAATTTTGTTTCTTGAGTGCAATGTATTATTAAATTAATAAATTAAATTATGAAAAGTTTTTTGTATTATTTATATTAAATTTATATAATATATACATGGCCACATTCTTTAACCTTTCAGAACATATATTCAAAAAATATAATTAGAATGAATATTGTTTTTTACTAAAAATGTTTTTTTCATAAAAAAATATCTATTTCACATTTCGTGCACCAACATTAAAATTAATTTAATAGATTTATATATGTTGAAATATACAAAATTAATTACATTTGTAGAATCATGATGTTTAAAATTTTTAAATATCCCCCTTTTATTTTTAGCTATTATGAATAGTAATAGGGGTAGAATTTATCTCCTTGAGAAATGGAAAATCAGGTTAATTTTGGATAAAAATAAGTGATAAAGGCATGATAGTTGTATCATAATTATTATTGGATGAAGGATATTCGATCTGTATCACCTTTGGATACAAAATGAGTTATATAAAGGGAACATTCAGATGAAAATAAATTATATGTTATCTAATTCAATTGATGTAAAAAATAACACTCTCATAGTTTTAAATATTTATTGTGTGTTCACAAAAAGAAAAAACTAGTTATGAATGAATATTAATAGTAATTTTGTCATAGTTATATTAAATTCAATTTTCTAATTTATCTTAAATGTTTTGATATTCTATTATTTCCTTAAATTCATACATAACATAAAAAAAATATTCATTCAATATATGGGAAAAAATTTTGAAAATATTAAATGTCATATAATTTGAGTACATTATAGTGTTCCATGATTTTTATATATAAATATGACATTTTCTTGTTGGGTTAAAATTTTATATTCCAATTGAAATATTTTATTTATATTATCTTAAATCAAATTCAATGAGTAGTATCAAAACTGACGATAATGATATTTTATAAAAAACATATTAATCTAGAAATCATAAATATATTGAAAAAAATAGAATATGGATATGATATGTTTTAAAATTTCTTAACATTGCCATTTTGGGCAAATTTTAACCTCATATGTAAAAATTATAACCCTTAATATTGAATTTTGTTTCTGTAGTAAAAAAAATAATTGGTAAAATAACTGTTAGTGAATACGATATGATTTAAAATTACACAAAATTATGTATAAATAAAATTTTTTAATTTTTTTTACAACCCTAGGAAACCTTATCTTAAAATAATTTTCCTTTTTTAGGAATTTTTCTTCAAAATAAATTTATTATAGTTTAATATTTTTGAAAAATTAAAAAATGTTCTCCTTAAATCTATTATAAAAGGGAACCTCCTCCATAACATATTTACACCACTTCTATCTCTCTATCTCAACCATCCTTTTATAATTTCTCTTATAAACATCCCTATTCACATTTTACAAGTTTTTTCTTCCCTGAAGACCAACCCTAGATCCCCCCGTTGGATATATAAAAGATTCATTTCAATAAAATTGTGATCTTCTTAATTGATCACTTTTTTCTACCTATATTTACCTACTCAAATTCTATGGTAATTATCATAATATAACAATATTACTAGAAATAAAATTCTGAAATCACATTATAATTATAAATACATAATTATGCTCCATGTTTCACAAAATAATTGATGTGAATGTATAGTTTTTCCATAAATATGGATTATCGTCTCTACATAACGATACAATCCATTTTCCCTGAAAATCTTCTAGATATGGGTATTATGATGGGTTTAATATCTGTATATTATATTTGTAACATATTTTTACTTTATTAGTGATAAAATCATGTCTAATTTCTTACCTTCTAATCTGTTGGAATGAAATAATATTTCCCATGAGTAGGTTTGGACTACCACGTCCATGATGTGATTTGATTGTTTTATTTCCATATAACAAGGATGATAATAAGTATATTTAAAATTAATATATGTTATATATATAAAAATATAATTATTCTATATAGGTGAATTGTTATTTACCATTTTCAAATTCATCCCATAGAAAAAATAAAACACCATTCATGCATACGTACAACCTATTGTCACCATTAATAGTGAAATTCATTTAAATATCTAAAAATTTTATGGATGACTGTGAATATTTTTATAATGAAAATATATTATATTTATATCATGATTAATATTTTGGGGATTATAGGAAAATGTTAAATGTACAATAATAAAATATAATTAGCTGAAATACTCAGGATAAATAAACCATTTAACACTTACAAATTATTATTTTAATAAGAAGTTATTTATAATAGATGTTGTTGAAATTTTATAACTATCTCATATATAATATTTTATTGATGAATATTACTCTAATATTGAATTATAATAAATTAAAATTTATTATCCATGATGTTGTAGTGCTTTCTATTCAAAGAGAACTTTTAATAAGGGTTTTATGTCACAATCACATTGTCTATCCGGAATGATTATGACTATATCTCTAATGATGATTCTTTTTAATAAACATCTCATGAAAAATGTTAATTTTCTAATAATCAATTTATTTATTTAAAATACATGTTTTCTATACATTTTCACAATCCTATGTACTAAAGATAAATACAATATGTTGTGTGGAAAATACTCTTTATTTCTCTCTTAGGTCAATATGACTCTTACTTCCATATCTATATTTCAAGAAAAAAAGATATATTTTTATTACGTTTATATTATTTATAAATTTAGTTTTACACAATTTTAATTTTTACTATAGTGTTTTAATAGATTCTTTTTGTTTTTTTCCATATAAGGTAATTTATAAAATTTCTAAAAAAAGTATTGATGTAATGTTTTTAATCATAGATGACATAAAAAAAATCCCACCATCATGAAATATTTAACTTATGAAAAAAAATTTATATGTTTACCTAGTTCATTTAAAATAAATCATTTCCTGATTTATTTGTGATATTTTTAATAAGCTGCTTCAAAATTGAAATGTTATTTTCTTCAAGAATGCTTTAATGATATTCTAATGGAATTTTTATTCATCCAAGATTAAACCCTTGTGTTCACTTATTTTTTACTTGGGATATAATCAAATAATACCATCCATATTATTTATTTATATGGTTTATTTATATGATTAAACACTATTTATGAAACACATTTCTTTTCTATAGGTTATTCTTTAATGAAATGATTAAATGTTTATGAAAACCATTTTCTTTAAATCAGTTATTCTATTATGAAATATTATTGAAACACATTTATTTTCCTCGATTTTGATATTCTGGATGATTTATAATATTTTGTCATGCTTATTTTTTGTTTTCATTATGGGATAGTTGGTACCTAAAACATCATTCATTTCATTAGGTAATTATTGACATCTCATGAGATAAATAGGACAGAAATGGGGAGTTAATCACGCTCAGTAAAGGAATTCGTCATCTATTATAGGGTTAATAGTAAACCCTAACTATTAGGATGGTATGGGGACTGAATCCATTCCACTATGTCATTGTTTTCAAGGATCCTTGACTTCTATGAAAATTATTTTATATGCTTATGTGTATGCCATAAATCCATTTCTTATGCCTATGTAAATATTTTATGTTTCATGTTCTTATATTCCATTATTATTTTTGTATTATAAATATACAAGATATATTACATGATTTAAGATTATGATATATGATTATAAAGGTATTGTTTTCAAACATTACAATTGTGTTCATATACCATTATTCTCATTTATGATTATTGGGACATTGATATATCATATGTTTTACCTTACTGAGAATCTATTATCACCCTTTTCTTATGTTTAATTTCCCTATTTTATAAGTATATTTAATAATTATGCTATTTTTGAGAATGGGTATTTTTTTGAAATAAGTACGTGTGAGATGATGTTGAGATTTTATGAACCAATTTTTTACAATTCCATGTTTCCAATGATACTTGACCTAAATGATTCTAGAATTTATTTTAATGTTATGTAATTTATATTCATCTTTTAAGATAATAAATATATATATATATATATATGAGAAAATTATCCTTCTTTATATTGAATTGTAGAATGTTTTAATATAAATTTGGAAACTATGATTATAAAATTATTGCAACATCCTAAGGGTTAAGTTAATGTATTGGATAAAATACAATAGTTTTAGAAATTTTATGTAACAGTCTTTTTTAATACCATGTTGTAAGAGAATAACATTAATGATTTAGACTTTTTATAAATGATTTACAAAATTTTGTGGTTTCCCACCATTAATATTTGTTATCAAAATTTTATTATTAGTTGTAGTCAATTGATGAAACCCAATTGAATCAAGTAAATTTTGAATGCAATGGAAAATGCAATGATTATCCTCCAGAGATGCTGAATGTTATAGGAACAATAATGAAAAATATTATTTCTATTGTCACACAACATTATTAATCTGTAAATCATTTTGATTATGCAAAAAATAAGTATATGGAATAACATTCTCTTGAGCCATTAATGTGGAAATTTCCACCTTATTTTAGTATGTTCATTGGTCGACTAGTTGATGGGAAATGGATCAGTTCCATTGAAAAGTTATTTTAAATTCATAATTTTTAATAATATGATATATTTATTTTAGATTTTTATCATTTTTATGGTGAGACATAAAATTTTCATCTCTAATTAATAAAATAAGAGAATAATAAAAAATTTAAATTATGAAGTGGGATGAATTTACATTATTGTTTTTAAAAATAAACATTCCTCATAATATTTTTTTAAATTGATATGGAATTTCATTACATAATTAATAATAATAATAAATCTATTAGTATGTGTGATGAAAATTTCACAACACATGCTCGGTAAAAATCTATTATTGTCATCCATCCTGAATGTGAATTTGGCCAATTCTTTAGTAGATTAAAATTCATTTTCTACATGGACTCATCCATAAGGGACTTCATTAGCTAAGAATAAATTTTTGACATTGATAAGGTATCTATAGATATTGGAGTTACTCATGAATATCATGTTTTTGAGCAGAAATGGAAAATTCAACTCGAATGAAATTTTGAAAACCATAGAGAGAATAAGATGATTATTCCTTTATACTCGAAGTGTCAAATGAAAATGGGGGAATTTATATTAATGTCACTAGTAAATGATTAATGTTTATAATGGATGGTCCAAAATAAATTGATATTCAAGGTTATGAGATGATGTTAGCTAAGATTTAAATATAAGGAAAGATCCACAGAATACACCAACCACACTCTAGTGTATAAAATTTATGGAGTATTAGAATTATGATAACTAATGATAAAATATGATGGATAATATAAAAGATATAAATCAAAAACCTATTAAGGCCAAAGAAAAAGAGAAATATCATGGGATTACTATTTCTAATGAGGGTTGTGCGAATGATATAATCAAAGGAATATTTACTATACACTATATAATTAATAATGTCTAATTTAATTCAGGATCTACCCATTAATTTTTATATATATTATTTTATATGAGTATGAATGTACTAATTCAAAAATTATATATAGTTTTATTACTAATCCCCCTAATTGTATAATGATCGCATCCCATGTATATGATTCTTCTCTAGTTATGGTGTGAGTGATTTTTTTCCTAAAAATATTATCATTATTCCTCTAGGTGAGTTCAAAGTTATTTAGGGACTGGATTATATTTATTTACATAAATTAAAAAATTCAATTTATAAGGAAGAGAAATAACATTTGATATTATAAATTTTTTATGATCCCTAATTAGTGTGATCAGATAATTAAAATTCCATTAGAAATTATGTTAATTGTGTAGGGTCATGATTCTAATTCAAAATAATCTCTTATCTAATATGGTTGTAGATAAACTCAATAATTTAGTTGTTCCTATTTTCATGGAGTTTATTGATTTCTTTTGAGTAGAGTCTCTTAGTTCTCTACAAAATTATAATTTTTTGTTTTTAATAGAACTCATACTGGGATTTACACCTATTTCAAAGACTCCCTATAGAATATTATAGATTGAGTTTCATTAATTATATAAGAAACTATATGATAATCATTACAAGTGATTCATTCATCCTAGTGTTCCACCTTGGGGTACACCTATACTATTTTTAAAGAATAAAAATGTTTTATCGTGACTATTTATTGATTATTTATAACATAAAAAGATCATTTTAAAGTATAAATACCATATAACCCATATTGATGATTGTTTTGATTAATTATTAAGAGCATAATAGTATTACATGATTGACCTTTATTCTTTATATCATGAACAATGGTTCAATTAATATGATATTTACCACAAATAATTTTAAATAATGTTTAGAAACTATAAATATATAGTGATTCCATTTATTCTTAATAATCCCCTTTTATCTTCATTGATTCAATGAATATAGTCTCTCGGGATTATATTAAAAAAAAATTATTCGTCTATATAGAAAATATTCTTAATTATTCAAATAGAAATAAATTTCATGAATATCATTTCTTAATTTTGATAAAAAATCTAAGGATATAGTATCATTATGAAAAATTTACCATGTTTGAATTTTTTAAAATGTTTCATTTTGGGTCATATAATCTCATGGGAGAGTATATCTATTGACCTTTAAAATACAGATGTTATTGATCAATTGCTGAACCCAACCATTGTGTCTATGATTTTTAGTTTTCATGGATTGTAACGATATTATTGATGCATTATGGAGTATATTTCATGACCTTTCAAGGTTAGATCAGAAGGGAGATAGATTCCCTTAGACAAATGAGTGTGAGGTATGATTTAAGGAATTGTAGAGATGGTAGTCATCACATTTGATAATAAAATACCGTTATGTGGAGAAGATTTTATATTCTATAGTGATGAATCAATAAGGAATTCTCATGAATCCACATGCCGAAATATATTATTATATATCATTCCCCATGGAAATTGATGGTCCATGAACAAACATACCCTGCTCATTATTTGGAGTTAACTGTGGTAATTTTATCATTAATGAAATAGAGTAATTATATATAAAGATAAATATTTGGCATATATATAAATAAAATAAATATATATACAGTCAAAATGGATGAACTTATGAAAAATAATTTTGTTAGATGTGATTAATGTTTACGACATCTCAATTATTTACAACATTGGGAAAGAGAATATGGTGATAGATTCTTTGAATCAAAATGATCATGCTAGCTTGAATATGATAAGGATAAAAAATTGAAAATAATTATTTACATATAAAATATGTTTCATGAAATAACTAATAAATGGTAGAAATGTTACATTTTTAAAATTAATGTTCAACTATTTATCGATATGAAGATTGCAAAGGCATAAAAGAAAGATGTAGAGCTACAAAAGTGTGTGACAAATGTTCCTATACAATACCTTGACTGTGATGGAATAATTATGTTCCTATGTTTTTAATTGTTCTCTTTGGTACTATATTTTATCAATTAGATAGTGAAATAATCTCATTGTTAATTGTTTTCTATTCATCGTAGATGTATGGTTATGTATAACTATTTGAAAGAGTTTTTACAGTGGGATGGAATGATGAGATATAATCAAGAGTTAATATCTCATTTTTTGGTATGTAAGAAAGTTCATCATAGGAGTTAGAACTATAAGGGGATGTTACAACCATTAAATATACAATAATTGAAATGGTAAAACGTCACTGTATATTTTTACATCAGATTCCCAAAAATATCTAAAATGGTTAAAATTATAGTACTTATAATAAATTTCCATATAAATTTAGTACGCTTCATTAATATTAGATGATATTTTACTCTTGATTGGCATATTCAATAATATATTGAGGAGGTGGTAATATTTCAAGGTGTACCACTATAAATTGTATTTGATTGAGAACTGAGGATTACCTCAATGTTTTGGAGAGGAGTTTATTAGTATCTAGATATAGAGATATGTTTTTGCACATTTTATCATCCTCAGACAGATGGATAGTCTAGGAGGACCATAAAAACATGATAATATATTATGATAGATTTATAGATGGATTTAAAAGGGGGTTGGTATTAACACCTTTCATGGGTGTAATTATCTTATCATAATAGCATTAAATGTATTACTCTGATGGATCCATAGGAAACCTTCTATGGTAGGAATGGAATAACTAAAAAATTGATGTAATTATATTATATAAAAAGATATCGTAGCATATTATTTCTTAGTAAATTGAATAGAATGTTATATCCATTCAATATCTCATAAGAGTGGCTCATATTCAGCAATATATATATATATATAATCATTAGAAATATAATCAATAATGTTTATGACAATGTTTTACTACGAATATATCCCTATAATGAGGGTAACATGAATAGAAATAGTGGAATGTTAATTAATAGGTGTATCAATTGTTTTTAAATACACAGTCATATCAAAGGGGTAGCCTATCAAATTGTGCTTCCACCCAATCTCTCTCGAATTCATGATATGTTCCATCTATCTATATTGAGAAAGTACATACCAAATCCTTAACATGTACTGAACTCAGATGTAAAACTATGATATCTTTATTATGAATAAAATCCACTAGATATTCATTTTCATTTTGAGAATGTGAAATGAAACTAGACTGCTCACCTGGTAAATGCTATGTGGTGAAACAATTTATTTGAAGATGCAATGTGGGAACCTGAAGATAAGAGAAGGAAAAATTATCCCAATATAATTTAACTATAGGGATTAATTTTGTGGGATAAATTGATTTTATGTTAGATATAATGTAAAACACCATGTTTTTTTAATAATTCTCTATAAAAGTTTTTATTTATTCGATAGATTATGTTACATGCAACACTAACATTAAAAGAACCACATAATAGTATTAAAATATTTTATGTCTTTTATATCATATTCATTGGAATATTGGATATTAATGGTAATAAATAAATTAAAAAATATATGTTATACACATTTAAAAAATTAATTCTTTATCTATGAATATTTTAGAATTAAAAATATAAATAATTTTGAAAAAAAAGATTTGATTTATGAAAGACTTTTTTTATGGGAATACTGTCTTTTCATATAAATAAATTAAATAAATCAAAAAAATAGTGAATGATTTTAATTAACACAGTCTATTATTTACATGATAAAATTTTTTAAAATTAAAAAAAATATTTGAGGTGTAGAATTAGAATAAATTCAGTTTTATTCTTAAACAAATTATGTTTTCTAAAGAAGTAGTTTATGTCACGTTTTGGAAAATAAATTAAAATTAATTTATTCTATATATGGATATTGAGTTAGATAAAATTATTTTCATATTTAAAATTAGTGGATTTAAATTTGGTAAATAGGAATCTTTTATTTTTATTCAATATGAATAGTAACTTAGGAAATGTTTGTCACATTGGTATTGGGTAAATCATGTTAATCTAGGTTATAAAAAAGAGATAAGGTGATAATATTTTTATCATAATTCATGTATGATGAAGGAAATTTTACCCTCATCACATTGGACTCTAAATTTATTTTTTGTAGAGGACCCAATCCCAAGAAAATGACTTATATTTTATTTAAATAAATGAATGACACAAAATTCCACTCTCATTGATTTAACATTCTTTGTGTTCACGTTTTGAAAAAATTAGTTGTGAATAAATAATTTTATTCATTTGATGAATAATATTATTATATTTAAGATGGTAAATTATTTCCAATTTCTAGGTATTATATTATTTTCACAAATTCTTACAAAACGCCAAAATATTAACAATTCAAATAATGAAAAAACAGTGATTTTGAAAATATTAATGGTGATATATTTTCAGTAACTTGTTGTGTTAAATGAATTTAATATGTTCATATTTGATTTTATTATTTAATTAAAATATTATACTCAAATAAAAAAAATTCTTTATGTTTTTCTATGTCAAATTAAATGAATTGTGTCAAAATTGACAATAATGTTATTAAACAAAATGATATTTTTTAAATAATTTAAAATTATTAAAAGTCATGAAATAAGATTAGATGGATTTTATATGATCTAAATTTTCCTAAATTTTCCATTTATGGTCCAATTATCAAATTCTATGTAAAAATTATCACTATTAATATTGAAAAATTTTATAATGTAGTTAGGATTAAAATTGGTTAATTAATGATTAATAAAAATAATATCTTTTAAAATAACTCAAAAGGTTTTCTGATTTTTTTTAGTTGATGGGATTAAAACCATATTCACCTAATATTTAAATACTTTGAAATTTAGATGCAAATTTCATGACAATAAATTTATTATAATTTAATATTTTGTGACATTCCAATGTTGTTCTTCACCTCAACAATAAATGAAATGTTACTCCCTCACTTATTTACACAATTTTGATCCTTTTAGATTAAAAAAAATATACTAATTTCTATTATAAAAATCTCTAGACACATTCTATAGGATCTGGTATTTCTAAAATACAAACTCTAGATCCCATTAAAGGAGATCAAATTGTGTTTTTTCATAGAATAGGTACTCGCCTTAACTAACCAGTTTCTTTAATAATGTTTTATAACACTATAAATATAAGTTATTTATAAAAATCTAATAAATTATGTAACATAAATATTCCAATATTTTATAAAAATTATAAAAACACCAAAAACCCCATATTTATCCCAAATGGAATGTGGATGAATCCCCTGTGCATATGTAAGACTTACCATCTCCATATAACAATACAATTTACTTTTCATCAACATATTTTATAGATAAGTGTTATAATGGGTTTAATATATAAATAGTTTATTTATGAAATTATTATAAAAACGTATTTATCATATTATTTCTACCATATCACTTTCCAATCCATTGTAAAACAATAACATTGCCAGTTAGTACATGTGGACTACCACCTCCACGAAGTGATGTGACTCATTTTTCATCTCCATATTAAATAGATGATAATAAATTTATATTTACTAAATATATGTGATATAAATATAAATAAATAGATAATAATTATAGAAATCTGAATTTTTATTTACCTTTTTCCATTCCATATGTCGATAAATGGAAACAATGTTCATGTGTACGAATGGCCTACCGTCTCTAGGAACGATGCCATTTATTTTTCAATATCTAATTGGTATATAAGACTATAAATATGAATATAATACACATATAATATATATATATATATCCTTATATATATTTTGGAGATAGTGGAACAAAGTTAAATTTACATGATCACGAACTACAAAGCAGAAATACTCAAGATAAATAAAACAGTTGACACTTATAAATGACTTTTTCAATAATTAATTATTGATAAAAGGGGTCAAAAAATGTTATAACTAGACCATATATGATATTATTTTTATGTATAAGAATATATTAGATATTTATAATAATTTATTTTTATTTATAATGAGGTTACAATGTTTTATAAGTATAGATAACTTGATGTACGGGTTTTATGCCACATCCTCATTCTTTATTTGGATTGATTATGATTATGCCTCTATTGATGTGATCATACTATCTAAATATCTTTAAAGATAATAGTTTTATTATCCTTTTAATATTTATTTAAAATAAAATTTTTCTTTTAATATTCCTTAAATTATGTTTCCAATAGATTAAAAAATTGTTTTTTTCAAAAATAATCATTACTTATCTCAAGATTCGTAAAACAAATTTCATCCATATCAATATTTTTGAAAAAAAAATTAAACAAGATTTTTTAAAAAACTTTTAAAGATGTTCAAAGTCATTTTTAACCTTTCATATATTTTTAATAAAAATTATGGGAATATTTCTTTTTAATCTATTCCCTTTGTGAGTTTTCCAAAAAAATATAAAAGGAATGTTTGTATAACTTATATAGCATGAATATATTTTCCCACCATAATAAATAATTATTTCATTCAAGTTTCCTATATAATTTTAAATAGACACCTTTAAAAAATTATTTTACGTCATATTAGTATATTTTATTTTACAATTGACTTCAAGATGGAATATTTATTTTCCTTAATAATGTATTAATAGACTTTTAATGGTATTTATATTCATTAAATATCGAAACACTTGATTTACCTTATGGTTTACTGGGGATATAATCCCAAGATACTATCCTTATAATATATATGGATTTTTTATGAATATGATGACAGAAGTTTTATTAAAATAATTTAATCTCCATGGGTTATGTTGTGATGAAATTTTTAAATATTTTGGAACCCCATTTCATTTCAATGGGATATGCAATAATGAAATATTTATAAAACCCATTTATTTTCATGGTTTCTAATATTAGGAATGCTTTCTGATATTGTGAAGTGCGTATTTTATTATATATGATGGGTAGGACCGAAAATTTCTCAAATGAAATAGGTTAATATTAATATGTCATGAGACAAAAAGTAATGGATTGGGGGGTGAACCCAACAAAGTAAGATCCTTCCTATACTAGGCTAGTTATCGGAGTGATCCTAGACTACTATGATGGTTTGTGGAGTGAAAACATTCTACAATGGTAGTATGGGAAATAATCCATTACAACTAAATAAATTATTTTAAATACTTATTTGTATGTCAGCGATCAATTTATCATTCGTGTGTTAAGATTTTATAGTTCTTATTCACTGATTAAAATATGGTTAATATCTTATAAACTATCATTATTTATGTCATGACCTAGGATTCGAACTATTATATTCTAGGAATTATCTCCAAATTTTTATATCATCCTATTATACCTTTATAATAATGTTTTTCTTATGTGATCATTAATATCTCCCTTTTTTACCCTTACTGGGTTTTTGAGTTCACCCTTTTATGATATTTCCATTTCCTAGGTTATGAAGAAAGGTATAAAGTGTGATATGTATAATAAGGGGGGTAGTTAAAGATAAATATGTTATAAATTATGTATATATTTTATTAATTAGTCTTTTGTGTCTCAATGTTTTTAGAGACACCTGACTAAAATTATTTTGTCCAAGATTTAAATTTTATTTATGGGATATTCATCTATTAATATGTAATATCCTTGTATAAAAAGTTTTGGTATCTATAAAAACCTTGTGTACCACTCCAAAAAATGAATGGGATGATACAACCATGGTCTAAACATGACATTTGGATGAATGATGTATCACTCCTCATATAATAAAATGGTGAATGGGTTTTTACTAGCCCATGTAATAGGTTAATGATATATCACTATAATTATTTAAAATTATAAATGATCCATAAATAGTATAATTCGAATAGAAAATGTGTATCTCTATCTGAATGAAGATTCCTTAACTCTAAGTGGATGATAGAACAATGATACCAATACTAAAGAGGATTATATATCACAAAAACAAATCATGTGAGGATGAGGAAATCCCAATGTCAACCCCTAATGTTGATGATATACCAAAAAATCTAGTCTCTAAGTGGATGATGTCCCACCAAGTAGATGATTTTACATTGATTTTACTTCCATATTGGTTAGTTTACCACTAGCATCAATTTATAGGTGGACAATATTCCACCATTATAAGACTAAATGTAGAAGACGAACTATTCAGGATACTACCATTATTGAATAATTCAAAACTAATATTAATCCTCATGTGTATGATATATAACCAACACAACATCTAAAAGTGAATGAAATTCAATCTTATGATCAATATTTTGGTACATGATGGATCATTGACTCTATTTAGGTGTATAAGATTCCAAAAATATACTATGTGTAGTTCATGAACCACCACTAACCAACTCTATGTGGAATATTTACCACCAATACACCAAAAAACAATTAAAATGTATGATTTGTCATTTATGTCCAATTAAAATATTACAATGATTGAAAACATGAGGTAGAATTATCATAATCTACTATCTTACTCAAAGTATCGTACCATGGATAAATCAACCATATTCTTCAAGGAAATCTTATCTAGAGATAAAGTCTCTAACCGTTTAATAAAATAATGGAAAAGTAAATCTATCAAGCATCATAAGACAAAACAGTCAATTACATCTCATAAAAGCCATACCCATCACCATATCTATGTTCAAATGCTTCATATGTGGTACCCAATTCCCACGCCGAGCTTTCATAATGCCATAGAGTCTTCACATACTTGCATATAAGATTTTTCATTTCCATGTATAAAAATTCCTCAAAAGACAGTGTAGCTTTTCCTTTGCTGATTGAAGACCTGGTAGGCATCGACTTCAGCATAAGAGAATTGTCTTCCCTCTGTCTTCTTCTTGGTGGAGCACTCATAACTTCCTCATTCCCTGCCACATTCTTCTTTCCATGCGGAACAACATCCCTATAAGAGGTTCAAATTCTACCACAAGAATTATCCTCCTCACTATTAGAGACGTTCCTACATTTTCCAGGGATAATCACCTCTTGGTAACCATCATTCACTCCCTATCCCTATTCAGCATGGTTGTTAGTGTCAATCAGTGATATACATTGTGGTTTCACCACCAACTCATGACCTTCGTGTGCCCCCTTCTTCAATAAACCATCTCAAAAAAACATCCTAAGAATAAATGTCAATCTTTATACATTTATATTCACTCCATTGAAGTTCCTCCTCAGCATAAGAGGGTCTCCCTTACATCAGTACCATTAATTACTTTCAAGATCCCATCCCTTGCACTTTCTTAGTGTTGCTTCCACTCTGATTAAACATCCTTTCTAGACACAGAAACCCACTATGATGCTCCTCGGCTGCTTAAAAAAACCCGACCAGGAGACAAAGCAGGGACAACATGACCATTCAGAGAAGCAGCCCAATCCTCACCAAATTCCAAATCATCATTCACCAAACTCACAAAATAGTTACCAGTTTCAATACCAGCCACCGGCTTATCAGGATATCGCTTCCACCAATCTGAGACCCTCACCCAACCACAGGCATTATCCAAGGGGCCCCATACCTAAAAATTCATTACAAGACTACCAAATACCTCATTACTCCCAACTAGTATAACTACTTCGTTCACAATGGCCACCCCAGCATACTGAACTGCATGATTCCCATTTGCCTCCAGACCTCCTGAATGAAGAACCCCAAGATCACGCAGTAATCTCCCAATCACCTCATCCACACATTGATTTAAATACTCCTCCAACGCCCTCATTCGGGTTCCATTCACTATAGTGATATTAACAGGACAAGGTCATGCCCGCATTCCAGTACCATGTTCCTACTTCCCTTGTGGAGAGTTTAATTCCACCATGACCGTGATCTGTTGATTTGAAGCCACCTACAGAACCACCCTTCTACATATATAGGCTTCCATTAGATACCCAATATTGAGACACCAAGAGAAGTAGTCAATCCACAACTCAAAAACAATAGAATATTTATATCTAAACTCCCCACTCACATCAATAAAGAGCATCTTAACCGGTGTCTTAGATAAATATATTGCAATGCAAATTCACAGTGAAACCTGATGGAAAATGGCCCTAGTTCTACTATTTGAGAATAAATAACGATCGACTAAATTTCTAAGCATACGAATGATGGAAGGATTCTGAAATGGGGGCAGTAATTCTGGAAATCATAGCCAGATTTCTATTGTCAAAGTTTCATGCTTCATATGGTAGTCATAAGACCACTAGAAAAGAAAAAATTCGGAACCTTCGCATGTACGTGGTGCAGAGGACTAGGTAAGAATCAAATCTTCCTTCAAATTGAAGTGAACCAATATGTGATTTGAATTAAGAAGCCCCATAGTGGAACACTCTTATAGATTCCATGAATCAATGATGGAGTAATCCAATAGATCCACATGCGGGCATTGCTCCTTGAAACACGCTATCAAAGTCAGATTCAACAAGGATGAGGCATCGGTAAACTCTCAAGCTGTGATCGATTGCTGCGATATTACATCATATAACTCCGGAATATTGGGCGAGATAAAATAATTTGGTAATGAAGGAAAATAGTTGGGGTTTGAGAATGGGAGAAGGTGCTGATCACCAGAGGGATGAGAGAATCCCTCCTCCACCAAGGGATGAGAGATCTGCTCGGAGACCATCACCGCCTACGACAGTGTTCGCCATGCCCAAACCCTAGCTCCCATCCGCTCCTCCTGGAAAGTCTTTTCCTCACCCATATTCTAATATATTTTTGAAAAAATTTATTAAATAAGTATAGTATAGGTTACCAAACAAGGATCCAAGAGACAAGTCTTGATCTTAGGTCACACATTCATTGTCTATGATTAAGGATTTGTAACATATTCTACAAATCTTATAGTAAAAAATGACAATAGTTTCACTACCCATCACCCATGAGACCTCTCATAGGTAAAACATTATGATTTCTATCATATATAATGATGAATTCCATTTAATTTAATTCTTATGGAATAAAAAATATCATTTTTCCTTCATTTTATATAACATGTGATAGAAAATTAAAATCAAAAGAGAATGTAAGGGATCACCAAGGAAGGACTATCCGGGTTTTTCTTATACTAGTCTTTTTAGCATTAATCATTAGGAGTTATTTATTAGAGACAATATTTCTGATTTTTTTCATTGAAAATTAACCCATTAATCAAGATATAATAGAAGCCATTTACAATTTTTCATAACATTAAATAATCCATACCCTAATGATAAATGGATTTTAAATTATTATTAATGTTTATATATGTGATGAAATATTTGAAAAGGAAAGAAACTATATTTTTATAGAAAATTTCATGGTTTAGTGGGATTTTAATTCTATGATTCACTATGCTTATTAATTTTAATTTTTTTTAAAAAAATGTATTGTAAATATTGTTGTGTTTTCTTGGTGTTTAGAAATGACAATGAAAATAGAAACTATCATATTCCATTTATAGATACATGTATGAATTTTCAGACATCTCATATGACCGTAGTCTATATTGAAAAACCAATTAGGTGTCCATAAGAAATTTAGACATTGTGAAATTTCTAGTCTCACAAATATGAGATATCGCCATCTATAAGAAATTTCTAGATAGAGATAAAAATTTTGTGTTCAAATGCATGTTATAAATTTCACAATACATATGATATTTTTCCCTATATTGGATATTTAAATAAATTTATGATATTTACCACATACCATAAAATATTTTACTCTATGGATGTCATGTATTATATTTCAAGAAATATAAAACATTTCCTATAGGAAGGATATTTTAAAAGTCATTGTGTCATGGTACCTAGCCATTATGTAAGGGTAATACTCATATTTCTTCAACTACAATATAGTAAATTGACATCCATGTAAGGGTAATATAAGTTCTACTTAATTAGTATTTATAATTTTTAAGTTATATGTCATGTTACTCTAAAACAAATATAAATTTTGTCGCATGAAAAATCAGGTTTTGGTACCAGTTTTTCATGAATATGTGTTATCTTCTTCATCATAATAAAACCATAAATTCCAAAAATTAAAAAGTCTCAATAATAATTCCTTGTTCACTAATTTAAAAAATTGAGATGAACTCTAATAAATGAAACCTATGTAAATCATAGTGTAAAAAAATTAATATGGGTATTTTAATAGTGACTTAGATAAATATAATGATTCATGGGGATCTCAATAACATAAATCGCAACCCGTGATTTGTATTCATGGATTACATCTAAGATTGAAGTGTATATCAAAACACAACACAATGAAATTAATGGATGATGATAAAGTGTTTATTGAACCTTATAATTTGTTTTCCCAATTCCACTAAAAATTATATGAATGAGTCCCTCATCCTTGCATTGAATGACATAATAATTTAAGTTTTTTTTTAAATTATTATTCATATATTTGAAAATATATTTGTGTTGTGTTCCTATTTATTCCCTCGTTTTTTTATAATCACCATCAATGAAATTCCCAATATCATTTTCTCTATTATTATGGATAGGTAACCAATTTTTGGTTCTATTAGTGGTAATATAGTGCGTCTCTAGGAATTTAGTAATAGAATTCCAACGAAACTTCTACCATGATTCTATTACGTCATTGAAGGTGGATTATAAAGACAAAGGTTGTAACACTATAATACTATAAAATTATTGCATTATTCTAGTATATTTACATTAAATTATACCACTAATCATGTCCCACATTTAACCAATTGTGTTATGTGGGTTGAAATGATGATTGGTTTAGAGTTTCTTCTAGGATTGTGAGTTTCTTCATTCACTCCATTTTGGAGTATTATTTTTCAATGAAGAAGTATAGAAAATGGAATAATTTGTATTGTAAGTATTCCATGTGAATGTTACCAATTCTTTACATGAGAATAGTTGAATATAAGTAAATGTATTTTATTTGGTCTACATATATTATTCACTGATTTAGAGCATATGTAAATGAAATTATATCCTATTGGAGGTTACCTGATGACCCTATACCTTTCTTGTATATAAATTATTTTCATTTTCATTTTTATTTCCTCTTAAAAATCAATTCCTCATTTCTCTCAAAATTTCAATACAAAGAAACAAATGAAATGATTCAAAAGGTCTTGAATAGTGATTCTCTTATCCAGGATACCTGAGAGATGTCCCCGGTCATCCTTGAGACTAAATTCAAATATTAAATATTTTATTTTGAACATAAATCCTACTAGTTTCTTAACATCACTATGATTGTTTTTGATAATTTGGGGTTCGTTTTCACTATGTTATCTTAGTTTTAATTAATTTTATTCATTAATGTATCGTTATTCTTCAATTTCCTTTTTTAAAATGTTATTTTTAATTCTTTCTTTCATTCAATTAGGGATAAATATCAATGAGAGTCCATTATACAATATTGGATCACTAAATATTTTACTAGTATTAGGAGATTGGAATTTTAATGATTGAGGTCATAGAACCACTCATAGAAAAAATGAATAAATACCAATCTCTCTTACCATAAGATCCAAAAGGAGTGATTACATGAGGACCAATCTGGGAGAATCCTATAGTATATACAATTGATTGAGAGGATTAAACCTACTAGTTAAAAAAAACGAATAACAATTACCTATATATTCTCTCAAACCATAAAATTGTATACGAACCAGCACTATAAGATTTTAAAAGATACATTAATTTCTCTTTATATAATGTATTAGAATTAAAGGGTAAAAATAATAAGTTATGAGAAAAAATGGATATGATTTATATAATATACCCCAACCTCTATAAACTTATCAATATAGGAAAACGATATGAATAGGGTCTATATATGAAATAATTAGATGAAACTAAAGTAAATACCATAATAATATAAATTGAGAATGTATAAGAAACACTTGAAGAAACTTTTAACCCATGCATGTAATAAATATTTATCGAGGAACACATAGAGTTATAATGGATTCCTTGTTAGAAATTAATGGGAGATAACTGGTCTATAAACTCACCTAGAATTATATATATATTTTTTTTTTGAAATTTAAACTTTTTTTGATAATATAGAATCTTTATTAAATGATTTTTCCTCAGAATGAGATGAATAAACTAATATTCTTATATTTGAAAATAATATTATAGAAAAACTATCATGTCATGAAGAAACACATTTTAATTCATACCTTCAATTAAAAAATATGATGATTACCCACCTGAGAGAGTGAAATTGTATTTTGAGAAAATTTCATTTTATATTACACTAAGTAGACCACGTTATAAATACCGATATTATAAATTTATATGAGTTCAAAAGAAAGTGTTTTCCTTGTTCAATGATGATGATCCCTGGTAAGCCACCGTAAATGAATAACTGAAGCTATATAATAAAGAATATATAGACTAACCTGAGGAACAAGATATAGATGCGTATTTTTTTAAACATTTTCAAATATGATCTAAATTACATAAATGAAAAATATATACTATTGGATTGATATGATGAAACAAAACTAAATACTGATTATTTTGATGAAAAATTAATCAAAAAAACCATTTAAATTAATGAAAGCTCACTGATGAAGTTTATTATGATAAAGAAGAATCATTGGGATATATGGTTATGTGACTGCCTACTTAGCATCACCAAGAACAATAATTGGAGGATAATACGTTACGTAATAGGGAGGAACATTTCATTATGTTACATTACCTTTACATACTTTATTTCTTATATTTCTATTTCTGGAAAAAAATTCAGCTTTTAATTGGGCTATCCAAGAATAATTTCCACTCATATACTTTAGAAATAGTAATATGTGTCAGTTTAAATCAACAAAAAACCCACCATCAGACATTGGTTAATAATTGAAACTATCCATATAAGTATAAAAATATATATCATTAATTTGAGGTCAAAACATGATAAATATTAATGAATAATGTCGTATAAAATACTCCAATTAAATTATATTTTATTTCAGTTTCAATGTATAAAATAATCATTAAGCCTTACTCAAGTCTATCGACAATGGACATAGGATTTGTCTGCTGAAAATAATAGTGGGGTTGTTTATATTCTTTTAATAGGTCCTTATTAATTATGGACATTAAAATTTTATTCAAATTTAATGGGTAGTTATATATATATATGTTTGTGTTTGGGGGGGGAATGATTTCATCCATATTTTAGATTTGTTTAAAATCTTTGTATGAGTATTTTTTTAATCCATAAATAAAATTGTACTTAATTATTATTTTATAATTATGATTATTAATTAATTTATAGTCTACATAACTTAAAGTTTTATATTTTTCCCCCTTGTTTTAGATTTCATTCTTGTTTTTATGGTTCATTGATTTTTAAATTCATATATATTTTTATGATTTCTATTTGAGTTCTACTTAGGTTTTTAGAGAAACTACAATTTTAGAAAAATGTGGAAAATCTGTGATGGAGATCTTTTAAGCTGAATTTTAATTTTATCCTAATGACACAATATTTTTTCACAAAAATATATGTAATTTTAAATTTTTAAAAAATAATAAATCTGAATGAAGACAAAAAAATATTCATAATTCCTTTAAAACTAGAGTGAAATGGGAAATTCGGATCCCAAAATGATGTTATAAGATTATTAGGCACTAGTTGTATGAGTAATAATATTCCTTATGAAATTTAATAATGTATTTCCAGATACATAACATGAAAAATTCAACATTATTTAACTATAAAAAATTAAATGCCTATTTTTAGGATAATATAGAACCCCAATGAAAAAAATGTATTTGACTTATAAAAATATCATCTAATTTTTACCAGGGAAGTGCAAAATTGACTATTTGTTTAACGAATGTAGGATTCATTTATATATAAATGTTCCCCTTATTGAAATTTTAATTTCATTGAAATCCATTGTATTTTCACTCTTATAAATGTAATAATATATTGTATTGAATTAGGAATGTATGATTAATTCATATAAAAGGAAGTACGTTTTTATGCCAAGGATATATATTTTTTATCATTCATTTTATGTATATGTATTTGAATATAGATAGGAAAATATTTTTAATAAATTAAATTCTTTGTATTGTATGGGATTGCAGTAGTGTAATTATGGGGGAGTGATAGAAGAATATATTTCCATGATTTTTATTGTTTTTAATGTTATTTACCTCATATTCGGGATAGATCCCAATTAATTAAATCGATATTATAACTTCTTCCAATATGGAATCAAAATTATAAATAGATTATAAATGATTTTTAGTGTTTTTATATATTTTCACTTAACTAAAATTCCATACATTGATATTTTATTCTGTAATTTCAGGGTTTAAATGGTTTTTAATGATGAGTTTCTTTGTTTTTTTCTATTTAAAACAATGTTTGGAAAAATCCAATAATGATTAATGACTTTTTCTATGACTATGGGATCAAAATGACAAAACATATATCATGTGACATTTCTAGAGTTGTGCATGTCCTTTTAGACACCCTATATGATATTTCTCTCCATGTAGGCTATTTCTAGTGACACATAAGTAACATGGAATTCACCAAAAATTTGTTCACTCCTGTTTGATATTTATCACAATATAATAGATTTTAGGATTGAGAAAAAGTATATGTTTTTATCCATTTTAAACATTTAACCACTTATAATATATTTCTCCCCAAAAAATAGATTTAAATCCTTGTATAATATTTTCATCCACCCATATGATATTTCATCTACAATCAGATTATCTATAATTTAATGTTACTTAATAATTTTCCACCATGTTGTATATTTCACATGAAATTGTGATAAGTTATCCAGCTACTAAATAGGGACACCACTAAGATTTACTCAGCTATATGAAGGTCAGTATAAGGCTACATAAAGGTAATAAAATGACTATGAGAAGTCTAATAATTCTTATAAAGAGTTATATCATGGTACCATATAACATGTACAAAGGGAATCAATGAAAAAATCTTGTGAAGCTACTGCTGGGAATATATAAGGGTAATCTTAATGTGGGAATAAAAAAAGAAATTATATGTTTTTAAAAATTGATAAAAAAATTAACTTCTAGATATTTGATAAAATTTTAATAAAAGTATAAAATCATTCCATACAGTGATCATCAAGCTGAACAAGAAGATTGAGATACTGGTAGGAATGTAGAGCAGCTGTAAATTTCCATAAGATTCAAGATCCAATAATCAGAACCCTTGATCATTACTCAAGTAATCTATCCAAGGAATACAAATAACTCATATATCCTAATACTGAAACACAAATATGATGATGATGTAGGTATTTATTCTTATAAATATGTTTTAACCTCCAAATGAAGAGTATTTAAACATTATAATTTATCATTTGATTGATTATTGTTGATTATTTTTTTCCTTAATTAAAATAGAAATAATTATGTTTTTCCATTAGTTTATGATTTGTTCCTCTTTTTTCTACATTATAGGTGATTCATGACCTCATTAATATACCAATGGTCTTAATATACATTATTATGGGTATTTAAACAATTTTGGGTGGTCCAAGTGTAATTTTGGTGGGTCTTAATGAATTTATTAAAATCAATCATACTTTATATCCATCCAAATTCTTGTGTGGTGGTGAATGTGGGGTATATAACAGTCTATTAACAATATATATTTAATTAACACTAAAACCTTTTCCACAAGTTATAAATAAATGTATTCCTATAATAATATTACAAATTATACTCATTTATTTGGGTGGTTTGAATTGAAAACTAATATATTGTTTCTATAAGTCGTTTCAGCATGTTCTATCACTCGATTGAAGAGAGTTATTATATGATCAATAAAGATAACAAATGGGATTATTCATTTGTTTTAGAATTCTGTAAGTTGATTTCTAATTTCATACATGATAACATTAGAGGATTGGTAGATGAATAACATTTAGTATACATAAAGGATTGGGTGATTTATAACATATGTATGTTATCAGAGATCCCATTGGATGATACCCTTGTACTATAAATGTCTCTTGACATTCTTACTATTTTCATTTCCATTATTGTTACTTATTTTAAGAATTAGTTACTTATTTATATTATGATTAAAATATTGAAAAACAAATAAAGTGATTCATATGTTCTTAATTGTAGAGTCTCTGGGCTTAGTTCTTTATTATATTACCCCATATATACATAGAGAAAAAAATCATAGATTTCATAATATCTATTGAATTGAAGTAATGTGATAGAATTCAAATAATTGGAAACATTTTTTAGGGTTTGTTATGAGATTTCACAATTTTAAAAAAATTTCAATTTGTTGCATCAACGTCATTTGCATGTTTCATAGCTTTTTTCCTTTTTTATTTCATTTATTATTTAATCCATTCTAGGATCAGTATAAATGGGTAATCATTAAAAAAAATGAATCACCAAATATATATTCTATTTAAAGTTATTGATATTCTAAAAGATAAGGTCACAAACCTACACATGGCCAAAATTTTGAACACACTTAAGAACTATTCCCAATTGACTATGAGGAATAAATATTAACGTAACACAATTAGGATAACTTTTATACAAATAAATTGGTGGGAGGATGGAAGAACTATATGAATGAACACAACCAAACTCAACTGCATATACCCCCCCCCCCACACTATTATAATTAATATGAACCAACACATAAATTTATTATAGGATACATAAATAGATATTTTTTTCATACAACTTAATGTGATACTAGATGGGATAACTGAAGGATATGATGGATTTTTTTCCACTACTTGCTAAAAATTTTAAATTAAGGAAATATAAAGAAGATGATCTAGAGTTAATAATAAAAATTAATACGGGGTAAATCCCATAATAATATACACTAATATGGTGGAAGAAACACATGAAGAACCATCTCACCCGTACATGAAAAAAATATGTTGAACTTGCTAAAAAAAATTGATACCACCTTATACATTAAAGGGTGATAAACAGACATTGAGATGTCTTGTTTTAATATTTTTTAAATTACAATTGAAAATTTATCCCCTTTTCTTTTAAAATATTTATATATTAATAAAAAATTATTCCTTCTATGAAGAATAATAAAATTTGAATTTTTTTCATTGAAGAGAATATGATTGAACCGTTTTTACACATAAATAAATCATTCTGAAGTAATAATTTAATGGAACAAATATATTGTTTGACTAACCTAAGGAGTCAAATACCTTTGTATTCAATTTAAATTTTTAATAACATTTAATAAATTTCAACTCCATTAATAAAAAATTTATGCATCCTTATATGTATATTTTTTCTTTAATAGTGATGTTGAGTTTGAGGGAGCTACTAGAGAAAAAATAACTATATATATATATTGATGAAGATTCTACTAATACTAGTAAAAAATATATACATTATTCTTATTTTAATACTTACATAAATTTTCTTTGTAATATGATAATTTATAAGACATAAAAGTGGAAAAAATTCATTAATAAAGAATATGACTAATCATTTTAAAGAGAAATGGTTGTTATAATATTTATAAAATGAAATAATGTCCAACGAAAATGTTGATGTTGAAGATGATGATAAATCACTTGACCTGTTGTTAATCCACTATCATTTCATTGTCACTATGAAAAACAAATGGAGGAGGCTACATAAATTAAAAATTAATCCCCATTTTTCATATCCCTCACCCCTTAAATTCATATTCCATTTTATTTTAGGGTTTGTATTGTTTTAATCTATTAAAGTGGTTCTGTAAGTATAATTTATTCTCTTGAACATTTTAAAATACAATATGTAGTTCTATTATCAATGAAACCAAACCCACCATCAGACTATGGTTAATAATTGAAACTATCCATTGGAGGTAGACAAAAAATATTTCCTTATTTAAATTCCTTCTAATGTAATTAACCATTAGATAAATATATTTTAAAAAGGTTTACAAGTTGTTAATACCATAGGATTATACGACAAATTTTCATAAAAGGGACTTGGAGGAGTACTAAACCCAATACAGATAAAAATTACAAACAAAAGATGTTTATATTATTTTGGAACTTGTTTTGTGCCTTAAAATCTATTTACACATCTTTAATATTATTAGGTTTTGTTATGAACATGTGATGGAAGGGTTATAATAATTTTTTATTATAGTTTATAATAATTTTATGAAATGTTTTTAGAATATATAAATAAAATATTATTAATATATTCTTTTTGGTATTATCTATTAAGGGTGTTTTAGCATCTGAAATCATCATTTCCAAGATGAAATGCAAAGTTATGATTTCATAATGGTTTTAAAGATTCATAGACCATGTAAATATGGGATATATATAATCACATAGTGTGTTTTACTTCATTATTTAGTGAAAATTATACTTTATAACGAGTAAAATTAGTGTGATAGAAATGAATAAAATTTATTTTAAATTTTGACATAAGGAAACCAGATTGTCAAACATAAACCTAAGTAACATGGAATTTCTAGAATGAAAAACTATGATATCCAAAAAAACATTTATATATACATTCTTTCAAAATGGAGTAAAATAGACATTGGTATCTCCCAATGAAATTTTGAGATATTTAAGAATATGGTGTCTGAAAAATAAATGAACACTATAAATTCAAAATGTTCCTTAAACATGCAATGATAGGAAAAATAAAATTTATTCCTAATTACTAAAAATTAATTGATTAAGGTGATGTTAATATTGAAAAATGAGTAATTCGAAATAAAATTATCATAATATCATGTTTTATGTGTCAAGGTAGTTGAAAATGGATCATTGTTCTTTGGAACTTATGTGAAACTGATAAATGAAAGCCCCCCTTGTAAAATTTTAATTACATTGTAACAAAAAAGTATTTACTCATATACATGGATATTTATCTAATATTATTTTATAAAATTAAGATTAATTATCATAGGAGGCTATAAAATTTCAGCTGATAGATGAATCTTTACTTTCAATCATTTTTTAGTATGTTTATTTGAACCTGGGTAGGACAACCATTTAATAAAAATAATTATTTATATTTCCAGGTAGTGAAATTATGTATGTGCAAGAGAGTGATGTGTTATGATAATTCTAAAATTGTTTACTATTTTTTTTATAATTAACACCATAATAATGAAAGATCCTATGTAATTTATTAATTTTTTTATTTTTAAAAATATAGACCCTAAATGAAAAATGGATTTTAATATGGTATTTAGTGGATTCATATATGTATTGAATTAATTGTAAGCCATACATTAATTTTTGATTCACGAATTTCATAATTTAATGGGATTTTCATTTTGAGCTCTATCTTTTATATCTATATTATATTTAGTTTGAAAAAACATTATAGTCATTATAATGTTTTCATGGGTTTTAAGGATAAAAATTAAAAAGGACTAGATCTAATGGAATTTCTAGAGCCAAATATGAATTATCTAGATACTTATATGAAATGTCTATGTTTTCATGATATTTCAATTAATATTTATGAAATATATATTTTGTGGAAATTATGTTCATGCTTGTATAATATTTTTCCCCATGTATGACATTTAATATCAAGAAAAAATGTTATTTCATGAACCTAATAAAGAATCTCCCTTCCCGTAAGAGATTTATCCCCCTGTGTATGTGATTTCATGTTGTGTATGATATTCATCCTATAGTATATTTCACTATTCAGCTAGAAAATCTGAAATTTATAGTTTTTTTGTGGATTTTATCCTATTTACGTGATTTCCTTGATCATTTCATCATGTTATACATCCACTGTGTAAGAGTACAAAAAATATTTACTCAAAAATAATAAGGTAAATTAAGGACAACATAAATTTTCTATAAGAACTATACAGTTGTTAATATCACTTATTAAGAGCTATATCATGGTACTCCACAACCTATGTAAAGTTCACCCCATGAATAATTCACATAAGATTATTACTAGGAATTTGAAAGGGATTCTTATATTACATGAATAAAAAAATTATCATAATTCAAAGTGTAATAATAACATTATTCTTTAAAATTCATAAAAACAAGATGAACAATAAAAACCAACTGATGGGACAATCATCCAAATGAAAATGATGAGACTAAGATAATCAGAGGAATGTCGAGAGAATGGAATATTCAAGATGATCATAACATTAGAAATCATGATCCAATAATTATACACATGGAATACATTTGAAGAATAATAGTATGTCATAGATTATTATAAAATATTTAAAGGATGATTATAAGGAAGTTGAAAATTCTTATAAATAAGTTCTTCCATCCTCATATAAAATTATTGAAACCATAACCTCAAATATTTAATTGATTAGAATTGGAATATCCATTTCTCCCATTTTATTAATAAACCACTACATTTCATAATCTATTTATGTTTTGATTCCCCTTTATCCAATATTCACTATGATTTTAGACCACTTTTTTATGCCCGTGATCTCCATATCTATTATTATAGATAAATACCCCATTGTGGGTGGTCCAAAGGGAATTAATGTATGTTTTCATGAATTTATGTATATAATACCTAATCTAATTCTACAATGTTTTTAGTGTAATAGTGAAGATGGAGTTTAGAGTATTTGGTTATCACATTGTATTCTGCTAACACTATTGTATTCAACCCCAAGTAATACATCCAATACTCCAACCAATTGAAACACATTTTATTCCATTTTTATAGTGGGGTTTAAAATGATTAATGGTATGTGATTATGTTCAGCCACTCAATTGATGAGTGTTATTATCTAACACCCATGGACAAAAAATATGAATATAATCATTTTATGGTCTAATTGACTAGTTTAGTAATTTCATAAATGAGAATTATGAAGCATAAGTGAATGAATGATATTGAGTTTTCTTCTAATATTTGGTGATTTATATCTCATGTAAATGTTCCTAGATCCCTATAGAAGACTCTCTAAGACTATCTACCACTCTTTCATTTTAACTTGTTTGTGTTTTTCTATTACTCCAATATTGAAAACCACATTTCCTATTTTTTTAATTCCTTTAAAATAATATAAGAAATAAATAGAAACACATGTTATTGAATAGTCATCCTCTATTACAATATATTTGAGAAATATCCCTACTTAGTTGGTAGCCTTCATTCCATGTTTCATAACTTTATAGTAATTGTAAGGCCCATGATATCCTCCTTATTAATTATGAAAACTAAAAAAGAACTAATTTGTTTCATTTACAATGATGTATTATATGAAAATTAGGATAAAAAAGGAATGATAATATAGTTTTGTTGGATTTATCATAGAAGATCTACTACGATTAATGACACATAAATTCGGTTAAAAATAATTAATTTTCCAATGTAGAAGAATATAAACCCAAGGAAAAAGGAAATATATGTCTTTATAGAAATAACGTATTCCACATTTATATTATCCTTTATAAAATTTAATTAAATTTATTTAAATCCATAAAAAAATATACAGGCTACAAATTATGGCGTGATGATATGGTTCTTCTATAACACCTCTTCCATAGTAACACTTGGGAGTGAATCATGTTTTCTAAGTGGGGTAACCTACTCCATGGATGAATATGGAGACATACACCATAGGTATCCATGTAGTGTCCCTAATAACTACAATGTGATCTCCCCCACTATCTAAGAATATCAATGAAACCCTTATGGATTATGATGTAATGATGCATATACAAAAAATTTGTAATATTACACAACATTCACTATACAACAATGAACAACGTTATGAAGTGACTGTAAACCAGGTTAAAGATTTTAATCCTGAATAAATCCTTTTATAAATTCAACCACATTTTATCCTGGTGTGATGATCCTCCTATAGATGAATTTTATCATGAACATAGGTCCAACTACTCAAAATCAAACTCAGGGCCCCTCCCAATCTGTCCAACTACCAAAAAAATCCAATATACATGAGGTATAAATATAATTAAATTGGATTTATTTCATTTAAAATTTTCAAATGATTCATATGTGGTATCAACGACGCATGTTATAAATCTAAAATTCTCATTATTACTTATCAATGATGAGAATAATTTTCATTGGATTTTTATAATGGTTCTGAGAATCCATGTATTATTTATTATTTATTTTGATATAAATTTATGTAGAAAATTCCATTTAGAGACTGTTGGGGTAATGTAAATAATATTTTTGATTTAGTTTTATATAAAAAGTATTCAAATTGGATTATGAAGGAGGCCACAATATGGTCCTATTTGAATCACATTCTAGTTTGGTTGAGTGGGAAAATGTCTTTGAAATGGGGTGATGAGTGGGGTTTTAGTTCTATCCAATCATGGAAATTATTTTTTAGAGTAATGGGATTTATGGTCACCAATGAGTATAAAACAAGCTATAATTGATTGAAAGGGGAAGGGTTTTTTGAAACTATCATAGTAGATGTTTTTTTGATGATTTTGTTTTAATGAAATCCATATATAACATAAATAAGGAATACTAAGATATGATTTTTGGTCCTTCATGGTCTTCTTTTTAGTGTTTTGAAAAATTCCTAGATATGGAAAAAAAAGGAGGATAAATGGGGTGAGTAAGTCATAGCTCATGTATTAAATATTATAGAAACAAAATTATGTTTTTTGGAATTTTTTTTAAATATTGTGGAAATGAAATAAAAAATTAAAACTCAAGGACTTTTCTTTCATGGTTCATGGATTTTGGGAAAAGATGACATGGTTTTAGTGGGAATACCATTGTTCTGCTTAAACCTATTTTTTATAAAGGGAATTTTTGTCCATATGGAATTATTTATAATGAAAAATGTCATTTATATTTTAATTTTTAATATTTTAAGGGTCTTGTAGAATTAGGCTATAGTGGATTTTTGTTATAAATTATGTTACTTTGGTTCTGAATAAGATATTGATCATTTTTAGTGAATTAACAACTTTAAATTTGATAATTATAGATTAATAATTGGGTAGAAAATCTTGGAAGAGGGTTTGGTGAAGGTTTTGAGAGGAGAATAAGGATTTTTGGGGTCTTAGGGGAACTACGTACTTGGTTTAATGGCATAAGTTAACCGATCATAACTAGTGGAATTTTAAAATGTATTCCCACAACTAAGGGTTAAAAAATGGTTAGTACATTATATTCGATGACAATAGGGTAGTATATGGTCATCCACTAGGTTAGTAGTGAAACGAATTTTATTTTAAAATGAACTAGGGGAATTCTATTCTTTATTTTTTGTTTCAACCACCATTGGTGTCCTTCCATCCAATGATACAAAATTCAAAGTGGTAGTTCCCCTCTCTCCCCCTTATCTCTATCTTTGTCAATCCTTTATACATGGAATATGAGGTGTATTTATAAATTTGAATCATCATAAATATAGTGATATCTACTCAATTTTTGATTTCCATTACAAGTTCTTTTATTTATATCCTATATTGTAGGGATTTAGAGCTATGATTTAATATTTAGGTTGTCAAATCACTCTGAAGGATATGTATTTCATGTGTGAGGATCATAGTCTTATAATACAGGTTGTTTAAATTAATTTTTTCATAGTTTGAATGAATTAATTTTAAATGACTTTTTATGTTTGGGATTGTTTTATTTTTCATTGAAATTATTGGTCATTGGGTTAGGAAATGAAGGAAAATTTTTGATATTCCATTTATTTATACTCCATATTCTATAGAAAAGAAAATATTGTTTATATACTAGTTTCGATACCAGCTATAGATATTCAAATTTTAATATCAATAATGAAAATATAGACAACCAATATCATGTCAGTTACATAACTAATAACATTGTGCATATATTTTTATAAAATCTTTTATAAATCATAAAATCCATATATATTTCTATTCTAATGAAAATTTTCCATTATATCAAGAATTTATTGTTACAGAACATATTTTCAACATATCATAAAAAATATAACATATAATTCACTTATATAGGCGGAAAGTGTGTGTTATCATTATAGTATATCCGTATAAAATCATAAAAACCATCAATGGATTCTTATATATATATAATACTTTCTAAAAATATTTCAAAATATTCATTGAAAATAAAGAATAAAAATCATTTATTTTTTGTAATGAGAAATTCATATAATAATAAGGATATTATTTTCTATATAATAACATGATAACAAGAAAATTAATCTTCATAATGAATAATGGACATAATTGAAGGAAATTTACACTAAGTGGTAAACATTAAAAAACATTATTTTCACACTTTTTAAATAACATAAAAAATCACTTGTATAGAAAATGATGAAAATATACCATTTCAAAATATTATAAAGGATCCTTAAAATGAACATATAAAGTATTTAATATTTAAAAATTTCTATTCAAGAAATAATATTATATATATTGATATAGAGGAAGAGGGTTTTGGTAAGATACATAATAAAATATAAAGAAATGATTTAAAATAAACCCCATTATGTGTTTTTAAATGAAAACCACATTGAAGAAAATAAATTGATAAGGAACATAAATAAGAATGAGTATAAATATATTCATGAAATCATATTTATTATAAGAAATTTAAAAAACATATAAACCCAAATAGGTGACTATTATGAAGCATGTTTCAATTGAGTGAAATTGAGATGAAAACCCATATAACTTTTGTTTCATTTGAATCTAACTCCCATGGAAGGAAAAATATGAACTGGAATATTAAATATAATAAATAATGTGATGAAAATGGTATAAAATTTTTCAAATTAATTTTATAAACAAAATAATAAAATTGTGCATAATACAAAATCTGCCCCAAAAAGGGAATAATGAGATGATGAACCCTTACCTTAGACTTATGTTTGGTCTGAAATGATAAAATGTGAATTTATAATAAATTTTGGTTAATTATATATATATATATATATCAAAGCATTTTTTATTTTTATTTTATTATATAAAATGTAGTTATCATTTTTTGTTACTGATTTAGTAATAATTCCTTCCAAATATAAATATTTCTGTTTTAAATATTCAGTTCCCCACACATGTCCTAAATAAGATGTTCCTTTCCATGGAAATTATTCGTGGTTTTAGGATATCTAAAATTTCCATGATGGTTTATAGTATATTTCTAATATAGTTCTATCCTCCCATGATTATGTAATGGTACTTATAGTGATGATTCACATGGAATGAAAAAAAACATATTTCGTTTTTTAGAAATATTTATTCCAAAAAAATAATACATTTTATTTGTGATTAAAAATATGTATGTAGGAGTAAATTAATCTTTAAAATAAATAAAATCCAATATTTTTTAATATTATTTGTATCTAATATTTCCTTCATAGTCATTTTCTTGACATAATAACATCATTTATGTAGGTGCCAAAACGAACTCAAAGAATCATGTTATAATGACATAATGTGTGAGAAAATTATATTTCATAATTATAATATAAATTTTACAAAATAGAAATGATTTAAAAAAATAATCATGTGATGAATAAATGTATACAAAATTTATATTGAAATGATTCATGAAAGGGAATTATAAGAAGTTATTAATTATGAAGTGTCTCTTTAAGAGTAGTTTGGGAAGTTATAGTTTTTGAGGATAATTTACTGTTAATATTATTAATAAAATTGAATCCCATTATCTTCATGTGGAATTATTATGTTAATAAAATTATTTTTTTATATTAAATCAATTCTTATAATTAATCAGGTAAGGGGTGATGAAAATATAAATACGACAATTCATAGATGCAGTTATCTATATGTAACATGAGTTACATTTGAATTTTCCAATAGATAGAGAGGAAGGTGGAAAATTGATAACAAATAAATATAAGAACATTTATGTAAAAAATGATACATATTTTATTATATATTGAGGACTATAAATTATTTGGAAGAGTTATTATAATAATGAAACTTAAAAGAACATGGTTGAGATAATTACCTCTTCCTTAGATATCCACATTTTTATCTCCCATTAACACTTGTATGATTTTTCATTTGGAGACCCTAGAAGATATAGGATGTATGATGGAGTGTTGGGGAGAGTTTTTCATATATATTTATCAAACTATTAAGGTTTTAGTCTATTGATAAGTTTGGAGGTGAAGGGAACCATTTATAAGAGAGAGGAGTCCAACTATTACTATAAATTATTTTATAAATATAAATTGAATATAACAAATATTTCATGTGGAAAATAATATTCTAGTTTAGAATATAGGATAAGTGAGAATGATAATACACTTTTACAAAAAGAAATTGAGATTTAATTTTTTGATATGTTTGGCCTTATCGCTATTTTAACCCCCTTTTTAAATATTTCATCCTTTATCATGGAGATAAAAATTTAACATGGTGACTATTATTTGTGAAAACAAATAAAATTCAAATTTGTATAAAATATTAATCTGATAATTCCTAATATTGGATTTTTTTATAAAAAAATGTAATTTCTAGAATGGGTTAAATTAAATATTTATAAAATTTCATTAAAAACATATTTAAAAAATATCATCTTTGGAAAAAAAGTAATTGACTCAAATATAATATTTACTATTGGTTAATATAAAATTTATTGTTTTTTATTTAAATAGTTGATATTTATGTGACATTGAATGAATATAAAAATTAAATGGAACCTTGTGAATGTGAAATTAATTTAAAATAACTAAGAAAATATTTTCTAGAAAACAAATATATATTTGGTTTGAAAATGTAAAGTATTGGTTTCTAATTCCCTCATTATATTTTAAAATTAATTAAATTACTCTTTTAAAAAATATTTTATCTTTAATTTTTTAAAAAAATATGTAACTCTTTTTTATATCATGATGATATCCTAATATTTACTATACAAGTGATTTATTTTACTATTTACCAGAAAACACCATTTTTATAAAAATCCTAGAAATTCCTTCTATGAAATTTTTTAAATTAGGAATTATCATATCATGTTCATTTTAAATATTACAACTATATTTTTTTTGTAATTTAAATTTTAAAAAAAAATATAAAATATGATAAATTTTTTATTCAAATGAAATTTTAGTATTTTGAGTTATTCACCTTGTTTCAAATTAATTATCAATGCTTAATTATTTATTTTTAAGAATATTTTAATATTTTATTAAAAAAATACTCTAAAATGGCCGATTTGATTTAATAAAATTACACAACTCTTTAATAATAGTTCTTTGATAAATCATTATTTTTGAAATTAGTTTTTAATAAGATTCCATAAAGATTAATTATTTATCATCAATAAATTAAATTAAATCATATCATTGTTTTTAGAACACGTAAATTAAAATTTTGAAACTATAATTTATAAAAATATTTTTTACAATAAATCATTTCAATATCATTTAATTATCTTGAGGTTTTACAATTATTGTTATCCTCTTATGGTTTTTTCAAATTTTATTTTCACTATGTATTAATGATTTTCTATAATATTAAAATATATCACAATTAATTTAGCTAGGTTTTATATGTGAAACAATAGATGCAGCATAACATTAATTTAATATAAAAATTCATACTTAAATTAGAGGGTGACACATTTTTTGTTAGTGGTGTCATAGGTTTTTAATGAGATATTTATGGGTGTTTATAAAATAATTTTAGGATTTTCATTTAGTTTTTTATTTAGGTTTAATTAATCATAAATACGTGTTGTTCATTTTTATGATGTCCCTTGGAGTTTAAAATATTTTATGAATCTTCATATTTTATTTTTTAGGGGGATTGTTTCAAACCCCTTTATGTTCACAAGGGCTACTACGTTGGTATGGCTACCATCTACTTTATAATATATTAGTTAAATTTAAAATATTATATTGAATGAAAAAATAGAATGATTAAAAAAATTAATTATAATGTTATATTAAATGATTATATATATAAATTTTATTTATTTTTTATTTGTCTTTATTCTAATTATTTCGTTTCATTTTGATTCTATTTCACTATATAAATTATAAGTTAATTATAATAGAAAATTTTATTATTATTAATATATAAAATCTCAAATAAATTGTTTATAATATTATTTTGGTATAAATGGATCTTTTTTTCATGATTTTGGGAATATCAAATTGTTTACATCTAACTAATTATATAATTCTCCATATGACATGAGAATGATTCATGAGTCATGTTTAAATTATATTGTTCATTTTAATAATATTTTATTGAGTACTCTGTTGGGATAAATAGAGTAAATCTTTCGTTTTCTATATATAACCTGATGGAATTATATATCAATAAATGAAACATTACCATTAGTTAAGATGTTGCATCAATGGTGATGTAATTATGTGGTATGGAAGTATGGAAAGGGGTGATTCAATCATCTTGTTCAATTAATCCAGCATTCACATATATATAAATAAGAAAAGATGGATTAACATCATTCAATTTGATGAATGAGTGAATTTTATTTTTTTGAAATCAGATCTAAGAGAATGTTTTAAGGAAATAATATTTGTGTTTAATTAGATGTTATAGATGTGGTACTGAATGTTGAAAAACATCATGGTCATATTAATGTGTTTTAAATTTAATAAGTATGATGATATTTTTAATAACATCTATCATGATCTTCATAAAAATTCATCAAGTACATGGTCACTATAAAAAATGAAATTATCCATGTTTTTTGTCATGATTTCTTAATATTTTTCTAATTTTTGAATTATGGTATTATAACTTTTCCATGTTTTAAAATAATCAATATTTTTTAAATTTATCCTTTTTTATAAAATTATTCATGAATTTCATATTTAATCATATTTTTTAGTGACATTTTATAAACCTATTTAATTTTTTTCACATTTATAAATATGCCTAAAATAAATAAAAAATAATTGTTATTTGTTAAAAATATATTGCTGTGTGTTTATTTTTTTGTCAAATAATAAAATTTAAAACCAAAAGGTGAATATATATAATTTTAAATACTAAAATTAAAATTAAATTTCAATTTTAATTGAAATTTCAATTTAAAAAATATATATCTATTTTTGTGTGTGTACACTTAGAATATTTCATTTATATATATTGAATTTAATATATATATATATATATATCATGTTATATATGAATATAAACATTCATACATATGTTCACTACAAAATATTTAGCTTTTTTTTAACATGGACATATCTATTTGTAAATATACATTTTATGTTAGTAAAAAGTTTTACTAACATATATGTCCCTGTCACTAAACTTTTGGTAAAAACTCTATCACAAATTGTATTTTTGATAGATAAAATAGTTATGTTACAATTATAATAATACCAACAGATAATATATATTTTGGTTAATGTGTTTAGAAACAGTTATTTATGACAAATGTTTTTTTGGTAATATTATTACCAACATATACAATCTGTTTATAAGTTATATTTGATTAAAAATTTCATATTATATATTTTTTTATTTTTCCTTTTTAGTAATCATGCATATTCAAAAAAAAATTATTTTATTAATAAATATATTTAATAGAAATTGAATAAATAGAAAAACACATGATCTAGAAGATCCATTCCATCACACCTAAACCCCCCAATGTCAACAGGATCCCATAGCCACCTTGAGAACCATCAATGCTAATCCATGCCACAGTATCAGCAAAATAACTCTAGTGAGCATCCCATCCATGCCCCACCTCTAGCGTGCAGCTCATCCCTACCCCTCATACTTTCCCCAGCACCAGCTATCATCTCATCCTTGTGAACGAACATCTCTAGCGAGTAGCCCATCCATGCCCCCAATGAATTGCTCCATCCGTTCCCTAGGGAATAAATACAGTTAGTATCCCATCCATGCCCCAACCCCATCACCATCTCTAGTACTAGTTTCACACCATTCAGCTCCACTATCTACATAAAAAAATAACCAATTTTCACACCTACAAATCAGTGAAAAAAATCATTATGAATTGAAACCAAAATAGGAATAAATGGATGTATAAAATATTATTTGCATACTAAACATTTAACATCAACCTACTTGACTTCTCAAGAATTAATAGTCCTAATGAATCAAATCAAGGAATCATTTCACTGTTTGAATCACTAAATGGACTAGGAAATTTGTACTTTGATTTCAAAAAAATGCAATGGTATCTATCACATAAACTATCACTTTCATGGTTGGAACAAGTAGTGTGGTCCATGAATTAAATTCACTCAATCATAAAATGACCATGATGGTGGTAATCATCTATAGCACACAATGTTAATATAACATGAGTCATCCAGAATCATAGAAGAATGTTCTTGGAAACATATCATTATTAGTACATGAAAGTTTAATAAATATAAAACTCTTTAACAAATAAATCTAAAACAATCGTTGTCTCCAACATGATATCCAAATATTATTAAATCATTATGTTTTAATATTCTAATAAGAAAAGGTGCACATGAATGATTACCTCATCAATTTTTTAAGAGACGGTAAACTCCAAATTTTTTATACATTAATTGAATTCTAGTAATTTCTCAAAGATGCCTTGTTGAAAAATTGGATACATGTATATTATGGAGGTTGTCTAAGAAATCTGTGAAAGAGTTAAACTCAGACAATGTTAAAACACCTTACAAGTTATTGAAACCTGGAAATTGTTGAGGCTGTCTGTGGAATTCGTGAAGACTCCTTTAAATGCAACATTTTTTATCAAATAATCAATTTTTTTGTATGGGTCTTGATGTAAGTATAAGAATAAGAACAATCTCTTGTTCCTTCAAGTATAAAGGTTCACCTACAACACAATCAAAGAACCATATTACAGGCTTCAATGAAATTAAGGTTTAATGGAGAAAATTTATATAAAAAGTTTTAGGGGAAAAAAGCACCCAATGATGTTTTCATGCAAATTGGAAATACGATCAGTTGATTTTTTAAATTTATTTTTTGAAGGAAAAATAACCTCCTTTCAAGTTCAAATATCAATCAAATAATCTTGGATATTGTTGATGCAATTTATGAAAAAAAAAATTATTTATAAATTGAACTACATGCATATGCTTCTATTTCCAAAGGGGAAAAAATCCAACTGAGGCTCCCAAAACAAATGGATTGATTACTCAAGGCCTGCCTCAATAAGTAGTACATATAGGTAAGAGTATTCCTTTTTAGGAACTGATAATTACAAAAACCATTGCAGATGAAATGTCCTTGATTTAAAATGAAAAATTGCGAAAACAATTTCTCAAGAATCTCATTCGATGGAAATGGTTTCTCAATGTGTGGATGAATGCGGAAAAATAGGAAATACCAAAACCAAAAAATAAACTTTAAATTGATTTCCTTAGAAAAAACATACACTAAATTCTCTCCAATAAAAGATGTGTGAGTGATTTTATATAATTGTCAAAATCTATACATCAATTGACACTATAAAGATCTTTCCCTATAAAATACATTGAATTGTACATATTATAAAAGCGAGCACTAGAAAATTTTTGAGTCTAGCCTTTAGTGTAAGAATTGTTCAAATTTGTACTAGATTTTGGTATATCACCCAACATAAAACCCTAAAAAATACCAAATCCAATTGAATGATCCCCCATTGATATTACTTAAAATATCTTAACATGAAGAGAATGTACAAACTACCTGATACATAAATAATTTCCCTGATTTTCTCAAATCAGGATACCTAAGCTCTAAACACAGAAGTCAAATTCAAAAAAACTCAACAAAAAATTGCGAGGATTTAACCATGAAATAAAAGATATAAAATATGTTACCAAAACCATTTGATTTTTTTTTGAGAAGAAAACCCCAAATTGTTCAAATAAATATTTACCCCCCATGTTCAATTTCTTTATCGTAATTGTGGAATCTCCCATTACATCCATTTACAATGTAAAATAATTTTTTTCAATAATGATGGGAATTAGTAATGTCTGCAATGTAAATATTTTTGTTCTAGGAAGTTTGTCAAAAAAATTTAATCCTCTTCAAAGTCTGTACTCGATATCCACTTTTCACCATATAAAAATATGTTCTTCCAAAAGTTCTAAGTAAAAAAGGGGGAAGAAGTAAAGTAAAAAATTATATGACCAACCTATCAAAATTTATATTCAACACTACCAAAGTGACTGCAACTCTCAGAGTCAGTTATGGATAATCCTGAACTTGATATATTACTTGTATCTTAATCTAGATACTTTTCTAAACCATAATCGTAATTGGGTAAATCTTCCACTTCCACACTGTCATTGGGTTGCCTTATTTTATGTATTTTCACTTCTTCAATATTGATAGAAATGGTCTTCACTCTATGATTAATCTTGGGATCAATATTATTAGTTTCAAATTGAGCATGTATGGGTGTGCAATTTACCAACAAACCATTTTTCCACCACCAAGATCTATACGCATTTCATAGTACCGGCTTCTATAGGGAGGCCCATTATGCCAAAGAGGGGTTCATATTGGAATTTTATCAGAAATTAGAAGTTATATAGTGCCTATGAATAACTTAATTTGGTATATTTTCTAATCATGAGAAGATTAAACCATAAAAATATGTAAAACATTTAACAAAAAATGCTCGGGAAAGGGGGATCCACTTTATGGTTAGAATACAGAATGTTCAGAAAAACAAATTGTGGAACTAATAATTATATCACTCATAATCATTTAATTATCATCATAGACACCTCACCAATTCATGTTGGATTAACGCATGAAATAATATAAAATAACAATGGAAATGGGATTAAATCAATGACATCAATTATTAAAATAGATTCATTTAATACACATTTTGACTTGATGAAGTTGTATATGAGTGGGTATTAGAATTTTAAAAGCTATTGTATCATAAGGAAAAAAATATTTTTGATGACAAATAAAATACAACACATGATTTTAAAGGCCCATGTCAAGGAATTTGTAAAAAAATAACCTATGAAAATAAATTATTTACAGGGATAAAGAAAAATAAAGGAGAAGTCAACCCATAAATAAATTGAAGATTTTTTTCAATATTCTTTGAGGTGAAACCCTATAAATATAAAAAATGTTAATATGTAGAGTCCAAGGTCTACTACTAAATGTGTTTCTCTTTGATTCTTAGACCACATAAATCACACATAAATACAATTAAAATCCATTAGAAATTTACACAACAAACACATGGCTATTAATTCAGAACAATATTAGTATGATATTAATGCAGAACATTATACTATGATATTAATAATACCAAACAGTCTACTATGCAAAATGTACCTAAATAATTGTTGCATGTCAACATCTAAAATAGGATAGATGTTTCGACCATCAAATGATGTTTTACATCAAGAGAATCTAAAATATCTAAACAAATGATTAAACTGTGTTTGTGTTTGTGTGGAGTCTAAGGAATTCATGTTTCATTCCCCAAAGAGAATATATAAAAATCAAATTATGTTCTACATCTAGTGGATCACACCTTGGATGTTTTTTATTTAGATGATAATTCTCTCCGACTAAAGAATTGTGTCAAAACCACAATGCAATTTTTGGATTTCATGTTCGAGACCATTCAATGCCAAAAGACAGACCTCTTTGGACTTGTTGTCAAAAGGTTGACAAAGTTCAACACAACTCTCATGTGATGAAACCCAATGCATGAGGTTACTTCTATGTTTGTCTCATTTCTTATGAACATTAAAGAATATGAAAATAATGTGACATTTAAATTATAGTTTTCAAAGAGTATAATATGCTACAAGGGAAATACAAAATTGAATAAATAAATCAAGAAAAAACATGACTATTTAAGTTACATGATGATGGATTTCATGGACATACCATTAAAGATACCTTAATATATAATATCAACATCCTACTATGTGACACTTATGTCGCTTTTGGTGATGTATTCAACAATTCTATTGATGCTCATCAACACCTAGCCAATCTTCAGCTACAACGATGATGTAGAAGCATCATCATCATGCAGACTTATTCCAGCTATCTATTTAAGGCCAATCAGATATAAACCCTCTAACAAGAATAATATGTCAATAGAACCACCACTCCACCAGAAAGAACCAGAAGAACCAAAAAAAGGAATAAGCATTAACAAAATATTTTTTTAAACACGAGGGCCCGGACACCATACATTGGTTCCCAGAAGTTTGCAAGAAACAAAGCCTTTCTAAAAGATAATGAAATGAGATCTTTGTGAAATAAAACATTATTATTGTGATTAATCTATTAAAAAATGATATTGAATCTTGTTGTATCTGATTTATTTATATTGGGTTTCTACTGTACCTTGTAGGGCACTGAAATTAGCGGGGTCAGGATGCATTGGGGGATGGGCTGGCCGTGTATATGGAAATATTTATAGAAGATATATGGTGGGGGGAATGGATGCCACATATGGTGATTGGTTTTCCTTTGTTGGCGATGATGATGAGATGAAATCGGTGGTGTTTTTTGTTTGGTGCAGGTGATCCACGACGACATTGGAAAAGACGGTGGATCTAGTGTAGGTGACATCTGGGGGTTGTGGTATTCGTCGCTGGTGATGTGATGATGGAAGGTGCGGTGAAGAAGGTCATATGCGACATCAACCTAGGGAGACATCATCACATGCGATATTTAAGTGAGGATAAAAAGGGCGGTGATGTGTTTCGGTGGATATAATTGAAAAATATAAACACTATTAACATTAAGAAATAACACTATGAAATAATAACACAATGAAAGATATATTTATTTTAGTTATAAAAATAATAATTTCTATAAACAATAGGTGTCCCTGAAATTGAATATAAATAAAATATTTTTTATTTAATGGGATGTTGTAACAATTTTTATTGATAGAAATAGTTTTTTCGTAATAGTTACTATTAATAATACAATCATGTGTTGGTAAAAAATATTGGTATTAGTATGATAAAGGAACAAATATAATTGTTTGTAAAAGATTCATTGGTATTGAACCACTAATATCAACACATATATCTGTTGGTAAAAAAAATGTTGGTTGTCAAAATTAATACCAATAAAACATAATATTTATTCTAATTACCCATTTTACCAACTGATTTATCATATGTCATTAAATTTCTATTGCAAAAAGTCAAATATTTTATATTGGTTCATTTGTATGTAAATACAAATATATATATATATATATATATAAGACACATTCACACACATATGCATTCATATATATATATATATATATATTTGTGTGCATAAATATCATTATAAAAAAATTTACAAAATTACATACTGATATTTATTACTTATGAATATTCATGTAAGAAAATTTCAAATTTCAAATTTTGTAACACCCCAAGCTTCCATGGTACGCTTCTCTTTGAATAATACAGTAGCCTGTGTTGTACGCAACATCGAGTTCTAACACACACCACAACCATTCAAAGTAGCCGTTATGAATATTAATACATAATTTTTGAAATTTTATAAACATTATATTTCAAAATGGACTTCATTTTTGCATTCGGAATATCGAATTTATCCTAGGGTAAAATTTTGGAACTTTTCGGATAACTTTTATATTTTGATGAATAGTGAAAATTACTAAACTTTAATTAAAAACAACTGTTATAATAAAAATAATTAATAGTGATAAATTATTATATTGAGTGGTTTTAAAGTATAATAAGAATATAATTTTACCATTTTATCCAATGGTGGTCATTAGAATTAACTTCACTTTGAAATTGGACATAAACAATTGTCAATCTTTTGATTGATATTGTTTCTTAAAAACACGCTATTTGTTTTGACAACGAGAATTAATTATAAAATTAATTAATGAAACTTATATATTTGGAATTTTTTAAAATAGACACCATTTCTGAATTCAGAATATCAATTATAGCTTAGGGTGAATTTTTGGTATTTTTCTGAAAAACATCAATTTTTGATGAATAGTGAAACCACTAAGTGGTAGTTTAAAAACTAATTTTTCGTGTAAATTAAAAATTACCACTTATGATATTTGATTTTAAAAAATACGACATACGTGGTTGTCATTAGAAATTAAAATGTGGTACAATGGGATTAAATTTAATTTTTGATGAATAGTAACTTTTAAGTTTAATTAATCACGATTAAAGGTAATTAGTGAAATTTAAGGTAAAAATGATATTATAAAACTATGAAAATATCTTGAAACTTCTACTAAACTTATTGGATGAGTCATGTCCAACCAATAAAATCCATGGGTCATCTTGGGGACCCCATGGAGCCACTTGGGTAAGAAAATGACATTAATAACTTTTTATTTAAAGTAAAAATAAAATTGTCACAAACATGTGTTTTTTTACTAAAACAATTATTACATGGGTTTATATAAGTTAAATTTTCAACTATAAATATTAATTGTAAATATAAAAAGATTTCCTATATCATGATATTTTTTTATAATTTTTAGACATTAAATAAAGTAAAAGTTTTATGACACCATGATGATGCAACGATTACCTCATTAATTAACGATTTAAATAAAATGAAAAGATATTGTAAATTATAAGACTTACACATGTAAAAAAACCTATTGTATGAGTATACTAAGAACCCTTATCACGTTAACTTCGAAATATATAATTGTGGGACCTTTGAAATCCGAAAATCATTTCATAATAATGTAACATTTCAATCTTTCCAAGAGTGCCCCTCCTCTCCTCTTATAAAAGGCCCCCACCTCTACCACCTTATTCACACCTTCAAGCCATTTGGCTCGGCCAAAATATGCACAAATACTCTCCCAACTTCCTTCTCTTACTCCTAGAAACCTCACTTTGAGCAGAAGTCTTCCCAAGGAAGCCTTTGGCTCAAATCAGAAAGAGTTACCCAATTTTAAGGTAATGTCTCCTCTTATGTTCTTTAGTTTTATTTTTGTTCTCCAACCCCTTAAAATATTTTTGTTACTTTATTTTGAAAAAAACCAGTATCTAAAATATTATAGATTGTTTTTATGATAAGTATTTGATTTACACTTACACACACCTCCGTCTAATGGTTAAAGAACATACTGTTTCTGTGGGTGGCACAATACTGCCTCACGAAACGATGATTGTTCAATATTATTTTAACACCTCTAATGGTAGCCATTATGATGAAACGATTTCTATATATTATATATATTATGTTTATGTTTTCCTTATGCTTCTGTATTTCTCATTTATGGTATACCTTTATTATTTCCATTATGGGTAAACGCGATAATTTAATATTAGGAAGTGCGGACTACCAACCCCTCAAAGTTATTTGAATCGTTAATGCCATATATGGGACGTATAAAGGATGGAGTAAATGATATTATATATGATATTATACTGGAATTATAATACACCTTTATATCATTATAATTTCATTCCATTAAATAAAAAATAGAAATGAAGGTAGCGTTCTTGCGTACGTACGGCTTACCGTCTCCATGAATGGTGCATTTCATTTCTTACCTCTAAATGTTACGTAATATTATGAATGAACGTATATACTGGATATATATGATATATACGATATCTACATCATGAATATAATTCTATATATAGTGGACATTTTACCACATGAACAACTTGTAATTATAAGAAGTTTATTTTTGACTCAAGTACCAAAGATCGAAAAAACGACCATTATTAACATAAATAATTACATAATGTTCATAACATGGTAATAAGTGATATAAAAGGAATAATAAACTTGATAAATGTTCTCAATAAATTATAAATTAACACTCATTTATTATTCATGAGGTTAAATAATGGTCGAGTCAAGTCGGACACGAGGTAAGGGAACTTCTTAACCCAATTTCTATTCTTTGGGTTAATCTCCTACTTTAAAATTATGTCATGATATTATTATGTCCCCTATTGTATTTTTAATTTATTTATGTGTACTTATAGTGAATACACATAATAGATTTATTTTATTTTAAAAAAATGATCTTTGTAAGGGACTTCACCTCAATCTCCATTCATTGAGGTATATTTTGTTTTATACACAAATTTCTTTTATACGGTGTATAAACCCTGTTGACTTTAACATTTATTTCAAAGGAATCTTTTTATACGAAGCATTTTACTAAATAACAAAAAGGAATGTTTTTTTGTTGTACGTATGCGGCGACAACAAATTCTCCACCACCGTGACCATTATTTGAGTTTTGGCTTCCTCTACAAGCCATAACTTTTTTTCAAAGAAGAATAAATACCAAGTTTTAATTTTCTTTTATTTTGGTATTGAAAATGGTTTTGATAATGTTTTTATTATATCAATGTGTTGTATTGATATCTTGTGATTAAAATGTGGAAATGTTATGTTTCCTTTATGCATGTTTTATGTGATACAATTATGTTATGGTTTATGATATGTTTAAACCTATTCATATGAGGAATGCATTGGAATTAATAAGTGACGGGTGGAGGCCGCTATAGCTCCTCGATGCATCAGTAGGTCTCATGAGACAAACAAGTGTCTTGGCACGAGGCCTTGACAAAATATTATTTGTAGTCTTGGCACGAGGCCTTGGATACGTGGTTATGATAGTCTGGAATTATGCATTCTATCATTATGAAAGTGGTTATTGATATTTCATGTGATTATTCGACTAGTAGAATATCCTTGTGAATAAGTAAATGGCATTTTTTCATTTTAATTTTTCCATATTATGCTAAAGTTAAAGTTTAAAAGGCTTTTGTTTTAGTTATACATTGACTTAAATGTTAATGTTTATTTATGAAAGCTTCCGCTATATTGTTATCCTTACTAAGCAACTGAGCTCACCCCTTTCAATGTTTTAATATTTCTAGGATGTGAAGAAGTATTTTTGGAATGACCAGCAGGGATAGTCTAAAGGGGATATGAGTGTGGAAAATGGAGACTATGTTATTATAGTATTTCACTTTATGATGTGATGTAACATTTATGAATGTATCTTGTGTTTCAAAGGCTTCTAAACTAATCGGTCTTTTGAGACTTGATCTTTTGTGATCATGCCAATGTTACGTAATAATGTACTGACTCTGGGTAACTAGGGTCGGGGCAATACAGTTGGTATCAGAGGCAGTTTAGTACTAACCCTGGAAGTTAGATTTAGATAAACTCTGATTAGAACACATAGACCTAAGATAAAATTTGAGGATTATTATATAAGAACTTCCTAGTATTTTGGTATTATAGATATTTTTTGAGTTTTCTGATCAATACATCCATGTCTGGATACGAGTAGGTAGAGGCGGCTCTGGCACAGATGTACCTAGGGGTAAAACCGAAAAACACCGCTTTGAGCTAGACTCAAACGGGAACTGGTGCACTACAACGGGCCTTGCTGCACTCTTGGTTACGACACTCCCAGGGGATATTCTTAGGATAATTGTCATTTTCTTTACAAAACATTATAAAGGGTTTATGAGTATATACTTCCTCAAGGAAAACATTTTTATGAATATAGTTCAATTTATGTTAAGTGTTTTACAAGTTTGGAATTATGTATTTTGATTCATAAACTAATCTAGTTTATGCCATTGTTTAGAAATGGTGCCTAGTGGGATGAATGGAAACTGTATCAATGCACGAACTCTGTGTAGGTATTTCCCTCCTTCTCAAGATAATTATTGTGGAGCTGGAGATACAACTGGTGCTGACCAACATATTACCATACTGGGACAACTCACTCAGGTTATGAATAATAACCTTACTCGTATGGAGCACCCTGATCTGCAACGCGGAGAATCAATGTTTGACCACTTCATGAGGAAACAACCACCAACATTTAATGGGGGTAAAAATCCATTAGTATCTGAGAAATGGATAAACTACTTAGAGAAAATATTCCACGCCTTGAGGAGTAGCGAAAGGGAGAAGGTTCTCATGGCAGTTTACCGCCTCACTAGAGATGCTGATCAATGGTAGTCATTGATTTAAAACACAAAGGAATATAATGAAGTATAAAGTATGGAATGGAGGGAGTTTAAGGAAATTTTCATAGAAAAATACTTTCCACATGACCATCGAGCAGATATGGAAAGGCAATTTCTGAGTCTGAGGCAGAAGGCGGATGAGAATGTCGCAATGTATGAGGCTAACTTTACAAGGTTAGTGAGGCATGCTGCAGATTATATACATAACCCAAGAAGTAATATTGATCGTTTCTTTGATGGGTTAAAACCATTTCTCCATCGAGAATTAGTCTCACAAACCTTCTCATCGAACAAAGATATTTTCTCGTGTGCTATCAAGACGGAAAATGAATTCTCTAAGTCTTATGACTTTAAAGAAAAGCTGGAAAAGAATATATCTTCTGATCAATCTGGAAATGGAAATAAGGGGAAGAAGGGAAAAGTTGAATATCAGTCCTGTAGTAAATGTGGGAAGAAACATCCCGATATTTTCTTGAAGGGATTGGGAGTCTGTTACAAGTGTGGTGAAAAAGGCCACCAAGCTCATGATTGCAAGGGAAAGAAAGTTACTGTCAATGTGGAATGCTACAATTGTAGGGAAATGGGGCATTATACAAATGAATGTCCTAAGAGTCAGGGAAACTTACCTCAGAAGAGGCCAAGGGATCAAGGCCAAGCTTATGCTATCACTACTGCTGAGGTTGAAGCTCCGAAAGACGTGGTGGCAGGTAATTTAATGGGTTCCTCAAGTTTAGCTAATTCATTATTTGATTCTGGATCATCACATTTTTTCATATCTTCCCAGTTTGCTAAGAAAATTAGATATTTCCAATTTTAATTAACAAGAGAGTTGTCAGTCAAAACTCCTAAGGGAAGTATCATTGCAACAATGTTTTGTGAATCGGTCCCCATTAGAGCACATAAATGTTCTTTATCCTCTAATCTCATTGCCATACCTATGATTGAGTTTGATATAATCCTCAGTATGGATTTTCTTTCAGACTACGATGAAAATATTTATTGTAAGAAGAAGGAGGTTACGATTTTTCATGATGATGATAAGGAACCCCTTATTTTTAGAGCAGAATCATCACCGACTAATTCTTATTTAGATCCACCCCCAGTAGCTCAACTAAATTCAATTATTGGGGAGGAATATGAAGAAATGACTAAGGGTGAGGAAATAAATGTTCAAGTAGAGGATGTACCTATTGTGAAAGAATATGTAGATGTGTTTCTGGAAGATTTACCTGGACATCCTCCAGAACGAGAAGTTGAGTTTTCCATTTATTTAATTCCTAGATCCATGCCTATATCGAAGACCCCTTATATAATGGCCACTGTGGAATTATTTGAACTAAAGAAAAAACTAGAATAATTGATTAATAAGGGATTCATTTTCCCCAGTGTTTCTCCAAGGGGAGCCCCTGTCCTTTTTGTTAAAAAGAAAGATGGATCTATGAGGTTGTGTGTTGACTACAAGGAGATCAATGCTATAACAATAAATAACAAGTATCCCCTACCTCGCATTGATGATTTATTTGACCAACTGCATGGAGCTCAATACTTTTCAAAGATTGACCTTCGATCTGGATACCATCAGTTGTGTGTGATGAAGGAAGACATTCTGAAGACAGCATTTCGAAAAAGGTACGGGCATTACAAGTTTACATTAATGCCTTTTGGATTGACTAATGCACCCTCTGTATTCATGGATCTAATGAATAGAGTTTTCAAGGAATATATTGATGATTTTGGGGTGGTATTTATTGATGATATCTTGATATACTCCAAAATCTACGAAGATCATGAAAATCACTTGCGCATTATATTGAAGACTCTTAGAAGGGATGAATTATATGGGAAGTTCAGCAAGTGTGAATTCTAGCTTCAGGAGATTTCATTTCTTGGCCATATTGTCTCTAAGGATGGATTTTCCGTTGATCCTTATAAGACCATGGAAATCCAAGAATGGAAAGCACCGATGAGTATAACTGAGGTACACAACTTTTTTGGTTTGGCAGGTTATTATCGACATTTTTTCCATAATTTTGCCCGATTAGCTAACCCATTAACAAAGCTCACACATAAAGGGGTTAAATTTTTCTGGAAAAAAGAGTGTGAAGAATGTTTTGAAGAACTGAAGAAAAGATTAGTCAATGCTACTATATTGACTCTACCATTAAGGAATTATGGGTTTGTTATTTATAGTGATGCATCAATGAAAGGAGTTGGTTGTGTCCTTATGCAGAATAATAGGGTTATTGCATATGCATCACAACAGCTAAAAATTCATGAGCAAAACTATCCTACTCTGGATCTTGAGTTAGCTGATGTAATATTTTCCTTGAAGATATGGAGACATTATCTCTATGGTGAAAAATGTGAGATATATACCTATCACAAGAGCTTGAAATATATTTTCTCACAAAAATAACTCAATATGAGGCAAATGCGATGGCTTGAACTACTCAAGGATTATGATTGCACGATACACTACCACCCAGGGAAGGAAAATAATGTTGCAGATGCTTTGAGTAGAAAAGATCATGGAGTTTTGAACATGATGAGAGTGGAAAGGGATCCTATTTTCATGGATCTAGTAAAGATGGATATGGGAATCACCATGGAGGTTGAAACATCAAAACTTTTTCAAATGGTTTCCAAACCATCTTTACTATAAAGTATAAAGTGTTCTCAGCTCGATGATAAAGAGTTGAAAATGAAGATTAAAGTTGTGAATGATGGGAGATTGAGTGAATTTGTGTATGAAGATGGAATTTTGAAATTTGGGAGGAGACTTTGTGTTCCCGATATACCTGATTTAAAGAGGGAATTGTTGGATGATTCTCATAGTTCCAAAATCTCTATACACCCTGGGTGCACCAAAATGTATAGAGATTTAAAGGGACATTTTTTGTGGGACAACATGAAGAGGGAGATTGATGATTTTGTGTCATGATGTATGGTTTGTCAACAAGTGAAAGATGGAAGGCAACTGCCTAGTGGAGTATTGCAACCTCTTCCCATACCTGAGTGGAAATGGGATAATATTATGATGGACTTTGTCATGGGACTACCAAAGACTCCTAGAAGTAATAACGCAATATTGGTCATTGTTGATCGTCTCATGAGGTCAGCACATTTTCTTGCTATAAGAGAAGATCTACCACTTGAATGTCTAGCAAGACTATATATTAATGAAGTTGTGAGACTTCATGAAGTACCCCTGTCAATTATCTCAGATCGTGATCCCCATTTTACATCAAGATTCTGGAAAAGTCGTCAGAAGGCCTTGGATACTGAACTTTGTTTGAGCACTGCTTACCACCCTCAAATAGAAGGAAAATCAGAACGAACTATTCAAACCTTGGAAGACATGTTGAGATCATGCTCACTTGACTTTCAGGGTATGTGGGATCAATATTTACCTCTGGTAGAATTTTATTATAACAATAGCTTCCATTCAAGTATTCGGATGGCAACATTTGAAGCATTATACGGAAAGATATGTCGCACACAAACCTGTTGGGATGACGTTGGTGAAAGAAAACTTGTAGGCCCAGAACTGGTGGAGGAAACGATGGAAAAGGTGAAGGTAATCCAAAAACCACATCAAAGCAGCTCAAAGTAGGCAGAAGAGCTATGTTGACAACCGAAGGAAGGAGTTGGAATTTCAGGTAGGAGATCATGTTTTCTTGAAGGTATCTCTATGGAAGGGAGTTATACGTTTTGGAAAGAAGGGTAAATTGAGTCCCAGGTACATCGGACCCTTCGAAATTCTAGAACTAATTGGGGCTGTAGCTTACCATTTGGCAATGCCGCCAAGTCTCTACAATGTTCATAATGTATTCCACGTATCACTATTGAGAAAATACATGCCTGAACTGACACATGTACTCAACTATGAGGAAATAGAACTGGAACCTGATCTGTCTTATTGAGAAAATCCCGTTAGGATTCTTGATACAAGAGAATAAGTGATGAGAAACCGAACGACTCATCTGGTAAAAGTTTTATGGAGAAACCATAAGATGGAGGAAGCAACGTGGGAACCCGAGGAACTTATGATGAAGAATAACCCAAGTATTGTTATACAGTGATATTATATGAAATTTTGAGGATGAAATTATTTGAAGGAGGGGAGAATGTAACAGCCCAAGCTTCCATGGTAGTCTTCTCTTTGAATAATACAGTAGCGTGTGTTGTACGCAACATCGAGTTTTAACACACACCACAACCATTCAAAGTAGCCGTTATGAATATTAATACCTAATTTCTGAAATTTTAAAAAATTTATATTTCAAAATGGACTTCATTTTTGGATTCGGAATATTGAATTTAGCCTAGGGTAAAATTTTGGAACTTTTCGGATAACTTTTATATTATGATGAATAGTGAAAATTACTAAATTTTAATTAAAAACAACATTTTTAATCAAAATAATTAATAGTGATAAATTATTATATTGAGTGGTCTTAAAGTATAATTATAATATAATTTTACCATTTTATCCAATGGTGGTCATCAGAAGTAACTTCACATTGAAATTGGACATAAACAATTGTCAATCTTTTGATTGGTATTGTTTCTTACAAACACAATATTTGTTTTGACAACGGGAATTAATTATAAAATTAATTAATGCAAATTATATGTTTTAAATTTTGTAAAATAGACAGCATTTTTGAATTCAGAATATCAATTATATCTTCAGGTGAATTTTTGGTATTTTTCTGAAAAACATAAATTTTTGATGAATAGTGAAACCACTAAGTGGTATTTTAAAAACTAATTTTTTGTGTAAATAAAACATTACCACTTCTGTGATTTTATTTTCAAAAATCCGACATACATGGTTTTCATTAGGAATTAAAATGTGGTACAATGGGATTAAAATAATTTTCTGGTGAATAGTAACTTTTAAGTTTAATTCATCGCAATTAAAGGTAATTAGTGAAATTCAAGGTAAAAATGATATTATAAAAATATGAAAATATTTTGACACTTGTCCTACACTTATTGGATGAGTCATGGCCGACCAAGACAATCCATGGGTCAACTTGGGGACCCCATGGAGCCACTTGGGTAAGAAAATGACATTAATAACTTTTTATTTAAAGTAAAAATAAAATTGTCACAAACATGTGTTGTTTTACTAAAACAATTATTACATGGGGTTATATAATTTAAAGTTTAGACTATAAATATTCATTGTAAAGATAAGAATATTTCCTACATCATGATATTTTTTTTATAATTTTTAGACATTAATTAAATTAAATTTGTTATGACACCATGATGATGCAACGATTACCTTATTAATTAATGATTTAAATAAAATGAAAATATATTGTATAATCTAAGACTTACACATGTCAAAAACCAATTGGATGAGTATATTTCAAACCCTTATCACCTTATATTAGAAATATATAATTGTGGGACCTTTTAAATCCTAACATCATTTCATAATAATGTATCATTTCAATCATTCCAAGAGTGCCCCTCCTCTCCTCTTAAAAAAGTCCCCCACCTATACCACCTTATTCACACCATCAAGCCATTTCGCTCATCCAACCTCAGCCCAAATATTCTCCCAACCTCTATATATTACTATTAGAAGCCTCACATTGGGTATAAGTCTTCCCAAGGAATCCTTTGGCTCAAATCAAAAAGTGTTACCTGATTTTAAGGTTATGTCTTCTCTTATGTTCTTTTGTTTTATTTTGCTTCTCCAACCCCTTAAAATCGTTTTATTACTTTATTTTGTAAAGAAACCCATATCTAAATTATTCTAGGATGTTTTTATGATATTTATTTGATTTACACTTACACAAACCTCTGTCTAATGGTTAAAGAACATATTGTTTCTGTGGGTGGCGAAATATTGCCTCACGAAACGATGATTATTCAATATTATTTTAACACCTATAATGGTGGCCATTATGATGATATTGTTTCTATATATGATATATATTATATTTATGTTTTACTTATGCTTCTGTATTTCTCTTTTATGTCATACCTTTATGATATCCATTATGGGTAAATGCGATAATTTCATTTTAGGAAGTGCGGACTACCGCCCCCTCAAAGTGATTTGAATCGTTAATGCCATATATGGGACGTATAAAGGATGGAGTAAATGATATTATATATGATATTATACTTGAATTATAATACAACTTTATATCATTATGATTTAATTCCATTAAATACAAAATAGAAATGAAGGTAGCATTCATGCGTACTTACGGCTTACCGTCTCCATGAACGGTGCATTTCATTTCTTACCTCTAAATGTTACGTAATATTATGAATGAATTTATATACTGGATATATATGATATATATGATATTTACATCATGAATATAATTCTGGATATAATGGATATTTAACCACATGAACAACTTGTAATTATCAGAAGTTTATTTTTGACTCAAGTACCAATGATCGACAAAACGATCGTTATTAACATAAATAATTATATAATGTTCATAACATGGTAATAAGTGCTATAAAAGGAATAGTAAACGTGATAAAGGTTATTAATAAATTATAAATTAACTCTAGTATATTATTCAGGAGGTTAAATAATGGTCGAGTCAAGTCATACACAAGGTAAGGGAACTTCTTAACCCAATTTCTATTCTTTGGGTTAATCTCCTACTTTCAAATTATGTCATGATATTATTATGTCCTATATTTTATTTGTACTTTCATTATGTGTAATTAAAGTTAATACACATAATATATTTATTTTATTTTAAAAAAAATGATCTTTGTAAGGGGCTTCGTCTCAATCTCCATTCATTGAGGCATATTTTGTTTTATACACAAATTTCTTTTATACGGTATATAAACCCCTTTGACATTTACATTTATTTCAAAGGAAGATTTTTATACGAAGCGTTTTACAAAACAAAAAAAGGAATGTTTTTTGTCGTACGTATGCGGGGAAAACGACTTCTCCACCACCGTGACCATTATTTGAGTTTTGGCTTCCTCTACAAGCAAGAACTTTTTTTAGAAGAAAAATAAATACCAAGTTTTAATTTTCTTTTATTTTGGTATTGAAAATGATTTTGATATTGTTTTTATTATATCAATATGTTGTATTGATATCTTGTGATTGAAATGTGGAAATTTTATATTTCCTTTATGCATGTTTTATGTGATACGATTATCTTATGGTTTATGATATGTTTAAACCTGTTCATACGAGGAATGAATTGGACTTAATAATTGACGGGTGGATCCCGCTATAGCTCCTCGATGCATCAGTAGGTCGCATGAGACAGAAAAAGTGTCTTGGCATGAGGCCTTGACAAAAGCTTATTTGTAGTCTTAGCACGAGGCCTTGGCTATGTGGTTATGATAGTCTGGAATTATGCATTCCATCATTATGAAAGTGGTTATTGATATTGCATGTAATTATTCGATTAGTATAATATCAATGTGAATAAGTAAATGGTATTATTTCATTTTATTTTTTCCATATTATGCTCAAGTTCAAGTTTAAAAGGCTTTTGTTTTAGTTATACATTGCCTTAAATGTTAATGTTTATTTATAAAAGCTTCCGCTATATTGTTATCCTTACTGAGCATCTGAGCTCACCCCTTCAAATGTTTTAATTTTTCCAGGATGTGAAGAAGTATTTTAGGAATGACCTGTAGGGATAGTCTGAAGGGGATATGAGTGTGGAAAATGGAGACTATGTTATTGTAATTTTTCACTTTATGATGTAATGTAACATTTATGAATGTATCTAGTGTTTCCAAGGATAATAAACTAATCGGTCATTTGAGACTCGATCTTTTGTGATCATGCCAACGTTACATAATAATACACCGACTCTGGGTAACTGGGGTTGGGGTGTTACAAATTTTATATGTTTGTGTGTATTTATATTTTTTTCTATAAATAACTAAAAAACATATGAATATTAATTTATATATTAATATATTTAAATATAATTTTAGCCATAAATACCATTTAAAAATATATATATATATTATTTATTTTAGGATGAAGCCATATCATAAAACTGTGGGAATATTCTTTCATCACTACCAAACACGAGGTTTCCCACATCAGAAATCAACTAGCATGTTTATGAATTTACAAGCATTCACTGTAACATCTTATATTTTCTTGGAATATTTGTTTTTTTATTAAATTATATATATATATATATATATTTGTTAAGTTAATTTCTACACATATTTATAACCTAATTATTCTCCTTATTATTTTACATTGATGATTTTAATTCATTTATAATAGAATTTTATGGTTTTCTAAAATATATTTGATTATATTCATGATTAATTATAACTACATTACTTTTATATTTCTGTGGTACTCAAGACATTATAATCTAATGGATATTAATGTATGGCACATGTTATCATAGTTCCAATATTATAACATATGACCATTTAATTTAATTTCATATAACATTTTATATTAATCATATACTTAATGATTAAATATCAGTTTCCTCTAATGTAATACTTTGTCATGATTTTTTTACATAAATTATACATCATCTACTTTGAAAATGGTTTTTTCTATATTCTATTTATATGTTGTTAAAAAAATTAATATTAAAAAATTAATGTATCTTGTTATTTAATCAAAATGAAAAAATGTATTATTTATTTATTTGAAATTTAATTACTCATAGATATTGATTGTTATGATAATAAATTGTTTTGATAATGTTTCATTGTAAAATATAGTATCCTCAATTGGATAACATTTCAATCACAGTGTCTATCATATCCTTCAATGAAACAACTTCCTTGATTATGTATTTAAAATATAAATTCCCCAAAATTAGAATAAATATTTAAAAAAATGTATATGACTATGAACTATAAATAATTATTTATCAGATATTTGATAAATTATAGATAATGAAAAAATATAATGAAATCACATATCATAAAATAAAGGGTTTTTTTGTAAATAAATTTTTTATATATATTATATGATTTTATTTAAGTAGTAAATTTATGAATTTAATAAAATGACTTCATTTTTTATATCAATAAATTGAAAATACCCAACTATATATATTAAATAATTATATGAGATTAAAAATTTATTAGGTATGAATTAAATTAGGTATAAATATTTGATACGTTTTAGGATATTATTATGACATTTAGTGATGTAATAATTAATATATATTAATTTACCCACAAAAAAATTTATCATTAAAATAATTTCTGTAAAGTAATAAGATTATTTTTATGAACATATATTGAATCATCTAAAACATTATGTATATTTTATTATTCAAGATAAAAAAATCTATATGATATGTAATCTTCTCAACATCAAATATAATAATATTTAAAGGGGATTTTCATCATAAACTTTTAAATTACTGAAACTCACTTCCCCTTTTCGAAAATAGGATAAAACCATCAGAATACCAGTTGTTTTATATTTTTTATAACTTAGTATCAAACCCCTATTTTAAGAAATTAATAAACTAATCATTTCCTATTAATATAAATAACCACCAATTATCTCATTATTATTCACTCTAATGACATTGAGAATTAATTTAATTTCATTTAAACTCTCAATAGTCCTCCCACGGAATTAATAAGGTTGTATATAAATTTCCCACCACTTGAAGAAGATACCATGAAAGGAAAGGGTTCTCAATCCTCCTTTTCCTTTTTAAATTACATTTAATTTCAAATAATTTGACTTAAAATTCATTTCATATACTAAACTTATTCTAACTGCAATGTATTATCATCTATTTTATAGAGTTTTAATTTTGGTATATTTATTCCCCAGCATTATATCATTTTATAAGCCTTTAATATGTTGATGTAAAGGTTCTTTCCACTATCATTACAAATTCCTAATCATATTTCTATTATTTTATCCTTGTTAATTTCCATGTTATTATTATTGAATTGTGTTTATTTCATTTTATGTTATGTCCTTCTATTATGAAATCCATGTGAGTATCCATCTCACTCACATCGAGCCCCATTCATAAGTTATTACTATGATTATACATTCTCATATCCATAAAACATCCAAGTTGTTTGGTTATGTAATGATAGAAAGTATTTTGACTTGAAATGGAATATCAAAAAGGATAATAACAAGTGGTTTTTCCTCTAAAATAGATCAATATAGTGGTAATAACAAGGAAAAAGGATTCTCAAGTACTAAATTGATCTTCCCCTAGTGTAAAAAAAGTGACACATGCAGTGATCATAGTTTAAAACCCCATGGGGATATTCTTTGAAAAATTTATGAGTTATTTGTAAACAATAATGAAGGATTATTTCCTATTTATATCCTTACACCATCAATATACCCTTCACAAAAAATGATATTTTGTATCCTTCATGTCCATGTTCTTACATACATGTGGTGTAGTGGAAGTGAAATTTCTATGTGAGGAATGATCCATCAATGAATTTTTTTTATCATCAGATATTCATAAAATTTCATCTAATGTAGTTATCTTGTAGATAAACTTCAATACATTCTTAGTTTCAAAGGTTTTCTCATAGATACCAATAAATTTACTGAATAGGGAATGTATTAAGAATTATATAACCTTTTTTCCAATACAGTGAAAATAAATTATATGTCATTACCTTACTTGAAGGTTATTTACCAAGATAGTTATATAATTTCATTGGATGCCATTTATTTTCCATGGATTTATCAAGTTATTATAACTAATGGATTTATTTATGTTTTCTTCATGTGAATCATGTATACATGTACATAATTTTATGTAAAAAGTGGTAATAGAATTATATATCCCTCTAATGAATTGGGTAATGTATTATATATCATGAGATTTTATACATGGAATTGATTAGTAAATCCATTCCACTATACGAATATATCTATTGTGTTATGTTGTCTTGGAAGGAATCTTTTACTTATTCTTATGAAGTTAGGCCCTATGTTGATTCTATATTCCTATGATCCTCATGATTAGTATGATCTTATGGAATCTTATATCTTATGACAGACCTCTATTATTTGTTCAATTTTATGTTTATTTCCTCTCATGGAATATTAATCCATTTTATTACATTAATTATGAATATTCAATCATTATTATTTTATCAATTTCTATGTCTTACTCCTTTAATCAATGAATTTTTAAAATTTTCATGTTATTCATTGACTATGAAATGTTATATCATTGAAAATTTATACAACCTTACTGAGTGTTTGGGATCACCATTTTCTTATGTTTATATATTTCATGATGAATGTATATGAAGGGATATGGACGTGATATTTTTTATATGGGAATATTTTTTTGGAATAAATTTGTATCATATCATGAGCTTAATAAATATTGTCTCAAATGACCATGGATTTCATTTAATAGAAAATGTTGTGTCATTGTAATTATTTATTATATCATTTTTTATTTCATTATGTATGTATGATTCTCATAATTAAGTTTTATAATTCCTCATTCATCCAAAAAATTAAAATATTCAAATGATATAAATGCATAATATTTTATGGAACATGAATTTTGTGTTTCACACCCACAAATATAAGAAAAATATATTTATACACAACCAAATATATCATATGAATAAGACACATTTACGTTTCTCAAAAATGAATAGAATTAAATGGAATTTATAACACCCCCATGATTTTATGTGATCCACATATAGATTACCCTTAACATTATAAAAAATCGCTAAACCAATAAGAAATTGGGAATCCAACCAAAATTCCATTTACCCAGGGATACATTACTCAAGTTATACTTACATTAATTATAACTATAACAATTAATATGTATAAAATATATTAAAAAACTAAATTCATGATAATAAATTTAATATAAATATAAGATCAAAGTAAAAGAAAACAATAAATTATGTTTCACACCACGTTTATAATACATGGTTTGGATACATTATAGGAATAAATTTCACACATAAATAAAGGAATACAAAATATTTACATTTCATAAAAAATTATATACATTAATATTCAATAGGAATAAATAAAAATTCTATTATTTTCCAAACAATGTATTTTAATATGAAATTCTTATAGTTTCTTTAGCTGTGTAAATATCCCATCTACAATGCCTTAAACTTATCCTTTATAAACCATTTTCAAACAATAATAAAACAAGAAAAACAATTATTTTTTAAAAAACTTATCCTATATAAAATTTTAATATTGATAAAGGGGAATTATCAATAGTATTAATTCATAAATATATAAAATATTTCTTCACATAAACTATTTTACATTAAAGTGAATCACATCGAGCCATATTTATGGAGTGGCCAATATTAAATAGTCTATTCTACAAAGTAAAACCCTTACATATCAATGTATATATGAGATATTCCTATGCAAAAAACTTAGTAACACTTATATATGATATTTCCATATATAAAGGTAAGTAAATAATACAAATCAATCAAGATGTAAAAATTTAAGGTCTTGGAAAAGTCCATTACATTTTAATACAAACATACATAAAGGGTTTCTATCATGCATATTTAACGGCTGATGAATAAATGATATATGTGGTGAAACTATTATGTGTTAACATATAACTCTCTAGTATGAGCATGCCATAATTTATGATATATAATATATATTAATTATCTGACATTGCTCTATTTTAAATTAAAATATATAGCTATCAATTCAATTGATAGAAATAATATCCTAGATTATGATACAGAACAAAACTACATGTTTAATACACATCATACATTACGATACATATCATTTATAACCTAAAAAAAATGAAAAATCATACATGTGATTCAATAGCTTATATTCATCCACTTTGTAATTTACATAATGATACAATATGTAATCAATTACGATACACATTTCATTCATAAAAATATATGGAAACAAATTTATTTGGGGATGATCATGGAAATGATACCATTGATTTTTATTGGAGGACCATATTATGATCATTTAAATTGAATAAATCCATAATTAATACAAGTATATAATATTAATAAAAGTTAATTCATAATAATTTAAATAATATACATAGATACCTATACGTCTATAATCACAATCTTTTCCAAACGTGATCATGTTTTATTTATGGTGATAACTGAGATATATAAAACATACTCTCTCTCACATGGTAGTTACACTATCCAATAGAATCCTCAATCGTAATGAGAATTCCCCAATCTCAGGATATTTACCAACATAATCACATCAAATAAAATGAATTATACACTCAGTAATGTTGTTTGGATTTGGCTTGCAGTGGTGAACTATCACAATAGGGAGATCCCCTCCCATTATATAGGCTCTCTCAAATTTAATCATGAGATTCAATTGTCGAATTCCAACACCTGGAAGTTGTTATATAATAAAATAACTTATGAGTATTGAGATATAGTATTTTAAATTCAAAAAAGATATCCATGTGATAGTGATGAAAAAATAAATGCAATAAAAATTATAAACATACAATATGATACGATAGATGAATCACATTACATATATTATATCGACATATCATAATCATGGATATGATTCACATGACTCTCATAGGAAAAGACTTTGGGTATATTGTACAATATGATATACCCATTTAAGTGATTTTTTATTTTTTTTTTCAAAATCTAGTATTAAATATAACCAATTTTATAAACAAAACAAGGAAAAAACATGAATAAATGAATTTATTTATGTAGTGGGTGGTGAATCTAATGGGATTGTCCCATTAGTCAGGCTACCATGTGGATAATAGTCTAAAACTAGGAACCTTTCAGACAACGAGGATGTTTTTAGAGACATATCAGGTAACTAATAGACGATTCATTACTTTTTAGAGGGAAAATGGTTTTTTGCATCATGTTTTATTTTAATCCCACATCAATTATCTTCTAATATACAAAACCAATGTAGGAGGAGGCCGGTACTCCCCTCACCCATACATTCTATTTGATTCCTACTTAAAATGAGGTGGTTTGATTATTGTTTTCTATGTTGATTCACGGTAAAAATCCTCTCTCGCTCCTCCATTTCATTAGTTCTTTCTTATCCTTTATATTCTTATGTTTGGAAAAAGATTTTGGAGATATATTACTCATTTTTATTGTAATATTACATCTCTGGATGGGGAATTCAATTATTGTAGATAAATGATTCTGGAGGAGAATAGTTTCTTAATATTATAGACTTATTTGGAAGAAATATCTTTCATCATGAGTTTATTTATTTATTTCAATTATTTTGTAATTTATTCATGTTCAAATTGATTTTATAAGTACAATATTTTGTGTGTCATAGGTTCAGTGCACATTGGAAGTGGATTACACTAATTTACACATGGTTTCAATGTCATAGCCCCACCTAATGACATATTTGTCAAGTATTCCAAACAAATATTATATTTAAAATTTATTATTTAATGAAAATTTAATTATTCACAATAAGATATGTTCACATTATAGTAAATTATGTCTTCGACAAGATTAATATAATTATTTTAATCTTTCATTGGGATAAATAATCATTATATATTGATCATTATCCCTTGGAATATTTTGTGATAAATTGTTATATTTATAACTATGATTATTATTATATGATTTTTCTCTAAATAATCCATAAATTGGATGTAATTGTGTTCACATAATAATAACTTAATGTTTTATATCATTCAAAATAATTTTTTGGTATTAAATTAGTTGAATGAGTATCAGTGGAAAAACATTATGGATTAGATGGGAGTATCAGTTGTGGTTGACTCATTTTTTTTTCTAAAATTGAGTGTATTGAAAATTATAAAATGGGGTTTTTAAAGGTAGATCATTTTAAAGAGGAATTTAAAAAATGAAAATATATGAGATAATTAAATAGTTCTAAAATTTTAATTTTTCACATATTGTTATTTTCCAAAGAAGAAATTGTAACATCATGGATTTTTTCAAATATATATGGTCCAAGGTTCATGTGTGAATTAAAAATATATGTAATAACCATAAAAATGGTGTGAAAATAGGATTTTGAGTCGTATTTAATTGGAAATAAAATAGGGTTATTTTGATAAATGGTTTGGTCTGATTACATTCTTAAGAGAAATGCCACATTTTCCAAATTGTATATTATTGTTAGAGTATTATTTGTTACAATGCATCAAAAACATGATTATTTAATTAGGATAAAATATGAAATATATGACATAAATAAGAACATTATTTTGGTAATGGGTTTGTTAAACTAGGCTTTGGGGTCTAGTGATATTTTTCATGAACTTATAAGTGTTGGAATTTCATAGTTTCCCTCGAGCTTTCACTATGTGTTGGAATATATTTTATCAAAACACCTTTGAGATATGATATGGTATTAAAGTTTGTATAAATGAGTTATCATGTATATAAGGTTACGAAGTCAAGGGATAACTTTGAGATGGGGTCAAAATATAAAAATGATGTGATACATATTGTAGGATTTTACCTTCAAACTATGAGTAGTGATTGAAACCTATAATGAGTGCCTGAACACTTTAGTTGTTTTTTTAGTTCCATATTGATAAGAATCTATGTATGTGGAAGAAAATAACCCTCATTATTTTATTTATTTATTTCTAATTAGGTATTTATATATTTTAGTCCTAGTATTCGAATGACCGTCAATATGGATACATAGAAATAGATATTTGATGAGTGGATTCAAAATGTAATTTATTGGTTATAAGATAGAGGTATTCCTCCCATGTAATGTTGTATTATAATAATATTATAGAGTTAAAATAATCAAATGTCATATGATGGATGGATCCTTACATGTAAGAACACTTAATTGAGATATGACCCTTATAGGATTTGGTATCTTTGAAATGATTAGGGTTTAAGATATGGGTCAATAAGAGTTAATTATTTATACTTTTTATCAGTAATGAAATGACTGTTTGTCCAATTATAATTGAGAGAAATTATAATTATAGTCTTCATTGTGGTTTCCCTTACAACTAGTGATGTTATATGAGTTACTAGGAGGGTTTCATGTCAAAACATGGGATATATAAACATCTCCATGTTATATAGTGTCATACTACATTCTCTAGTGATCCAAACTAGGTAAAACCACAACTAGGAAAAACAATATTGATGATGTATTGATATTAAATCTAAGGGATCCATATATATAATGTTTTAGTATCATCAAACAATGGGAGGTATCCCTTTAGATACATTTCGATATCATGGAAATAACTAAAGGCACTCTATAGGTAGTCTTGTAGTTATCTATGGTGTGTTTCAGTGAGGAAATATTGAGAAATTCATGAGTGTTGGGATAATTATGTCGTGTTCTTAGACCCATTTTTAATAATTATAAAAAAACAATCCATTTTGAAAGGTAAACCTTGTTCAAAAGGCGTTACATCGATGTTTTTCTTTGATTGATATTAGTATAATAAAACAATCATTATAAATAACTCTAATATGTGAAATATGTTTATTTTGAAGAATCATAAAAGAAAAGTTGAATGATGTTTATGGATTCACCCAATAATAGTGAACTGTCTACATTTTTAGTCCCCCCAATAGGCATAATAGTGTTTTTAGGTTTTCCTTTGATGATGAAAAGAATCTTACAGATTTATTTTTAAATCTGAGTTAATTAATGTTTTTTATAATATTAATTGAAAATATTACTTAAATGATTAACATGTGAATTTATATATTTTAGAGTAATAAATATCACATTTTTTAGGATCAGTTACTATCAAATAGATTATCAATTAGCTTTGATATTCTTGAAGATACTATTAATGCGTGTGTTCCATATGTAGAATGTGAAAAGATGAATATTGTTAGTAATGTGAAATGAGTGGGCTAGGGTTGGGCAGGCCAAACCTGCACAGTTTTGTGACTTTTTGGGTTTTCCCATGAAATTCTACAAATAATGAAGACAAAATAACAAAATCCCAATCCACCCCACATTAGTCTACAAGCATTCCTACCTCAAAAAATGATACTATTTATAAACATTTAGATATTGTATTTTAATCATTATAATGCATAGTTTTGTGAAGTGGTGTAGATTGAAAAAAGTTCATGATTTAAGTGATGTGATTGAACATTTTTTTATTCATTAATGGTGGCATGCGTTGACACCATTGTGGTAAAGAAATTTTCGAAGTAAACAAGGTGAGTGATCATTGAGGGGAGATGAATGATGATTAGGTTCTGTGGTGATGTTAGTGGTCAGACCAGTGAATAAACAAAGACTCTCCATTTAACAACCAATATTAAAATGTCTATTAGCTTTCCCATGAGATCATTTCTAATTTTTTAAATAATGAAAAAAATTAATAAACCGATTAAATCGGCCAAAAAATTATTTTGATTATAATTACACATTCATAATTCTATCCATGTGTTGGAGAGATGGGTTCAATTTTTATAGTAGTTGAATGAAACACCATGTTAATATGATTAATAATTACAATATATATATATATATATATTATAATATCATATTAAAATAATAAATATTTACCTATTTAAAATTAAAATATTAATTTGTGGTGAATTTTTATAACCATTATGATGAGAAATCATATGTCATGGTTTAATCACGATTTTTTCTTTAAAATAACAAAATTGTTAAAGAATAATTTGTTGTAAAAATTACTTCTTCTAAAATCAGTACTGTGGGTAATCCCACACCCACATGGGATTAACCCATATTGTCCCATGCTCTTAATGGTCTAATTGTTTATGCATGCTGAGACCCATATCCTTCCCATACAAATAAAGCCTCCGAGCCACAAACTTATTTTTCATTACTAACTATTGCCGATATGAAGAATTGATAAAATAATGGTCATTCTCAAAGATTGTGTATTTGAATATATTATTTAATTAATTTCATATAAATATTGGATTATATTTAATAAGTGAATTTGGGATATGTTTGAGAACATCTATGAAGGAATGCCAAAATCAGAGAAAAAAATTATATATTTGGCATAAAAGTTTTAAAAATGTATGCATAAAAAATGAAAAATTTTTTAATGAATTATATAAAATATAAATTTTTACGGGGAGAAACAATATCGATTTATTATATTCTCATATAGATTATATGATTATTGAAAAAAATCATTATATCTAACGATATATATTTGATACAAAGGTATCAGTGTTTATAGACTCAAATATAAATAAATTTCCTCTCAATAACCATTAAATAATCTTTAATACTAATGGAATGTGAAAATGAAGTGTTATAAATAATATTATTTAGAATGTAATGTAAATGTTTGTTAAATCATAAAAAAATGAGAAAAATAGAAAAAAAAAATATATAAGAAAAATATTTAAAATATGATTAAGATATTAAGATGAAATTTGATAAGTTTGTTTCATTGATCAAAAGTAGGGCTGGAAATCAAAAATAAATGTACTATTATAATATTCCATTTAATTTTATTTTATATGGATCTAATATAAATTTTATTTTTTATCATACATATATCCAAAAATATAAATGTGAATATGAAGATGAGTCACAAAGTGTTTTTTCTATGAAAAAATATTATAAGTTTAGTAAATAGAATATTATAAAAAAACCGAAAGGTGGGAATATCTAAAAAATTTTAAAAATATAAATTTATTATCTAAATTAGATGGTGTAGTGTTAAATTAGGATGATGAGAAATTCAAATTTTCACATGATGTAGATGATACTTTAGTAATTTCTTACACGAATAATGATGAATTCTTTATTGATGAATATAATGGTGATGAAAATGGAATATAATATTCACATAAGTTATGGTTTAAGGAATTTGTTACAAATATACCATACATATATATATGTATGGTGGTAAATTAGAATAAAATATCAAATTAGAAAGAAAATATGTTTGGTGAAGGGGGGTCATAGGTTTTTAATGAAACATAATGTTTGAATGTTACACATGTCAAAGGAAAGAAGATAATGGTTTCATTGATGGTTAACATAATATAAAAATAACAGAAACATTAAATTATTAGAAAAACATTTTTCAATGAATATTACTATTTCATGTTGATCTATAACTCTTTAAAAAAATTATATATTAAAATATAGGGACATATTAAATTATAGTAAGAAGATTGTGGAACAACAATGAATTTTTGGACCATTACTAAAATAAATAAAATCATTATATTTACAAGAAAACATTAAGTATAAATAAATTAAGTAAAAATTATATGAAAATGTATATAAGAAAAATAAAGTCTCATCAAATTCATATTCCCATATTTTTGGAAAATCTAAAAATATTGAATTGGAGAAAAAAAGATATAAAAATTTAAATGTTAAAAAATTATAAGAATAATTAAAAAATGGGGAAAATGTGAAGAAAATATCTTTTTTAAAAATAGATATATGATTACTGATAAAATTTTTAAAGGAATGAAACTATTTGTATCTAGAGAACCACATGTTTTAAACAATTTTTTTATTTTTGGCTATTTTTATAACTAATTTTGATATATGAATTTGGAAATAAATTTTTACTATAATATTAGATATTAAAATACTTATATAAGGTTTGAAGTGTAAATACTGAGGGTTTTATAACCATATAAATTATTAATGATTTAAAAATAAAACAAAAATTAAAATAAAATATATAGAAGAGTCAGTTTCATGATTTAAATTAATTTTGTGAAATATGTGATTAGTCGTAAATATTGATGAAACATGACATACCTATTTTCATCATTATTCATAATTTATAACACTCATAGTTCCTAGAATAATGGATAATGTGTAATGGATAAAGATCATGTAGGGGAAATTTTATTGAATGGTTCTCAAAAGGAGAGATTGTGGATTTAGTACAGTGGGTGTTCACCACAAAAGATAAGAGATAGGAAGCTTATCAAACAATTTTTAATGACTAAAGGGGAATATAATTCATTTGGTAATGATGGGTCACTCAAAATATTATTTATTGTATCTGTAGAGATTGGAGATAATTATTTTATGTCGAAAAATAGTTTATTTCTAAATGTTCCGAGACATATCAATTTGAAAGATTGATAATATTGTGACGAGGTAAATGGGGTGATCTTTTCAAAAAAATTTGGTAAATCTATGTTTAGAAACTACAACACCCTAATTAAGACCTATTAGCGGTGGAATACATTTCACATTAATATTTTGAATTATTATGTTCTAACATTTTTAATTAGTGTATGATAATGTCATGCTCAAACACACAACAAAATCATCAAAATATTTTAAATTATATTTAGTGACAGAGAGGATTTTCTTAGATCTTCAACAAATTATATATCCAAGGAGTATACTTTAATGGTGTGTTTATGTATCAAAATCACTAATCATTTTCATGAATATAGTGTTTAGGACTTGCTCACTACTGATCCTGGGGTCACTCCAACAACTTATCTATCTACTTAATACATCGACACATGGTATAAAGAGTAACAAAGTATGATTACTCATAAGGATTTATATATATATAAATAAAACCAACAAACAATTTTGTCTTTATTATGCTTCAATATACTTAATGAAATTTAGATAGTCAATATAACTCTACAGAACATAAAATATTCCATCAAAATTTGAATATGTATAAATGCTGATATCATTTTTCTATGTTCTTACTGTATTATATCAATATTATCATCATTCATTTCTAGAATTCATTCATTCTCTTTCCAGATCAAATTTGTCACATATCATACAGATTTTAGGTATAGAAAACAATTGTTAGTTTCATTTTAGACCATCAATTCACCTTAATACAACTCCAATTTTTAGTGACTATTTATTCTTAAAAATATTCTAAAATTCATTAAATCAAAATGTGATAAATTAATTTTGGTAATGTCTTCTAATTTCCAACGTTTTTAAAAAATTACAATTTTATAATGACATGAAAAACTATATTATGGTGGGATTCCATTAACCATAGGAGAAAAAATGTTACATTTTCTTATGGGGTTAGGATATTGTGGAGTTTCCTCACTCCTTATAGTGACACACATTCATTGAAGCATGGTATTCCCTAATCATCACCAAGCTAGGTTTTAAAAATATTTCAGGCCCTAACATTATGGAATGATCCAATTTTTTTGATATCTGGACAAATTTTCTATTATGATTAGGTGTCCACCATTATGATTTGAAGAAATTAATCTCTTTTGGATAGATGATTACTATGGTTTGGTTAACATCTCATAATTTTAACACCTTAAATTGGACTAAATATTATTATAGAAAATGATTATAGGGCGTTTATTAACGTGTGATGTCATCCACAGTATTGTGAAACATTCTATTGTATCATGAATGGATAACCAACACTAGAAAATTATTATACATAATTCATCATAGTGTGACCAACATGTTTACTCTATGATGTTGTATTATTTCAAAAACTTTAGTTTGAATCCTATCTAAACATTCCAAAATAAAATATAAACATTCACACCATGTCAAATAAATGGCCATTAAGTCTATCTTTTTAACATACATAAATATAAATACAAATAAAATATTTACCTCTTATATTATCTTCCTTTTACAAAACATGTTTAAATATTTCCTAAAATATAAAACATTAATTATAACATTATCCCTCTTTTGGTTTATTGGAAATCCAAAGTGTCTTCAATTAGAATGGTGAAATTATAATTTAATAAAAAAGGGAATGAATTAACTACCACTATAAGGATAAGTTAATAGTTCATGGTGAAGAGAATAAGAGTTTTACGTAGATAATCATTTCTTAATTCATACCTTTAATATTCATCCTTTATAAGCCAATTTTTAAAATTGAAACATATTTAATCCCCAATAAATTTATCCATATTAATATATTATCATCTTATCCACATTAAATATATCTCCCCAAACACATTTACTAAAATCACCCACAAATTTATACTTCCCTTTGAGATTAATACATTTCTATTACATCACTTTTGATGATCTACATGATCTTTCCATTATAAAATGTAAATGTTTTCAAAATATTACTACATGACATTAATACCGATTCCAATATTTTTTTTAACTAAATCCAAATGTTGATCTAATTCATAAAATGAAAAACTAAATTAAAAAAGTTATTGTTTTATTGCTAGGTTTGATATGTTGTACAAAAGAGGGAGGATAATTAAGTTTCCACTCAAATGTCATTATTCCATTCGATTATTCCCTCCATTTTAACAGTTTTCCGCTCATTAGATGAAATATGTTTAATCTCTAAACATCTCAATGTGACTCTCATCAAATCATTGAACACATATGGACTATTTTAAAACATTCACATATAAATGAAATTTTACTTGGATCCTTAATAAGGGATATATCAAAAGGGAACACATCAAAGATGTATTGATGTTCCAAAATCCACCATTAAACTTGTTAAGTTGATACATATATACAGGTGTGGTTAGTTTATTCCATGGTTAACTACCTTTAAATATTTTGGGATAGATTAGCATTCTATCCAAGAATCACTCATTTTTATATCCCTCAATTAACTTCATTATTAAGGTCATGGTCAGTTTGTTGATGTGGGGTTCTCATAAATAGTATATTTATACAAGGGTCTCTTAGAAGTCTTCCTAGGTTGTTAAAAGACCTTATATACTCATCTATAAATATATTATTCATTAAGAACCACATTGTAGTACATGAAAACCTCAAAATATAGGGAGTGTTTCCTTTTATTGTGATAATCCAATATCTATTTTCTAGAATAATCATAGAAGTATAAATATCTTTTTCAAAAATATAGGTTATCCTATACTCAAATATTTTTTTTTGCAATATATATTATTTTTCAGAAATGAACTATAAATTAAGAATATTTCATATTCTTCTGGAAGACCATATTTTCAATAACAAACGTTCTATTCTTATTCATTCATCTCATATAATATATCTATCAATGTTTCACGACCTCTTAAAATGATTTTTCAATTTCTATTTATTATTTCATTACCAAAATTTCTAGAAATTATATAGTTGTTTTTATATAATTACATAGAAGAACCAACATTGATTCAAGAGTTGGAATCTATTTTATTCTTCTCACAGATCAATGATCATAAAATGAATCCATATGATTAGGGTGGTAAAAATGTTCCAAAAGAAATGAGATAATTTTCTAAAATATCTAGTTAAATATATCTATTTTTTTAAAACCAATATCAATTTTTATGCTACTACATTATTTCTCATGGTGAAATTATCTTAACATAATATTTTTTATCATGTCGTATTACACTTGTGGAAAGGAACATTATATTACTATGTGATATATGGTCAAACAATATCTAAATAAAATTATTTTAATCTCTTAAAACCCATGAGAAGTCTATAATAAAAATAGCAGCATCATATATCATTTAATGATATTGTTTCTTTATTCTAAACAATTATTTTTTAGTGATCCATTTTCTGTAAATATTTATAATACACATGGATATTGCATCATGATTATCTTACATATAACATGTTCCCCACAAAGCTTAATCTAATGAAACAAATCATTCTATTAAATTCTTATTCAACATCCCTTTAAAATAACACAATATTCCCTTAAAAATATTCTTTTTGGTTCATTTGGGGTATTTTGAAAATTTTTTATGGTATATCATCTATGAAATGACACCATTGGGTAACATTTTTATTCATTTGATATAAATTCTAGGTTTATCATACCTAGAATTTTTTGAATTAACATGACACTTTTCTGGCATTCTCATTTACCATCTTATTCTTAGAGTAGGTCTTGTTTATCCTAACATAATCTTTGATCCATGAATTATGTGATCCAATAAAATTTATTTTCCTCGTACCATAGATTTGGATTAGTCCTATGTGTCCTTTTAAAAACCTATTTTACTCTGATGTATTAGATGATTGATTTCAATAGAATTGAATTCCCAAATTTTAATTATTTATTATCTCCATGAAATGCTATATCACTCTAATGCAATGAGTTGTAATTCTAGTTTTTGTTTTTCACAATACATCCAAAACACATGACACCTATTATATAAACATAAGAATTGTTTAATTATTCTAAGGAAAAAGATTAAAATCTTATTTAATCTAGCATAGGAACTGCAAAAAAATTAATCTAATCATATAAAAATTCAAATCAATTCATATTTCTCTACACTCTTCAAAAAATGTCTTCAAACCTGCTAACATGACTTTGAAAGTAACAATATTCTTAAATAATATAATTAATATTCATCAAAATTTTATTGAATCTGAATTTTACCTCACTGTTCGAAAAACAATCCATTAGTAATCTTCAGCCCGCAAATCCTTATATATCAGAGTTATGCATGTTCATACATTTTTATTCTAACATTATAGTAATAAAAATTAGATTTTAATTTTATATCATTATGATTGATATAAATTTGTGATAAATGTTTGATATGTGATGGAGGGATCATAAATCATGATAGAGTACATGGATTGAGACATCAGAATAGAAATTTTACAATAATGATTAGACCATGAAAACAATGTGTGTGGTTGTACTTGGAAAAATAAAACCTTGGGATATGAGAACACATGTTACACTAGAATTGGTTTCAAAAAAGATAAAATCATTCCATAGTGGTTAAGCAATAATTACTAACCTCATAAATATATTTTAACTAAATATTTATGAAATGGTGAAACATATCATCATATCAAAACATAACTAGATGTGGAAATAATGATGAAAATAAAATAACTTATAATACCATGATGTATGTGTTCATTTTATGAATTTTTTAAATGAATAATTGAAAAAAATGTATTTAATTTTTTAGAAAAATATTGGTAAATCTTAATTATGACCAATAACCCTTGAAATGATTCTCTATGATGTACATTTACCTTTAGGTGATCAGATGGATGAATATATATTTGGGGGCATCAAGGTTTTTATGAATTTAAAATAAATTTTTAATGTAAAAATTAAATATAGTGATGTGGAATAGTTCTATTTTATAATAAAATACAAATAGAAATAAAAGTATGAGAGACAAAATACCAAATAAAATATTTATAAGAAGGGAAGTGTATATATAAATTTTTTTATCTGATTATAGAATATTTAATTTTATGAATAGTTTATTTATAGATTTTATATCATTATAGATCAATCTTATAAGAGGAGATTTCTATATATACATGTCTATACCAGATAATAAATATTTGATCATCATTGATATCACAATTTTCTATATGTAATTGTTTATGTTTCCAATATTCTCACGAGTTTTACAATGGGTCAATGAAATTATATCTTATAACCCTCCTAGAATGAAATGAGTAGAATAAATGAATAGGACATGGGCCTTAGGTAAGAAATGATCTTGTCCTAATGATTGTAATCATAGAATAGAGGAGTTGTGATTTCATATCATATCGACACATAATTGATATATGCTCCTTGGATATATCCTAGTGCAGATGGACCATGTTAAATCTTATTGTTCATTAACATTACGTTTCTTTATTGGGTTTCTAAATTATGTATTACTATGATGTATTAAATGTTTCTTTGAAAACATGGATACTATATAATAATTAGTTTAGGACTAGAAATAATGTGAAACACCCTAATTTCCCCCCTTTTTGTGGTTTATTTGGGACCCCGAGTTATAAAATAATGCTTTCAAAGAAAGAGTATTTTGTAATCTTCGTTATTATGACGGAGTTGGTTGAACAATAAGGCTCAACCGAGGTGTTTCAAATGACTTTGTGACCAATAATTTGGTGATAATGATCACCACATAAAAATTTGTGCCATTATTCTAAATATTTATGATTCCTCACTCTACTTTCATGTTATAAATTGATGGATAGATCCACTACTTCAATAATTGTTTTTATACCACTATTTATCCAACCAATTAGTAATATGAATCAGATATCTCATGAAAGAATCATGTTATTCAACATCCAATTTACTATCCACAAATATGTGAAAACATGTAAATGATACATCTCCATTTGACCAATATTTATAGAAACATAATTGAAATAAATTAGATCAATAAGACTACAAATAATATTGCCTTTATATCAAGGAAATCCAACCCCATTGAAATCCTCAAAGGAGGACCTTATTCAAAGAACAGAAACCACATATGAACAAAACTCAATGGATTCAGTTGACCTAATATTAGTCTCCAAACATATAATCCTATTTATGAGGCTGTGATAGAAAATATGAGTACCACTAAAATTAGGTTTATCAAAAATACAAATCATGATAAAATTCAAATATTTAAAGTAAATTGATTCCAAAATGGCACAATGGTATTCAATATGTGAGACGATAAATGAAACAGATGGGGTTATTACATTAATAAAATTATTTCCAAATGAAATAATGTAAAGAAGATACCATAAACACTTTATAGTTTAACCTTTAAGTGATTAAACATACACTCCTACACGAAGTTGAGATGTGTTTGAGCTTTATTACACATCCAATAAATAAATAAAATTTGTTTCTAATATGATCAAATAAACCAAATCATACACATATTTTTAGTTCTTTCAAACATGAAATCTTGGACAGCTTGAACCTTCTATACTATAATCACATGTGGGATCTCTTCTTGATTAAAGAATCACGAGAAGAATAAAAGGGGGTTTTCATCACATTTTCAACCACCATGCCTGTGTAAATATGGTTCCTATTTTATCTAGATAAATTATATTCACATTCACGAATTAATAATGAATCACAAATTGAATAAGGTTTTCCAACTGTATTCCCATCAAAAAATATTTACCTATTGACAACTACTATATGTGATGACATTCACTATATAGACACTTCATACATGATTTATGTATGAATAATTCATTAATATAAGTGATATTTATGGTATTTATCAATGTAATGATATAGATATAAAGAACCATCTCATCAAAATGGTCTACTTACTCTATTTCCAACCAATCATCTTATTTTATGGTTATAAATTCTATAGACTTCTCCACCTTTACATTTTATTTATAATTCCATTAAAAAATATGGTTGTTATGTAATCCAATGAAATTTCATCTAGATAATTTTTTTTGGGTAATTTTTTTAACACCATTCCCACCTCAGTCTTCAAAAAATTATTTAAAAACTTTCAAATTAGTGGTTATAGGAATCTATAAAAATGGAGTATTACATTATCCTTTCCTGGACCCTCTATTTCTCTTAGGGATGATAATAACCATGGAATATAGGTTGTTAATTATTGGAAAACTCTTCAAACATTAAAATAATGAATATGAAAGGTCTATTGAATCATCCTTATACCAAATATTGATTAGATGTTCACTATATTTTTAAATTGTGAGAAAAACATTTCTATGGAGCATGTTTAGTGGCTCAGTTATAAATTATCCTGAATGTGGAACATATCACTATTGTGAATAAGATTGTTGTTTATTGAAGATATAATAATATATTGGTTAATATTTCATGTAGTGAAAGGACATAATCTAATTATCTATTTATATATGGACTGGGATAGGTATGTTTAAGATGTAAAATCTGTACATTGAGGAATTTTATTTATTTTGATAATATGAATTAGATGGTGTTTACATAAATAATATGACACATGTATTATCATGTTCGATGTAGAATATATTTTAGATATAAAGGAATATATTAAGTTTCTATATATGAGAAAATATATACAGGATCTTAGTGAATATATAATAATATTTTTGGTAATCCGCAATGATAACAATAGTGTTATAGGTTTTTTCAATGGAATTGGGCATTCCCATGGATGGATCCATAGAAATGGTGTGATTAGGGAATCATGTTATGACCAAAAGATAACGTGAGTGAAATAGGAATATAAGGGATTTAACATGGATTGAGGTTCATGAGGAAACCAAGAATTTGGTAGCAATATTTCATGGTTGTGAGAGACCACTTTTATAAGTGATGAGAATGAAATTTATTTTTATATATTTCCTCATAATATAAAGAGATGACATGTTTTCCACGTAAATAAAACTAAAAAAATGAACAATATAGGATTGGAGATAAGTTTTTGTCTATCCAAGCTACAAAATCTCAATTGGAACTATTTTTTTAATATGATTCTCTCTTTACACCAGAAGATAAAAATTTAACATTTTTTTAATTTTATTGTAGAAACTATTATTTAGCTAGGTAATAATTTTTTTTTACAAAAAGTGAAACTGAAATAAAAAAAAAATATATTTTTCTTATATTTTCAAAAATGAAACTAATTTATTATATTCACATTCTAAAATTGATTAAAAATTATTTTCAAATAATGAATGTATATAATGTTATAATAATATTTTAGAAAATATTAGGTATGTTTTAAAATTCCAAATATAGGTATGTGAATTAAAATTAATTTTTAAAAATAAATATTTTAACTTATAAAAATTTATATTTTTATGAATTAGTTTACATAATTTTTTGGATATGTTTATATCCTGGTCATGTCAAAAAAGAGAAGGTATTTTCAAAAATGGTATTTTCTACACTTCACTAAAAAAACAAGGCATTCATGAAAATTTATATAATTAATAAGAAGATAAATTTGAAATTATAAATCCATAAATCATGTTATTTTTATCAAATAAATTTTTTAAAATTAAATATTTTAGTTTTTTAAATGAAAATCATTTTTTAGAAAATCATTATTATTGATTTTTTTTTTATTTTTTATACATTAGCTGTTCTTCAAATTATTTCAACCCAATTTATAATTTATATCATGAAAATATTTTTTTATATATATTTAAATAGTATATATTATCATAATTATTTAATAGTGATCTATTTAATTAATTAATACTTTAAATAATTACATAATAGAGAACAATAATATTAGTCATATATCATATAAATATATGTATGTTTACTTGATAAATGTATTTTAATTTGAAAATTATTAAATTAATAATATTTTTTTATAATATCAATCCTATATTTCATGGTTCATTTTGTAGTGTTGTTGTTTTTTTGGAGAAATCTATCCGTAGAGTGTTTATTTATAGGAAAATATCTTGTAAAATCTTAGTGTGTAACCTTCTAACCCACTCAAAATAAATTGTTTCCTTATAATTTAAATTTTTATTTGGTAATTACAATAGATGAGGTTATTTAAAAGAAATTCATGAATCGTGAGTTTTTCTTTTTTTCATCCTTAATTTGTTATTTATGACTTGTGAACTCATCTTTTCAATTATCAATGATTCTGAGTTTCTAATTAATGGTTTGAGCTAAGTGTTGGATCGAAATAATGAATGAAGATACTTATTGTACAATTGTTTGATGCTCAATACACAAGAGGGGGGGGGGGATTTTACACTTTTAAAAATTCCATTGAAAATTTTAAAGATGGTAATGTTTAATAAAGATAAACAAGGAAAAATTCACAAAACCACTAGTTCTAAAAACTTGTTTGAATCTTGAAAAGTGATTCTGAGGAATCAACTCCGGAAAGATGGTTCCTGAAAGGAAAAATGAAAAAAAGGTTACAAAGGTAAAGATTCTACCTCAAAGCATATAGAATATTACTATATCAGAGTAGAAGTATATGGAAGTATAAGATAGTTATACTTTCCTCTATAATAAAAACATGCAGTGGAAAACATGAAACCAAACAAGTAACAAGTATTAAATCTTTTAACCCAAATGGAAATGTATCCAACAACCTTTGATAAAGGTCCCCTGATTTATACTTTCAAAAAGTCTGTTTTACCCACACTAGGGTATGCCCACGATACAAAGATCAGAGTCTGTCTTGCTATCCCCTCAAGACCTCACCTTTAAGGTAGTTGGCACCTCTGTCTTCATCCGCAAGGAAGCCCTCAAATTCAAGGTAGTTGGCACCTCTGTCTTCTTATCCCCAATAGTTCTCGAATTTAATCAGCAACATTCTGAGTCGCATGAGGAAGATCAGAACAAGACGTTCAGTACACACTGAGTATGAAAGTACCCCTCTAGAAATAACTTCAACAACATGTAATCTCTAGATTTATAGAATAGTTTCAAAAGAAGTTATGATCTCTCTCAAATGAGATCCTATTTATAGGAACATTCTCAATGGTCGGCTCCCTCCTCCAACAGTCATATTTTTCCTTGAATTTCGGAGAAAATTGTACACTTGCCACTCAAACAATGGATAATCAGTAACTGAATGCAAAACATCGTTCTGTAACAACAATAATTTTAAGAAAAAATATGGTTACATATCCAAAATCAAATATTCAGAATGTAAGTAAATTAAAGTTCTGATTCTATCCAAAAACACATTCAGTGTCTATAATAAAAGGATATTCGGATTCGTTTTTCTACGGAATTCAGAAACTGAACTCTATAAAATTATGGAGTCTGAATTTTAAGGAAATTCGGAATATAAATTCAAAAAAATTAGGAACATGAACTTTCAATGTTCGGAGTCAGAGTTCATGAGAATTCGGAGTCCGAACATTCAAAGTTCGTAGTTAGAATTCATGAGAATTCGGAGTATGAACTTAAAATGTTTAGAGTCTGAATTCACTAGAATTCAGAGTGAGAACTCATAAGATTTTGGAGTCTGAATTCAGAGAACTCTGAGTTAGAACTAAGAAGAGTTCAGAGTCTGAATTCAGAGAACTCGGAGTCAGAACTCAAAAGAGTTCAGCATCTAAAAACAGAACTCTCTTTATCTATGTATTATAAGATTCTGAGGTTTTATATATGAAACTGAATTTTACACTTAGATAAGATAATGAACAATGAAAAAAATGGTATGGAAAAAATTTCATTGGGGAAGGAAAATTTTCCTTATAAATGTAAAACACAGGGTAAAATTAAATTTTCCTTGAGATAAGGTGTTTGTGATTTTCAAAACATGAGGATTGGTAAAGTCATAAGGAAGCCTTTTTGACTCATAAATCTCCCCAAACATGAAGGAATGGAAAAGTCATAGAGAAACCTTATTGACTCAACAATATCCCCCTTTTTAGAAAGCATAAACATCCTTACGAAAATGAAAACAAGGACATAGAAAATATTTTTCTAGACATTGAAAATAAAACATATCTCCCTTATTATATGGGAAAGTATGAATATGACTGACACCCTCTTAGTCTTTGGAACACTAGGGATTGTATTCTTGATTTTCGGAATGGGATTTTTCATTATCTTGAGTATGGAAATCTCTGTAATGGAAACTCCCACTTAGATAAACTCCCCTTACAAAGTGACATTTATTCTTTGCTTAGTATTATTTTTCTTTTATCCCCCTTTTTGAATTTCAAAAACCATTTGAGGGAATGGGAAAGATATTATGGTACCTAAAATATTAGTATAAGACATCCAAAAGAAAAGAAACCAAAAATTTCATTATGATTAGAAAGAATTTTTACAAGGAATAAAAGTAGAAAAAAACATCTGATTGCAACAAAGTTATCCTTTCTTTTCCATCGGCATAAAATTCTTGACTATAGTCATCAGCTTTTTTATATCATTATGATCTTCCTATGATTTCTTAAGAAGCTGATCCTGATCTTAATCTTTCTTCTCTAAAGCCTTGATTCATTCTTCCTGAGATTTAAGAGCCTCTGCCCGAGACTTTAGGACTTCTTCCTGCTCAAAAAGATTTTGTCTTATCTCAATTCGAATATCTCTTTCTCTCTTCTAGATTTGGGCAACATAATACAATTTACCATTCAGATCCTTCAATTATTGAATATGAGAATTTTGTTCCAATGTTAACTTTTCTTCAAAATTGATTGTAAGATATTTGATCCTACCATCTTCAATGACAAAAGCCTCCTTGAAACCATCTTGGAACTCATCATGTTATCTCAAATCTTCTACTATCTTTTATGACCAGCCAACTATTTTATTACAGGAACATTTGTGGGCATAGTAGTTAATGAAGAAATTATTGAAATCAGTCTCAAGCATGACACACTTCTCCATCCCCATGGACACTAAATAGAATTTCTAATTTAGTGTGTCTTGAAGCATCTTGCATCTAGAGTATATGCTTGGGAAAATCCGAATTATGCCAACTAGCTTCATCAATGACTGGACAACAAAATCATGTCCTAGAGATGATGATTACGAATCTGAGACTTTTCTAGGTGAGGGATCTTTCTCTAGCTTAGAAACCTTCCTCATTGAAGATACACCATCTTCATTATTCTTTATAATATCTTTAATAGGTGTATCAACAACCACATGTTTCCCCTTATCAGTTCTCAAAACGACTTCCTCATCCAGAGATTCATGTTCACTATCAGACAACTGAACAATTCTATCTTCATATATCTTCTCCTTCTTAGGTCCTGCCTCAGCATATTTAGGATGCATATAATGATGATTAAAACATTCTTCCTCAGAGAGCTTGTTCACTTCATCTTCAGCTTTCTCATCCTCTTTTTTCTGATCCTTCACTGGTGTAGCAATTTTTGAAGATTCTGCTTCTGATGTTCGGATTGACAATTTCTCAGATGGAATTTCTTTCTCATGGAAGTCTTAAACTTGATTTATGAGATCTTTAGTGCCACCATTTCTTTATTATTCTTCCACTTATTCCACAACTTTTATTACTTCAAAAAATTATTCTTCGGCTTTTTTCATAGTCACGAATTTCTTCCCCGGATTCTCAGGTAAGGCTTCTATCATGAATAATTTTGGTACTGTGATTTTTCAGAACCTTTTTCAGTATCCCATTGAAGGGATTGCACAATCTCAGTCTCAAACATCATCTTCATTTGTTTCTTTTGTTTAGCTTGCTTCTCAAGCACATCTTTTGTATTCTCTTTTAAGGATTTGGATTTAGCAGGATACAAACCAAAACTTGGCTCCCCTGCTTTCTTATTTTTCTTATCTTCCCTCTATTTTGATACAAAATCATCTGGATAGGCGTTTTGTTTATTAGGTTTTAGAGGTGTGGATTGAGCTTCCTTAGATTTTGGGGTTTTTCCTTCCTATTCTATATCCTTTAGCTTCCTCTTCTTTCCAACTTTTTATGATGGTTCAGCCACTTCTTGATTTTTAGGAACAGCTTCATCTTCATCCTCTGGTAGGTCATAAAATTCTCCAGACTCTTTAGAAAACCCAATTTTCATCCTCTTCAAAGTATAATAATTTACTATCATGACTTTTAAATTAATATTTTTTGAACTACAATGGATTTTAAAAGATTCTATGCACCAAACAATCAATGTAGAAAGAATGGTTGGGTATATGATAATCTGAGCCTTCATATTTCCATTCTTGATATTCTCGATCATAATCAGAATATGATAAACCAAATTATCCTTCCTCAGGTTCACCAGGAAATCTAGAATGTACATATCACTCTTCTTCAATGTGTCCTTGTCACCTTTTCTTGGAATGATAAATCCTCGAACCCATAATTCATGGATCTGATTATTTGTAGAGAGGTGAGAAATCTTCAGAGTCTTGAAATTAATAAGACCAAGGCGCTCCATAGTTTTCACCTTTACAATGCTTCCATTGATATTCGGAAACTTGTGGGAATAGAATTCAGCTTCCCCTTCATATAGATTACCAACTAAGCTGGATTCCATAGTATATGAAAGAGCATAGGTCTTTCCATATTTTTTGAAGAAAAACATCTCTATTCCTTCTTCTTTAAAGAAATTGACTAATTCAAAAAGATCAATAAGAAAATCCAGATATACCATATCTTGAGCCCCTAGCTTTGATATACAAACACTCTGTCATCCATTCAATTTGATATTCTTCGAAATGATTGAATCATACTTAGAAAAGAAGTTCGGATGCAACATCCTTTCTCTATACACCTGCCCCTCTGGAATTGGCAGGACATTAGACATATCTTTCTGAGAGGATTCTTCTACAGAAATTTGGATTTGAGAAAACTATGAGAAGTTCGGAACTAGCTTATGTATAGAGGTTGAGCTTTAGTACGCGTGAGCTTGAGATCGATGTGGGACAACCCTTCGAGGTTCTTTTATGTTGGTTTTAGAAGTGATGATTCATCATCCAAACTAAAATCCAATGGCTGAAAATCCTTCTGATCAGATCTGATGGATGATATGATATCCTCAAGGAAAAATAGATATAATCAGATCTTTTGAATATTTTAAGAAAAACCTTCAGATTTAAGGAAAAGAAAATCCAAATTTTTTTTAAAAAATGAAAATACAAGCAGGTAAATTATGATTACGAAAACCTAAGAAAGGAAAAATACCTTTCGGATTTCCAGGATGATTATTCATATAGAAGAAAAATCTTCTTGAAGAACATTATATTCCGAAAATTTGATTATGAAAAATAAATTTGAAAACGAAAATCTCCATTATGAAAATTTTGAATATGAAAATATTTATTATGAAAATTTTAAGTACGAAAATATTTAATACAAATATTTTGAGTACGAAAATCTTCATTCTGAAAAATTTAAGTATGAAAATATTCCATAGGAAATTTCTGAAAAACCTCGTTAAGAATTTTTTTTAGAAAAAACTAATTTTTTTAAAAAAAATATTTTTTTAGAAAAACTGACTACGCTTTTTTTTGGAAAAACTGACTACGAATGTTTTGGGGAAACACTGTCTAGGAAAATTTTCATTATGAAATATTTTGAAATAACTAACTATGTAATTTTTTAGAAAATCATCATTACGAAAAATTTTAAAACTAATAAGAAAATGAACTCCCTCTATGAAAAAGTGTTTATTAGTGTAAGGAGATTGGTTTTAACATAAAGTTAATAAAGATGATTACCTTATGGTTATCTTTCCTAACTTCTGTTTAATGTATCAAAATCTACCGGAGGGTACAAATAATTTGAAAATATCATCATGTTGATCTTGTGTTCTGATAAATTGAAGAATGAAATCTCTTTTTTGTGTGTGATCCCTAAGAAAGTGATTCCTAATATCTATGTGTTTTTCACGAGAGTGATGTGTAGGGTTTTTACTTAGGGAAATTACACTAGTATTATCACACAAAATTTGTGTTTTTTGTAAACCGCAAACCATAGTCTATGAGTGTGTGTTGCATCCACAATAAGTGATCACAATAACTTTCAATGGCTACATATTCATCTTGAGAAGTGAAAAGTGCTACTAATTGTTTCTTATTGCATGAAAATGAAACTAATGAATCTCCTAATAAAAGACAAGTTCTGGATGTACTTTTTCTATCCATTCTACATCTACTAAAGTCAGCATCTGAATTTTTTTTAAAACAAAATCATTTCCATAAGAATAAAAGAGTCCTAAATCCATGGTTTCCTTTAAGTAAAAAAATAATCTTTTCACTGCCTTTAAATGAGATTCCTTAAGATTGGATTAATATCTTTCAAATAAGCCAACCGAAAACATTACTTCTAGATGACAATCTATCAAGTAAAGTAAACCTCCTGTAATACCTCTAAAAGATGTTTGATCTACTGGTTTCTGAACTTCATCAGGATCAAGTGAATTTTAGGTACCAATGGGAGTACATGTACTCATAGTATTGTCAGATCCATACTTTTTAATAATATCATTAATATACTTATTTTGGGATATATATAATCCTTATGGTTTTGGAGAAATTTGAAAACCAAGGAAAATTTTTATCTTACCCATCATACTCATTTCAAACTCAGATTTCATTAGATCTGCAAAGGAATCAGTTAAATATTGCTGAGTTGAACTAAATCTAATTTCATCACCATAGATTTGAAAAATAAAAAAAAAATTCTTATCATTCTTTATAAAAAGAGTTGGATCTTCATTTCCCTTAACGTAATTATTATGAAGAAAAATTCCTGTAAGTCTATCATACCAAGCTCGAGGGGATTTCTTAATTCCATAGAAAGATTTGGAATGTTTAAAAAAATGTTCAGGATGTTTTGTATCTTCAAAACCAGGAGGTATTTCAACAAAAACTTCCTCATGAACATAACCATTAAGGAAATCACATTTCACATCCATTTGAAAAAGTTTGAAATTGAAGAATGCTGCAAAGGAAAGTAAAATATGAATAGATTCAATTCCAGCTGCTGGAGAATATGTTTTTTAGGTTATAGTGTTCTAACCTTCTATGGAACAACCTAAAATGATAATCCATTTCACTAAGGCAAGGTAATTCTTGGATCCTAAAGTCTTCTATGTTTAGTGTGTATACATTCTCTTGCCTTTGGGTAGAAAGAATAAATTCTTACTTGGAATTCTGTACTAAGAACTTGTCATTCCTAAAATTCACAATGTAACCTTCATCCCATAATTGACTTAAGTTAATGAGGTTGTGCTTAAGACCCTTAACAAAAAAACATTTGAAATCAATGTTTTTCCATGAAGAATGATGTTACCTAAACTAAGAATTTCTCCCTGATCGTTACCTCCAAAAGTTACTTTTCCTTCTTTTGTCTTGATAATCTTTTCAAAATAGTTTTTGTTACCAGTCATATTCCTGGAACATCCACTATCCATGTACAATGTATTGTTGTTGGTACTTTGTCTATTTTCCTAAAAAAAAGAGTGGGACTTTCAGAACCCAAACATTCTTGGATCTGGAAATCATAGAATGAAAAATTTTAGGAAGCCACATTTTCTTAGAAAAATAGGATTTATGAAATCCTAAAGACTGAGTTTTGTTTAAGGAACATTTTTTTCCTAGTTTCCACCACACTGACACTTGGTGCAGAATGGAGCACTTTGAGGAACAAAATAATTGTTACTAAAAATTGGTTTAGAACTAGTATAACCAAATCCAGAATTATTCTTTAGAGGTCGGATATGAGAATACATCTTATCAAAATTTTCTTTACCTAAGGTAAAGTTTGAGAAACACTTACTTAATGAAAAAAATTTGGATTTCAATCTGATAACAATTTTCATGTATTCAAAAACATTAGCTTTAGAACTAGAGTTAGGATCGAAAACATTTTTCATAGAAATTACATTTTCTAGATCCTGAGAAAGTTTATCCTTCTCCGAATTTACATCTTCATGGTTTTTTGAAATACTTCTAAAATCAAGGGTTTTCTTATCAAGATCTTTAGAATGATCCGATATTTCCTTAGTAAGTAGAGAAATCCTAGAATTTTCCTTATAAATATTCTTGGTGACTTTAGAATTCTCATTCTCAAGAAGCTTAGCAATCCTAGAAACTTCTTCATAGGAAGGTAAAGTATCATATTCATTAGAAGAATATTATTCATCCTAATATTCATAGTATTTATCATTACTATAGTTTTCATTTAAAGAAACATTGGTAATTGATCCAGTATTGCGTACCTTAGCCATTATGCAATGAATGTCAATAGGTAGTCTGGCTATTAAACCAAGATTCTTCTTTCCAGAAGATTTGTAATCTTGTGATTTATCAGAAGAGTGACCACCACTGGCACAACAGGTGTCATTATCTTTCAAGACATTCTTAGAATTAGATTTTTTGTACTTATTTCTGTTTCTCTCAGAATTATTTTCCTTTCTTTCTTTTCTCATAAGAATAATATAATCAGGTCTTATATGTCCATCTCTCTTGCATTCATAATACATAACTTCTGAGTTTTTCTTATCTTTACTTTCTGTCATCTTATATCTGGATTGAAAGTTCTTCTGTCCAACTTTCTTGTTTATCCATCGAGTAATATTGGCTAGTTAATTTTCTGAAGATTCACTTCCACTAGATTCAGATTGTACGACAACCTTATTAGATTTTGATCTTGTAACTCTATCAGGAGTCTTGGATTTCATATGATTTATATTTGTAGTAAAAGAAACATTTCCATTCCCATTATTCTTCTTTACATTATCAATATCTCTCTTTATTCTAGTCTCTTATTGATGAATAGTTCCAAAGAGTTCATCATGATTAATCTGAGTAACCTTTCGGTTCTCATCAATAGAAGTCCTATTGGATTCCAACTCATTGGGCTTCATATCTATGATCTTATCAACAAGATCTCCATCATCTAAACCTTTTTTATCCATAGATTGTAAAATATTTACCATAGTCATGAATATATGTTTCACCTAACATATGGGTTCTCCATAAGGAAATAAGAACCCATCATATTATGCTCTGAGCATGGATCTTGTAGTTTCAATTACTTTTGAAGTTCAAAGGTCTGTAACTTCAAGTTTCCTCCAAATAAAGTTTTCTTCTTCACAATATGAAATTTGGATATATATATTTCTATTCATGGAACAAAGAAATGTATTGTGTACCTTATAATTCAGTTGATATTCATGCTTTTCTTGATTTCTGAAAGTACTAACTTCCTTGTCAGGGATTTTATATCCTCTAGTAAGAATAACAAAATTATCTACTCCAGTATTGATAATAAATGTCTTTATACAATCTCTCCAATATTCATAATCATTCCCATCAAAATAGGTGGTCTTGTTGGATTTAGGTTGTCATTAGAACCAACATTGATTTCTGCCATCTTAAAGAAAACTGTCTCCACACAAATTATTAGTAGTAAGGTTAATTAAACAAGGCGAATATTCCTCAGTAAGGAAAAATCAGAACAATAAAAAATTGAGCAAGGAAAACTAATATGTGAATATGATTATTTTAGAGACCTCCTTTGATACCAATTATTGGATCTAAATAATGAATGAAGATACTATTTTTAGCATTGTATGATTCTCAATACACAAGATGGGGTGAAATGTACACTTTTAAAAATTCCAATGGATCTTTTAAAGATGGTAAGGTTTAACAATGTTAAACATGGATAAATTCAAAAAACCTATAGTTCTATATACATGCTTGATTCCAGAAAAGTGATTCCGAGAAATCCACTCTGAGAATATGGTTCCATTAAAGAAACATAATAAAAGTTTACAAAGATAAATATTATACCATAAAGTGTATAGAATCTTACTAAATCAGAGTACATCTATAAGGAAGTATAAGATAGTTATACTTTCCTCTATAATAAAAAAATGTTGCGGAAAACTTGAAACAAAGCAAGTAACATGTAGTAAATTTGTTAACCTAAATAGAAGGGTATCCAACAACCTTGGATAAAGGTCCCATGATTTATAGATTCAAGAAATTATATCTTACCCGCACCAGGATACGCCCTCGATACAAATATTAGAGTCTATCTTGCTATCCCCACAAGTCCTCAACTTTAAGGTAGTCGGCACCTCTATCTTCCTCAATATGGAAGCCTTCAACTTCAAGGTAGTCGACACCACTATCTTCCAATCCCCAGAAGTCCTTGAATGTAATCAATAACTTTCGGAGTCGCACGAAGAAAATATGAACAAGACATTCAGTACACACTAGGCTTGAATTTCTCTCTCTACAAATCAATTCAACAGCATGTGATCATTAGATTCATAGTACAGTTTCAAAAAAATATGAGATCTTTCAAATGAGCTACTATTTATTGGCACAATCTAAACGGTCGGCTCCCTCCTCAAATGGTCATATTTTTCTACGAATTTCGGTTGGACCTCTACACATGTCAGTCAAATAATGGTTAGTTAGTAACTGAATGCACGACATCATTTTATAACAAAAACAATTTTAAGAGAAAATAAGGTTACATAACCAAAGTCAAATATTTATAATGTAAGAAAAAAATTGTTTGGAGTCTAACCAAAAACACATTAGGTGTACATAATACAAGGATATTTGGATTCATTTTTCTATGGAATTAAAAACCTAAACTCTATATAATTTCAGAGTCTAAATTTCAAGGAAATTCGGAAAATGGATTCACAAGGATTCGGATCCTGAACTTACAAAGTTCAGAGTTAGAGTTCATGTGAATTCGGAGTCAGAACCTACAATGTTCGGAGTCATAATTCATGATAATTCTGATTCTGAACTTATAATGTTCAGAGTCTGAATTCATTAGAATTCGGAGACTGAACATACAATGTTCGGAGTCTGAATTCATTAGAATTTTGAGTCATAACTCATAAGAGTTCGGAGTCTGAATTCAGAGAACTCAGAGTCAGAACTCATAAGAGTTCAGAGTCTGAATTCCAAGAACTCAGAGTCAGAACTCAAAAGAGATCGGAGTCTAAAAACAGAATTCCCTTTATCTAAGTATTATAAGATTCTGATGTTTTAGATACGAAACCAAATTTTACACTTCGAAAAGATAATGAATGATTAGAAACATGGTATGGAAAAACATTCCTTGGGGAAGGAGAATTTTCCTTATGAAAGTAATACATTGTGTAAAATGAAATTTTCCATAAGATAAGGTGTTTGTGATTTTCAAAACATGAGGATTGGTTAATTCAGAAGGAAATATTATTGACTCAATAATATCCCCAAACATGAAGGAATGTAGAAGTCATAAGGAAACCGTATTGACTCAACACTAATTATCCCTCATGATTTCCGATTTAGTCCATTATTTGGGGGGGGGGTTATATTTCATAAGTAATTTATAATAATACTTGTATCAATTAGTTATGATATGAAGATTTATTAATTTAAAATGTTCTTTTCCCAATCATGTAAATTATCAGGGTATCTATGTAAAGAGATATAATAAATTTCCAATACCATATAAAAATTTACTAAAAGATAGAAAATAGTATTTTATAGGGAGAACATAAACACTAATCAGATCAAAGATATATACATGGAATATAATATTTATAACACTAGATGTTTTTAATAATATTACATTGATACATTAGGGTAGTTATTCAAAGTTCATAGAAACCATTTATAGTATAAAGCATTTGGTGGAATAAGAATATAATAAAAAACACCTAGTTCATGAGTAGATGAATAGTTATGTGGATTTTAATGATGAGAGAAATATTAATATATATATATATATATATATATGATGAAAATATAATCGGAATATAAAGAACGATGTTAAACAGAAAGGAGATCCTCCTAGGAGAACCCTAGAGTGATCCTGTTCATCCCTTTATGAGATTTCAATTTAATTAACGAACATGATCTATTAAATGTGTGGATATCCACTTATACCTATAGATATGAATATATATTTTTCTCAATGATCATTGAGAGATCACACATCCCCCTCCTCGATCGAGGGAACATGATGCATAAGATAATGGTAAGACTCAGGTTTCATGTAGACACATAAATGTGTCTTACCCACTAAGATCCCCCATTAACTATCTCTATAAAAAGTATAAAAACTAATTATATACGTTAAATTACATGGGTTTAAAACAAAATTTATCCCCTGAGAACATCCTTGGGTTAGTTACTCATGATAAAAAGTATACGAGATCAAAGTGGAGAAGAATGGGGTGGAAACACAAAAGAAAAAAAACAATTGAATCATATGAGGAAATAAGAAGTTTAAAATATAATAAAAGGAATAATATAATTAAATATAAATGAAAATATAAATATATATAATGGATACAAAGAGTTTCCAAAATTTTGAGAAGGATATGGGATACATTTATTAGGGAAAAAATTGAAATTTTTGTTCAAGAATAATTTCTCAGAAATCATAGACATGGTAGAACCCTTTAATGACTGAATCTATAATAGATGTCATGTGAAACGGTTTTCCGAAAAATAATTATCATTTTCCTTAAATATTTCTTCCTCATTGGATATGTGTAGAAATGATATTTAACTTTAATTCTGAAACATTATTCTCTCAGAATGTTTTCTAAATATTCCTCCAATTTTTTGTGTACAATAGCCCCATTAATGATTGAATTTCTCCACGATCATTAACATTGAAACATTAAATTGAATGTTATTTTAAATACAACAACTATAACCTCCACTATAGGTCATTATAATGAGTTATTCTATATATAATATGGTTGTTTCCACTCAGTCAGTGAGAAACAATTTTCAACATAATATATTTTTTATGGCCTTTAGATGTTTGAATAGGCTCCTAGTCCAGAAGAAGAAAATTAATTCACCAAACAAGGAATCAAAAAAAAATTATTCACACAAATTGGTTAAATTAATTATTATTTGTTCTCAAAACATAAAACTGATTAATATCTATTAAATTTAAAAAATTAATCAAGTTTAAAATTTTTTCCCAAAACAATCTATAAATCCAAAATTGATGCAAAGAAGATCAAATTGGTAAATTTTTATAGATTAAATCATTGAGAAATATATAAAAATGATTAAAATATAATATTTATTACTTTTTATTTAAAAAAAATCAATTAGTACCACCTAACATGAAAATATTTTACGTCAATAGTTATACACTACCATTGTGATTCCAAGGATTGTTTCATATGTTTGGGAAAGAATAATTGTTTCTGCTAAAAAAATATTTGTGGTCCATTAATGACCTCATCCTCTACTCGAAATAATGAATGAGGTATATAATAGACAACCTGGATGATGTGATTTATTTATCCTCTATCTTATCTATTTCTTATATTACTACGGTCTCTATAGAGGACTCTCATGATACTACAATACATACACTAATGGTATCACGCACCCATGACGTGTCTTCTACAAACAGTCCTTGATCATTACCAGTTACACTCTGGAGTTGGTGGGATATATTATGTCATGTCTTCACTCATTGATAACCTATAACGGAGCATACAAACAAGTACTTAGGTAATATACATTAAAGAAATTGTAAATTTTTTATAACTATATATTTAACTCAATATAATAAGAAACCATTCCCCTTATACATAGGATCTATACCAGCCTGATGAACCACGGGGAATACATTCTTCCCCAACCAATATCCTCAAGCCACATCTTAGACCTATATTTATGAATACATGATCTCCATACTAAAATTATATAGGTTTAAAAATTTTATTTGTACCAGATACATGACTGATTGGGACTCTCCTTAAACACCACCATATCCCATATATCTTCATTATTTTAATCCACACAAAAAATGATTAAGGAAATTCCAATGAACACCCAACAAAAGGGTGACCTACAGGGTATCCCATATGGGGCCTAAAAATGTACCATGATTAACGAGGATAGGTTGATCGTTTTGTAAATTAACTCATGTAATGGTAGGTGTTTGGTTAATATTCTATAAAAATCAATCACGTCATCCCATATCAAATTTTATTGATTAGAATGGATCCTCACTATCTGGACACTATTTGTGGTTAAAATTTTGTACATAATCCAAACTAGGTCCTAATTGTATTCTTCAAAACCATACACAACTGATACGTCAACAAATAATCTCAACAAAAGATCATTTTTGAAGGAACCGTGTACAACAACATAGCCTCTTCAAAAGTATATTTGTACTAACCAATCTATAAAAATAAAATCATGGATGGAGAGAATGTGGGGTAAAATAGTTAATTGGTCAATGATCAACTAGATAGAATCATGAACATTCACCAGAGATGAAATTTTTATCTTATATTTTTTTGATATAATTCCCAAATAGAACAATAAATTCTCAATATGCTGGCTCAAACCAGTGGGACCATGGTGCTCATCATTCACATACAAAAAGTTGTGGTTCTAATATATGTACTCCAAAACTCTCATCTTTTTTTCAGGTCACCAAAAAAGTGGTGCAGATCATGGTACATCTACTTAATGATAATATATATGTCCAAAGAGGAAGTATGAAACTATTTCTACACCTCCTCATTAAATCTTGTTGGATCCACTATCCTTCCATATAAGTGGATGATATGATCTATGACATTAGATAATCTAACAAGTTAATATATTGAGAATAACATTCAATGAATTTTCTTGTAATTGATGTATCCTAGAAAGTCCTACCTAACCAGATGAAGAAGTGTGGAAACTAACGCAAATGATTGATGGTATAACGCATCTCTCTCAGCACTAATATAAATCACATAATATCAAGATACTCACACATATACTCCAATAGGTAATAATGATATTTAGTTATAATGAAATATTCTAGATTATTTCCCCTCCCAACGGTATAAACTATCTCATATCCATAATACTATATGAGAAACAATTATCACATTTTCTTTGGCATGAGATCACTCTTAGAGAAGATACACCTAATACTATTTCGATCCATGAAGATTAAAAATAAATCTATTAGATAATAGTGTATACACAACATTATGTAAACCACCAATAAAACATGATACAAGTTATAGATTGTGTAATTTTATTCATGTGGTTACAAATATCTAGATAAGTAAGTAATAATTTCCATATTATGAATTGGAAAACAATTAAGACCATAACTAAAAGTATAAAAATTTTACTAATAAATAACTTCATATTTTTATAACCATAGTACCATATCACCATGTTAACCACTACACTATATCATAAAAAGCTTTTAGGTAGTTTTCAGACTGGAGGAAAGGCTAACCATTCTAGGAAAGTGTAGTCACTGGATGCCAAAACCAAGAAATATCTACCAAAAACTCTTGTAATAACCTTTTTTCCAATGCAATCTACAATTATCAAACCCTATCATATGTGTCTCATAATCCATGAATTAATTATTATTCATTGGGTCAACTACTACTCCACCCTCCGAGATTACATTCCCTAGGAAGTTAACTTCTCAAATCCAAAACATACACGTAATGAAAATTCCTTATAACTGGTTCTCATATAGAAATACAAGAATTATACTGAAATAATTGTAACTTTCATCCACTATCCATGTATATATAATAATAAAATTGATGAAAACTACCAAGAATAAGTACAAAACAATAAAGTATATCTACTTCATGAGCCTCATGAACATAGTATATGTGTTCTCTAATAAAAATGGTATACTAGGGAACTCACATGTAATAATTAGATCACATAAATGTTTGCTTCATAATATCATCTTCATGAACTCAAATATGATGAAATCAAAGACGTATAAATATCTTCTAGAACCACTTCACTCAATTCGACTAGTTGAAGAATGAATAAATATTTATAATAAAGTATTTTTCCTTGACTAAAATGTGACTCATGTAGTGATAGTCAATAAATATCATCAATCTATCACATGTATTTTAGGAATCTAGAATAGGAGCATCCGAGGGATACAAACTTGTTCAAATGAAAAATTTCCCTATGTGGCCTTATAAATATAACTTCATCTCCCTAAGTTTATCTAGTTCCATCCAATAATCAATATTTTATCAACCCACCAACCATGGCCAACAAAGGTTTGAGCATTAAAACCCCAAGCACATTTCCAATAGTATAGGAGACAGGGAAAAGTGTCAAGATGGAATAAATGAAATTGGAGTCCTTAGCTTATGTGTCTCTATATATAGACCTAACCATTTATATCCAAATGTGCAGATAAATAATAAAATTAATGAAACAAAATCAAAATAACTAATATGCAATAAAATATTGAGAATACATCAGAGTATGATTGTAAAAAAATTCCAACATTTAAATAGGAAAAATAAATAGCCAATCGAAAATGGATTCCCAAATAGAAAACAACATGAATAAATGAAAATTTATTGGTAATGGATTTTGACCTCTATGTTTAAAATGGTATGTGGTCAATGCAACTGAGTATCACTGTGGTCCACATATATCTCTGATGATTTTCCATTAATTTCCTCAATACATAATATTTTAAGGAAAATATAGTTGACACTGAACAAAGTCTTTAACTCTCAGAGGAAGTTTCCGAATGACGAAGCAAAGTCATATTCGGAATCAGAGGCCTGATCTAGAGGCCCAGGATGTGGTGCGTGAAATAAAGGAGGATTCGCACGAAAAATTGTTCTGCACGCGTAGAATCACCAGGTTTCACAGAATTGAGCCGATGAGGTAGTAAATCTTTGTGCGCCCCGGTTCTGCGCGGAGAGTTTTTGCGCGCCGGCTGCGCTCGGCATGAAGAATTTCGCGCGCCGCCTGGATTCCGCGCCGGAGGTCGCCTATAAATATAAGGTGACCCCAGACGGTTTGGGGGTTCTGGAATTTGATGTGACTCTCATGTGCGCAATTTGGCTTCCCCCGCATGAAAGATGGATTCCAGGTAATCCCTCATTTAGTGCAACCTTGCCCCGGAGTTCGCCTTTGCGCACAACTCCACAGGCTTTAGTGAATTTTCCCCCTCCCCAGGGTTCCAGCCTTGCGCGCACTCTGTGTCTCATGCACGCAATACCCTGCCATGCGCGCAAAAGCCTACGCGTAGTTCCCTCTCAGCGCGCAATTCTCTTGCTCCAATTACGCGTCGTCCCGGTGTTTTGCACGCAAACCTTCCCTTTTGCGCGCAAGGCCCAGGACCCCTCACCTTGACGCCCCTTGGCTTCCCCCTGCACCGGCACCCATTGTCTCCCCTACCGGGAATGCGCGCCATGCGTTGTGTTCCCGTACGGACTTCTAGGCTCTTGCGAAGTAACCTCAAGGTCCCTTTGGCCGTGTTTCATGTTGCGTTTCTTTTCCTTATGCTTCTCCGCATAGGCACGCTAGCGGGTATTGATTCTTTGCAAAGCCACGCTAACATGGACCCCCCGGTGGTTTGCCCTGCGACCCCCCTTCACTATCGCCTTGCTGATGTCGTCCCTCCCACAAGGGGTAGAGGGCGTTGGGCATGTAAGCCCTAGGTGTGTGGAGCGAACCCACCTCGTCCAAGTTGCAGGACGTTAAACTGCTAAGCACCTCGTCCTCAACACATGACGTTAAACTGTGATGCGACCCCGTGCTTCGCACGCAGGGTCCCCCCAGCTCGGACATTTTTTTACGCCTCTCGTATCCATGGGAATGGACTCTTCCTAACATAGAATGAGATCCTCCTTGTCGGAGTGGCGTTTGTCCGCGGGTGAAGGGCCGCCTTAGAGCGTAAGCCCCTAGCCTCTCTTACGGATGATTGCACCAGTGCATCTCCGTACATCCCCCCAGCCAAGTCCAGTGGAGTCCTTTTCCCACTGCGCTTTGTCGCACCACGGGCCTCCACCCGGGAGTAAGCCCCGACACCAAGGGCTGCTAACCACGCGTAAGCCCTTGTTTCCTCTTTGGGCCACTCAACGCGTAAGCCCCATTCCGCTTCTCAAGGAAGCACCCTTTGCGAAGTGATTGTTTGGTCCTTGATGCCTCTTGTTTCCCACACCGATCATGACTCACGTGGGCTTAGAGTGTGCATCGACCATGATATCCTCCTATGGGCCACCCCAGAGCGTAAGCCCCATCCCAGCGAACTACATGGACTTTGATCCGTGCTAACGCATGGTACGTAGGAAGCCTCCCCGGGGTTCAAGCCCACCACCTGGTCGTCCCAACCTCTCCATGTCAGTTCCCTGACCACTTTGGGCCGCCTCCGAGCATAAGCCCCAAACCCCTCGTCCCACATGACGTTAAACTGTATCTCATCCCGCATGACGTTAAACTGTATCTCATCCCACATGACGTTAAACTGTATCCCCCCTCTTGGGCCGTCTCAGAACGTAAGCCCCATGTCTCACTCCACCATCCATCCTGATCCTTACCCGGGATGCCACATCCCGGTGAGATCATGCCACCCCATCCCACTCCATGGCATCCGGGAAGCCGCCCACGTGTTGGCCCCAACATCAGTGTTCCCCCTAGGGTTCCTTTAACCTGATCCATCTCCGCAAGATGTTAAACTCGGGACATATCCTTTGTTAAACATGGGAAGCTAAGGAAAACCTAAGATGGTACGCATTCCCCGCGTTTGATGTGGGATGCCTCGGGCTTCCGCGCCCTCGAGAAGCTCTGTGATGAGGGACCAAAGACAGACATGCCAACGACGCCCCAACGTGACCATTCTCCTCACCGAAGGTTGGTTCCCCGAGAAGACCCCTTGGAGCGTCTTGACGGAAGCAGCGTAATTAACTGGAGTCCATATAGATATGGCACCGGGAATGAGCTTCACAAACCCGTCTTAAATCTATTAGGGAGACCCGGACTAAGTAATGAGCTCTGAGGAGGAATCCATAGAAGGAAGAACCAACATCCCGTCATCCCGGTTTTGATCAAGGAGAAGACGTCCCTGAACAAGGAACGGATGCCGCCTGCCTTTGGAAAGTGGGAATGCGGGGTAACAAGCAGTGCGTCCTCCCCACAGACGGATGCGCGCGCCCCGGTGAAAGCATCGAAGAAACAAAAATGGTGAACCCGACGTGAAGCTCTTCTCCTCAATACGAGGAATGGTAGTCGTCGGGGCGTTGGAAGAATAGCATGTCACGAGGTCCAGGTAACCCTCACCCGACGTGAACCCGCCAGGGGTCGAGGCCGTCAGGACGTTGACTACTCCGTTCTGCGACGTCCTCAGCGTGGATCCCTCTCGCTGACCATGGAAGACGGAATGACGCTGGGCCTTGGTTGTTGATCTCCTTTCCTGTTGATACTAATGGGTTCATCTCCCTCCTTCCAAGAATCAGATCACTGTATTCGGAGCTCGATCGCCACCTACCCACCGGCGCAGGGGCAGGGCCAGTACTGATGCGGCTACCCCACGCCGTCCCACCTATTCCACGGTCGCTCTAACATCGACCGCCGTAGCAGCTGGGGGCTCGCGCCCCCTCTCCCCATCAGAAAGCATCCAGCGGAGGGTGATCAATGACATGGTTCGTAGGTATGACGAGGAAGGGATCATCCCCACCAGGGGCATGACCTGCTTGGATATAGAAGCGGCTGCGCCTCACCACCATCGCTGCCCTCGAGGGCCGCGCAGGGATCCACCGCTCCCCACGCCGATGTTCAACCGCTTCGGGAGCCTATCCCCAGAGCGACTTGACACATCCCTCCCCTACGCCAATGAGGTCGGGGATGTCCGGGTCCACTCGATCGGCGATCCGTCTTAGGGGTTAATGGTAATAACCCCCGCCAGGCAGCGTCGACGCCGTCACCCAACTCCCCAAGCGGAGGAGCAGAAAATCTTCTTGCCTGCAACACTGGTTCCGGCCCATCTAACTCGACACCAGCGTCGGGCGCGAGTGGGAGAGAATGCCCGTCCTGGGGCACCAACATCAGCAACCACTGTGGCCCGATCCACTACTGACTCCTGTTACCAGATCCCCATGCACGTTGAGCAGGGGCAGCCGTGTGCCCGACAGGGGTCGAAACACCGACCGCCCTGCAGGCAAGTTGGGTTGAATCTCTCGGTCGTGGACACTGGCAATGGCCACTGCGGACCAATCCGCGGTAGTGCCGCTCACCATGAAGGCTCATTCCGTGCCACCGATCTGGGAAGCAGAAAGCTTCTTCACGGAGGCTATGCTCCGGGTATGACTCTATCTAGTTCCCACTGCATGAGGTATGAGGTCACTCCCCCAACTGCCGGCCGCGAGCATGGAGCCGTTGTGTATCTAGTCTCTCACTCACATGGAGGTCCTCCCCATGTCCCTTTAGACATATGTCCCGGTGCTTCTCGCACCCCGGCCTCCAGTCCCCTCTGCCCCTGCTCTATTGTGGTTGGGGGACCCCATGACGGAAATCTTCCTTACCCGGAGGAGCTACCCAGGTGTGGGAAGGCCGGGCGTCATCACCGTAGGAGGAATGTCAGGGGTGTCCAGACGGAAATTAGACCAGTACGTTTCTCGGATTCTGAGGCATAGTACGACTCGACGATGGAACCCCCCCCCCCCCCCCAACCCTTCGAGTTCAGGGCAGGGATGGGGATGCGGCGCGTCAGTCTCATACTCCCCGAATGCGAGATCCGTATGATTCCCTCCTCCCTTCGAAGGTATATCCAGGAGGACGAGGACTTGGCATACCACCAATGATCAAGCCCACAGTTTCCACTGGCCTCCTCAGAAGCACCTCTTTCCCTAGTTAGGGAGGGTGGGGAACTTTTCTGGGGACCGACGGAAGAGTCGTGAGGAGACACACCCTCGGCGAGCACTGACGCTGTGATAGGAGGCCCATTCGCCGGCACATCCTATCGCGACGTGGCAGTCAGGGCACTGCATCCCCTAGAGGATGACCCAGGGATCGGCGGCCAATCGACCTGTTCGCCATATTCCCCGCCGGCTAGCCCACTGCACCGACGGCCTGCCTCGGCGCCATTGCCAATTACCCGACTTTCCTTGGTGGACGAGCAGGGGCGGCAAGGTCCGGACCCCGAACCGGAGTCATGGAGCTTCTGGACCGTTCTTGCAGCGGGCCACTTCCCTGAGAAGTTTTGGCCAGTCGGAGAATCGGATTTTGATGTTCCAGAGTCACTCACCTCGGGAGAGTTTGAATGCTTCCGCCAGATTCTTCAGGTGACTCACTCCCACCTCCACCATCAGCTAGCACCTTATCCCGGGAGCCAAGAACATCTCGAGGAGATCAGTGAGCAGTGTCGCTGGGTCGACCTAGCATCACTCCCCGCGGTTCGGAACCCCGAGTCGCTGGACCCCCATGAGGACCTCCAGCAGCAATGCGTCCGGAGTTTTCAAGTACTCCACAGAGTTATTGAGGAAGCCACCCCCCATGCGCACGTCCGCAGATGGGGGAAGTACGCTGCTCTCCTCTTCTGTGTGATCCGCTGACAGCAGGATCCACTTGGCGTCCCTAACAGAACGTCGCCAAGGGTAGTGGTTGTCAACATGGTTGACCTTTAAGATGAGGGAAACGTTGTGGATCCCCTCGACGGGGAATCACCCCCCCAAGGACAGGCTGCTACTGGACCCATCTGGGAGGATTACTCGCCAAAAGAAGAGCCTCCTAGGTCTTCCTGTACCCACGAAGGCACTGACAATGGGCCGAAACATCGGCAAGGGTAAAGAGCCCATCGGGCCTGTCAAACTCACCGACCCATCTGCCTCAGTGCAAAAGGTAGAGGAAGATCCCGATAAGGCCACGCTGCATCGACAGCTAGCTGATCAAAAGAGGCTGGTTGATGAGCTCCTGGCCGAATGCATTGCAGAGCGGCGGCCTGACTACGGTGACCCTAGACAAGGACAACAGGGGCATGAGCATCTACCACTTGATGAGATCCCCCCGGGCAACCGTGACCGTGTCGTGTTCACCGACAGGGGATACACTGGAACCCATGGATAGAGGGCGCGATATTTTTCGTCGAACCCTCCCGAGCGGTGAGACCTCCTGGGGGACCCTGCTCAGTTTCCTCCCGCCGCTTTGAGAGTCGCTCCGCCAGCTACCCTGTGAGCCGTTGAGCGCGACTGCCGTATCGAAGAGCCTGGCAATGCGCTTTTGGTTAGAGATCCCCGTCAGGACAGGAATCCACATCCATATGATCTGATGGAAGTACTCATCTCCCGCTTGGAGGCCCTGGAAACTCGGCAGGTGGCAATCCCACCGGATGGCAAGCCGTACCCAGCATGGGTGGATGACATGCCGGCTTCGACGGGATTTGGAAACCCCACTTTTCCCCCCTTTAACGGGACTGGAGACCAGCCACAACACTTGGCCCACTTCAACTCGAGGTGCGGGCCTATGTTAGGGACTCTGGCGCAGCAGGAGGCTGCCAAGCTCCAGTGCTTCGTTTAGACACTGGAAGGACCAGCATTCGTCTGGTACAGCCAGCTCCCTGTTGGATCTATGACTAGCTAGGAGGACCTTCGCCGGAAATTTCTCTACCAGTTCAGTTCCACAACCCGGAAGACGAACATTGCAGACCTCTTCAGGTGAAAGCAAAGGCCCGACGAGTGAGTCGCGAAATTCGTTGCCCAGTGGAAGGGGCTCATGTACTCCCTTGGCATGCCACTGACTCAGGAGAAATTAATGAAGATGTGTGTGGGGAACAGCAAGGCATAGTTGGTTCTTCCCCTGATCGCAGAATTGCCCTGGAGGGTTCCGGGACTTCTCAGACAAGGCTCAGCGCCTCGAAGAAGCCCTGCAACAGGTCGGTCAGGCACGCCCGCTGCCTCCTGTAATTTCTGCAAGGAGAGCCGCCAGAGCCGAGCCCACTATTGTGGCCTAGATAGAGGCCCCCAGACAGCTAGAGTTACTATCAGTGGGGCCAGCTCTGTAGGCTCATAAGGGTCCACCCCCACGGGCACAGCCTCCGGCCCAGCAGCGACCGCCTCAAAATCGGCAGGCGCCTCCACGTAACGCACCACCACCACCTAGGCGAGGTAATCCGGCTCCGCTTCCTCGGACTGCTCCTCCGGCCCCTGGCCATGGTCAGCCCCCAAGAGTCCCCTTTTGAGACAGAAGGAATTGGGATTACTCGTTTGGCGAGGCCCAGATCCCTGGTTATTTCCGTAGCGCCTTGGAGTAGAGGATCGTGCGACTGCCTGAGTGCCGGAAGCCAGAAGAGGCATGTCTCACTGATCACCCTAACTACTGCCCTTATCACCGGATCCTGGGACACACCATCCAGCAATGCTATGTGTTCAAGGATTGGCTCCAAGACCAAATTGACAGCAACATAGTCAGGTTGGGCCCAGCCCCGGCACAGGTGGCAGGTGTCTTTGTGGGATCATATGGCAGTAGTTACAACGGGGATGGGTGGGAACAGGTTTCCGACCGTGGGTCCCGGAATTATAATGACTGGATGGCCCACAGGACGGTCGCCTGTGCCCGTGGCATCATCTGTGCCCGCTTGAGTCAGCCAGAGCCCTCAGAGTCTGCGAGCACTGCTTTTGCATCATCGTCCCAGCCTACTTCTTCCCAGAAGGGCAGGCGGCGGCGCAAGAATAAAGAACGCGCCCTGCCATTGCTGTCATCTTCTCACACGCTTGGCGATTTCATGCCCCCAGAAATGGGGATCCCTCCGAGACCCCATCTGGTGGTGGATGACTCCTCGAGTGAAAGCCCGGGGTACGCTTCGGTTTACACCGTAGAGTTTGTAAATCCCTTTTTGGCTCCCGATGATGAGGAGAACCAGGTGGACCTCTCCGAAAGCCCGAGGTACGCTTCGGTTAACACTGTACAGTTGGTAAATCCCTTTTTGTCTCCCGACGATGAGGAGCGCCAGGTGGACCTCCCCAATGTCCCCAGACATCGCCAACGTCGACGGGGCCATGGCTACGTGAATCGTCGGGGCATGACAGTCATCACCTCCAGTCAGGTCGTGCACGCTACTGAGACCAGGTAGAAAGCCCGGTACAGAGAACAACACTCGCGGCTCCCTCACCCAGTGACAACAGGTTCGCTTCCACCACTATTTGTGTTGCTGGATCGGGTGGAACCGCCTTGCCCGTGTCGCAACCATCCTAGCCCTACCACTGGCTGACTATGGCCTCCCGGTCTTAGTACGACAGTCACCTCCCGGGATTCAGCTAGTGAACAGCGGGATGTGCCTAGTACCAGTCAGTCACCGGTCCCACCAGTAGGGCCCGTCATGCCCCCAATCGCAGAGTGACCTCCTGTAAGCAGAAGCTCGTGTTTGGCGCGAAAGTATGATGTCCTGAAGCATCTAGCCGGCATTCCGACAAGGCTTTCCATCCTTGAGGCCCTTCTCCTGTCGTCTGAAATGCGTGAGGCGCTCGTCGAGGCTCTAAGGAGCCCCCTTTAGTTTGAAACGGAGGTAGCGGCCGCAGAAGCCTTGAACACCGAGGTGATTGAGGACGCTGAATGTCAGGCGGTTATCTCATTCTCCGGTGAAGATGAAGACCCTCACATACAGGGGCACATCTTCCCGCGGTACATCACCGGCTAGTTCAATGGCGTGGAAGTCTGTCGCTGTCTTGTCGACACAGGTTCTGGGATTAACTTGATCGCAACTCGGACACTATGAAAACTGGGGCTGTCTGAGGATGATTTAACTCCCTCCGACCTCAGAATCCAGGGGTATGATAGGACTGAGCAAACTCCACTCGCCAAGATTCGTCTAAACACCCAGTTTGGCGGCTTAATTTCCAATACCGAATTCATGGTTTTCTCTCAGGACACCTCCTACAACGCGTTGATGGGCATGCCATGGCTCCACCTTCACGCAACGGTTCCCTCATCATACCATCAGTGCCTCAAATACTCCCTTAAGGGTTGATTGGGTGTGCTCCAAGGAGATGTGTCTCTGTTTGCCTCTTGTGAAGCTCGTTACCTGGACATTGACTATTACAAGAGCAAGGACAAGAAAATCCTGGCAGGTGAGGTTGAGCCCGCCGCTGTCACGAGTGATCCCTGGGCAGGTTTGGATGACACATATGTCTTCCCAATCCATCAGTTGGAGGCCACGACTCCCGATATGGGAGAGTGATTTGTTGTCTCGGTTACCAGAGGAAGGCATATTTCCGGGTCTAAGCGACGGTGGGAAATCACCTCGTACTCTTACACCAACCAGGCTCAGGTGATCCCCGAGATTCCTGCCCCTGTACGATCTCGGGACGTTGGGCTCATGGAAATAGCAGTACGTCATACGTGTCTATTTCACCAACCCAAAATCGACCGACTCAAGCCAACACGTCACCACTGCTTTGATGTCGTAAAGCGTGGCCCCTTGGGCCGAAGGCCGGATGGGATTGGATCAACCACCTTCGTCGCCATGGTCTCTGCGGTGCATGAGTCTCCCGTCGTGGCGACCTCTACCGCCCAAGACGGTGCCAACTCTCCATCAGGGTCGAGCAACCCCGAAACGGATCCCCCCGTGGACAATCCTTCCACTAGTGGAGAAGAAGACATGGAAGATGATCCTCCTGCCTTTGAGGAGGGCGTCTCCACCACGGTCAACGAGCTAGTACAGGTGACCCTCGGTAGTGAGGCGGACCCAAGAACCACATTGGTCAGTGCCGCTATGCCTCCCGAGGAACGACAATAGTACATAGACTTTCTCAGATAGCACCGTGATGTGTTTTCTTGGATTTATGAAGAGATTTCGGGACTAGATCCCCCGGTAGTCGTCCACCGCCTTGGCCTCCCAGGAAACCATCGCGGGTTCAAGCATCCTCCCAGGAAAATGAACCCCTTTCATGGTGCCATGGTTGAGGCCGATGTTGATAAGATCATTAAGGCCAACTTCGTCAAGGAAGTCCAGTACCCCAGGTGGATGGCCAACATTGTGCCCGTCAGGAAGAAGAACAGGCAGATCAGGGTCTGCATCGACTTCCGTGATCTTAATCGCCACTGTCAGAAGGATGACTTTCCCCTTCCCGTGACAAGCTGTAGATCAATGCAACGGCCGGGTTCCATGCCCTCTCCTTCAAGGATGGGTACTCCGAGTACAACCCGATCCGGATGGCCCCCGAGGATGAAGAGTTCACTGCCTTCAGGGCCCCCCAGGGCACTTTCTGCTACCGGGTTATGCCCTTCGTCCTGAAGAATGGGGGTTCCACCTATCAAAAGGCTATGCACCGCATATTCAAGCCGATCCTCGGGACACTGGTGGAGTGATACGTAGACGACCTGGTGGTTAAATATCGTCAGCATCGAGACCATTTCCAAGACCTTGAGAAAGTGTTCGGTTTCCTCCGTTCTTGCCACATGAAGATGAACCCGTTGATGTGTGCCTTCGGGGTTACCTCCTGAAAGTTTCTTGGCTTCATTGTTAGGTATCGAGGTATCGATATTGACCCTGAGAAGATCAAGGCCATCAGTCAGATGTCTCCCCCGAATAATATTCGGGAGCTTCGAGGCCTCCCATGCCACTTAGCCTATATACGCCGATTCATTGCAAATCTGGCCTACTAGTGTAATCCCTTTTCTCGACTCATGAAGAAAGGCACCGCCTATGGGTGCGACGAAGAGTGTCAGACTGCTTTTGAGGAAATCAAGCAGCATCTGCTTCAACCTCCGGTCCTGATGCCACCCGTTCCCGGAAAGCCGCTGGTCCTTTACGTGACCACCCTGGAGCGATCCCTCGGTGCCCTTCTCGCCCAGAAGAACAACGAGGGAACAAAGAATAGCCTCTACTACCTCATTCTCATTCTCCTCGACATGGAAATTAGATATTCTTCCATCGAGAAGAGCTTCCTAGCGCTTGTATTCTCCATACAGAAATTGCGGCACTACTTGCAGCACCACGAGGTACAGCTGGTCTCTCGGGTAGACCCGTTTAAATACAACCAGAGCCGGCCTATGTTGACCGGCCGATTGGCACGCTAGGTGGTGATCCTCCAGCAGTTCGACAGTAGGTTTGTACCTCAGAAGTCCGTCAAAGGACAGGCGTTGGCAGACTTCTTAGATGCCCACCCAACCTCTGCGGACCAGCCACTGGATTTGGGCTTTCCTGATGAGGCAATCCTCTCAATCGATCACGCCACCCCGTGCTGGCAGATGCACTTTGACGGCATCTCCCGAAGCCCTTCCGGTTGAAGGATCAACGATCCGAGGCTTAACAGAGTGGTCCTGGGTATCGTCTTCATCACCCTGGAGCAAGCCGTTCTTCCATATTCATTCTTGTTGTCATAAGGATGCACTACCAATTAGGCATAATATCATTCCCTCATCACTGGCCTCGAGTTTTCTCTGGAGGTTAACGTACCCCACCTGTATATAAAAGGGGACTCTGATCTAGTAATCAAGAAGGTTAACGGTGACTATATTGTCAGCAAGCCAGAACTCATGCCGTTGCTGGAGTGCACCCTCCATCTAATGGCTATGTTCCCCTCCTGACCAAATGTCATTTACGTTCCCCGGTCGCAGAACAGTCGAGCAGATGCTTTGGCCAGCCTGGCCGCATCACTCGCGGAGCCCGAACAGGATGACCTAATCATCCACGTGGCGCACCAGAGAGTCATTGCTCATGTTATTCCAGAGGGAGATCGTGGCCTGCGAGTGAACCATCTCACCGTTGGTGCCCCTACGTCAGGACCCCCCAGGGCTTCATGCATGGTGATCGAGATAGTTCCTGACTGGTGGACACCCTTGGTTGACTATCTCCGGCACGGAAATCTTCTGATGGACCGAGCAGAGCGGGAACGAATCCGGCACCGCGTGCCATAGTTCACCCTTCAAAGAGGTCCCAGCCGTGAGCAGCTCCTTTACAGGCGCGGGTTTGACGGTGTTCTCCTACATTGTCTTCAAGGAGTTGAGATCCAACAGGTCATGCAAGAAGTGCACACTGGTTCCTGTGGCGCCCACCAGGCCAGGTCGAAGTTGTCCCACCAGATTCGGAGGCCGGGATACTTCTGGCCCTCCATGATCCACGACTGCATCGAGCACGTCAAGAGGTGTCATGCATGCCAAGTTCATACTAACTTTGTGCATCATCCAACGGAGCCTCTCCATACTACTAAGTATTCTTGGCCCTTTGCAGTTTGGGGGTTGGATGTCGTAGGGCCTTACCTGCCGGCGAAGGCCCGCCAGTGCCGGTTCATCTTAATCGCTACGGATTTCTTCTCAAAGTGGGAAGAGGCGGCCCCGCTCAGGGAAGTCAAGGCTTGTTCTATCACCGACTTCGTGAGCTCCAATATCATCTACCGGTTTGAAATACCTCACGCTATCCTCACAGATAACTGAACCAACTTCCGAGCGTCCGAGCTGAAAAGATTATACGCCAAGTACAACATTCTCTCTAATCACACCTCCCGCTATCATGCACAGGTGAATGGACAGATTGAGGCGTTTAACAAAACCCTCTCTAACATTCTGCAAAAAATGGTTGGTCAGAACAAGAAAAGTTGGCCGGACAAGCTCCCCAACGCCCTCTGGGCTTATAGAAAAACGACTCGCAATTCCACCCAGGTGACTCTGTATTCCCTGGTATACGGAGCTGAGGCCGTCCTACCCATCGAGGTCCAGCTGCCCTCATTGCGCACGGCGGTCTACGAATAGCAAGAACCGGATAGAGTTGCCGAGATCCATCTAGACGAATTGGAAGTGCTGGATGGATGTAATCTTCGTGCTTTACATAACTTGGAAGGCATCAGAGTAGGATGGCTCGAGCTTTCGATAAGAAGGTTCACCTCTGATCCTTCTTCCAAGGTGACTTGGTGCTGGCTCTTAGAGCGCCAATGATTCCTGGCAGGAAACCACCCAAGTTGGAGCCCAAGTGGGAGGGGCCTTTTACTGTCCACAAGGTCTATCCCAATGGCGCGTATTCCCTGGTGACTATGCACGGTGAGCGTATCACTCCTCCCACCAACGCCAGGTTCCTCAAGAAGTACTTTTCCTAGCCAGTATGGTCCTGCATGACCTTAAACTGTATGGTCCCGCATGACCCTAACTGCGCTTTGGTCTGAGTTTTAAGACCAAAAACTAGGATCCACAAGTTATGAGCTCTAAGACCTAAAACTAAGATCCATATTGCGTCCAACATGATGTTAAACTGTATTTCCAAAACTACGTCTTGCTTGATTCCCATCCTAATGAGATACGTATGAACACCCAGACCTTTCGTCTTTGGGTCCAGCTTGAGGAATGTTGTCGCGTTTGTTTTTCCTTTGGGACCTTGACCACAGGATCGCGTGGCGTGGTGTGAGATTATGTCCCCGTTCACGTCGGGTTTGCAATAACTGCACCACACGCACCTTGTCCTCAGGATTTAGCCCTCCTATGTACAATGGCATTAAAAGACGCTTTCAAGAACTACGTATGGCTTGATTCCCATCCTTATGGGATACGTAGGACCGCCTGAACACCTAGATGTCAGGTCCATGCCCATCTCTTAGGATATCCCACGATCTACTGGTTCCCAGGGTGTTTGGCATTATGCCCCCTCTTTTGCCCGGGGACCCGCCATCTTTTGGCCGCTCTCGGACTGAGCCCTCTGACCCTTTCCAATGGTCTGCTGATGTGCTCAGGGTACTCTGGTCTAGGACTTGGAGTGACATATTTGACTTAGGAAAGTTCCATCCACTTGTCAAGCTTCATGTTCCCCTTCATTCGGGCCCCCGTCATCCTTCACACCCAGAGGGACCCCCAAGAACGGCCTGGATACAATGCCCAAGGGCTCTCCTACCGTCATGGGCCAATGCCCCCGAGGGTTTCAAACAAAAAATTGATACGAATCCCGCGTTGTGAACATGGCCAGCGGTTGATGCTCATTTGTCTGTCCCAATGGCTAACACGACAGGATGCTGCGTTGCGAACATGGTCAGCTGTAATCCTCAGTCATCACGCCAGCTTCCCCGGGCCCTGAATGTTGGTGGCATGGTTCATGTCATGTTCCTCCCCACTATGTCAAGGTGGAATCTCGACACTCCTTGTACTAACCCTCAGTACACCCCCACACATCAGACAGATCGAGCTGCGTAACGGTGTCTCTCGGGGCTCCCGCGATCTGAGCGCTAGAGTATATGCTTGGGTCTCTTCTTTACGGGTTGCGTGCAGCTTGACCCTCATCCCCCTGAGGAACAAGGAGTCACCCAGACATTGAGTTTTGGGCCCAGCGTAGCTGGGAGCTAGCATCTCCTGCCCCCCTGATTTTTGAACCCTCGTAGGCCCCTTTGGCCCGAGGCTCCTCTCTCGGACGGTCCAGTCCATATGACCATAAACTGTGTTGTCGGTCCAAACCATATGACCTTAAACTGTGCTTTTGGTCGAAACCATATGAACTGAAACTATATTGTCGGTCCAAACCATATGACCTTAAAATGTGTTGACGGTCCAATCCATATGACCTTAAACTGTGTTGACGGTCCAATCCATATGACCTTAAACTGTGTTGACGGTCCAAACCATACAACCTTAAAATGTGTTGTTGGTCCAAACCATATGACCTTAAACTGTGTTGTCGGTCCAAACCACATGACCTTAAACTATGTTGTCGGTCCAAACCATATGACCTTAAACCGTGTTGTTGGTCCAAATCATATGACCTTAAACTGTGTTGTCGGTCCAAACCATACGACCTTAAACTGTGTTGTTGGTCCAAACCATATGACCTTAAACTGTGTTGTCAGTCCAAACCATAGGACCTTAAACTGTGTTGTCAGTCCAAACCATACGACCTTAAACTGTGTTGTTGGTCCAAACCATACGACCTTAAACTGTGTTGTTGGTATAAACCATATGACCTTAAACTGTGTTGTGGGTCCAAAACATAGGACCTTAAACTGTGTTGTTGGTCCAAACCTTACGACCTTAAACTGTAATGGTATCGTCCTAGCTTTGTGTTTGGTCCCTTGACTCAAGCATTTCCCCGGACAGCACATGGTAAGTAGGGATTAGGTCCCCATTGACGTCGGGTTTTGTAACCGCCTTGCCATGTGTCCATTTCTACCCTTACCCATTCATGGTCCAAGATCTATGACCATAAACTAAGATGCTTCCAAGAACTATGTATGGCTTGATTCTCATCCTTATGAGATACGTAGGAGCGCCCGGGGCACTTCCCCGCAGGCCCAACCTACTTCCGTTTTCAGTCCCTTGACATAAAACCTCTCCTAAGGAAGGTGTGCGGTGTGATATGGGATTATGCCCTCATTCATGTCGGGATGTTCACCATGTCGTACACACCCCCTATTTCCATTCACACCAGGTGTTTGAGTTACTCCACCATGTGCCTCTTATGTTTCTGTCCGACCTTTGGTCCAAGCTCTAAGACCTAAAACTAAGATCCATATTTCATCCAACATGACATTAAACTATATTTCGTCCAACATGACGTTAAACTGTATTTCTTCCAACATGACGTTAAACTATATTTCATCCAAAATGACGTTAAACTGTATTTCGTCCCGCATGACGTTAAACTGTATTCCATCCCGCATGACGTTAAACTGTATTCCGTCCCTCATGACGTTAAACTATATTCCATCCCGCATGACGGTAAACTGTATTTCATCCAACATGACGTTAAACTGTGTTTCAAGAACTATGTGTGGCTTGGTTTTCATCCTAATGAGATACGTAGGACCGCCCGGACATTTCGTCTTGGGTCCAGCCCCAGGGATTACTGAACCCCTTCCTTCCTTATTGTCGGCCCCTTGGCCCAAATTCATGGGAAGTGGTGTAATCAGGACATCTACCCCGAGCATGTTTGGTATTCCCCATGATAATAATGGGAAGCGACAGTTCTCTCGCCAAAGAGGTCCTGCCTGGAAATTGGGACGACCTGTGATCAGGTCGGTATGTCCGCCCAATGCACCTTCGCCATGGTGGCACAATTTAGGGAGTGTTGGATTCTGTTCAAACAAACCATCACTCCACCTTCCATGCTTTGCGTCCCCCCTTATTCAGATCCTCATTTCCTTTCATGTTTGACGGGACCCCCTAACAGTATGGATTCTCGAACCATGGTCCTCCTACTGTCCTAGGCCAACGTTCCGGAGGACTGGCCATGTTTGATGGGACCCCCTAACAGTATGGATGACAGTCCTATGGTCCACCTATTGTCCTCGGCCAACGTTCCGGAAAACTGCCCGACGATATTTGAGTTAGGCCCCATGTTGCGAACATGGTCAGCGGTCATCCATCATTTATTGTCCCCCATTCCAGGCCAACGTGATATGGATGTTGTGTTTCTACCACGGTTGACAGTTATCCTCCATGGTTGTACCCCATTGGGTTCCGAATTTGGGCGGCTTGATTCACCCTTACTCTCCATCCCCCTATGTTCAGAGGGATTTCAATGCCCCTGGCATCGCCTCCCTCGTGTGTTAGAGAACATTGAGAAGTCGACACATCAATCGGCCCGGGGTCTCCTCATAAGTCTAGGCCCAATTTTGGATGCCTGAAGCTTGGTCAATGCCCCACAGTTGAACGAAATGATGGCACGAGCATCTTCTGCTTCTTGCGTTGGGCACGACCCACAGCAGCGTAGGGATGAGTTGTTATTCGTTTCGAAACTACGGTTGAGTGCATTAATCCAAGGGTAAAAATGAGTGGATTTGGCCATGTATTTGATTGAGACGATGAGCAGTACAAGTAGAAAGTTCATGAGATGGAAAAAACAAAGCCCTTAGGGAACGGCGTGCTGAAACGATCTTTCCAGCGCTCTTACCCTTTGGCTGGTAGCCTCCAGGACCGCTTCTTTCTCTTTGAAGACTCTCTCCTCATCGGCCACCACAGAGCGCAGCTCGCCAGCCCTAGCTTGTGCCTGCGCCTGCTCGGTTCGAAGTACGGTCATCTGGTGACTCGCCTCCACCAGTTGTTCCTACGCATCAGCCAGATGGGCCGTTAGTTTCTCCATGATCTTAGATCATGTTGTGATGAAGGTCTCCTTATCTATCGCCTAACCTTCGAGGTGCCGGACTTCCTACCCTGCACTCAGCAGCGCCTGATCGCTCGCCTATCCTTCCCGGAACTGGGAAATGTCGGTGCGCCTTCTGATCTCATGTATCTTCTCGGCCATGTAATCACGGACCGTCAGATGAAGACACTGAGCATCAGCCCCTCTGGCACACAGGAAGCGCAGCCAGGTCTGAAGTGACCCCATCCGCCTCAGCCAATCCGACTGGGGATGCCTGAGGAAGCATTGGATACACTTCCACCCATTGCGCCGTGTCATCCGACTCTCCTCGGCTACCTCTGAGTCCGAGTCATCTATCTCCTCAGGGTCAGCAAGTCGGTATATGGGGAAGGCCGCCAGAAGATCGGAAGCAGGATCCGCCCCAGGGATGTTTTCATGAGGAATATAATCCTCGACGTCCGGCGACCTTTTTCTCTCTCCCCAGCAGCAATGATGCATCCACCAGCTTCCGACCTCATCTCAGGAACAGCGCCGCTGATGTTTGCCACCCCCTGTTCATCAATTGTTGGGGCCAAATTAGTGCAGAGAGCATGTTCCGAACGAGGTTGTATGTCCGCCGCTGGTCCACTCGCGGACGGCCCGGGCTCCGCAGCCTAACGTGCCTCTAGTGTTGAGATCACTGCGCAAGGCATACGCTGGTCAGACGGGATCTTTTTCCACCAAGTGCTAATAGTGAAGCATGATACTTACAAGAATCCAGAGGGTCGGTCCCCAGTGTTTCGGCCGCTGCAGGAGCCGCCGTAAGGGGAGAACCCTTCCGCACTTGTTTATTCAATGATGGATATCGGATCCCCATAATGTCCCACTGGTTCCTCTCCTCCCTCCTCTGGTGGGGACGCCCGTCCAACGCTCAACTGCTCCTGAGTAGGATGGGGAAGTGATTTAGAAGTTGGAAAGGAGAATGGATGAATGAGGGAAATGAATGAATACAGAGACAAACCTCGGGAATCTCGGTTATGTCGAGATCATATTCGGCAATCTCGCCGCTCTCTCGGAGATTCACATTGTAGGTCACCCCTTGCGACCCCTCACCTTTAGGCTGTTCTTCTTTATCTTCTACCTCGCCTTCGTCCTCTCCGGTTTCCTCCTCCCCCTCCAGCTCCTCGTCACTACCGCCTTCTCCTGGCGGCATTGCTTCCGAATCATGCTCCTGGCCGAGCATCACTTTCACTAGGAAAGGTGGCTCTGCACGCCGCCCCCTTTGGCGTGCGTATGCATCCACGGCTGTCAGATAAGCATTCCTCCGATGGATGTTTACTCGGTTGGTAATTCGAACGAGCCCGACCTCTGGCAGTTGGATCCCATTTTGCATTATCTTCTGCTAGATGGCTTCGACGCTCAGCGATTGCCGCAGGGTCATCCAGGCCGACCACTGTGCCAGGAGAATTGCGTCTTGGGAAGGTTCGAGCAGATATCTTTTCTGCTTCCCGGTTAGTTCCCTGGACACCTCATGTGACCCCCCCTGTGGGTAATGAGGACGTGTCAGCACCATGTGTTGTTCCCATTGCGGAAGCCCCGGCCTGCGCATGCATCGCTGCCTATTGCGCCCTTCTTTCCCCCCTTCCGACGGCACCATGCCTTCTTTCCCGTCGCCCGGTTCTCGCGTGAGTAACCTCGAGTTGCCGGACGCGCTTGCGTAATAGCCCCTCAGGGTACACAATGGTCCAGTGTTTGGCATATTTGGTTTCTAGGCCGGCATCGAACCTGGTGGGAGGAAGGGTAACGACATAGCCAGAGCCAAAAGTGGTAAACATCAACCACATCTGGCGTAGGACGCATGGATTTTTCTCCTGCCAGACCACCATGAATACCTTCTTTGGCATTCGTTGGAGGTACCCGAACTGCCTGGCGAATCGGGATAGCACGTAAGTCTCGCAGATCACCTTCCCGCCGATCCGAGCCCCGAGCACCCCGCCCCGAATTCTCTGGAAGTATTCCTGTTGTTCCAGAGAGCCTCACTCGTTGTCCACCAGCTGGCCGACTGGGGTGGGGAACGGGCTGAAGTTGAAGTTGGCATGGTTGCCGATGTGGATCCTCATTCCCTCCTTATTGAGCGTCATCGACGCCACCCCTGCGATGTTTAGAAAGGATGGTCGGAGACCGTTTCCCAGAGGACGGACGACGTTTGGGATAGTATACCCGCCGAGATGAGTCGCCACCCATCCATGGAATATCTGGAAGGGACCACATACCCTCTGAGGAGACCCCCCTCGTGAGATGTGCCCCAGGATGGAATACAGCTTGTCCAGTACAGGGACGCCCAAGTTGAACCGCTTGTTTGCAGCCATGGATCCCACCATCACCAGTGTTGCTAGATGGACGCCCATCCTCACGTCCCGCACCGGCAGGAGACACCCGCTCAGGAAGGCGGCAAGGAACCCGGCATGCTGGACGTTCGGGTCCCGGGCCTCAATGACGTGGTAGCCCCATGATTAGTATTTCCCCGCCTCCAGGGTCCTCTAGTATGACCCGTCCTTGCTCCTCTGAGCCGCGGTTGGGCACCGTTTTCCCCGTATCGGCATCTTAATGACCAGATCTTTCTCAAGGAATAGGCTGAACCACCCCTTGTAGGCGATGTCCTTCAGGAAGTCCTTGACCCCCAGCCTCTCTTTGGCCAGCTGCAGTAGGTGCCACGTCAGCATAGGCGTCTGCGACCTGTCTCCCCAGGTGTTCTTTGGAGGAATGAACTCATCGTATTGGTAACACTCCAGTGGGATACCTCTGATGCAGTGGACGTCCCAGAGACTGATACCAACTTCCCCATGATGAAGGTGGAATGTGTTGGTGTCAGGAGACCACCGGGTGAATAGCTCCGGTCCAAGTTCAGGCTGGCGGTGGAAGTGGAAGTGTGATGTCCATACCGCCTCGAACAGGCCGATATACCGCAGTTCGTCCCCGAACTGGTCACAGGTATGGCGAACCCAGAACGCCCAGGCCCATTCGCTGGTGAAGTTGCCCCCGGACCACAGGTCCCAATCCTTCAGCGAGCCCTTTGTGTCATCTGTGATGCTCTGACGGAACGTGCTCGCGTAGAGGGCCGGAGAATCCTCTACCACAGGCTCGTCCCCGGTAATGGTCCTAGTCCTCGGGTTCATGACATATACGTCCATATGTCTGGTTTCCCGGAAAGGATGGCCGTTGTTGGTGATGTTGTAGCGGGGAATTTTGTCCTCCCAAGTCACGCAAGACCGTGGCGTGTCCACCTCGAAGCTCGGCAGGGGAACCTCCTCCAGGATGCCAAAATTCCAGAGAAGGAGGTTATCTGACAAGGGATACTTCTTCTAGGTCGGAGTCAGTAGATTGAACAAGGTCAGATTGTTGGGACAATCACCTTGGTGCCATAAACCTCCTTGTTTGCCGCCATTTCTATCCTATGGGCAGCGGCTTCCCCCTCATCAACTCGGTTTGCAGCCATCTCGAATCTTTCGGGAGTTGGGTGAAATCAGGATGCAGTGCGCGAAATCAGAGAGTTCTACGCGAAATCTAAATGAGTTGCGCGAAATCCTAGAGATGAGCGTGCAATCGGCACGTGAAGCGTGGAAAAGCCCGAACAGGTGTGAAATCATGACGGAATTTCGTATGGAATTCTGCGCTGCCAGATCATTTTTACGCGTAGCCACGGAAGTGATTTTGCGCACGAGAGTGATGAGCTTATCGCGCGGAAAAAGTGGAAGTACGGATTTGGGACCCAGCGCCCCTTTTTATAGGTGAGGCCAGGGTTCTGCACCGCGCGGAAAGAGGATTCTGCACGCGTCCATAGGTTTTGTGCGCCCCATTGGAATTTTGCGTGCACCTTGACCAGGAGACTCAGCCCTTTGGCGTTTCGGCATTTCCCTTGGAATCCGATCGTTGCGACCTCTCGGTGATCTGATTCCAAGGGGGGAATTTTTTGACGCCGAAAAAAGACTTTAACTCTCGGAGGAAGTTTTGGAATGACGAAGCGAAGTCATATTCGGAATCAGAGGCCCGATTCGGAGGCCCGGGATGTGGTGCGCGAAATAAAGAAGGATCTGCGCGAAAAATTGTTCTGCACGCATAGAATCATCGGGTTTCGAGAAATTGAGCTGATGATGCGCACAATAATTGTGCGTCCGGGTTCTGCGCGGAGAGTTTTTGCGCGCCGGCTGCGCTCGGTGTGAAGAATTTCGCGCGCCGCCTGGATTCCGCGCCAGAGGTCGCCTATAAATAGAAGGTGACCCCGAACAATTTGGGGGTTCTGGAATTCGAAGTGACTCTCATGTGCGCAATTCGGCTTCCCCCGTGCGCAAGACGGATTCCAGGTAATCAATCATTTCGCGCAACATTGCCCCGGAGTTCGCCTTTGTGCGCAAATCCACAGGCTTCATTGAATTTTCCCCCTCCCCAGGGTTCCATCCTTGCGCGCAATCTGTGTCTCGTGCGCGCAATACCCTACCGTGCACACAACACCCTGCACCAAGTTCCCTCTACGCGCACAATTACCTTGCTCCAATTTCGCTCCATCCTGGTGTTTTGCGCGCAAACCTTCCCCATCGCGCGCAAAGCCCAGGACCCGTCACCTTGATGCCCCTCGGATTCCCCCTGCACCGGCACCTGATGTCTCCCCTACCAGGCATGCGCGCCATGCATTGTTTTCCCGTACGGCCTTACAGGCTCGTACAAAGTAACCTCAAGGTCCCTTGGGCTGTGTTTCCCATTGTGTTGCTTTGCCTTATGCTTCTCCGCATAGGCACGCTAACGACTATTGCTTCTTCGCATATCCACAATAACGTGGACCCCCCGGTGGTTTGCCCTGCGGCCCCCTTCACTATCGCCTTGCCGATGCCTTCCCTCCCACAAGGGGTAGAGGGCGTTGGGCATATAAGCCCTAGGGGTGTGGAGCGAACCCACCTCGTCCAATCTGCATGACGTTAAAATCCTAAGCACCTTGTCCTCAACACATGATGTTAAACTGTGATCCGACCCCATGCTTCGCACACAGGGTCCCCCCAGCTCGGACATTTTTTTTACGCCTCTCGTCTCGACGGGAATGGACTCTTCCTCACATAGAATGAGATCCTCCTTATCGGAGTGGCGTTTGTCCGCGGGGAAAGGGCCGCTTCAGAGCGTATGCCCCTAGTATCTCTTACGGATGACTTCACCCGTGCATCTCCGTACTTCCCCCCTGCCAAGGCCAGTGGAGTCCTTTTCCCACTGCTCTTTGTCGTACCACGGGACTCCACCCTGGAGTAAGCCCTGACAGAAAGGGCCGCTAACCACGTGTATGCCCCTGTTTCCTCTTTGGGCCACTCAACGCGTAAGCCCCATTCCGCTTCTCACGGATGCACCCTTCGCGACATGATCGTATGGTCCTTTCTGCCTCTTGTGTCCCAAACCGAGCATGACTCGAGTGGGCTTAGAGTGCGCATCGACCATGAAATCCTCTTATCGGCCGCCCCTAAGCGTAAGCCTCATCCCAGCGAATTATGTGGACTTTGATCCGTGCTAACACACGGTACGTAGGAAGATTTCACGAGGTTCAAGCCCACCACTCGGTCGTCCCAACCTCTCCATGTCGGTTCCCTGACCACTTTGAGCCACCTCAGAGCATAAGCCCCAAACCCCTCGTCCCGCATGACGTTAAATTGTATCTCGTCCTGCATGACGTTAAACTGTATCTCGTCCCGCATGACGTTAAACTGTATCCCCCCTCTTGGGCTGTCTCAGAACGTAAGCCCCATGTCTCACTCCACCATCCATCCTGATCCTTACCCGGGCCGCCACATCCCAGTGAGCTCATGCCACCCCATCCCACTCCATGGCATCCTGGAAGCTACCCACGTGTTGGCCCCAACATCGGTGTTCCCCCTAGGGGTCCTTTAACCCGATCCAACTCCGCAAGATGTTAAACTCACGACATAACCCGTGTTAAACATGGGAAGCTGAGGAAAACCTCAGATGCTACACATTCCCCGCGTTTGATGTGGGATTCCTCGGGCTTCCGCACCCTCGAGAAGCCCTGTGATTAGGGACCAAAGATAGACATTCCAACGACGCCCCAACGTGACCATTCTCCTCACCAAAGGTTGCTGCCCCGACAAGACCCCTTGGAGCGTCTTGACGGAAGCAGCGTAATTACCTAGAGTACATGTAGATATGGCACCGAGAATGAGCTTCACGAACCCGTCTTAAATCTATGAGGGAGACCTGGACTAGGTAATGATCTCCGAGGAGGAATCCACGGAAGGAAGAAATGACATCCCATCATCCCGGTTTCGATCAAGGAGTAGACGTCCCTAAACAAGGAACGGATGTCGCCCGCCTTTGGAAAGTGGGAATGCGGGGTAACAAGCAGCACGTCCTCTCCACAGACGGATGCGCGCGCCCCAGCGAAAGCATCGAAGCAACAAATATAATGAATGGTTGGGAATAAAAATTACAAGTTGGATGAAAATAAAAAAAATGTGGTAAATAGAAAGATATAATATATGTTAGCTCAGCCCGAAACTAGAAGGAATCAAAACCCAAGATATACATATAATCATCTTGAAATCTAGAGGATAGATAAATGGGTTCTCCTTCTCCACATACCATCCAAGGATAATGAGTATTCTTGTATCTCTAAAGTTCTATCTTCATTACAAAGTATCTTTTTGGTCTATCTAAGAAATCCATGTCGAGGACATGGACCTCACTTCTGATCCATAAAAGAAATCCAAATAGAGGACATGGACCGCACTTCTGATCCACAACCCAAGGAGGAACAATCTCAAAAATAGAGCTCATTCCCTAATATTAATGTAGTGTTGCACTCACTTAATAAAGGGTATTTTCCCTAGCATGTTATGGAGGTACCACTATGTAGATATAGGACATGTTCCCTAGTACATCAGGGGGATACAACTCAGTGAATAGATGATCGATTCCATGGTACATCTGCGAGTACCACTCCATAGATAAATTAATTGTTCCATATTATAATGGGGGTTCCACTCAATGAAAAGAGGAACCACACCCTAGTAGATTATGGTGATCCACTCAGTAGATAATGAAACATGGATAACCCACACAATAGTGTTAGGGGGGTTTCCCACCTTGGAATCTTTATCTGATGATCTCTTCTCTCTTGATCACTGTTATTAGTCATGTACCTCCAATTAAAGAGTCGCACAAGTGAAACCTCACATCATATTTCAAAGTACACAATGAATGATACCATTTATTAATATATATTTAATTTCTCAGGATAGTATAATTGGTGTCTAAAATATGACTATAGAAAAAGGAGATACATGAGGAAACTCTCGAGAAACGAGAAAAACATGTACTTGGTGTCACATAGTGTGTGAGTTCACCTAGAATCCTGGACATGTCCCCATTAAGACATATCATATATGGATATTTAGTAAAAAATAAAATTTACATGTACTAACCGGTATACCACTACCACCCTGGTCCTACCCATTTTCCCCTAGCCAAGCCTGTGTACATATGGATCTACCCTTGTACATCAAATATGGCATGTTTACCTGGCTATATCTTAGAACGGAATCATTTCCATGTACTTCTATCCATTCTTATGTGAATGACTATGTCTATGACCATGTAGTTTTTCTTATAAACATTGGTCTGATAGATGATGATCACACAATGTGTATGTGCTAATAAATGACATGTTATCATTATCTTCCCCAAAACCATAGCCACCACAGATAGGGTAGAACAAGGTGTGCCTTCATGGGCTGCATACCGTGTAGTAAATTTTATTAAAAAAACTCAAGCAAGCCATCCCACATCTCATCATGTTATCACTTCTTCTTCTTCTTTAACCTGATATTGTGCCACTGATATCAGATCTCAAGCCCTTCACACCTGATCCATCGTCAATGTCCTTATTTTGTCCAATCGAAACATGCATGGATTCACCCACCACTCCACACCACTCCCATCATGACTCCAAAAAAAAATCCATTGATTTATTTCCTAAAACACACAAACCATCTACATCCATCTAAAAATCATCATCTCACATATTTTTATCACCACCACCACAAATATTGGGGTTTTATCATGTTGAAACCTACCTGAAAATGTTAAATCATGATCCCATGAGACAATGAAAATGAATAAGAAGAACTATGGGGTTAAATGTGCATAAAAATTAATCTACCATCTTATGATCAAATTTGACCCATTTATATTAGAATGAGGGAATATAGGATTTTTTTAATGTAATATTAAAATAAATTGATTTAATAAATTCAAATTTCCTTAACTCCCTAATATAAAGAATGGATAAACACATCATAAATAAGAAGATATTTATAATTCCATTCTAATGAAATTTAAAAGGGTGAATGTATGATAATAATGAATCCTACCTCAATTGATTATTAAAAATTGGTTATGAATGTGTTCCGTGATGATGATGATCTACCATGTTCATTGTAAGCCTCTCAACCCACCAAGATCCAATTTTCAGTCATTTTCTAGTCTCGATCCTCCAACAAAGAATTATTCTCTCTTCTAATTTCCTCCATGGGTTATGTGGATGAACCAAAAAAACCATGAAATAAAATATCTATAGAGGGATTTATGTTTTGTAATATTAAAAAAAATTATTTATTTTATTTAAATACACATACTTATGGTTTCCTTAACCGAGCATCCTTTATCAACCAACCAAAGGTTGTAGCTAGGGGAAAGAACACATTACATATTTTACTCTGGTCTCATTTTTCCCATCCAATGTCTCTAATAATAGTAAATATATTTAAACTAAAATTATCCTTAAATATATATTAATAAATATTAATATTTATAATATATTAATTAAGGGGTCCAGAGACACTGAAAAAACGGGTCATTGCATTCTCTTATCCTTAAACGATTTTCCCTATAAAAATAAGTAGCTAAAAAAATAGTGTGTCTACTGATACCACATCTATCTCTTAGGCTTCCATGACCTCTCATGTATACACACATACATGAAAATAACATGAACAGAAGGGACAATTAATCCACACAAGTTCTTATCCTTGGAATCCTCTATTACAACTAGGTACTCTGAGAAGGAGCTTCAATCCATGATGTCCAAATTAGCCAAGCCAATAAATCTTTTAGGGTCATGAATGTATTTCCTCTTCATTTACACATGGAAGATGTCATGAACCGATTCCAACTATTAGGGAAAGTTTAAATAGTAATAAACCTTACCAACCCTCCATATTACCTCATATGACCCCATAAACCATAGGGATACCATTCATATCCCCCTAAAATTACACAATCATTGTTATTTGGAGACTCTAAGGAAAGAATGGTCTCTATTTTCAAGATCCACAATGTAAAAATATCGATATTCATTGGATTTGTATTTACTCTGGGATGTCCTCATATGGTCACAGATCCCATGAACCTTCTATGTAATCACCTGCACCATATCCGGCCCTATAAGAGTTTTCTCACCAATCTCTATATGGGATAAGGGTGACCATTTTGGTCTATAATACAAGACATAAAAAGGTATTATATCGATAATATAGTTATAGAAATTGTTATATGTGAATTCTACTATTAAAATGTGATCCTCCAAACATCAAACAAAATCTAACATAGTGGATTCTATAATATCCTCTGACCCATGGATTTTATGCTCTCTATGATTGTCCATTTGGGGATGGAATGTTGTACTCATCATTAAAATGGCCTTGAAGTCCTCCTTCAAGCCTCTTCACAACAATGATGTGTATCGAGCATCATGATCATATATAATCATCATGGTTTCCCAGTATGTATTTTCAATAAACTACGTGTACAACTGCCTTAAAAACTCCAATGAATGCTACTTCCTTGTGGAATGTATGTTTGATGACTTGGTGAGTTGTTCAAAAATTACAAAGCTGGCATCATGTCCTCTCATTGTCTAAAAAATCCCCATTAAAAATTCTGTGGATATGCCATCCCATTTCTACTATAGGAACTTAGGATGCGATGTCATACCTATTAGAACCTTGTTCTCAACTCTTACCTATTGAAACATGAGACTCCAATAAAGGAACTCTGCAATGATCTGCCTCATACTATCCCACAAAACTACCACCAAAGTTCATTGTAAATATTTTCCACACTGGTATATATAGCTAAGGGGGAAGTGTGAAAATCTCTCATAAACTCCTCATGAAATGTGATTGGAACGACTTTTCATCCTTGGTAGGGGATGATGTGCTCCCCTACTTCAAAAAAATTACAACTGTTTTATCTCTTATGGAAATAAAGTAATATATAACATCATACACAATGTATCCAAACAATGTATCCCTCACATATTGAATAAGTGGAGGATTCAACACCATCAACTAATGAAAAATTAAAAACCTATCATCAAAAAAGGATAGATTCATTTAATACAACAAATAATACACCTCCTCCGCCATAAAATAATGAGACTTCATACTATACTCATCTTCCACCATATCTCACTTCCCAACACTATAGAATATCATGAATCCGATTCCATTCATGGCTCTAACATACACTTTAATATCAGGTTAATATTTCTACATGTTAAGATCTACCTTAGACTATAGTGGTATGGGTATAAAATAATGTTCTCTAGTAGAATATAATATGTCTACATCTTCATAGAGATGACTAAAACGACCAACTCTAAGTCATGATTTGCATAGTTACTCATGTTCTCTCTCTAATGCCTTAGCCCAAATTTGATTACCATTTGCCTTTGAATCAACATGTATCTGATCCCACATCTAGAGGTATCAGAACCCACTTTTTATTCCACGTCATCTTGCAGAAGACTAAACATAGGGGCACTGCATAGTCTTGGTCTCAACTATTCTATGTATATCTGAAACTGCTCAAATTATATTGAAGTTTTCCCTTTGGTTGAATGGCCAGTAAAATGGTATTCAGTTCTAGAGAAGATTTTTACAAACCACCTATAGATTCCCTACATTACAAGGAACTCTTCACCTATGACACACTCTTGGGTGGCTCTAAATAACGCACTATATTAATATTTTCCTGGTCTATAGCTAGGCCATTCTCAGGTATAACATGAATCAAAAAATAGAACCTCACATATATAAAACATGAAAATATAGAGATTACTATAAATATGGTTCTCTTATAGTATGTTTAGTACCCTATTAAGATTCTCTACATGATTCTTCTATGAAGAAGATAAAATGGGTAACTCATCAATGAAGAAAACCACATAACAATCAATGCAATGAATCTGGTGTTGTGAATATTGTCCTCTGAATACTTTTATTCATATATCTAGATTTATCCTTTGATTTGGCATGGTGTTTAGGTGTATTGATACCCTATAAATATTATTTAATAATTATTACTTTATTATAACACATGTATGCATGTAGCTATATTTTTAATATTTTCCCCATTATTTCAAACCTCAATCAAAAAATCCTTAGAATGGTTGAATCCAGAACAAAAGGCTTACCCTAGACCTAACTAACGTTTTGTCAGTGGCGACATCTGTTTGAGGTATCAATTGGAAGTCTCATTTAATTTAAATAAATAGTTTATATTATATTTTTTTTAAATTACAAAACCTAAATTCATATTTAAATATATCATTTTGAAAATTCACTTGGGTTAGTCGCTCAACCTTGGGGGGGTTTTTAAGAGATAATCATTATTCATTATTAGTTTGAGATCAGATAATGAATGATAATTTGATTCGGGTGGATCAAGATGCAAGAACCATACACCATGTATCTTAATAACTAGGGGATGTGTTCATCACCAACGACCGATCCAAAGTTGACTTAGGGCTTGTTATTTTTGGATTTACACACATAATATATTCTTAATAATGAATTTCTAAATATATTTTCATTTTATCTTCCTTTATCCATTCTCAACATGATCCTATCTAGAAAAATTAAATTATTTATATCAATTTTTTTTATTATGGTATGTAAACATACATAGATCCATAATTCAATTATTGGTGGAAAAAATCTGTTGTCCAATGGTATCTTCACTTCATTATATCAATATCTACCAAAAATTGCTTAGAATTATTTGGTGTTGGCTCATTGGGTTGTGGTTCGACATTACTGGGGAATATTTTTGCATGGTCAAACCCCCAGATACATAGCAGATGAATCAATGACATACGAGATGATGATTTATTGATGGTCAAGGAGGGTTTGGGGTTTTGGTTGATGCCTTTAGGGACATGAATTTGGGGAGGATAATAGAGTGAATCAAAAAGAAGGAATGAGTCATTCCTGGATTGAGATGATAGTATCCATCCACCAGCAAAGGATAAATTATGGAAATGCCTTGATCTTATATATTCAATATGGTCTATGGTAGAAGTTTTTGTTGTGTAATGATGTTAGAATAATTTCTAGGGTTTCTATAAAAAACTACTATAATGAATGTAGTCTATGAATACCTACCATACAGTCCTCTGCCTATAGATGATAGTATTTGGGGAAGATAAGGATAACACATTGTGTATAACCACATACAGGATGTGTGTCCTTACACTGGATAATCAATGTGTACTCTATGAGTACAAGGAAAAAGTCATGGTTGGGATTATAGGAACAACTAGGAGTACAGGGGAATGAACCTCTACACAGACACCACCAGGTACATGGGAATGACCATATGTACATTGTCATGATAATATGAACATAGTGGTAGCCAGGACCACAAAAATATGCCCAAAGTAGTTGAGACATTCCATATATTTCCCATAAACATAATTTAATACTACATGGCAAGCCAGGATATGTGATGGTGCAAACATCTCTAGGTTCCCATACAAGGATACCCACCTTGTGAACCCATGAACATAATATGTACTTTTCTCAAGAGCATCCTCCATAAATAAATCCTTATACTAGACTCATAATTTGTACCATGATCAGCATATACTAGGAATATGTACGAATTAAATGAGGTTTTATCACTCGTAATGGATTTAGATATATAACTTGTGATTTTTTTATTGTGATGCTTCATCGGGATACACATGACTGATAGTGGTGATCTGGAAGGATCATCCGATATTGATGTAGGGGTTTAACACCCCCCTAAAACACCAAGGATTTTTTCTTATATATACTATGGTTATGGTCCTCTATTTGTGATTCTTCCCTCTTGGGATTTTGGGTAATGGAGAGGTACCAGATCTCCACATATCTTTGCTGGATAGACACACGAGTGGACCTTGGGAGATGAAGGTAGACTCATCATCCATGGCTTCACTATAGTGAAAGATGTATCATTTATCTCTCCTCAAAAATTATTAATGTGTGTGTATCTATTTTTTTCATTAACTTTAGGTTTGGTTGAGATGAATTCTATTTTTTCTCTTCATTTATGACGTTCTGGTATTTTGGGATACTTATTAAGTATGTATATAATCACCCATGTGTTGGTTTTTCCAACAATTTTCGTGTCCTGTGAAGAAGCCCGTAAAATTGATAGTGACATTAATGTTGCTTAGTGTTACATAGGCGTATTTACCACATCTGGTTGTAAGATAAGGAGATCTGGATCTGATCTCTCTTTAGTTTTTATTTAATATATTTTTTGTTAGTTGGGGAGCCCATTTCTTGTTAGGCACGTATTTTTTCCCATTACACTTTGGATTTTTTTTATAATCATACTCCGAGGTGTTCATATAATTTATTTAATGATATGTTCAAAACTAGTTTTTATAGCCTTATTCATACTCCAATGATATTTTCCATGGATATATTTGTGTGCATACATATAGGTAAATAGCATAAGTCCTTCTTTATCATTTTTTATTTCTCGGTTCTTGTTTCCATCCCCTATTCTATAGAAGTAGTGATTGAGGTTTTCAAACTCTACCTTCTACTATCTGGGTGGAAACTGATGATTCAGGTTGTCACACTATTGAAGAAATTATTGTATTATTAGGTTAAAAATATATTATGAAATTAATCATTTCACATGGTTAAATTCGTAGAATACGTATTGCAATGAGATCCGTGCACTCCACTATCAGTTTATGAAACCACTTCTCTATTACATCCATGGAAAGCAAATATTTTCTCTCTAACTAATAATTAGTTGTAACTTCATACAAGATAGCCATTTAGATTATTTTTAAGGTTCCCACATACCCATGATACTAAATCACAGTCCATCTAATCAATGTCAAATGACTAATAGATGGTTGTAATCTACACATGCCTATATTTTACCCAACCAGTCTATACAATGGATGAAATTATAAGGTATCATATTTTTCAACGTGAGATCCCAAAATTACCTATCCCTTCCAAGTGTAATCCCAAACCGAATGTATATATGGTTCCAAGAGTAGTCATCTCTTTTGGTAACTTTAGGCTGAATAGGTTGAGATAAAGATTTAAAGTAATTTCTAATTCCCAAATAGATTTTATGATAGAAAAATAATGGCTCAAACTAGTTTCTATAAGTAAAATCCAATAATAGAGAAGGAAAAAACTATACGCGAAATATTTGGGGTGATTCATGATCATAAACTCCCATCATCAACATTTTAACTTGTTCTTTACCACTTTAACTATGTTCATAATGTTTAAAATCAAGAGCTGGTGGTGTCTAAAGAGGATTAAAGAACCATCAAGTCATAGTAAAATTTATGTTACGTACTCCTAAAATATAGATACTTTTGAGAGGAGAACCCTAACTAGATATAGGTCACCCATATTCATTGATTTGATTGTAATAGGGAGTTATATCCAATATTTTCCACATGTTTTATTCTTTTACACACCTTGTGGGGAAAACACGACAACATCCCTATGACTCAATATGAATTGAAATTGTTGTCTCCCTAAAATTTTGACATTTAATGGGATCCCTCATATATTTTCCCACATGACTTGGTCTTTTCAAAAGTTTTCATGTGTCAAAAAAATGTATGACTAAACCCGAATAGTCACTACAAATATATAAACCATAGGAATATAGGAATATTCCAAAGTGTTAGTCTGTGACTCTAGTAGAAAATAGTGGATCCCTAAATATTACTTTATAACTATATCCTAGGTGGGGATGTACAAGGGATTATTCCCTCTATTAATCCCCATTAATGGACTTGGTCAAATTTCTGAGCCAAGAAAAATGCCTCATAAAACATATATTGGGAGTGATTTTAAAATTCCAAGGTACACGTGGACATGGAAATGTTACCTTTTAGAAGGACTACTTGATCCAAAAAATGTATCATTATAAACATCATCACATGATACTTTTTATGATAATCTCTTATACATTGACATGGGTAATGTGGAATCATCATGAACTTGAGTATTAAATTTACAACAATTATTAGTTTTATCCTTAATTATACTCAATGCAAGAACCACCATTTGGTTGATGAATTTCTAAATCATGTGGAATATGTGTGTCAATAAATCACACCAATCCTCTACTTCTTAAGGATCAAAGTATCTATAGAACCTAGGAGGCCTATAGAATTGATACTAAATAAATGATAAAAAATCTCGGGTAGTCGCATCCTCCTCAATTATATCCACCATATAATTTATTGGAATATTTTCCCTTTAGGAAACTGTTGTGGTATTTTCCCTATAATCAAAATGATGGGATACAACTTGAGGAGGTCCCTTTACTAACACAATATTTCATCAAAAATTATAAAATTGACATTAAAGCATTGGGATTACCTCACCATAACATATTATATGAATCTAATCTTGTTTTCTTATGGATTCCATCTTATATTTTGAAAATAAGAACCCTCAAAATTAAATAATATCAAGTGACTTGAAACAATAAAGACATAAGAAAAAATCATAATAGACACACTTCATGATGAATATCATTAACTTATTCCCTTTAAATGATTATTTAGAGATAATATATGAATAATATATTATTACATTCCTAGTGAAATTAAACATCACCCACACACACATATACTAGTTTCTTTGGATTTTTATCCAAACTAAAAACCCCTTGAGACATTTTCCATATCTCACAAAATTCATCCCATGTATAATAATTATAAACTTCTTCATTAATAAGAAATTTTTTTACACCACTATAATATTACAGACCCATTGAGGACCTTACATGTCCCTATAATAGACTATGTATACCACTAAGAAATTGTATCCAATAGGTCTGGTATTAAAGATCAATAGTATGATGTCAAATAATTTCAATCAAAGGCCCTACCTAGATAAACCACCATACAATAAAAGATATAATTTAAGAAATATTATAATGAATAACTACACATGAACATTGTATTTTATAGAAATTATGTAATATAAGTAAATATCCACACTTTTTAATAAATTCGTCACATTTTATTGTTGAAAATAACAGGCCCCGACAACTCAAAATAAGGACGGGACATAAAAAATTAAAATGAGGTGATCTATGGTATAAAAATACCTAACATGAAATCCATAAAAAACCATTACCACTATGAACCTATATGCACTAACTATATTATATTCACATATACCTATGCCTCCTATTAATTGTACTCTTCCTTCATGGGCATAACACATGCTAGCGTAAAGATATCATAGGGGTGATGTTAAACATTCTGAGTTGGACACCCCAAAACTAAAAAGGATGGATAAAACAGTAATTTATCATAGTACTAGAGAAACCCCATATATTCTAAACTGATGAAAAACTTTGGGACATAGTGGATCACAATTCATCCTATCTCCAACCCACAAAGGATCATAGTTTATACATATCCTTATTCACCCTTTAACATTGAATAACTGGTAGTCCAAAATCGACTCCCAACAATATGTCAAATCTTCATGGAAAGAATCTAAGATTTACATTATGAGGAATGAATCTCCCAAACAATAATGAGTATTTAACTCCTAAACTACCTCTATCTAAATATATTATGAGAATGTGCCTCATTAATGTGATATTTTTTAACCAATGGAGTATGGGAACACAACAGATAGAGGACCAAACCTAGTCACATTAAGGAGTACATAAATACCATATTTTACAACCTTCTTAATCACATTGTAAGAATCATGATTTGGGGTTCACGCTATGAAGAAAAATAATATCATTTGAGGATGTCCCAACGCCTATGTGGGATATACAACTCTTCATGGGATATAGTGCCAAATAATGGAGTGTTAAATCGCTGGATAGACCCATACCCAATATTGGGAGTAGTCTAACAATTTTACCATCTATTTTGGGTACCCAAATCTTGGCGGAAAATAAGTTAGTAACTTCTATTAGGAGAAAGCGGTGAACATGTTCCCTGCGATTAAGATATAACTAATGGAGTTCGGAGACTATGCTTCCTCTAAATGTCTAACCTAAGATTTCTTAACATTACTGTAATGATATAGTCCATATTTACTATAAAATATTAGATAACAAACCCCAATAATGATGAGGCACAAAATATTGAATTGAAACTAAAAAATGATCACAATGGGTTACTCATTTTCACGATTTTTAAACCAAAAACAAAATATATGGAATCTATATATATACATTTAGTATATGTCATGCACTCTATTATGCATAGTGTGTGAGCCTATAGTAGTTTTTGGAAAGTTCAATCACACTAAAGTAATGCAAAGTCCAACTACAATGTTTCTCATAGGGTTTTATGGTATGTGGGTCTCACAGTTAGATCAATAAAATACTCCAGTATATCATCACATGTAATCCAAAAAATAGATGGTGAGTTCACCACCGAACATATGGGGATATGTGTTTCCCGGAATATACTCATATACACCCCCTTGTAATTTAGTCTGAAATTACATGGCATCTTTACATAGACACATGATGTGTGGAATAGAAGGTTTTCCCCAACCATATACCATGATCCATATCATTTCTTGTATGATTGCATCGAATGTGATTCTAACTGTACTAAATCTATAAAAAATTAGGTGGGTGGGATTATAACCAGTGACACTCTGTTTTGTGTATTCTATAAAAACATAGTGTGTTCTTGAGAGATATAAAGCTGGTGACACTTAATGCTATCATACAAACCCTAGTTATAATGATGAAATACACAACATGTGTTTCAATGAACCACAAAACATTTGATTGAAAATTCCAAATTTAGAAGAAAATATATCCATTCCAAACCACCAATACCATCATAAATTATTCCACAATAGGTTAAAAGACATCAATAATACACTAAAAATAAATTAATAATAATTAAAAGAGGCATAAAATAAATAACATAGGAATGAAAATAAAAAATTCCTACATGAGGTGAAAATTTCTGAAGCATCATTAATAAATACTCATTCCATGGTCATCATCACCTATAATATTATGCCATACTCAAGATCGTAAGTTTCATATCAAATAAATTTTTCTTCATTAGTTATTTATCCCTATATAATTGTTTAAATCATTGGTGGAACCCCCCAGTCATGATTTTAATGATTATTTTAAGGGGATTGTAAAAAATTTGTTTTTACATTAAAAAATATTCAATGTCCCATAAAAACCTCAACCCAAACCCAAAACTCCCATAATAATTATACCGCTCCTAAATGAAAATCCCCATTCTGAACAAAATCACAGTGTTGTAATTTTCACTAAAAGCACTATTTAGTTTATATTTATTATACCCATGTTACTATACTAACAATAATATATTAAACATAATGCATTTTTTCAAATAAACACAATTTTTTTAAAAATAAACAAGATAGATGACTACCATAACAAATACTACTATGTAATTTTAATGTTTTTAAATTAGAAATTCATTATTTATATAATATCCTTGTATATATATTTACCAAAATTATCTTATACCAAAACCAGTTGATATATTTCAATTAAAATATTATTTTTGACTCATTTGAATTTAAAATATATATTCTAGATGTTTTTATAATCTCATTCCAATATTTTTTATCAAGATAAAGTTTTTCATATTCAATGAAATTTTCATTTCCTTCCCCAGTATTTAATAAAGTAACAACATATTCTGTAAAAATAACTCTACAGTTTTTTTATTGTCAAATTTTTATTATGTTCATTTTTATATAATATATAATTTTCAATTAAAAATAAATAATTTTATAATACATTTGTGCTTCATCATATGGATAACTATTAATGTCTTATTGAAATTAATTTTGGATTTTAAATTAATTCCCAAAAATAAGGACATTAAAAAACATTATATGTTATTCATTAAGAAACATGGATATCATTTTTTTAGTTATTTATGGATTCAAATTTCTAAAAATTATTTTGAGAGTTTCATAACATATTTTGACATCTATAATTTTATTTTATTCAAAAATTTATTTCTTCTTGAAATCATAGATGGTAATTCCAAAAATGGGGCATCATGAAATTTATGCACACTCAATGTAGCAATTAAGGGAATATTTGATGGGTCCAATTCCATAAATATAAAATATTTATTCAGTATAGAATTGACTCCCATCATCAATGATAAACATATACAAAGTACCACAATCAATGGGACACCAATGTTTTATGTATGCTTTCTAAATCATCAAATATTCTTCAATTTAGAACATCCATCAATAATGTATTGGCTTAAATTGTTAACTTTTTCTAGAAAATTAAACTAAAAATTCAACCATACTATTATGATAGTGGTAATAATATCTCTAATTTATATAATATTATAGAAAATTCACTTTCCATTATAAGAAAGATTTAAAAGTCTATAACTTTTTAAATTAAAAATTGAAAAAGAAGAAAATCAAGTTATTTTTTTGTCATACATTATTTAGTATATTTAACATATAGGCATATATTCTAAATCATAAATCAATAAATTATAATCAATTTATTTTTATCCCATTAACATTAATTAATTTTTTGACTTGATATTCATAATATTTGAAGTATATACTTGTGGAACTATTCCACTATTTATGATTTTTAAAAATATAAATTTCACTTATCTATAAAGAGTGTGATCCACTAGTTGAATAAAATTATATCATACCTCTTTTTCTAATTCCAACCATTCACTTATCCCTATATCAATTATTTTTAACATAAAAATGATTCTATATTACATTGTTTTGGTTTATTTAGTAATTTAATTATAATATTATTACATATATTTTAATATATATTATTGACATGAATTAAATTTATTATATAACATAAATTCCATCAAATTAATTAAAATAAATTTTTTTTTTCTATAACCATATTTTAAAATATAATTTGAAAGAGGTTTAATAAAAATTGTGAAACTAAATTTTTCTTTCTCAAACTATTAATCATTATTTAATGGAGAAGATTTTGAATCATCCTATATGATCCTATAAAATTTCATTTTTATCCATCAATATTTATGTAATCAAATTGGAAATATTTTATTTCCTTGAACAAATATATTAATATAATATTTCAACATAACGAAGTCTGTTCGTTCTTCAAAAATATATCTCCCTAAATTCCAATAATATTTTTTTCCAATATGTGTGTGTGTGTCTCTCTGTGTATGTGTGAAGGTTATTTATTATACAAGAATCAACTCTTCATTACAATGATAATCATTAATCATTACATCAGTATACCACATAACAATAAAATCATCAATCGATGAAGCCAAATAAATAGAGTTATCCTTATTAGGTTTTTTCTTTACTAAAATATGTATAAAATGAATAATTCACTTGTGAACTACAAATAACCATGTTCGGAAGTTGAAATGTACCAATATAATAGGCCATATATTATGATTAATTCTTTTTCACCAAAATGATTCATGGTATCAATTGAAAATTCATGATATACTTTTCTCCTATTTCTTCCTAATTTTCAACAATAAATATCTTTTTTTCTTCCATGAAAGATAATATGGTAGGGAAAAAAATTTCACATCTTGGATTATTTTATATATGTCACACATAAATTTAAATAGATCCTCATAACTTCGATACAAACTTATAGTCCATGGAATGATTGAAAAACTATCATAAAAAATCTAAAGATCTTGATAAAAATATAAGGTATTGGGTACCACAACTCATAATTAAAATTTTTAATTGAATCAAAATCCATATGGAATAATATACAGTCATTTGAAAACAAATATATTCAAATGCAGGTGAGTCCTTTTGAATATAGAATTAATTTTTCATGATATATTTAATAATTATGTTTTTTATCATTAGGTAACACATCCTTCAAGAGATAATGTTTTTTTAAATCTAGTGTCACTCCATCCATTTTTTGGAGTCCAATTATAAATTTATACTATGGATATTTGTGTCATATATTTAGTTTGAATTGCATAAAATTTCATGTTTCTAAATTTCAATAACTTCCATAATAGATTTGGAAAATCTCAAAGTTTTTCTTATATATTTATGTCCATTTTATCCACATCATCTACATTATTGTATGTAGGGGTACTAGTAGTAGATGATATATAAACCATATAGTTATTACAGTCTCTAGCTAAATTTATTCATTTTCTATTCTTATAAAAAAAATTATATCCTTGATCAGTTTTTAATAGATCAGATGATCATCCCAATCACCTAGAAAAACACATCATGAATAAAAACAATTCAAGGAAAACATTTAATTTGAGGACTTTCTTTTGCATTAATTGTAACAAACCTGAATAACTCTTTGATTCCATCATCCAAAAAATTTCATACAATATATTAATACAATATATTCTAATATTACTCATATTTCTCTAATAAATAGATACAAAAAATATAGGGATATAATGTATCATTTTTATATATGTAAATTATATAATGCATAAATATAGAAATATTCATATGAAATATAACAAATACAAATATATATTATATGAAATAATTGTATATACAATGTCTGAATTTTATAAATAGAAAAAGTATAAATATAAACTATAATGTAATCTAAACTAAATATAAATAAAAGTTATTAAATATACATTATAAAATCAAGAAAACAATTTTTAAACTATATATATAAACATATTTTAACATAATATTATTCTATATTTTATATTTTCGTGTTTGTCGGTATTTTTATTTATAAATTTCTTCATAATATAAAAACATATTAATATAACATATATGTACAAATATAAATTTATATATATATATGTAAATATATATATATTCTTATGTATAGATATATCTATTTATGCGTGTGTGTATAAAATTACATATTATATATACCTTTTTAGTTTGAATAAACTAAATAAACATGTGTGTGTAAAGGTGTCTGTATATATAAATAAACATTATACCCCCATAACTAATATGCGTCTGTGCGTGGATATAATAAATTAAATTGAATTGACATCAAAGAATCCTTCGTTGGAATTTGATCACAAAAATTCCACATCAAATTCATTAATAATGCTAATGAAATATGATATTCATTTTATCATTTTATTCATTCTTCTCCCCCTTTGAAATATAAAAGAGTTTAAATTGATTCATTTCAAGAGGATAAAATTAGGGGTTTTCAATGATTTTTTCCCAATATTTGGTTGGGGATTTTCATAGTGTATGATTTTATTTTTATTATATTATTAAAATAATAGGGAAAATTTGATTCTCCAAACTAATTTTTATTATTCATGATGATATGTGGTTTTTTCATTAATTTGAGCATAGATAATAACATTATAGATGTTATAGACAGTGAGTCTATAAAATCATCAACTTTGACATTGTTGATGCTCCTTTCCATCACAGAGTCTAACGACTGAAAAAAGGGAGATAAATTAGTCCATAGTGATTCATCCTTTGAAGAAACATCAAAAATCGAAAAAGGGATGAACAAGGAGAACATTGCCCATAGGTCGCGCAAGTTCCCTCATGGTCGTGCACGTACACTTGCTCGCCGCCTAGTGGTCGTGCAAGTCTACTTGCGCGACGCCTTATGGTCGTGCAAGTGACTTGCACGACCTAAGTGATAACCACCCGGTAACCGCCCGGGGTCTTCTCCTGCCTATAAATAGACCTTGTGGGCCCCCCATTAAGAAGGATCTTTTTTCAAGAAACTCGGATTGAAGCTCCCGACACCCAAGTCTCTTCTCAAAGATTCCGGAACACTTATAAGGTAATTTCTTACATAGAACAGAAGATTTAAAGAGAGGGAGTAAGGCCTAAGTGTTGAAACTCATCAACACTTCCGCGCCTGAGTGGCCAGCCCTTAAGGGAAGTGGTCACACTTGCGTGCCACCTTACTCCTTCGATAGAACTTGCGCGTCCCTTTTCTGGAAGAACCTCAAGAAGATTATAAAGGATTTAATAAAGAGTCTCTCAAGTATTTCAATGATGGTTGAATATCGTGCAAGTACCCCCACCATGTTGCGTAGGTATACATGCGCGACCAATAATTGCGCGCCCACGCAGTACCTGCGCGCCTTCAAAGACTTGTGCGCCCCTTTATTGGTGTCTTTCTTGCCCATTTCACCCCTCTTAAGCCATTACACCTTTCCTATTCAAGATTCAGTCTTCAATACACTCTTCAAATCCATTTCATGGAATGATTTCTTAATTTAACTTCCTTATCTGAAAGGAATTTTGTGGAATATCTCACAAAACATAGTGATTTACACATCTTTATGTCACTAAAGATTGAGATTTCATTCATTCAACCTCATCCTTTAAGATGAGAGAATCCTTAACCTGGGTCTCCTTTTCAGGAGTAATCCCCAGTCATAAGTCCTCTAATATGGGCATCCTCTTTAGGAGTAAGCCCCAAGTCCCTTAATTTTTGGGCATCTTTTTAGGAGTAAGCCCCAAGTCCCTTAATTTTTGGGCATCTTCTTCAGGAGTAAGCCCAAATTCTTAAAATTCCCAAATCTGGGCATCCTCCTTAGGAGTAAGCTCCAGTCTCCTAATTTGGGAATCCTCCTCAGGAGTAATCCCCAAACCTTAATCCTTGACATGGGCCTCCTTTTTAGGAGTAATCCCCAATCTTAATTTCTCTTAACCAGTCCTAATTTACCTTTGATTTGGGATTACTTTTTAGGAGTAAAACCCAATCATAAGTCTTCTCCTAATTTGGGCCTCCTTTTCAAGAGTAAGCCCCATGTAAGAGTATTCAAAATCTCCATGAAGCACACATACCTTTATGAACCCTATTCCTAGATTTCTTCCCTAAAGTAAATCATAAACTTCATTTATCTGGGCAATCATACATACATAAGCCCCACATTATTTCTTATGATGGCATCTTTCATGGCACAATTTTCAAATTTTTACCTATACCTCTTGTTTCTCACACCGAGCATGACTCACGTGAGCTTAGAGTGTAAAAGTAATTGTGACATCCTTCTTTGAGCCATCAATCATTAACATCATACTCCCTTACTTGAACTACGTGGGTTCTGATTCCTTTTCCAAAACAAAGGATACGTAGGTAGCCCATCTACGGGTTCGATCCCAACTCTAAAATAATTCATGTCCTTCTGAATGACAATAAACTTCAAGTGCCCCACTGAGTGGATTTAAAACCAGCCTGGTCATCATAATGACCAAGAGACATTTATATAAATGTTTTGAAGGATACTATTGATGAAGAATCTCTAAATAGATATAGATGATTCTCTATTGATGAAGAACCTCGAATACATATAAAAGATTCTCTAAATTTCTTACATATTTAATCATTGATTGTTAGATCTAAAGGAAATATCGTTTTATACTTGGTAATGTAATAAGGATTCACGAACATAACTTAAATCTATAAAGAGATTCCCGGAGTAGACAATAATTCCCCTCAAAAAGGTGTGATGAGTCCAACCTCCCATCCTCTCGACCAATGAAAATTCCTAAGCCTCATCAGTCCAAAAACTAATGAGCACCTACCTTTGGAAAGTAGTTCTGAATGGATGTGGAATCATTGGATGTTTCTGGTTCTACGAACAAACCCGTTAGAAACCGATCGGAACGTTTGAACCTCCCATCAAGGCAGTCATCCCCAAATTCCGAGGGAAATAGAAATCAATATTTATAAATATTCACCTCTTCATATGGAGAGGTTTGACTCAAAAATTATACTTATCTAAGTTTTATATGTTGGTTTTGAGTAAATTGTTTCAAACTAGAGAACTTCATTAGATGTATAGAATTATTGGATCATTTATAAAAAATGTTTCATTGACTCTAAATCACACCAACCTATATGTTTATAGTGTTTTTAAATTGCTGTGTATGTTACATAGCAATTGAAATTTTTTTATAACATGAATAAAATGGATGAATTTCTATTACAAGGACCTCGTTCCATTCTAAAATAATTATATACATTGTAGGGATTTTACTTCTAATTATGGTCTTTGTAAAGTATGTTGATGAGAAATATAATTTTTTGATATTTGTGTCCAAATCATCATGTTTTAGGTCACTAATTAATGATGTTAAAACATACTAATATGAAAAATATAAATCTGGTTAAAAAGGAATAAAATCATATCCCATGTGTGGATAGAGTAGATGAAGTTAGTGTAGTTAAATAATTCATTGGGTTATAAAAATGTTGAATGGTTAAGGGATGATTCTTAGATTCAACAATAGATATATGAGGAATCTATTTTTTTTCTAATTCTTGGAAGGGTGTTCACCTAGACTCATTGGTTATTTCTAAATATGATTTTGGTGATATTAGGTAAGGGAGAATTTGTGGATATAATATGTAGAAATAAGTTTTTTTAAATAAATCGATTATAGTGTATGAGTTAGAAGATATATCATTTAAGGGTGTAAATGTTTCTTCAAAGTCATAAAATAATTTTTTATATTCTAAGTCATCATATGTAACTCTAAAAACTATTAACATTTTTATGGTTCTGGTTATAATGGTAGTAATATATGAGAGAGGGAATTTAGAGCCCATATGTATGGTTCTTTATGTTCTGGTTGAATTAATTTTGGTTTAGGAGAAATTTGTTCACGTAAAATATATTTATACTGGAGAAAATTTATAAAATATCATAATTAATGTTTTATAATATTATTCATATATAATTGTTTTTATATTTTCTTTGAATTAATATTAAATGTGGATTAGTTAGGTTATATTCTTTTAATACCATTTTTTATCTTAGTTTAATGGTAATTTTGAAGGAGAAAATTGAGAAATAGTATAAATAAAAATATAGAGGTATGTGAGTGGAACCAATGCTATGAATAATGAGAATAAGTGGTGATGTCATTATGGATGGACTAGTTTTGAAGAACAGGTGAATCAGTTATAGACATTACACTGTTCACTAGAAGGAGATCATAGAGTCATTATGATGTGGCATGTTTCCTTCACTGATTTGATAAATTTCCATAAAAAATAAATGATGGTGGAACTGATGTCACTAGAATGGATTATTTAAAGATCAGCTATAAATATTTGTGTATAGGTCAATATTCTGAATAATGGTGCACTGTTGTTAAATTAGATTGAACATAAACTCAATATTTGTTTTCTCTTAAGTAGTGTTTTAGATTGGGAACCTCTAACTGATTATTGGTTTTCTATTATACATCACCTTTTTTATTTTCATTTGAATTCTATGTTTTTGGACTTGTTTTGAACAAAGTAAATATCCAATGTTATATGTTTTGTTTTCTCCTTCCATTTTCAATACATTTTACATTGGGAGTGGATGAGGACTTTTCTGGGGGAATTTAATGTTTTTAGGGGGTGAGATGAATTTTTAGTGTGTAAATGATAACTCAATCAACATTAATTTTTTTAAAATCAAATATGTTCTTCTACAATTATGATTCAAAAGTGGGATTTTGGAATGATGATTTTTAGGAAATAGGTTTTATTAGATCTATGTTTCAATATTTGTGGACATATCATCTAAGATACTTAATGGAAGTATAATTTATATGATTTATTCATTTCAATTTCTGTTGAAGTTCTATTTTAATGTATGGAAATGGAAGGGTAATGGTTTTTCTAGGAATGTTTGGTAGATAAAATTTCTATTTCTGGATAATTCTGTTTTTATATTATCTATTCTAGGGAGATTTAGAAAGGGAGAGTGGTAAGGACTCGACCTGAAGGAAATATGTGTAAATATCATGATGTTATCCTAAAATATGAAATTCAACATCCATTAGGTGAAAAAAACTATGTAATTAATGTTTATGATATCCAAAATTTATGAGAATCCAACCATAATTAAAAAAGTGTATCAATTTTATATGTTTTCATCATGAATATATTAGAAGGGAGGTATATGGAAAATCATGTCAATGAATTTAATGTAATTTACTGTCAATTGGAATTAGTTGGTTTAACATCTGATGGTGCACTATAGGTACTAATGATGAAGAGATTTTATTTCAAATAACATTAATATAATTTTTATTCAATGATGTTTTTCTAGAGATCATTAAAACCAAAAATTAAGATTTTTCATTTAATTATAATTTACTATAAAATTTATGGGGCATTAAAGGTGGTCAAACATAATTTTGTTAAGGTGGAAATTCAAATTATAGTTTTTGATTCTTACTTAAAATTTGAAGGTATTATTTTTATATAATGGGGTATATGTTTTTTTGAAAATGAGTATTTTATGTCCCTAAAGAGAGAAATTATTGAGGTTTTGAATATAAATCATAGTTTGAGTTCCTAAAAATATATTCTAATTATTTTCCGAAGTGATGTAATGGATATATTGAGTATAAAATGATGTAGGAGCAATAGAATGCCATGATTTTGATAGATGATCGCCAGACCTAGGTTCAATAGATAGATTACCTTTTTCAAAGAACATTAAACTAAGGAGTATCATATAAGGTGTATTAGATTAATACTCATATTCTATGAAGAATCAGAAACATCATATGAACTATTTTATAATCGAACATTTTGATTGACATTTGAATTAATCTTGGTATTTATGTGATCAAGCTGGTTTTTTAGAAAACAATACACATCAAAGAGATGTTAATGACAATAATGAAGTTATATTGTGGAAAATTATATCCAAATTTCTTGTGGATAATGAAAATATGAATTTGAATATATTTATAAAGTGGATAAATAGTGTATAAGAATGAGTACGTAGTTATGTAATATAACCATCTATTGAATATGCTTGTGGTTGGTGGTATAACCAATCAAGAAGGAATATGAGATAAGGATAAATTGGGGTATAAACAACTATAACATAATAATAGTTTTTTTGGTGTAGAACCATTGCTTTCTAGATAAATAGGTATTGGGGTGTATACATAGTTCATATGTGTGCCTTTATAATCCTAAAATAATTTTGTAAAGAATACTTGTTGGGAGGGAAAACCAACATGGAAATGAGTAGATATTTCTAAAAAACCTATTAAATATCATGTTCTAATATTCCTTATTATTTAATATATATCTGGAGGAGTGTAGTAATATATTTTAGTAGATATAAACACAAATAATTTCTAGTTGTTCATTTTATATTAAGAATTTGTAAAATAAATGAACTCCTAAATTCACCCCTTCCACCTCTTTATGATCTCACACTGATATTGGAACTACACTATGTGAGACAAGGTCATTAGATTATATATTTTTTACCCTAGTTTATTAATCTACTAAAAATTATAAAATATTTTAGGGTAAATTTTGTATTTGGAAATTTTATCATGGTTTAACTTCAATATAAATAAAAAATCATGATTTTTGTTTAATATTATTTCGTATTTAAAATAATGAATAGATGCGTGTGAAAATTATACATCATTAATTAAATACTGGGATTAAGGATGAACAATATTTTTATTGTATGGTTGGATTCTAGGAGTTTCTATATGAAATTTAAATATGGTTTATAGATAATCACATAAGGATCTATAGTTGTATCATATTTTGAAAAATAGAGAAAATTTAGTTTGAAAAAATCTGATGTAGTACATTCCAAAAGAAAAAAACATGAAACTCCAATTTTTTCTCATGACTACATGGGATTCAATAGTGTAAAAATTATAATGATCTCTGCTCTGACAATAACAATGAAACTCAACCACATCAAATATATAACATATAAATATTACATCCTTTGGAGGTAGTGTAAGGAATCTTTTTTTTCACTGTAAAAGGTAACTAAGAATTAGAATCTCAAGTTAGATCATATGGATAAATGGGGATAAATCTAGTTCTATATCATAGAGGATATTTTCACTAAAAAACATTTATTGACGATGTAACATTATACGTGTTTGAGATTTTCTAAAAACACAAGTATGAGGCCTTGGAAATATTCCTCAATTAGTGATTCATGATAGATAATGAGACTAAAATGTAGTGAAATTGCTTTTCTTCTGATAATTGATTTGAGTATTGAAGCAATGAATTTTACATATTTGGTTTTAAAGAAATTATTTCAAATGAAAAAGCATATACCCATTACACTACGGAATAATGGTAAAAAATATTGATGAATCAGACTTTAAATGATATAGATAGGATCATGAGGTTTTATTTTTATTATGTAATGGTGTTTCATGTGGCAGAATAAAACTGTGAATCTTAACTCAGGAATTGTATTCCTTATAAACCAATAAAACATAAATATCTAAAGGAAATATCTAATGAAATGCTGGTTAATAAGTCCAATGTAAATGTTATAGGAAGTATCATTTTTATCCATATTGATATCAAGGAATGATTAATGTTAGAGGAAAAGTCTTGAAAATGTTTCTCTGTTTGGTATGATGATGAAAACATTAGAGTTTAGATCTGGTATAGGAATCATGGAATGATTATCATATTCTAAAATGTCATATTCAATGGAGATATCCATGGTTTGGATTGGTGTTAGTTCATTTTGGAACAATACAAATAGTCTAAAGGGTGTAAAATTAAAATATCATAAAATGATTTATTAAATTACAAAAGTTTATAAAAAATTGATATTATTATAGTTAAATAGAAATAGAATAGATGAAAATGAAACATGAGGTTTTTTATACTAGTTCGGTTAAAAGTGGAATAAATATACTTTTCTGCCTCTCTAATATATGATATATACATTTTGAACTATATTTATTTTTCATTAGTAATCATAATATAATTATAACATAATTTTTCTAGTCGAAGTATTAGAAGAGGACACATTAATTTTGATTAGGGAGCTATAAACTGATTACATCCCTAACATTAAACATTTTGAGTCACAACCAGAATGGTCTTACCTTTTGAATATGAGAGTCACAAACTAAATATGGAAATGATTTTTTATGAAAAATCAGAATCATAATGATAGAAAATCTGTGATAGGTGAGAAGTAGTATTACAAAAATATGAGACCAGAATGAAATATAAGATCAAATGATAGAATCATGTGTAACAGTTCTTGGGTAATTAATATGGTCATCCTAGAAATTTAGTGAGTGTATAAGAATATTTAATTCAATATTTGAGATATCATCTAGATGAGGAAACCAATTATCACATTGGAAATTATCGATTTTAAAAAACTGTTAATATTTAAATTTGTATACTCATAAAATAGTAGTATCGAATAAGTTCTTGCTCATTAATATATACATTCTCTAAGCCCACTATATAAATTCTGAAAGTTTTACAACTGATAAAAAGAGATCCCATAAACTATTAGAATCATTTAATGTAATAATAGAAATGTCATCATATTTTGTTAGAGATAAAATAGATTCTATGCAAATTTAAATATTTCAAATTGAATTAAATATATCATTTGAATAATCAAAACGAATCAAAAAATTAAATATATTTTAGAAAAAATATCATAATTATAAATAAAATAATTTAAAAATATAAAATTTTAATTACTTCCTATATGTGATGCATAAAATATAGAATACATACATTATTTCACGATGTTATAAATAATTAAATTTATTTCTAAAATAAATAAAAAAAATTAACTAGAAAACATAAATTTTATTTGAATTCTGGAAACATGTGGTGATAAAAATATTATTACCAAAATAATATAAAATATTTTTTAATAAAAATAAATTAGACTTAAAAAATAAAAAAGACTAATGTAATCATATTTTCTCTTATGAATTAATGATATCATATAATTTTAACTGGTGTTAGTGGGAAGAAAATTCTTCACAAAAGTAAAACATATATTATGTAGCGGTAGAATATATTACCCAATGATGTCATATTTTATGTAGAAGTATAATGATTCTACTATAATAACCATTATAGTTCAAGAGAGGGGATAATATTTCCATTAATATACAGATGTCCTTGAGATGTTTCTTGCTCTACCATTGTGCTATAGTATGTGGCATTGGAATGTGAAACCATTTTTGGGATAATGAAGATTCATTGTTATTATTTCTCATAAAATGATATTTCACTTCTATCATGGCATTTCCTAGTTAGCAGTTAACTGCTACTGCATAGAAGGATTGGTGATGGTGCAACAATTCCATGTTGGTACACGTTGGTGGTCATGGTCGGTGGTACCATCAATGGGAAGGATGTTTCTATCATTGATAAATAATGTGGTATCGTCGTTAGGGGTTTCTACCACTATTTAGTGATAAGTAATAACATTAGAAAAAAATACTTAATAAAATCAAACCATTTATACTATTGGTTGTTAAGGATGTCGATGCTACCTTCATGATAGGTCTCTTCCACCAGTCTTGAAAGAAAACTACTATTACATGGGGGTCAGATCTATATAAGTCAATTTATTATACCATAACTTAATAAAACAATGAAACGCTATAAAATAAAAAATTATTGTTGAAACTGAAAGAATCCATCTTGTTCAAACCAAAATTTAAACATTATTGAGATTGATTTAGAATTTTTAATATTTCAATAAAAGTTATATAAACTTATGATATTTTATATGATATAGTATTTATAAAAATGTAATCAATATACTGAAAAATAAATTAAAAATATAGTGGGATTGTTTAAATTAATTTCCACATAAAATATTAAGAGGTTTTGGAATAATTAAAACATTTAAATATTAAAAGTGAACAAAAAACACCCTAATACTCTACCATCTTGAATTTTTTTGAAAAGTAAATACTATAAAAATAAGAATAAAAGATACCCTTTATTAAATGCATAGATATAACTATTAATATTCATGTATTCCAAGATCAAATTAAAATTTTTTAAATTGGGAATTGTTTAATGTAATTGTCAATGTACTTTCATGATGATTCTAAGTATGGATAAATTCCTATGAAACATCACCCTTATCCCCATGATCTCGAATAAAATAAATTCCAAGATAAATTTTCCCTGTTATAGAATGTTTTAATGTTTTTTAGAAATAGAAATTTCATATTTTATCTCATGAAATTGTAAATTTTTCTAGAAAAATACCAAAATGATGTAAATCATTTTTAATGTATCGAATTTATATGCAATAACTAGAATTAGATATATTTTAATCTTTATAAATATTTAGAGTAATATATAATCTCTTCTTATAGTACTATAAAATAAAACCATTCCTATGAAAATGAAAAATAACTATTTTTTTCTTTCAGTTCTATAGCCATTGAAATCATAGTAATAAGAGGTTATTAAATCAAAAAATTAAATTTATGAAAAATAAATATTTAATTTTTTCCTTTAACATGTTTAATAATTATTTTCAGAAATTTTACATGACTAACTTTCCGATCATCTTGAATTTTTCCACATAAATTGACATTTAACATGAAATATGGTCTAGATATAGTTAAATAAAACATTATACATATCAAGAATCTTTCAATAATTAAATCAATAGGTTTAATATAAGAATCAACATATAATTTACAACTAATAATCATAATATCTTTATTATACTTATATAAATTTATAAAAAAGCATTTAACGAACTCTTTATCATATTTAGATTGATTAAGAATGATCCCAAATTTCCGTTTAAAAATATTATGTCCTTAACCGAAATTTAATTCTCCCTTTAATATCATGTCAAACTTATATATCATCAGTGTTTAAAAATTATTACAATTCCTTTCACATGAAGTACCGAAAACAATACCAACATAATTATTTAAAGTTAAAATACCATTACATATTATATTAGTATAAACTGTAGGATCAATACTAACATTATTAAAATCATTATTCATTAGAATCAAAGAAATCATTTCATACAAAAAATGATGTTCTTTTTTGTGAACATACAAATCATAAGATATTTTTAAAAATGTGACTATGAAAATTTTAATATTCAAAACCATTTTCTTGAGAAACATAAAATTATTTAATTATAAAACCATTTAAGGGAAACATTTTGACATTAATTTTATATAATTTAAAACCTTGAAAAAAATTTAAAATTTACATTATTCTAATACCCTCAACACTAGAAACTAGTTAAAATGAAGCATTAATTTCTATACCTTATTCTTTATAGTATCCTTGGTCAACATATCTGGAATTATTTTTTACATTCATTTAATATTTGTTAATATTTTTTATAAATATCATTTTAGTTCTAGTTTCATGGTTATCCTAAAGAAAATCTACTAATGAAAAAAATAATTAATAACAATATGATTCATCTCATATTGAATTGAAAAATCCATTTAGCATCATTTAATGATTCAATGAAATAATTTGGAACATTATCATAAAAAAATTAATCAAAGATGATTGAAATCAAAAATCTGATTTCCATACCAGAACAAACATTACTAATGAAATTTTCCATAGGATGATCATTATAACTCATCAAATATATAGGATTAGATTTAGATTCTTTTTCTCACCCTCAAGAGAGACATTATCAATACTCTTTTCATTAGAAAAATTTAAATCCATTAAGTATTTTTCAATATTCTTGAAAATATATTTCTGATAATCAAATGATACATAAAAATATATATGAATAGATTCTTCAAAAATCATGGTATACTTATTAAAAACACTATAAGAATTACTGTTAGAAGAATAAACATGAAATATACCAAAAACAATTTTAACATAAAACCAACCTAAATTATCATTTGTAATAATGATACAAGGATTACAACAAAAAACATTAAAATAATCAACATTTGGTTTCCTACATTTAAAAAATTCATATGATATTTTCTTCAAAAAAACCTTCTCACTTATACTATATTTAAAACATATAAAAAATTATTGATAGATTCATCCCAAAAAATATTTCAATGAACTATATTTAGTAATCATGGCTTGAAAATTTCATTAATATTTCTATTTTAATATTCAACAACAAAATTTTATATTGGTGTTCAAGGAGCAGAAAAATTATGACCATAAAAATTTTATTCAATTTTTTTTAGAATAAATTTTGAAAAATACACCTCCATTATCATTTATAATAAAAAAATTAAACATCCCTTCCTATTTTTAAATATTACAAAAAAATAAATATATGATACTATGGTTTCTTGAATATGATGCATAAAATAGTTCTAAACAATGATTCTGAAATCATCAACAATGTAAAATCACATATCTTCCAGCCAAACTAGAAGTTTAAATTGGACCAAATATATCAAGATACAGTAATTCAAGAGGTATTTGTCTGGAAAATTGATTTATTTATTTTAAAATATTACTTATGTTGTCAACCATTTATTCATCAATCAGAATAAAATTATTTTCTTACAATAAACATGGAAAAATATAGAATATGTCTATAATTAGATAAATGTGTATCATTTAAAGATTAATATGGTTAATAATTATATTCTAAATAAAACCATATATATATATATAATTTTGAAACATAAAATTTTTATTAGATATATGAGATAAATTAATAGAATAAATGATATATTTTCGAGTGGAATAAAATAAAATACATTTTTTGTCAAACACTAGACAGTTATCATCCCCAAACATAATAAGAATATTATAATAAAAAAATTATATATAATAATTTTACAATTTTTAATCCCTTTAACATATAAAACATTATAAATTCATACATTGACAATGATTTAACATTTCTATTAGAGTTATCACCAAAAGTGACAGAGCCTCCATCCCATTTAGTGTAAGATAGAAAATTCAATTATTCACCAGTCATGTGCTGAGAACAACCACTAACCATGTAACACATGTGTTTCAAATTATTATAGATTTTATTCATAAAATATAAATTATTCAAAAATCATTTATTGTACAAATTCTATTTTGGGTCTAACTTGGTTCCCAATTGAATTCTTAGATTCCCAATTAGATTTAAAAAAAATATTATAACGAACTCTAGAGGATAAATTTATCAAAATAAATTTATTATTATAACAAAGAGAATGATGATATCTATAAAAACATCCATTGGTATAATTTAGTTGCATATAACATGTATGTCATGTAACAGATGAAAAATTTTCAGCATAAAAATTATCGAAATTATCCTTGTATAACTTAGGAATATGTTGACTATAAAAAAAACTAGTTGTATATTTTTTCATTTTCATCATTGATATTGTTTTATCAAGTTCTTCCTTTCCTAGAGAAATAGTTGATAACATCTATTTTAAACATTCAAATTCCTTTTAAAGATAATAATTTTCCTTCCGAATATACTCAAAATCATCATTGATCATACTTTTAGAATAGAAGGAAGAATTTTATATTTCTTTCATAAGTGAATTATTCTCCTTACTGAATTTCTTTCTATTATTGAAAATCATCTTCTTTTCTTATTTTAATTAATTTTACATCTATTTAACTCTTAAAAAATCCATGTGAAATTTTTTATTTTCCTTATACAACTCATAAATGTTTTCTCCATCACTGTAATAATAATAGATAGATCCAGACTCAATACACTACATATATCTACTAACTGTCATCTAGAAGTGGTTTGAATAATATTTCATGCTTCCAGATTCAGCACTTGAATCTGATTCTTTAGTGAAACTCCATCTAAAATTATAATCATTTTTTGATTCATTTATTTAATTTCATATCTCTACATTCTTGCTTCATCATTGTAAAATTAGTTTTGATGTGGAATTTCATTCTAGACTCACTACCAGATATATATGGTCCATATATAGAATTAGTTTTTTTCTTCAATCCTTATTTTGATGTTTATAAGGTACATTTTTAAAAAAATTCTTTCTCTTTATCATATTATAGATATCATTTCATATATTTGAAATTCTCCCCTTTTCAAATTCATATACCTCATATTCATAAGAGTTATAAATAACATTTATATGAGATTTGAATTAAATACCTTTCTAATATGATGTATCTTGTTCAAAAATATACTTCAAATGATGTTCATATTGTAATAATTTTCAAATGGGTTCATCCAATGTTTACTATTGGAAGTTTTTACTTTCATCAATCAAAATATTATTGGTATTCCATTTCTTGGGAAGATATTTTAGGTCTCTTTCAACAAGTACAATTTTCTCAAAAAATTATCCATGAGAATTGATTCTATTCATACTTCATTTGAACCAATGGAACATTTTATTTACTGTTTCATCTTTACCCATCTTGAAATATTTTTACTCTTCTATAACAATTTCAATTTTAGTTATAATAATCATTTCAGAACCAAGTTGAGTAACTTGTAAAGTATTTTAGCCATTATATTCTATCATATATGCGGACCCATGAATAAAATCACATTATATAATATCATAATATAATATATTTACTAAATTTAAAATCATATCATATCTATTATTACAATATTTTAGAATATTATTTAGGTTAGTTTCTAGTAAGTTGTATATATTTTCTATGATAAACTCGTATTCAATTCTTAAATACTTTGTATAAGCCTCCATTCTAGATTCCATTGACTACAATCATTTTTATCAATATTAGGTGGAATATGAGGAATCATTGCCTCATCTTAATTCATTCCTTACATATTATAAGAACTTTATAGTTAGAATGATTGTTCAATGAACATGTTAGCATTGATAATAATATACTATAAAAAATAGTTCCATACAATAATTTAATAGGATTAGATAAATTAGAAAAGGAAAATGCATCGATACCCTTTGTTAGTTTGGATACGAATATGATAGATGGTCAACATGTGGGTAAATTGACCAAATATAGATTTCTTAAATGAATTTATTGCATATAAAAATTAATTATAAATATTTATCAATAGAGTGATTAGCAGTAGAATAATAGATAAAGAAACACAAGGATTCTTTTAATAATATTTTGGTCAAAAGATGACATAGTATACACATATACCTCTAATGGTAGTGATAGATATATTATGAACTATAATAATTTTTAAGGGTAATCACAACCTAATTAAAACTGGATTTTTCTTGTGTTATTAGAATCATAATGTCACACAAATCATTAATGGGGAGTTAAAACAAAATTATAATCTTTAAATTAGATATTTTGAATCACAATCGGAATGGTCCTAACTTTAAAATCTTAGAGTCACAACCCAAATAAATAAAATTGTTTTTTATGTAAAATCATAAATAGAAAAAGTGATCAATCGTGAGAGATGAGAGGTTTTGATATAGATACAAGACACCAGAATGAGGGAGATGGTAAAACAATGAAATATATGTTACTAGTTCTTCATTTAATAATAGACACATCTCATCAAGGTAGTAAACTTTAAAGTGGTTTTAATTCATCACATGAGAGATCCATTAGATAATGAAACAATGTACTATATGGAAATTTACATATTTTAAAACACATAAAAAGTTAATAGCTTTATTATTGTAAAAATTTGAGAGTCATAGATGTTATCTCTCCTCAATATAGAAATCCTATAAGTCCTTTATATAAATTATTAATGTCATATTATACCAAATAAGATATCATGGAAACAATTTGAATTATTTAAACTAATAACAAAAAATTCAGCCTATTTTATCAAATATTAATTGATTCCGTGTAAATAAAACATAACTCAAATAAAATAAAATATATCATTTGAATAATTAGGACAATTAAACAAATTTAAATATATTTTTTAAAAAATTCCTTAATAATTAGTCAAACAATTCAAAAAATATCACAATTATAAATTCATTCTAAATATCATAAGTCAAGTTGATAAATAGTGTAAATATAGTCTATGAACATATTATATGTAATTATTTTTAATTATGGAATAATTAAAACAAATAAAGTATGCAATATAAATTGTATTCAAATACTAGAAACATATAGTGATAAAATAATATATATATATATATATTATTTTAGAATTTAAATAATTTAGACTAATCAAATTCAAAAACTGATGGTGTCAAATATTTCCTTCTGAAATAATGAAATCATATAATTTGAACTAACGGTAGGAGAAAAAAATACCTAATGGTAAAAACAAATATTACCTAGTGGTATAATATTTTTTTCTAGAGGTATAAAATTTTACCTAGTGTAAGAAATAGATTTCAATTATTATAATTATTGTGAAATACACCCATTCTATTTGGAGAACAGTGATACCACTACAATTTGGAGGCAACTACTGTTGAGATGCTTCTTCAGCTATCATTGTGTGGTAGAAATTTATGGTGTCAAGTTCTACCAGTGTTGCACCAAGGATGATCCAGTACTACCATCACCCATCTATTGTTTTTCTACCACTACCACATCCATGTGAGACACCACTTCTATTTGATAAATGATGATACCACTATAATTTAAAGGCAACTATTGTTCGTATACTTCTTCTGCTATCATTGTGTGGTAGATTGTGATGGTGGAAAGTGATACCAATGCTGAACTAAGGTTGATTCACTGCAAACATCACTCATATCTAGCTTTACTACCACAACCATGGTATTTCATAGTCGATGAAAAAAATTTACCATGATGATGGAGTGGTGATTGATCAATCATCACATGTTGCAACAAGTTGGATGAAATGTACGGTGATGCCTTCCATGTGGAGGATATTAAAACCATTGGTGAAAAAGGTGTTATTATCAATATGATTTTATACCATAAATTAGATCTATGTGCTATCATTATAAAAGCGAAACCCTTACTATCTTCAAGCCTCTTCTACAATTTTTTATTGAGGAGGATAAATTTATCGCCGGGAAAGGCAGATTCTACCATTCATGAAATAAATCTATTAGTCATCTGGAAGTTCATGATATATAACTATATTTAAAATATAATAAAAATAAAACTCTAAACACTATTTACTGAAAAATAATAATTAAATTAATAATACATAATCATTGGACCAAAATAAAAAAAAATCTTGAGATTGATTTATACTTTATCATAGTTGAATAAATATTTGATAAACTTAAAATATTTAATATGAAAGTTGATTTATTAAATTATGATAATTTTTATTCAAAATATAATAAATATAAATTGATAAATTAAGAATAATTTCCAAAAAAATATTTAGATGGTATGAAATGCTAAATAACATAAAATTTTAAAAGAGAGGAAAAAGTCCAAATAATTCAGGGTAAAGAATTCTATATTTCACATAGAATAATCAATGGAACATTTAAATGATTTTATGAATTGAAATATAATAGATCGAAATTGTTTAGGGATTTTATATGTTTTGATGGTATATTCATTCACTACTACGAATCATTACTTTTACAGCACTGGTAAAAGGGCTTTATTAGTGCTATAGAAGTTCTAATAAAGAGATGTTAAATTTTGGTCTTTAATTGTGATCGTAAAAATCCTTAATAAAGGCCCCCTTTAACACCATTTTTAGCACTTTTAAAGGACCCACTCATAATGGGGGTAAAGTTTTTCCCCAACCACGTTTTCAACCCCCCCCCCCCTAGTGCTTCCTCCCCCAATTTTCCAATGCTTTAGATAATTCCACCCTCCATGGCACGCCCATGCCGCCTGCAAGTTTCTAACCAAAGACATATTTCTCATACGCCTGCGCCTTTTATACTCAACTAAATTGTTTTATTTCAATTTCATGATATATATTATTATATATATTTCATTACACTTTTCATCCATATATTTATATATGTGTTTATATATGTATTTTTATATTTATATTTATATATAGTTTTTAAAATAAATAAATAAAATATTTTTTTTGTATGACTGTCATTATAAATACATAAATAAAAAAATATTTATATATATATCTATATATATTAATCGTAAAATATAATGATAAATATTTATATTTATTTATTTATATTATTTATTAAATATTTTGAAATATTTATTTTTAAAATTATTTTTATAACTGTGAATATATTAAAAATATGTATACATTGTTATATATTTCCTTATAAATAAAAATACATTTTGAATAATGAAAAAAATATAAATCCATAATATAAATATTCATATAATCCATGGGAATAAATTTAGGGACCTTAGAAAAAGTGAAAAGAACCCTCTTAAATGAGACTAAAAATTCATTTAATGTTAAAATATTTGGTACCACAACTAAAAACTCGGTTTTGGAGGCCTTTTAGTCTTTTTTAGCCTTGTAAAACATTGTAGAAGATAACCAATTTCATAATATAATAGAGCTCATCACAAGAATCCATTTGATATGTAGTAGAGCCCAATCATACACCTGGATCAAATGTAAAGATCTTTGGATGTTAGAGTTGTTTTTCCATCTTATTTTAGATGTTTGTTTTAATATTTTGATTTTTTTCTTCAACTTTTTTGTAAATGACTATTTCTATATAATAATTATCAAATAATTTATAGAAACTGTTTTTAATATTATTTTATAAGACATTTTCAGTGAATATCTTATATATTCAATTTAAATTTCAATTTACCCTTATCAAAAACATATTTAAAATATAAATATTATATTTATATCAATTTAAATATATTTATATATTAAAATATAATTTTTAATGGAATAATTTTTTTTAAATAATTCCATTATCATCACTTATAAAAAATTGATGAAAAATACCCCCTCTTTATCAGCCCTTTTTTACAAGCCCTCAAAAGACCCCCTATAATTTATTTTTTACAAGAATTTATAAAGGACCACCTTTACCAACACCGTTTTACAATCAATATGAATGACTACCTCTAATAGTGCTTTCCCATTATAGAAAAAGGGGTTCGTGAACTGTTCTTTTAGATAGTGTTGTTAAATCCCTATTGCTGGATAAACACCATGTTGTAGTGGTGATTATAATGAATGGTATATGGTAACTAGACTTTGGATTTACCAAGGCTTGATATGTGGGAATTTTCTATGATTATGTAATATCATCAATGAGTTTAAAAAAATTATGGTTCAGAAGGATATGAATCTGAGGTTTTGATGTAGTCTACTGTGTTTGAATCTGGATAGCATAATATACTTCATATGGGTGGTGCAGAACCTAAAATCTAAGAACATGAATGATACCCATGTGACGTAAAGCTATGGGAGTTTATAGTGAATGAGGTTAATATCCCATTTCATGTTCATATAATATAGGATCTTATATAATTAATACTATATAAATGTGTATTTTTGAATATGTGGGTATACTATGTGAAAGATTGTACACATGGTTAGAGAAAAGATTAAAATGGTCATTGAAATTAGCAATTATTTGGTGTTTAAATTTTTCAAATATTTTATAATATTTAAATTCATTAACTAATTTTGGAAAATTTTAGGTTACAGATATATTTGACGTGCTTTCCAAGATGTAAATGAGAATGGAAAAATCCAAGCAATATTCCTCATAATCATGATTTGGTTTACTCAAGAAGGAATTATAAATATAGAAATATATAGAAAATAGGAAATTCCTTGTCAGCTCACCAAACCTTAGTTGTGAAATATTAAACTGAAAGCAATGAAAAATTTATTTATAATGATAATGGAAATGAATCTATTTGATAAGGTCTGCTACACAACAACATGAGGATATCTGAGGTTCACTGGATGCTTCATAAAAAATATCTATTTTGGACATATGAAAGATTTTGGTTTAGGCCATGATAGGAAGTATACACCATAAAGGGAATACATGTAATACGAATATATGAATTTTAATGATACCTTGGATTTGGGTGAATTGGGAATTGTAGACATATGATATACATTTGGAATATCTATGTGAATGTAAGATAATTTACTCTATTAATAATCTCAAGATTAATACCTAAATCGTGACCTCCATTCAGGCACCATAATGCATCCTATTGATTAACAAATAACGGGTTCGTAGGAATAACCTAGAAAAATGAAGAATATATGTTGCCCCCATTGACATTGGGAATTGAAACATAATAAGTCTATGTTAGAATAACATGAAATGTTTAAGAAGAGGCTACACAGAATCATGGGCACCGCATAATAGTGGTTCTAAAATTTATATGAATGAATGATTTAATATATATAAACTCCATGACACATCACCCTTATTTACCTATTGATATTTCAAAGGAACATTGAATATGGTTACCCTGTTTATGGAAAATTTAAAGTATCGTGATGTGATATTCATGATAAAAACATTTAAAAGGTATATTTTCATTCTAGTTTTATCCCATCCCTTTTTGAAATGAATCTATTAAAAACCAAGAGAAAAAATCATAATTTTAAGGAGTTACATCACAATGCCTATAATAGTGTTGTTTTGATCATTGTGACTGAATAATATTCATCAATATAATCATTGAATTGGGAGTATTTATGAGGGGATATGGAATAGAGAAAGTAGTGGAGTCGGGGAAATGTTTTTGGATTGACCATGACACATCTTAGAGAACATTGATTGATTGATTTTACTATTATGGATTGAATATTTATGTGTATGGTAGTTAAGATTCATGGATTTTATCAAATCCATGATTTTACCTACCTTTTATTGAGTATTAATCTTTCATAATTTGGGTACACTCATCATTTCATAATGGTTAACCATTCCATCATGAGTGAATAGTTCTTGAGTTTATCATGTATAATGAATAAGATAATGATACCTAAACATAAATGATTAATTATCCATTTTAATTTAGTATATATTATTCGTGCCACATTAATCCTAATGAAATTATATTCCATTATAATCCAAATAATGAAGATATATATTAAGGGATTAATAGTAATGTGGTAGATGAGGGTGGGATGGGTAGAGTTTTAATTAATTAAAAATTTTCATTAAGATATATCATGATGCATCTAGATCTTATTTGATTACAAAAACTATTTGATTTGAACTATACCTGGTAATGTTTATCATTACTAACACCTTGGTCTGATTAAATCAATAAGTATAATAATTAATTAAACATACTAGTCCCTATGGAAGATTAATAATAAAGTTTTGACACATATCCACTATAATGGATCCATTGAATTTCATTATCATGAAATACCTCTTATCAATTATTATTTGTTATGTTCTATGCCATAATTATTTTTCATGACTCCTCTTCTAAATATATTCACAATTTTTATTTTTACCTAACTTTTATGGAATAATAATTTGGGAAATGTTGATTACGTAAGGTTCCATGTATTCTCAGTGGATAAAACATGTTGTTTATAATAGTATTATTTATTGGTTATCAATTTTTAACTATGAATCATTCCCTCATAAATTTGGGATCCCAAGGTATATTATTTATTTTTAACTATTTCATAGGAATATGGTATTGAAGAAGCCAAAATAACCATTATAATATGATAGTTTAATTCCATTATTTTCTCTCATTTTGTTTTAATTTAATTGAGGAAGTAATACCCCCATGGATTCTTTTTAAATTATGGTTAATCTTGAAAAAAATGTATCATAATGTAAAGGATTGAGAATACCAACATATTGAGGTAAACTATTTAAGGAATATAAAACCATTTTATATTCTCAATTAAAATCTATTCCCTATAAGATAGTGACATTTCTCACCACATATAATCAAGGATAACCATCTAATCCCCAAAAAAATGTGCTTTCTTGTGAGATATGTATCGGTGAAAACATATTTAATGACATTCAATATACTGATAGAGATAACTTATTAAGTGGTGTGTTCTTTTTTACATAAATTTGGAAAAACAATTAAAATAAAATTAAATATATGAAATAAGAAGGATAATCACTCAAAAACAAATTTTGGATACAATGTGGGAGGGAAAAACATATATTTTATGAATTTTTTTTCCATGAATAAAATCACTAAATACGGTTGTGAATCACTTTAATGTCTTAATTCTAAAATTTACTTTAATAAAATCAGTTGTCATTTTTATGTAATTTCTCCAAAACGATCCTTTTTTGAAGTCAATATTAAAATATTTCAAGAAGAATGACTACGGTCCAACTCAAGTAGAGAATACGGAGGAAAACATGATAATATCTTAGAAAATAGTGGCCAGATTCTTTAAAACATTGAAAAATTGATGGAATATATTTCCCAAAAACATTATGAGAGACAACTCGATGTTTTACACAGAAATATCATGGTACATTGAGAGAAGTTAAAGAAAATTACATTTTGTAATAGATGGATTTTTTATGAGAGAATCACCCTAAATATAAGGAAACATAGGATATAAATGGAAAAGTAATGTAGATATAGAGGTATATATGAGACAAGGGGTAAAAGAGGGAGAACATAGTCAAGGAAAAAATGAGGTAAAAAATAAAGGAAGAACTAATAGATGGGAAAATAGTAATGATGCATGATGTTTGGAAATATAGTCCACCAATTTATTTTCTAGAAAGGATGTGGAAATGAAAATGGAATAAAAATATATGATGTTAGTTGGTTAGAGTGAATATCTTAGGAGATGGGTAAACTGAGTACCCAATAAATTTTTATCTAAAATGGATTATTTTTAAATACCCAAATATTCAAAAATAACTCATCTAATCCAAATATGTAGTATGATATATATCCCAATAGTTATAATTTTTTTATAAATATTGATTATATCTCAGATGATTTATATAGAAAATATTATTGAATCCTTTCAAATCAATTTACTTAGTCAAAATACTATATGAACAAAACTTAAGATCATCTATCAAAGTATAATTTTTTTTAGAGTAAATTTTTTTTTCAATTTTAATGTAGAAAAATATTGAAAACATTCCATGGAGAAAAATGAATACAAGAGGTTCAGTATCAGGTAGAGACATAATGATCTAAAATTAGTGATCACCTGCCACCATGTAGTTTATAAAAAATGAATAGATGATCCAAAACATGGATGGGGTTTCATAATAAATAATAATTTTTTGGTCACACGTGACCTTTTCCATATTAATTAATTGTAATTAATAAAAAATGTCCACATAGGGACCTCTACTAGTCTTATACATTGGAAAAAAGAGATGAATGTTTGACTATTGTCTTGTATCTTCCAGTATAGCTAAGGAGATAGTGTGAGTATATAAAATAGATTATAACACACACTGATCAAGTGTAATATAATATAAACTAAAACAAGAAATAAAAGTAAATAGGGTTAATAAATTCCCTATAATTCATAATGCATCATTTGACTCTTGATTTGATTCATCAATACTAAACGATCCAAGTTTTATTGAAATATTCTTTAAAATAGGGTGTGGAAAAATCTTGTTTTTTGATAGGAACAAACCACTTACTATGATGACGTAGTTCACCTTCCTAGGAAATACATCCTAACAATTCATCTCTTTTGATTTGAAATAGGTTAAAATTGATATACATGGGTGGTCTGGATCCTTGACTATTTCATGTGTGTGTTCTCTCCTTAATCCACTTTTCAATGATGAAGTGTGATATGAATTTTATCAACAACAGAATCACAGAGAATATACCGAGCATCTTCCTCATACTACACATCTAACATTATTTATGTTGGAAACTTAGTACATAATCATTATAATAGTAAATAACACTAACCTTACTAAATATATCTATTAGAATGATATAATTCCAAACAGAAGAGGAAATGTAATATAATTAGTGATTTTGTCTTATACTCTGGTGATGTCTCATGCTATGGGGGTGGATCATGTTTTAGAGGCTTGACACTGGTGGTAAGAAATTTATGGTATGTTGCAAAAGATAAATGTTGTTCTAGTGGTGTATTCTCTAACTTTTTCATGGAATTATTAAATAATTTACTTTTGGTGGTATCAGTATAACGATATGATATTTAAAGAGTCTCATCTGTTTTCAAGTCATCAGTCAAATTATATGACAATATGATGGTGTGATGTCCTAGAGGTATCACAGACTTAGATAATTTTTGTACTAGCGATGTGTCATCACCAACGGTGTCTCATAAATACAGATTTATCACCAATTCTCATAACATATATTTATTATAAGTAGACATGAAATTTATTAGTGTTATTAAAAACATGTTATTTTGGATCATTAAAACCATGTGGTCTACAATCCATCGCTTTTTGATGATCACATATCATGACCTGAAAATATCATTATAAATATAAAAAAGTTCATCAATGGTACTATAGAAGTATAAACATGATGTACAATAATTTTTTTTATCATTCACAGTGTGTGGAGATGGTATCAGAGATACAATAATAAAATATTTCAAAGATAAAAAGACGTAAAGTAGATAATATCAAAGATATGGATTAATTAATACATAAAAATCCTAATCTTTTGGGGATTATAAAAAAATTTCATGGATAGAACAATCAAAACGTTAATATGTAGATAATATTCAAAATAGTCAAAATAATAAGTATGAAATGTATGTTGAAGGTTGAAAAAATTCTATTACAAGCCAAAGTCAATCAAACACATGAGAGACTAATAAAAGATTTCATGGTTTGGTAGAAGGGTCCATAATTTCCTTTCCTTCAGACTTATCTATCTTCTTATCATGATCTAAGGTAGCCGGATCGACCTGAGGTATAATGGAGGTAACACTAGAAGAATTTACAACAATAGTTTGGGTATGGCCTGCTACAAAAATAAATGACATGAGATGTCTATGATCTTTAGTAGGAGATGTTATAAATGTTTGAGGGAGAGGTGGAAATGGTGAAAAAATATTGTGACTACAGAATAATGGTTGTGTGAATGGGGTTAAGGGTAAACTATTACAATAGTGTGTCCATCAGAGGTTGAAGGAAATGGTAAGGCATCTGGAGGTATAACTACTGTAGTCTCAACATGCTTAAAAGGCATAAGGAGATTGATAAAATTCATAATAGTTTATCCTCCCTTTTCCATAGCATTATTGAATTTATATTTATTATCTATGAAGGATTGAAGATAAGAAGTGAGTCCCTTGAGCTTCTTAACATGCTCTCTAAAGGATTCAGTCAATAGAGGAAATCTCAAATTCGCAACTAATTATTTAAAATGGGAATCCATGTCATTTTTATTATAGATTCTCAAGAGACATGACTTGATATATATTGTAATAGTCTTTCTTTCACCTTTCATATCCTTGGAATAGTATCTGATAATATTATGGTAATGATATGTTCCTTTCTCAAACATCTGTATAATTTCTTAATTTATTATAGGTTATCCACTAGAGGGACCACTGGCAGGAGCTGTAAATTCATCGATAACAACTAAACAGATGATATCAACATAAATCACTATAGGGGGAGATGTTATATTAACATCAGTATCTGAGGATGTATCTCCAAGACATTTAATAATTCTATACATAGAACCTATAAACATCAATTTCATTTCCCCAAAAAGTTATTTTAGATAAATCATATGATGTCCAATTATCTTATTTTCAATTTCCACATCCTGAATGTGATGCATCATTTTTTGGATATACATAACAACCAAATCAAATAAATACATTGCATCTATTTCACTGAGCATTTTGAAAATATTGGTTTGAGGTCTTACACACATGTGAAACTCAGTAAACTTCATTTCACCAAAAACATTTAAATCAGCATGAGTGAAAACATCCAAGGGATGAAATGGTGGATCTAGAGACGATTCAGAAATAGGAGGTCACACAGACGAGAACATCTCAAGTATATTGTCAAGATCTACCTAGGCTATCAAGGATACTTTAAGATCACCTTCAATATTGACATCAGGTTTATCAACCCTTGGTGGGATTCTTGCAATATCAGATATTTTCACTCAGTCCCTTTCTATAGGGGAAACCCATCACTCATAAATAGAAATTTTGGTAGTAGGAACCACTCAAGTAGAAACAATTTAAACAACTTAATTTATCTAATTTTATTAACTATGAGCAGACATAGTGTGTCCAACACTAGTAGGTTCGACATCCAACTATATATTAACACTGTGTAAATATTTCATCTCAATATCACTCTGGGTATTAACTTCATTTGAATCTGAATTAAAATTTTCATCCAAAGGTAATTTATGAACATAAACCAACTAGTCATTCCCAAATTGTTTTATATTATCTCCACTATCTATTTCTTGGAAACATGTTTTTAAATAGTATATGTAACTCTTAATGTTTCCAATATATCATTATCAAAAACTTCTTGAATAGTGGCTACTAAAATATCCTGACCCACATTAATATCTAGAGTCTCATGAAAAATCTCTAATGATAAGGATTTATCCACCTCAAAAATTCATCATTATGATGAAAAGGCATTTCAACCTCTTTCTTCTTTATTCCCACACCATCCTTATCATAATTTCAGTTTCTTTCATCATTTTTATTATCTTTTAATTTTATTCTTTTTTTTTCATTTTCTTCTTCCTCATTGTCATAATCATCAACTTTTGTTGACTTTGGTATTTTATATTTATATTCTCTAGATACCCCAATATCTTATTAATCACTTTTGAAATAATATTTTCTTTTAGTAAACCTCTTATGTGGGATGGGAGCTCCATAGTTTATTGGAGAATGATTGGGAGAAAGATCAGGATCACTCCATAAAATAATATATTTTTCTCTTTCTTCCTCAATAATAGAATCTTCTATTTGTTCATAAAAGTAGATCACAACCTCATTATGTTCCAAAATGGTATCATTATCATTCTTACATATTTGGGATGATAAAATGGATTGTACTATTTATAAAACATTTTAGAATCATTAACTCATTATCTCTTCCACTCAACCCCACTTATCTTCATTATGGATCAAGTGGAACTTGTTATATAGAAACCACCACTACTAATGACTGGTCCAACACAATCACAAACTAGGACCTTGGCACTCTACATAAAATAAATAATATTTGAGTATATAAACTAATTATATTTAGAGGAGGATTTGGTAATCTCCAACATATGTAACATTATATATCTACAAAGATTAATCTTATGGCCTTTTGTCGTTAGGGATATAAGATACACATATTGGTATCTTAAAGTAGAAAAATATATCTTCTATGGAAAAAGAATTTGGTACACAAATTTGAAAAGTATCATACACTCTCCCTGAGTATCATAAGAATTATGTCTTCTGGTTAAACCAATTCATGTTGACACAGTAAGGGCTCCCTCATAAATGAATTGGTTAATAACTTTAGGAATGTTACCATGATAATCATTAATATCTATATAATGGGGTATATTCAAACAGTTATTCCACTTTCTTGAAGATAATTCAAAAACCTGACCTCCTAAACACATTTTCAACCAATATTCAGCATCTTGATTAAATGAAAACATATCATACTGATAGAACTCATATGCCTATTTATAGAAATAAGGTCTCACATTTGTTCAGAAACAATCCAACCATCCTTGGTTTTGGAGAATCTTGAGTAATATAGAATTACTTGATATCATCCAGATAAAATTTATTTCTTGTTCAGCAACCACAAAATCTTCTTGTAAGTTTAGGTACAATTAGAGAAACTGAAGAAAGTGATATTGGTTTGTTATTATGTTTAATGGAAGATCTCAACTTTAGGGAGAAGGCATTAAAGGCCAATTCATTTTGGCATGCAAATTACCTTGGAATAATCATTCTACAGTAATGTGAAAGGCTGAAATGAATAATGGAAATATATTTGATCTTCTTGAAAGAGATACATGAAATATCATGTGAGGATCAGGATAAGATGGGGCTATCCATATGTCACATTAATATAATTTCATATAATATATATTCTAAAATTTAAATTAAATGTGAAATCAGGATTAAAATTGATATAGAAAAACCTTGCATCTGGTTTCAATAAATAAATTAAACCAAGAAATAAACAAGTATTTTGCAATTTTTAAAAAACAAATAATTTGGAAATGTCAAAGAATCAATGGAATGAAAACTCAACGATATGAAAAAAAATAGTTTGATAACCAAATGTATAACAACCAATGTTATGAAAACCAATGGTATCAAAACCAACAGAAAACATAACTGAAATTTATCATTCCAATTCATGTTTGAGATAATTTATTCCCCTAAAATTCCAAGGCTTTTTGAATATATCTTCTAGATGCTGGGGAGTACCAATAAATTCAAGAGTGATGCCTTCATTATTAAACTAACTTCTGAAAAAGTGATGTCTTATATCAATAGTTTTTGTTCAGGAATAAGAAATATTATTTTTATATATGTTTATCCCACTTGTATTTTCATAGTTCAAAATGATATGTCGAAATTGATATACAAAGTATAGTAGACAATGTTTTATCCAAATAAGTTGTGCACAACATCTACCTGCAGCTATGTAGTTTTCTTTAGTAGTAGACAATGAAACATAATTTTTTTAACTACACCAGGACACTAGATACTATCCCAAAAAGTGACATGTTCATGAGGTGTATTTTCAATCTAAACTGTATCTAATAAAATCAGCATCATAGTAACATACTAAACCAAATTCTTGTACATTAGGGTAAAACAATATAAAATTAGTTGTATATTTTAGGTATTCGAAAATTCTTTTAATGGAAATTAAGTGTGATATCTTTGGAGTTTATTGAAAAAGGGAACATATACAATAACTAAACATAATTTTTACTTGTCTAATAGTTAAGTATAGAAAATTTAAAATCATACATCAATAACTTGTTTGATCTATTGGTTTTACATTCTCATCAATATCCAATTTATAGGATTTACTCATAAGAGTATTGCTAATTTTTGTGCTATCCCGATTAAATCATTTTAACAGATCTTTTGACTATTTACTTAGGTTTAAAATAATTCCTTATTTGTTTTGAAAAATATAAAATCCAAGAATGAAATATAATTCACCCATTAAACTAATTTAAAATTCATTTTGCATAATTTTAGAAAAATAAGTAAAAATATAATTTCTTGACGATCAAAAAAAATATCTCATATATATATTTCTACTACTAATACATATTTTGAAATAAATTTTATAAAAAGAGTACGATCAGTTATTCATTTTGAATAATCATTTGAAATCATAAAATTATTGATCCTATCATAACAAGCTCTGGGAGATTATTTTAATCCTTGTAAAGCATTATTCAATTTAAATACTTGATTAGTAAACTTTTGATTTTTAAATCTAGGGGTTTACTCTTCAAAAACATCCTCAAATATAAAACCATTTATGAAAACTCTCTTGAAATACATTTGATAATGTCTAAAACCAAGATGAGATGAATATGAAAGTAGGGTTCTTATATACTCAAGTATAAATACATATGGAAAGGATTACTCATAGTCAATTCCTTATTCACAACTATAACCTTGTGGAATAATTCAATATTTTTTCTATATATTACTTGAAATTCCCACTTTATTCTTAAATACCCATTTTTTCCAATATTCAAGGTTTCCTTGTGCCTATCTATAAGGTCCCACACATTATTTATTTCAAACAAATTCATATCATCTTGCATAACTATCTCCCAAAATTCATCATTTATGGATTGATTGATGTTCATAGGTTTAATGTGAGACAAGAACAATTTATGTTCAACCTGATTTGTAATAGAATACTTATTTTGGGTTCACCTCTACATATATCCTATAAATACATGTAAAGGATGATTCATGAGGATTATAACACTTTTATAGAAGGTATGAATTGTTAAATCAATATTTTTAGGATTATGTTCAAGAAATTATCCAAAACTAGATGATTCTTCTGCATGTTTCATAATAGAATCCAAATTTTTGGAATCTCGGTTCAGAGAAGAAATGTAATCCTCAAGTTTTCTTATAGAAGTCTTAGTCACATGTGTATAAGTTTAATCAAATATGACATGGAATGATTCTTCCCCAGTCATAGTCCTCTTATTGAACACTCAATATTATTTAATAGAAACCAACTAACTAATAAAAATTCCTTTATTTCTATTGGTTAAAATTTTTCCACAATTATCTTTGTTGTTAAAAATAAATACATTTTAACCAAAAACTCTAAAATAATTTTCATTAGTTTTTCAATTATTCCATAACTTGTAATGGGTATTATAAATAATAGGTCTATTCCAAAATTGATTAATGATGATGAAGGCTATATTAATAGATTCTACTGAAAAAAATATGTAGGTAGGCAATACTCATATGGATTAGTCTCAGCTATCTCTTGTTAGTTTCGATGACTTCTTTCAACAACTCCATTATTCATAGGTGACCTAGGAGTATACAAGTTATGATTGTAACCATTTAATGAGAAAAATGATTCAAAAAAATGATTTTCAAACTCCTGACCATTGACACCTATTATTTTTTAATAATAAGTATGTTTATATTTTATTTATATTTAGAATACTTGGAAAAATAAGAACAAGATTCACATTTGTGAGATACCAAATATACCCATTTATACCTAGAATAGTCATATAAAAGAATATAAACATAGTTCATAACATTTATACTAGAAAGTATAAAAGGTCTAAACAAATCAATGTGAACCAACTCATGAGGTTGAGAAGATGACACTAAATTATTTGGTTTAAATGAAACTTTATGTGGTTTCATATCAAGACAGGGGTTACCTGATTTTTTAGTGGGGAAATCAATATTTGTTAAATCCATGAATAATTCATTCCTATTTATATTTCTATGTTAGTGATTATTGCAATTCCATAGTCTATTATTCGATATCCAATATTCCTTATGGAAAATACTATATCCTAACAATTTATAAGAAACTATAGAATTTAAATATACATCATAAACATTATCATTTCATAAGGGAGTAAATATTAAGGAATTGTTATAATTAAAAACAACACAAGAATCATTCTCAAGTATAAAATCTAATTCATCATCATAAAATTTATAAATACAAATAATATTTTATCTTAAACCATCGACATATAAAACAATAGAAAATAAAATAGATTTTTTATTCCCAGTATGACCTAAGTAGATGATGTTTCCTTTTTAATTGTCACCAAAGGTGTAAAGGACACCATAAACCTTGAAAATACTCTTAAAGAATGAATAGTATCCTATAATATGTCTTGAACAGCCACTATCTTGGTATTTTAGAATTCTACTAGTGATCTATAACCAATTTTCCTACAAAACATATTTTAAACAAGAAATTATTTTGGTGCCCAAATATGTTTGTGTCTAGAGATGTATGTAATAAATGATTTGGGATCCCTAATTTACCTCAAGGTTTTTTTATAAATAGATTGAAGACACTTATATATAAAAACATTATTGTACATTTTGAAAAGTGATTGGAAGTTGAGTTCTTAGGTATGAATTTAGGAATACATTTTTTTAATTATTCTCCTCTGTCCATTTTCATATCAGATTCCAGTAAAATATTTGGGGGGAAACATTCTTTCCCATGATTTGTACCAATGTCTCCATATTATTTGTAAATTTTTCAAGGCCTTTCGATAATTTATCTTTAGAATGTTTATGCTCTCTACTTTCCTTGAGGGTTTGAATAATATTATCTTTTTCTATAGACATATCATATTTCTTTTTATAGTTATAGTAAGTTGTCTTTTCAAAACACTATATTTATATTTTAACTCAATAAATGTTTCTTCCAACATATTAAAGTAGTTAAATAATACTTATTTGGTCATATTTGCATCCTCGTGATTTTCTTTATCAGACTTATCTAATTCATCTGACTCATACATAGGCAGAATATTATAAATAGTGGGAAAAGTTGATATGTCACTGACTATAGTCATAATGCATATCTTTTCTCTATCCAGTTTTTTAGGTGAAGAATCTTAGTCACTTGAAATATCCTAAGATGAAATCTTTGTGGATTTCATGGAATTTTAGTATTTTTATCCTTTTCATCATATTTATTCTTGAATATTAGTTTAAGACAATAAAATGTTATATGACCTATACTTTTTCATTCATAAAAAACAAATTCATTTGAATCATTATCATTTTTCTTAAAATAACCTATGTTTTCATGTTTACCTCTATAGTTTTATTTTCTAATAAAAATTTTCTTCATATATAACATCTTAAATATTTTTTTCTAGGTGAGTCATTTCCTTATCACATTCTTAAAAACATTCGCTATCACTTGAATCAACATATTGTACCTTTTATATCTTTTTTCCATCAATTTTCTATTGGATGTAGTCTTGAATGCTACTAAATTTATCTATGTTTCATCCTCCTCTTCAAGGTTTTGTTTGATTTATTCTTCATACATACTAATATTACATATCCATTACTTGAATAAAAACTTACTAATATAAAAGGAGTCATTAATTGACACTGAAGTTCATCAGCATATTTCAAGTATACATATTAGTTGTCTCACTGTATTGTCCTTATCTAATACAGGCTTTCCCATTGAGCTCATGGTATTAAAAATCTCATTAAATATCATTAACATATAAGAAATTGGATAATCATTATAAATTTTAAAATTATCATATTTAATTGTGTAAGTGTTGAGCCTTATTTCTTTAACACTAGTAGTTCCTTCATGTGTTACAGTTAGAGTATCCCAAATCTCAATAGCAGTTTTACATGAAAAAGTTATATTAAACTCTTCATCACCTAAGGAATAGTATAAGGTATGAATGGATTGGAAATTATTATTATAAACTATCTTAGTCGCATCATCCCTGGTATTTATATTATCATTATGAATGATATACTCAACTTCTATGGAAGACCCAGTCTCACAACCCGTACTTTTATTACGCATTTTAATTTTTATTTTCCACTGGGAATAATTAGTCCCATTAATGAAACAAGTTTTGTTGGTATAAGAACATTCCTAACAATTATACATTCAGAAATAATAGTTGATATATATATATATAACTGAATATTTAGAACTAACATAAATTCGATGGTGCTTAATGATCATATAAAATCATAGATAAAAAGATATTTGAAAAATATTTCAACTCCCCTAGTACTAAAAGTTTGTTGGAGTGAGTATCTAGTGAGGGGTGAATTTAGTACCCCAAAAATTATCTATCTAAATTTTTTTATTTTTGAATCCCCCAAATATTCAAAAATATCCCACTTATAAAAATAATTAGTATGATATATATCTCAATCATTACAATAATTTCTATAACAATTGATTGGTTATCATATGAATAATATAGACAATATTATTGAATATTTTAAAATCAATTTAATTGATCAAAATAAAATATGAACACAAATTTATATTAACTATTAAGTTATAAATTTAGTTTATTGTTAAAAATGTTTTCAGTTTTAAATTAAGACAGTTTTGAAAACAAATATAGGAGAAACAAGAATACAAGAGGTTTGGTCTCAAGTTGAGACATAGTCCTTTGCACTTGGTGATCACCCGGCACCAAGTAGTTTATATAAAATAAGAATATGATCCACAACCAAGATTGGGTTTTATAATAGATAACACTATCTAGGTCACCCATTCCCTCTTCCATAGTTTTTCATGAGAATAAAGATAAATATTCCATATAGGGACCTCTACCACTCTTATGCGTGGGAAAAACAATATAGAAGAATGATTGTGAAGATATCATGTATATTTTTTTAGATAAAGAGATAGTGTGTGTACAAGAAATAGATTATTTCATACACTGCACAAATTTAAATATATATAAAAAGAAATGAGAAATCATAGAGCATAGATTTTAGAGATTCTTGATCTATTGTAATGAAACTTTTAACTCTTGGTTTGAATCAGTAATATGACCCTAGTGAAGTTTTCCTGAAATCATCTGAAAAATAGTGTGTCACAAACTCTTGTTTTCTGACTGGAACGAAGCACTTAATGAGATGATGTTGGTCAGCTTCCTCATCGATGTTTCACAGAAAGTCGCCTCTTCTAATTTTCTAGAGGTTTTGTTTGATACCATTTGGTTGTTCCAGATCCTCTACTAATTTTTCGTGTTTTATCTATATTTTCCATGTTTCAATGATGACGTGTGTTTCATTTTTTAACTAAAATAGTAGCAAGTGGAATATATAGAGATTATTTCTCATACTTTTTATCTAACATGATTTCTGTTAGACAATTAATACATAGTCAATTAAATATTAATTGCACTAAATTCAATAAATATAGGCATTTGATTGATATTATTCAAAATAAAATGAGTAATGTAATATAAACAGTGATAGTATCATAATATCTTGTAGTGACTCATGTTCTAGTGGTTTCTCATGTTCTAGAGGCATGACACTAGAGGTATGGTATTAACAGAATGTTTCTCTCTTGATATGTTATTTTGCCACTACATATTCTAAATGTTCCTCATACTTGGTAAATATTTTAGTATTATTGGTACGATTATGATAGTACGATATTGATAGTGACTTGTCCATTGTAATCTCTACAGTCTAGCAGTATGATATTCTAACAGTGTGATGTCCTAGAAGTATTTTAGACTCAAATATTTTTTTACTAGCGGTGTTTCATGAACAACAGTTTCTCATACTTATTGATTTATCACATATTCTCAAAACACTAATTGGTTTCATGTAAACATGAAATTTATTATAGTTATTAAAAATAAGATTTTTATATCACAAAAATGAGTATGCCAAAAATTTTCCCATAAATTTTCATATTGATTCACTGTAACATTCCATTCAAAAAAGATATTTAAAAAATGCATATATTTTCCACATTCCAAAATGTTTTTATATTGTGGAAGCTAAGAATAGAGGATATGAGAATTATTTCCTTAAATAAATAATTTTTTGTTATTGTATTGTGGAAAATCCTAGAAAAAAAACAAGATATATGAATTCTATACATTACATGCATGAATAGATATTATAAATTTGTAAGGGAAATTTTTATATGTTGGAAGAGTCTTAACGTTAATTAATTGAACATGTTAAAAATAACAGGCTAATAAATAAGTAACCTTTCGTACTTGAATTATAATAAATGGTCAATTGAGTCTCAAACCCAATTCGCATTCTCTATGAAATCTTATTAAATGTAGGGAATTTCTCTTCCACAATGATTTATTTATATTGTAAATTGATGTAAAATGTGAGGTATTGGTTATTAATCAAAAAATATTTTTAGAAAATGGGGATACACTTATTTATTTCATGTAATTGCATTTTATTTTTCAAGTGGAATAAGAGTTAGTTTATTTTTAATGTAGAAAATCATGAATCATAGAGATAAGCCAAAGGTCTCCCATCTTAAAATGACCACCTGGAAAATCATTTTACCTTTTTCGAAGCATGACGAGGAATAAAAATCCATAGATGAAGATGTAGATGGATAAATGATGAAAATATAGAAGAGGTATAAACATATGAATCGTTGGCGATTATGGAACAACTATCAATGGATTATTTTAGAATATTGATTCAATAATGTATAAAAGAATAAAATTTGGAGTCAAATATACTCATAAGGGACATTCACAATCTATTTTTTAGAGAATGATAGGAACATATAGTGATTCTAAATTCATATCCATATAAATAAAAATATGAAAAAAGTATTAAGTGTTTAGGAAAACATGGTAAGTGATAGCATGGAGAATCACTAATATAAAAGGAATCATCCCCTTCATCATTACGCACATTTTATTCTAGGAAGAAGGAAACAAACTAACATAAAACCCTTCATAATGGTTGGATCCTCCTATAATGGAAGTAGTGATGACGTTGCGCCTAAAGTTTCTTCAAGCTCGTATTATCTTCTATATTTTTTATATAATATTTATGATCACACTTCAATTATTTCTAATTAAATTTTAAATTACCATTGCAAAGAATGATGATGAGTTGATTTCCACATGAATAGTTTAAGGTTATATGTATGTGTTGATTACTAGAAACTCTATGTTGTTTGAAGAATGATCATTTCACTATCCAATTAATTGAGAAAATACTTTACGTGTTTTTCAGCCATGAATATTTTTTTTTCATTAATATAAATTTATGATCTTTTATATTCCAATGGAACCAAAGTAGTACGATAAAAAATATTAAAGTACCCATTTATAGCATTGGTATACTGAAACACATCATTTTGAATATGTAATGAATATTTCACTTTCCATCGTTGTATAACACTCATTTTCTAGGTGTTGGATGTAGAGTTTCTTGAATTCCTTATAGTTTATTTTTCATTCTATCTATTATAATTTGATGCTTTATTGAAGAATCCTAAATTTATAATTTAGATATTGTAAATATACTAGTCAGGTTATCGATTGGGATAAAACCCATTTCATGGTAAAAGATATAATAATTCTAGGTAAAAACAATTAAAATGGAATAAATGTATACACAAAAAAATCATATTGATCAATTATTTATTAGATCCAATAATATTTAGTGAAATTTGATGTTATCTTATGCTAGATAAATATTATTAAATATTTACCAAGTGTATTTAATTAGTTTCATGCCCCATAACTCACCATATGTTTTAGAATATGGAAATCATTTTTAATAAATAACAGAAGGTTGATTTTATTGGGCTGATGAGTTCCCCTATCATGATACCATTATTTTATGGATGCATTTTTGTTGATTTGGGATACAAGTTATTATGCTATGGGATAACGCATAGATAATGGTTCTAAAGAATTTTTATTCATAAATAATTTTGTATAAGGAACCTGATAGTATCCCAGTTCAATTAATGTACCCCAATGAAGGAGTTATGTTGAATTTTATTTTCATTCGATGGGTTTAGACCTAACATTGTTCATTGAAATGTAGAATTTATCAATGATTCTATGGAATTAAAATATTTTTTGATGGAAAAGGACTAGAAAATTAACTTGATTCAATAGTGGTGTTTGGGAATTTTGTTATTGACTAAATTTTGTGGATAGAGTTTTCCCAGCAGACCAGATAACATAGAGAGGAGTTTTGTGATGTTATTTTAGATGAATTTCAATTTATAATGGAGAACATAGATATATCGTGGTACTATAACATCATGAAATACTTGGAAACTATAATCTTCTACTTAGTGTTTTTTCTCCACTAAAAAAGATCTATTTAGATAAATTCCCCCACTACTTTTCAGATGATTCATTATTAATCATGTTTTTTTAGAGATATGTTGATTTGTATATGTATACCAAAAATTGAGACTGAATATTTGTTGGATTTATTTCCATTCCTCACAAATATGATTCCACCATGTACCATAAAAACAATTAACATGTTCTATCAATAAATATTCTTCTATCGATATCTATATAAAGATGTATGGATGTTTATGGTAGTGTGGGTCTATTTTCAACACCCAAAAAACATTAGAATGAAAGAGAGAATACCCTAATACCCAATGATGGATTTTGAAGTATTTTATGTTTGGTGAATTCTCATCAAGGTTTATCAAACCAACTCATTCTTCCATTTTTTTATTTTCTATGTGTTGACAATGTTTAAAAATTTATTGATGTTGAATCAAATATTTCCAAAAATATAAATATAGTCAAAAAAATTATGATGAAGCTCATTGTTTTACGATTTTGAGTACTGATGTAATTGATTACTAATTAGGGGATACATTTTAATAATTATCAATTGAGGGTAAAAATGAGAAGTGTGGTATTTATTAAAATATGACTACCATATATCACCCAAAAAAGATTAAATTTTAAATTTTTGAATAGGTAGATGAAATATATTCGTTTATTTAATGTCAAATGACTTGGAAGCATTTGTCAAAAAAATATCTACAGTTTATTATGGTCTTTACAATCATCATACCATACATATTTGGGGATGAATTTTTTTAGATTTTTTGAATAAATATATTTCATGTTATAGTGGATTTGACCCATAAATCATATGGGGTGGTTAAGGATGTTAATTGGATGGTGGATGAATATTTAAGAAAAATATTTATCTTGTTTGATGGTCTTTGGGATTTCAAGGGAAAAATATTCCAATGATAAAATTTATAATGAAAATGTTTTTAAATTTAATGAAAAACACAACAAAAGAAAATATTTTTTTCCCAATAGACTATGTATATTTATTTAACTCGTGGATAGGATTGTTTCCAGGAAATATTAGATCATAATTGTTTGGTTAGTTTAAGAAGACATTATTATTTCAACATGGATTCTTAGATATTCCAATTACTATGGAAAAAATATAAATGTGAATGGAAATTATCTAAAACTATAAATCAAAAACAACTTGGTGGGGAGTGTCGTTTCACTAAAAATTGGATTACGATTTCAATTTTATTGTACTTTTGATTATAAATGTCACACTAGTTTTTCGGCAACACAATCCAGTTTTCTATTTTATTTTTAATTATTAATATTTAGTTCATAGTTTAGATAAATTAGATAATTGAATTATTAATAGATTAATTAAATAACTGTATCAAAAATATACCCATTGGATAACTCATATATCCCTGAAATAGGATAATAGTGAATTTGAATTAAATTGAATAAAATAGATTTAATTTTTTTATAGAGGAATGAAGAACATTTCAGGGGAATGATGTGTAACAAATCAATAATGAAGGCCATGAAACAAAATTTAGGGGAGTATAAAATAGAAAATTAGGGATTCAGGAACAAAATTTAGACAATATACCACAATCGTTATACCACAACAAAATGGGTTACGTGATCAAAAATTAAATATCCTAAATATGAAACTCCCATATCACAATTAGAGTATTATGCCACAATAGAGGAAATTGAGGAAAATAAATATATTTTTCAATTATATCAATATTATTATCAAAATTAAACAACCCATATATCCCTTTTGAATAGTAAATATAAGATTTTATCCTCCCATAAATTTTAGCATGTCCACACAAAAAATATAACTCCAAGGAAAAATTTGATATAGGGGATCTAATAACAAAGTAGGGCATGGGATGGGATGTATTAAAACTTTAATTCCAAATTACAAGGTCTTGTGGATTTCAAACTATCATTAAAAAATCATTAAAACCATTTCTAAATGTATTAATTGGATATGTGGATGTGGCCAACTCCCTAAATATGTTTCATGACCATACACCTCCAATATTCTTAAGCTCTAGTGATTTAGATATACAATATCTAAAATCCTTGCATTCATCCAAGTTTAACTAAAGTAATAATTATAAATACACCATTTAAATTTTTATTTCCATTCTTAAAGATGACTCTAAATCATTTGCCAACAAATATTCTAAAACATACACCCTCAACCTCTACATTCTATGGAAAAGCTTCCAATCTAACAAAAGTGAGACAAACCCCTTTAATATTACTTCTTCTACTATATCTCACCATTTAAAAATCTATATCACAGTTTTTTTGAAGTATTAAAACTCTCCATCCAATCCCACAAACACATATTCCTCACCCTCTATACAAATTATCTCTCCGAAATTAAAAAATCCTATAAAAACGAAAACCATTCTAAAAAACTCACTCCCAAGCATAAATCCATATAAATCAATAATCCCCTACATACTAAAGGACACAAATCCATCCAGAAGAGGCCTCAATACCCAATACAATAACATATAACTAAATAGAAACCCAATTAAATAGTCTCATTATCCTTTAATAGTCCCTTAATCCATTACCAATCCCTTCTTTTATATCCATCCCACAATAATCAGTACCAACAATTTGCTGAGAAAACCAATTTTTTATGGTTGAAATGGATTAAATAATAGGAAATATATACCAACAATACATTATACTTACAGGTGATGAGAAAATCATTCCATAAACCCAATGTTCTAGAGTCCCCCAAATCTTTGAATTTTGATATCAACATTTGAGTAAGTGAGGATGTTGTAACAAGAGATAACACCTAAATATATGTAAACATTTTAGCTAGTACTAGAGTTTATCATAGTCATATTGGTTGAGTTGTATAGGAAGAATTTAGAAAAGATTGGAATAGGAATTAGATTGTGTAGTGCTAGTTTATTATAAATCCAAACATATATAAATTTTATAAAATGATCATTGTTGGGTAGACTTATAGGATAAATAGAAGTTATTGGTTAGAGATACTATAGTGAATCCCAATGCTATGATAAAAAATGATGTAATCATAATACATCCCATATTATGAATATAATTTATTCCATAAAACATTCCTAACTATTTTTGGTTAATTGACAAGGATCTATCTGCTTGTTGGATTTTTTTGATCTATTATTCCCCTCAAAATAATTATAAATTCTACAATAAATTCTAATTACCCCTTAAAAATTAGTGGAAATGGAAAAGGGTAAAGTACATGAACATAGGTGAAAAATATTTTACCCATTCAAAAACATATTTTGAATTTTTGTATTTAATCATAATCACTACAATACCTTGGAAAGATATTGTTGATCAACCACTATTCATTGGTTAATAAGGGATCACTAAAAATTTATGGTGATTATTATATTTTTTATAGGAGTATGACTATTATTTAGAGGACTATTATGATGAGGATAACATCTCCAAGGAAACATGTAGACACTAAGATCCTCCTAGTAGATAAGTAATAACACTAGTTCAGATGAAAGCAAATCAGATCCACATGCGGTGTTTAATTCATAGTTTTATTTTGAGATCCACCATGTCATTATAATTATTTTCCATATCATTGTGGAATTGGAGATCCATTCTCAGAAATATTGATAACTCTATAGGAATCATCATCTATGTGTCCCTTTAAGGTCACACCAACATGATTTTTTCGCACCCCATGAATTGATCCCGCAAACCTTTATCCACCACCACATAGTAGATTCCTCCCCTAAATGTTTCCATGAACACAATCCAGAGGAATATTAAATAGTGAACACTAAAAGAGACTATAGTTTCTCTGGGAGATTTTATGACTAATAATTAGTTGGATTTTTATGCACAGTGGAAGGGAATGGGAGAAGATAACGTGTGAATCTATGAGGTATAATTTATTGTGTTGATTTATCAGTAGATAGTCTCACTCTAAATCATGGTGTTCCCATTGACCCCAATGACTGAGAACACTCTTATAGTGACTAATAAATATTCACATCCTATAACCTCCACTACTGAGAACCTTGACACTATTTTCAAAAATAATAATTTTATGGGGAAAACCGAAATTATGAACTCCATTAATATCATGTATGTTACTAATGAATATCCTTACTCTATAAAATTTGTACCACATGGGATATAACCTCTAGTCTTAATATTTATTCCCTAGTTTAAATTTCACTAGTTATGGAACTAGATTTATCTCTGGATACCACAACATGGATACCAAGAGAGATTAAAGAGACTGGAGGGGAAAACATGTTTTGCATTGAGGAGTCTTTAGGAATCATCCTCCCTTATTTTATTATATTAGTATAAAATAATTTTTTAACTTTTTTGGTGTCCATTAATTTCCATTATCTTTTATTGGTCATTTCAAATCATTTAGGTATTACCCTACATATTATAATGAGGAAATTTTTTGAGAATAAATTTTCATTGATATTTCAGTTAATACATCATTTTTTAGATTACACGATACCACATATGAGACCCTATTACTATTGAAAATGAATATATAAATTCATCTTGATAATATTTCAATTACATACACTCTATCTAAAGATTGAGGTAGAGAGTATGCACCAATTAATGAAAAATTAATTTTTTTCTTATATTTTAAAGAAACTATTAAATTTAATTTTGATTTTGAATGAATATACCTCTCCATGTATCAATCATTGGGGATAATGTTTAACTCATACGGGGAAGAGGCATCCATGGACCCCATTATTATTTCTCCACTTGATTAACCCAGGATACATCATTAATTATGGATATATATTTTTCCATGTTAAAAATAATTTATTGATAATGGTAATACATTTCCCAGACATGCATGGAGTTTTTCGAAAGTTTTATTACTTTTCAATTTGTTTTTTGATTTTAAAATTATTAATAACATTATTATAATTCATAACTTTGAATCTGTTATATTTCTATTTAGTGGAATGGTCAATTTTTTGAAAGAAAAAAGGATTTTCAAAAATATATCCTTATTTAATTTCCTAAGACGCACTCTGGTCTTATTTTTACATATTTTTCTTTCCAATAAATTTTCTTAAAGGATTATTAAGAGTCACAAGACTATAGAAATTTAATCGTTTCTTATCAAAGAATGATGTTTTTAAAATACATTCATGTAATTGATGACATCTATTAGAAATATTTTAGAACAATTTAACATGAGGTTCATCTATAAAATTGATCCTTGGGAAACCCATATAAACCATGAATTTCATTGACAAAAATCCTCATTAAAATATTAATTCCCATTCTACCCAAACTCTATAATATGATTCCATGAAATTCAGTTGAGTTAGAAAATTGAGTTTTTGATTAAATGGATTGATTGACTGTTCTTATGAATAAACGAATTTTTGATGGATATATTTGTCTTATGAGAATACAAAAATAGTCACATAGTATTTATAGATACACTATATTGATTATTAATAATTTTGAAAAAATAAATAAAAAAAATGAGAAATAGAGTACCTTAGATTGACCTATTACATCATATCTTAACCCTTTGAGTACTTACAATTGTAAATATTATCAGTAGGATATTTTTTGTGTGGATTGAGGTGTTGGTATCATCTTACATATATTGGTGTCGGAATTATTCTATCACACATTCCATTAGATAAAAGATATAAAAAATATCATGAAAAATCATAAATGTGGAAATTCTTCATTTTTTATCGAAGATGTTTTAATCAAATGAGGATGACAAGGATGAACTATTATATATCTAATTAAATTTAAATAAGAAGGATATCTACTATTCATTATGAATATTTGATGAATAATGTGATAATATTTGGAGTTTTTCCTCTATTTTCAATTCTAGTGTTCTAGATTTTTACATAATTACCACCCAACTATCAAACTAAATTACATTGGAACCATTGTAAATGAAAATTTGATTAGTGAGGTTTGATTTTTAAATAGATATTGAAAATTTCTTGAAAAAAAATGTATATAATTAATTTTCTAATGATTTATAAAAACTATAATATAGTAGGTTTTCAGTGCAGAGTAGATTGATATTCTAGTGAGGTAGATTATATTGGTATGTATATTTGTGAGATGATGAATATAGTATGAACAAGAAGAGAAATTTCCTGAAATATATTGATTAATGATTCATAATAAAGACATGCTCATCAACTTGATTGGGTGCTTTTGGAAAGTATCCCTTCTGAATATTTTTAAGGAATATTCGGATTTGACTATTCCCTTTGTTAGGATCATAGTTTTCATTAAAATAATGTTTATTTTTCTCATGGTGGAAATAAAATGTTCATATGTGTGGTAATTCATGAACCAATAACATAAATTTTATTTGTCTATAGATTGAGTTTTTTTATTGATAAAATATTACATCATGTTAATTTTTTATAATAATTTTTTTAAATTTCTAGTTGAAAAATGGATTATATGTGTTTTGATGATTTGAAAGGAAAATAGAATTGACCATGTTATAACACTCATAGTATTTATGTGGTTTAATCATAGTGAAAATTTAAAGATATAAATATAAATTAATCATAGATGAATATTGACCAACTTGTTTCATGACCTTCTATGGTAGATTAAATTAGAAGATACATCATATCAGTTAAAAAATATTAATGATATGTTACACTATGATGATTCATACTATTAAATAAATACAAGATGCGTGATATTAATTTGAGGTGAAAGTATAATATATTTTATGAAGATGATCAAGATTTGTGATTTTTCTATGTTTGGAGGACTATTCTGTAAGGGGTTAACATATAAAAGGAGGTTGTGGATTGAATAAGATTTCAAAGTCATAATCCCAAGGGGTGATCCACATGTACTATTTTAAATAGGTGAATCTATTTCTCTACAAGATAATTAAAATCTCTTAGAAGTGAAGGACCAACCCCTATAATCTATCCTCCATACAAACACCTATGTTTTTCATATGAATGAATAAACCATGGTATTATAAGGGAAACCTGAATAAATGATAATGATATGATACTCTAGGGTAATGAATCACCTCATTATAATGAAGTTAAATCATAATAACATTAATAGTGTGAGAAGAGATTGTATCACAGTTCATGCAACATGTCATTGAATGTAAAAAATTATAATAACCGCATAATTTTACCTATATTAACTCCAAAACACATCATCCAATGTGAACCATATCCTGGTTGAGGATTCTATAATTATTTACAACCCATGACTAAAAAAATATCGGATCATGATGTTATCATTGAGTCACTAGGGTTTTTAAAGGGATATACTATATTTTGATAATTTTAAAAATTTTACATTCCATTATAATATATTTATGTTTGTTTTATGGTGATGTTCAGGACTATATTATATTCATAATGTCAAACATTGAAAGGAATATATTTTTGGAAGATATGGAATTGATAATGGAGAAAAAATAGAGGTAGGTAGTCTTAGTGTATCCAAGACACTTATTAGAGAATGTTTATGGATTGGTTTCACAGTTGTAGATTGATAATTGAGGATTATAGTAGATATTTATCTTCTCTTTTATTCTATATTTATTTTTTCCCATTCATTCCTTACTGATTTCTATTCCATGACTAAAGAAAACAGATTAATTAATGATAATTACGGTATCAACTCTAGTTTATGTTATTAGATCCATTGGATATTTCAATATATATCTTGGTACTTTCCCTTGGAGTTGATGATATGTTTTGATTGTGGCAGGGGACCATTATAACATGCCAAGCTTCCACGATACGCTACTCTTTGAATAATACAATAGCGTGTGTTGTACGCAACTTCAAGTTCTAACACACACCACAACCAATCAAACTAGCCAATATGAATAGTAATACCTAATTTTTGAAATTTTATAAATTTTATCTTTCAAATTGGACTTCATATTTGGATTCAGAATATTGAATTTATCCTAGGGTGAAATTTTGGAACTTTTCGGATAACATTTATATTTTGATGAATAGTGAAAATTACTAAATTTTAATTAAAAACAACTTTTTAAATCAAAATAATTAATAGTGATAAATTATAACATTGAGTGGTTTTAAAGTATAATTAGAGTATAATTTTACCATTTTATCCAATGTTGGTCATTATAATTAATTTCACTTTGAAATTGGACATAAACAATTGTCAATCTTTTGGCTGATATTGTTTCTTAAAAACACACTATTTTTTTGACAACGGGAATTAATTATTAAATTAATTAATGAAACTTATATGTTTTTAATTTTGTAAAATAGACATCATTTTTTAATTTGGAATACCAAATATAGCTTAGGGGGATTTATTGGTATTTTTCTGAAAAACATCGATTTTTGATGAATAGTGAATCTACTAAGTGGTAGTTAAAAAACTGATTTTTCGTTTAAATGAAACATTACCACTTCTGTGATTTGAATTTCAAAAATCCGACTTACATCATTGTCATTAAGAAGTTCAATGTGGTTCAATAGGATTAAAATAATTTTTGATGAATAGTAACTTTTAAGTTCTATTAATCGCGATTAAAGGTAATTAGTGTAATTTAAGGTAAATATAATGTTATAATAATATGAAATTACCTTTACACTTTTCCCACCCTTATTTTATGAGTCATGGACGACCATGAAAATCCATGGGTCAACATGGGGACCCCATGGAGCCACTTGAGAAAGAAAATGACATTAATAACATTTTATTTAAAGTTAAAATAAAAATGTCACAAACATGTATTGTTTTACTAAAACAATTTTTACATGGGGTTATATAAGATAACTTTTCGACTATAGATATTCATTGGAAAGATAAAAATACATCCTATAATTTGGTTTTTTTATAATTTTTTGAAATTAAATAAATTAATTTATTTATGACACCGTGATAATGCAGCGATTACCTCATTAATGAACAATTTAAATAAAATCAAAAGATAAGGTAACATCTAAGACTTAAACTTGTCAAAAACCTATTGGATGAGTATATTTCGAAACCTTATCACCTTAGCCTCGAAATATATAATTGTGGGACCTTTAAAATACGAAAATCATTTTAAAATAAAGTGACATTTCATGACTTTCCAAGAGTTCCCCTCCTGTACTCTTATAAAAGGCCCCCCACCACTACCACCTTATTCACACAATAAAAGCCATTTGGATCCCCCAAACTCTACCCAAATACTCTCTAAAATTCTCTCTCTTACTCCTAAAATCCTCACTTTGGGTAGATGTCTTACCAAAGAATCCTTTGGCTCAAAACAAAAAGAGTTACCCGATTTTAAGGTAATGTATTCTCTTTTGTTCTTTGGTATTATTTTTCTTCTCCAACCCCTTAAAATATTTTTATTCCTTTATTTTGTAACAACACTAGTATATTAAATATACTAGGATTTTTTTTATGATATGGATTTGATTTACACTTACAAACACCATCGTCTAATGGTTAAAGAACATAGTGTTTCTGTTGGTGGTGAATTTCTGCCTCACGAAACGATGATTGTTCAATATTTTTATAACCCCATTCATGGTGTCCATTAATATGTCACTATATTTATATATGATATATATTATTTTTATGTTTTCCTTATGCTTTTGTATTTTTAATTTATGGCATACCTTTATGACTTCCATTATGGGTAAACACGATAATTTCATTTTAGGATGTGCGGACTACCGCCCCCTCTAAGTGATTTGAATCGTTAATTCCATATGTGGGACATATAAATGATGGAGTAAATGATATTATATATGATATTATACTGGAATTATAATATACCATTTTTTCATTATGATTTCATTACATTAAATATGAAACAGAAATGAAAGTAGCGTTCATGCGTACGTACGGCTTACCGTCTCCATGAACGGTGAATTTCATTTCTTACCTATAAATGTTATGTAAAATTATAAATGAATGTATATAATGGATATATATGATATCTACATCATGAATATAATTCTTTATATAAAGTATATTTTACCACATGAACAACTTTTAATTATAAGATGTTTATTTTTGACTCAAGTACCAAAGATCGACAAAACGACCTTTATTAACATAAATAATTACATAATGTTCATAACATGGTATTAAGTTGTATAAAAGGAATAATGAACATGGAAAAGGTTCTTAAGAAATTAGAAATTAACTCTAGTTTATTATTCAGGAGGTTAAAGAACGATCGAGTCAAGTTGGACACGAGGTAAGGGAACTTCTTAACCCAATTTCTATTCTTTGGGCTAATCTTCTACTTTCAAATTATGTCATGATATTATTATATCCTATATTGTATTTGTACTTTCTTTATGTGTACTTATAGTGAGTACAAATAATAGATCTATTTTATTTAAAAAAATTATCTTTGGAAGGGACTTCGTCTCAATCTCCTTTCATTGAGGAAAATTTTGTTTTATACACAACATTCTTTTATACGGTGTATAAACCCCTTTGACTATTACGTTTATTCAAAAGGAATCCTTTTATACGAAGAGTTTTACTAAAAAACAAAGGGGAATGTTTTTTTGTCGTATGTATGTGGCGACAACGACTTCTCTACCGCCATGACCATTATTTGAGTTTCGACTTCCTCTACAAGACATAACTTTTTTTAAATGAAAAATAAATACCATGTTTTACTATTCTTTTATTTTGGTATTGAAAATGGTTTTGAAATTGTTTTTATTATATCAATGTGTTGTATTGATATATTGTGATTGAAATGTGGAAATGTTTTGTTTCCTTTATGCATGTTTTATTTGTCACGATTATGTTATGGTTTATTATATGTTTAAACCTTTTCATATAAGAAATGCATTGGACTTAATAAGTGACGGGTGGAGCCTGCTATAGCTCCTCGATGCCTCGGTAGGTCTCATGAGACAAACTAGTGTCCTGGCATGAGGCCATGACAAAATCTTATTTGTATTCTTGGCATGAGGCCTTGACTACTTGTTTATGATCGTTTGGTATTATGCATTCCATCATTATGAAAGTGGTTATTGATATTGCATGTGATTATTCGACTAGTAGAATATCCATGTGAATTATTAAATGGAATTACTTCATTTTATTTTTGTTATATTATGCTGAAGATCAAGTTTAAAATTCTTTTGTTTCATTTATACATTGCCATAAATGTTTATGTGTATTTATGAATGCTTCCGCTATAATGTTATCCTTACTGAGAATCGGAGCTCACCCCTTTCTATGTTTTATTTTCCCAGGATACGAAGAAATATTTTATGACTGGCCTAAAGGGATAGTATGAAGGGGATATGAGTGTGGACTATGGAGACAATGTTATTGTGATTTTTCACAATATTATGTAATGTAACATTTATGAATGTATCTAGTGTTTCCAAGGATACTAAACTAATCGGTATTTCGTGACTTGATCTTTTGTGATCATGCCAATTTTATGTAATAATGTACCGACTCTGGGTAACTGGGGTCGGGGCGTTACAGTTGGTATCAGTGGAAATTTAGTACTAACCTTGTAAGATAGATTTAGATAAACTCTGATTAGAGCACATAGCCCTAAGATAGACTTTGAGGATTAGTATATAAGAACTTCTTATAATTTTGGTATTATAGAGATTTTGTGAGTTTTCTGATCAGTACATCCCTTTCTGGATATGAGCAGGTAGAGGCGGCTCTGGCACTGATGTACCTAGGGGTAAAACTCGAAAACACCGCTTTGAACTAGACTCGAATGGGAACTGGTGCACGATAATGGGAATTGCTTCACTCTTGGTTAAGACACTCCCGGGGGATATGCTTAAGATAAATCAAAATTTATTTACAAATCATTATGAATGGTTTATGAGTATATACATCCTCAAAGAAAACATTTTTATGATTATGGATTATATCCATAAACTGTTCAATTTATGTTAGGTGTTTTTTCAATTTTGTTATTTTGTATTTCGATTCATAAACTAATCTAGTTTATGCCATTGTTCAGAAATGGCGCCTAGTGGAAGTAATGGAAACAATATCAATGCACGCACTCCATGTAGGGATTTCCTTCCTGCTTAAGATAATTATAGTGGAGCTGGTGATAGAACTGGTGCTGATCACCTTATCACCATACTGGGACAACTCACTCGGGTTATGAATAATAACCTTACTCGTATGGAGCACCCTAATCCGCAACGTGGAGGATCAATGATAGACCACTTCATGAGGAAACAACCACCAACATTCAATGGGAGTAAAAATACATTAGTAGCTAAGAAATGGATAAGTTCCCTTGAGAAAATATTTCAGTCTTTGGGGAGTAGTGAAAGGGAAAAAGTTGTCATGACAGTTTATCGCCTTACTGGAGATGCTGATCAATGGTGGTCATTGATACAAAACATGAAGGAAGATGATGAAGTATCAAATATGGAATGGAGGGAGTTCGAAGAGCTTTTCTTAGAAAAATACTTCCCTCGTGACCATCAAGCAGATATGGAAATGAAATTTCTGAGTCTGAGACAAAGGAGGATGAGAATGTCGCAAAATATGAGGCCAACTTTACAAAGTTAGCGAGGTATGCTTTAGATTATATATGTAACCCAAGAAGTGGATTGATCGTTTCTTTGATGGGTTAAACCCGTTTCTTCATTGAGCATTAGTCGCACAATTCTTCTCATTATACGAAGATATTGTCTCATGTGATATCAAGAAATAAAAGGAATTATCTAAATATTATGACAATAAGGTAAAGAAAGAGAAGAAGAGAATGATGGAGAAAGAGACAGATAAAGGAAAAAAGGGAAAGAAGTATTTTCTATTATGTGATAATTGTGGGAAGCATCACCCCGGTACTTGCCTAAAAGGAATGGGAGTTTGTTATATATGTGGAGAAAAAGGTCACCGGGCTCGTGATTGCAAGGGAAAGAAAGAGGCTGTTAGTGTTGAATTCTAAAATTGTAGAGAATTGGGGCATTATGCAAATTAATGCCCTAAGAGCCAAGGAAACATACCTCAGAAAAGGAGAAGGGATCAAGGCCAATCTTATGTTATTAATACAGTTGAAGTGGAATAATTATTGTATTTGTGTTTTGGACTCAAGAACTATATTATGGTTATAAGAATAATGTGATATATATAAGGACTGTACTGTAGTACTTGTTGTTTTCATTATGGTTTTAATATGCTGAAGGTAATTATATTTTTAGTATGTGACAATAAGAGAAACTTTACTTTGTTTGGGGAATCTGATGAGTTGATTTTGGAATTTAGATACCTTTTAGAGAAAGTCTAGACAGAGGTATTTTGGATAACTATAAAGGTTGGAATGGATTAAGTTTAACTTTGGATAGTATTGTTTACGGTTAAAACATTTCTGAAGATTATTTTTATAATATTATAATACTATAGTTTTCGGAAAAGGACAAACTGCAGGTTGGGGGATAACCCGTCACATCGGACAATGCTGTAGGAATCGAACCCACAACCATAGTGCGACATGCCTTTATTACCTACCACTAGCCTACAAGAAGTCCCTAGTTATTACAAAATATTTTTTCTAATCTAAATGGTATGTGTTAATATTTGAAACCTTATACAATTATGATAAATATAGTATTTTTGAGTTCTATTACCTTTTGGAGTGAAAGATGGGTTTGTGGAAAAAATATTAAATAATGAAAGTCTACATGACAAGTAAGTATATTTCCTTTGTACTTCTCTTTCTTTCTTTTAGAGTTATATTTTTATTAACCCTACTTTTGGTGTGGGTTTTCCGCAAAGGTATTTTCTATTTTCAACCTTTTATTTTTGAAGAAAATTTTCAAATTGCGAGGATGCAATTTATTGAAGGAGGGTACAATGTAACACCCCAAGATTCCATGGTATGTTTCTCTTTGAATAATACAGTAGCATGTGTTGTACGCAACTTCAAGTTCTAACACACACAAAAACCAATCAAACTAGCTGTTATGAATAGTAATACCTACTTTTTGAAATTTTATAAATCTTATATTTCAAAATTGACTTCATATTTGGATTCGAAATATCGAATTTAGCCTAGGGTAAAATTTTGGAACTTTTCGGATAACTTTTATATTGTGATGAATAGTGAAAATTACTAAATTTTAATTAAAAACAACTTTTTTAATCAAAATAATTAATAGTGATAAATTATACAATTGAGTGTTTTTAATTTATAATTAAAATATAATTTTACCATTTTATCCAATGGTGGTCATTAGAATTAATTTCACTTTGAAATTGGACATAAACAATTGTCAATCTTTTAATTGGCATTGTTTCTTAAAAACACGCTATTTGTTTTGACAACGGGAATTAAATATTAAATTAATTAATGCAACTTATATGTTTTTAATTTTCTAAAATAGAAATCATTTTTGAATTTGGAATATCAAATATAGATTAGGGTGATTTTTTGGTATTTTTCTGAAAAACATCGATTTTTGATGAATAGTGAAACCACTAAGTGGTAGTTAAAAAACTGACTATTCATTTAAATGAAACTTTACCAATTCTGCGATTTGAATTTAAATAGTCCAACATACATCATTGTCATTAGGATGTAAAATGTGGTTCAATTGGATTAATATGATTTTTAGTGAATAGTAACTTTTAAGTTCTATTAATCGTGATTAAAGGTAATTAGTGTAATTTATGGTAAATATAATGTTATAATAATATGAAATTACCTTTACACTTGTCCCACCCTTATTGGATGAGTCATGTCAGACCAATAAAATCCATGGTCAACTTTGGGACCCCATGGAGCCACTTGGGTAAGAAAATGACATTAATAACATTTTATTTAATGTTAAAATAAAAATTTCACAACCATGTATTGTTTAACTAAAAAAATTTTTACATGGGGTTATATAAGTTAACTTTTCTACTATAAATTTTCACTGGAAAGATAAAAATATTTCCTAAATATTGGTATATTTTATATAATTGTTTGACATTAAATAAATTAATTTATTTATGACACCATGATGATGCAAGAATTACCTCATTAATGAACGATTTAAATAAAATGAAATAATAAGGTAAAATATAAGACTTAAGCTAGTAAAAAACCTATTGTATGAGTATATTTCGAACCCTTATAACCTTCTCCTAGATATATATATTTTTGGGTCCTTTAAAATCCAAAACTAATTTTAAAATAAAGTGACATTTCATGACTTTCCAAAAGTGCCCCTCCTCTCCTCTTATAAAAGGCTCCCACCTCTACCACCTTATTCACACCATCAAAGCCATTTGGATCTGCCAAACTCTGACCAAATACTCTATCAAATTCCCTCTCTTACTCCTAGAAGCCCCACTTTGGGCAGAAGTCTTCCCAAGGAAGCCTTTGGTTCAAAACAAAAAGAGTTACCCAATTTTAAGGTAATGTCTTCTCCTATGTTCTTTTGTATTATTTTTCTTCTCCAACCCCATAAAATCTTTTTATTCTTTTATTTTGTAAAAACAACAGTATCTTAAATATACTAGGATGTTTTTATGAGAAGGATTTTATTTACACTTACACACACCTTCGTCTAATGGTTAACGAACTTATTGTTTTTGTGGTTGGCGAATTTATGCCTCACGAAACGATGATTGTTCAATATTTTTATAACACCTTTCATGGTGGCCATTAAGATGTCACTATATTTATATATGATATGTATTATGTTTATTATTTACTTATGATTCTATATTTTTAATTTATGGCATACCTTTATGATTTCCATTATGGGTAAACGCGATAATTTCATTTTAGGAAGTGCGGACTACCGCCCCCTCTAAGTGATTTGAATCGTCAATTCCATATGTGGGACATATAAAGGATGGCGTAAATGATATTATATATTATATTATACTGGAATTATAATATACCTTTATATCATTATGATTTCATTCCATTAAATACGAAATATAAATGAAAGTAGCTTTCATGCGTACGTACGACTTACCGTCTCCATGAACGGTGCATTTCATTTCTTACCTCTAAATGTTATGTAATATTATAAATGAATGTATATACTGGATATATATTATATATATTATATCTAAATCATGAATATAATTCTGGATATAATGGATATTTTACCACATGAACAACTTGTAATTATAAGAAGTTTATTTTTGACTCAAGTACCAAAGATCGACAAAACGACCATTATTAACTTAAATTATTACATAAAGTTCATAACATGGTAATAAGTGAAAGAAAAGGAATAATGAACTTGAAAAAGGTTCTTAAGAAAGTATATATTAAATCTAGTTTATTATTCAGGAGGTTAAAGAACAATCGATTCAAGTCGGACAAGAGGTAAGGGAACTTCTTAACCAAATTTCTGTTCTTTGGGTTGATCTCCTACATTAAAATTATGTCATGATATTATTATGTCATATCTTGTATTTGTAATTTCCATATATGTACTTATAGTGAATAAACATAATAGATCTATTTTATTTAAAAAAAGGATCTTTTTAAGGGACTTCGTCTCAATCTCCTTTCATTGAGGCAAATTTTGTTTTATACACAACAATATTTTATATGGTGTATAAACCCCTTTGACTTTTACATTTATTCAAAAGGAATCTTTTTATACCAAGATTTTTACTAATTGAAAAAGGGGAATGTTTTTTTGTCAGACCTATGCGGCGACAACGACTTCTCCACCGCCATGACCATTATTTGAGTTTCGGCTTCCTCTACAAGCCATAACATTTGTTTCAATGAAAAATAAATACCTTGTTTTACTATTCTTTTATTTTGGTATTGAAAATGGTTTGGAATGTGTTTTTATTATATCAATGTATTGTATCGATATATTGTGATTGGAATGTGGAAATTTTATGTTTCCTTTATGCATCTTTTATGGGATACAATTATGTTATGGTTTATGATATGTTTAAACATTTTCATATAAGGAATTAATTGGACTTAATATGTGATAGGTGGAGCCCGCTATAGCTCCTCAATGCATCGGTAGGTATCATGAGACAAACTAGTGTCTTGGCACGAGGCTTTGAAAAAATATTATTTGTAGTCTTCGAACGAGGCCTTGGCTATGTGGTTATGATAGTCTGGAATTATGCCTTCCATCATTATGAAAGTTGTTTTTGATATTGAATGTGATTATTCGACTACTAGAATATCCATGTGAATAAGTAAATGGAATTAATTAATTTTATTTTTTCCATATTATGATGAAGTTAAAGTTTAAAAGGATTTTGTTACAGTTATACATTTCCTTACATGTTTATGTGTATTTATGAAAGCTTCCGCTATATTTTTATCCTTACTGGGCATCTGAGCTCACCCCTTTCTATGTTTTATTTTTCCAGGATGTGAAGAAATATTTTATGTCTGACCTAAAGGGATAGTCTAAAGGGGATAGGAGTGTGGACTATGGAGACAATTTTATTTTGATTTTTTACATTATTACGTAATGTAACATTTATGAATGTATCTAGTGTTTCCAAGGCTACTAAACTAGTCGGTATTTCGAGACCTGATCTTTTGTGATCATGCCAATTTTACGTAATAATGCACCAACTCTGGGTAACTGTGGTCAGAGCGTTACAACCATAATTATTATAGTGAAATATCAAAATATATTAATTAAAATTCATTTATCATTTATTAATAATTGGTTACCCATTGATTGTGACCTTAAATGTGAAATATCAGAATGTGGTAGTTTCAATAATGTGGGGTTGACCCTAAAAAGACATAAAGTTGGTCAGTTATAGGATCACGATTCAAGGTAGGAATTAGAGGTTGTGTTATATAACATATATAATTTATTAATTTATTTTACCTAATGATCTAAAAAATAATATACCAATATTAATATGTTTCTATGCTGAATTTATAGGGTTATCCCCCCAACCCCATGACTTTAGAGTATAGAAATGAATTGATTATTTTACATTGACTACTTGGGAATTTGGATCAGAGAAAGACGATCTATGAAATTTGTTAGATTGATGAAAAACACAATAGTATATTTTTCATCATCACTAGAATATGTGTTCTTTGACATTAATCGATAACTTCTTGTTTTAGGATAGATTATTTTTGGGATTTCCTACCATTGAATAATTTTCTTAGAATGGATTTTATATCTGCATATTTTAAATGATTTATGGTCTTTACATGATCCCAGTTTTATTTATCACGCTTGAACCTTAATGATTTTATATTTTACATGTATTTTATCCTTTTTATAAAATATGTAATCTTTTTACAATATGACATTTGACAATGAAATTTTCACCTATTTCTTGTTCTTTTATCACTACATTTCATCTAATTCTTCATCATTGACCCATGGGTTCATGATTAAACACAATCTGTCCATATTAGATCCTGATCAAACACATAGATTCATGAAGAGTTACATTAAAATCATAGGGAATAATGTTTTGTAGATGGATCGAGATGGTTTTATAGATGGGGGATATGGATTCATGCATTAGGACAACCAAACAATGACATTTGTCAGAGTGGTTACTACATGGGTAATTGCAATCCCATTTTCTAACCACTGGTGTCTGAGAAATAATGATCAAACTATAAATCCTTCAGATTAATCAATTTTGGGATTGTCATGTAGTGTTGGATATGGTAGGAATTTTAGATTTATAATTATAATAAATAATAGAGTTCATTGTCTATGAAAAATGATACTACACACCGTGTATCCTAGAGGAAAACATGCTATGTATAATAGGTTCTCATTTAAAATAGGGGTTTTCATGAATTGATTATCACAAATCATGTTGCTTGGACCACATTCTACGTGACCCTACATAAATAGTCAATCAGTGTGTTGTGGGAATATTAACAATACCCTGATTGGACATACACACTATGTCGCTCTTGGAAAATTTCATAAAAATGGATATAGATAGTAGAGTTGTGTGTTGAGATCACATGAAGAGGGACCCAAGTGAATATAAACACCATGATCCCATAGTGATATGTCATGTGCAGGCACATGGCTGGACAAGGTTTGTCATGGAAAATATATACATCGTTGTCCAAATGAATTCACATGTCATGTGACCCAATGTACACGCAATTTAATTTTATAAAAAATATAAATCTTGTGTATATAGTCCTTCAGAACATGGATATTGATCTATAAGTAATCTATATTAAGTATTTTTCCATATATCACATGATAGTGGTCTTCATTTCATCATCAGACGGATGATATGTCTTGTTTTCATCATGAAAATTCTATCTGTAATGCTAAATCGGGGACAATGATATAGTGTGATAAATAGAGTCTTACTATGTTTGTTACTCCCATGTATCTCCATTTGGTGTGTCACCATTATCTTTTATACAGGTAGAGACAGAACACCCTTGCAGTACAGAGGTTGTGGATCCTATATCTATGGATTCGTACTCTCTATCATTAAGATATGGTAATGAGGGATTCCCCCATTAGAGTTAGTTCTCCCATGACTGTAAAACACTATAGAAAGGTGTGATTCCTCCATGTTCATTCTTCATAGGTTTATTGTAACATCCCATGTTTTTTAAAAAGAAACAATATTTCTGATAGGTTTCATGATATTCCACATCAAGACTAAAAAGCTAAATATTACTATATAAATGTTACCCTTATGACAAAGTAGTTATAATTATTGGAATGAATATGATAAAATGGATTTTGAAATTATGTTTTATAAATCTAAATATAATGAATTACTGGGGGGACTATTTTTTTATAAATGAATACCACCGCCTTTTGAAAATAAATATAATTTATTTTCAAATAAAAATTATATGCTTACAGGTGTATTACATTCAATTAAAATAAACAAATAACATTTTTTGATTATATTAATGATATATATTATATATTCCTTATATATTTTAACATTCATCCTATGTTTATTCTATACATGATGTATAACAAATCAATATTTAATAAAAAAATTTATTATTATAAAAAGACAGTTTTACCACCTTTTCATGGAATAGTTTTTTAATATATATTTCACAAAATTTATAAATTAGATTTTTATAAAAAATATTCTTTTTAATATTAATGTAAATATATATGTTAACTGAAATTTTCATGTTTTTTTGATAAGTTTCTTATTTTGGTGAATAGTAAAAAAATTCTAACATTATATTGTGAACAACTTCTTCGTATACATAATTTGTCATGGTAAATTATATTTATGATTGGTTTTGAATTATAATTAGAGAAATTTTATTTCATTAAATCCAATTTAATTAATTGGAATCAAATTGACATTGAATTTTGATATAAAAACATTTCGATCCTTTGAACGTTTTCACCTTAAAAACTCATATCCTTATTCAATCAATTGAGATTAATTTTAAATTAATTTTAGCCCATTATTTGTTATAAATTTGGAAAAACAAATTCCATAATTTGAATCATAAGGTCCACAGTTAGAATAGAAGTCCATTTTATTTTTGGAAAATATTAATTGTAACTTCAGTAATATTTTATTTACTACATTAATGATAAAATTAGGTAATTAAGCGTAAAAATAATATTTCTAATATTAGAAAATTACCCTATATTATTAATTGTGATTTTTCGTGTGTTGTCATATTTATTGGCTCTGAAGAACGGTATTTGATGGAGATGGTGTTCTTCGTTTGGTGGAGAGGATCTTCATTGGAGAGGAAGGGTGCATTCTTCATTAGATAAGATCTTCCAAAAACTCTCCCCATCTACTTTGCCAACAAATCCATAAAATAAAAGAAGTGATAATAATTTAAATTATTTCTATCAAATTAATAATTGGCACAATTAATTGTACCACATTGGCATAATTTATTGGCTCAATTTAATGGGAGGAATGAATTATGGGGAGTTGAGAGGTTACTACCCCATTAAAAGGGTTTGGGTGGTCCCTGCCATTAACTTCAAAATTGGGGGTTTTATGCTCGGTGGTCCCCACCTCCATAAAATTCACATGGGAGGTTTCAACAAAAATAAAATAGAAGTTTATTTTTTTCCCATGAAAATGTGAAAAAACTATCGTTCACCCTCGACCCACTACGGTTGAGGTAAAGGTCTCTTTATGTGAATACCGGTGTTGCGAGTACAATGTTGTCCTCATATTTCAATTCTGAGAAATGGTTCAATATTTACAAAAATACACTCACACATTTACTGAACATACCTGAAAAAAAGTTCAGAAATTAATTCCGGGCACACCAGGCCTTAGAATCATACGACATAAATTTTCAAAGAGTAGTAAAATCCCCATATAATTAAAAAAAATTAAATTAAATTTTCGGGTTGTTAAATTCCTACCACCTCAGGGCTTTACGTCCCCAGAATCCACAACTCAAATTAAAGAAACAAGTGGGGGTACTCAGAATGAATCTGAGCCTCCTTCTCCCATGTCCTCTCCTGGAGGTTCTCGTGCTGCCAATGAACGTGCACCAGAGGTATCGACCACCAATAAAGGACCCACTCCTGTCGATCCTCAATAACTACCGGAACCTCTATAAACATCGCTCTGTCATCAATGTCCCACTCACCATGGTCGATAATGTGAGAAGGGTCGTGAATTTATCTCCTCATCTGGGATACATGGATGACGTCGTGCACCCAGTGCAACTAAGGTGGAAGCGCTAGGCAGTAAGCCACCTCACCAATTCTGTTAGGACCTGGAAGGGTCCGATGAACCACAGAGATAAATAGCCACCCCTGCCAAATATACGCAAACCTCATCGAGGAGAGTCCCATAGAAAGACATGGTCACCATCCTCGAACTCCAGAGGTCTCTATCTCCTACCATTATAAGAATTCAGCCTGTTCTGTGCAGTCTTCATCTGCTCCTAGATAACTTGTTCCTTATCTATGGTAGCCCATACCATATCTGGTCCCATGAGTGCTGACTCCCCAGGGTCAGTCCTGCACAGAGGTGATGTGCAAGTTCACTCGTACAACGCCTTAAAAGGGGTAATCCCAATGGTGGAGTGATAACTGTTGTTGTATGGAAACTCCACCAAGGAAAAGTGATCCCCCCAGTTGTGACCAGAGTCGAGAACGCAAGTACATAGCATGTCCTCAAGGGTCTGAAAATTCCACTCAATCTGGCTCTCCGTCTCAGGATGGAATGCAGTGCTCAAAAGTAGTTGCATCCCGAAAGCCTCATGCAACACCTTCCATTGCTGGGAAGTGAATCGTGTATCATGATCAGAGACAATCGTCAATGGTAATCCATAGAGCTACACAATCTCATGCACATAGAGGAGTCACAAGCTCTCTCCTAAGCCCCGCTCTCTAATTGGTAGGAAGTAGGCTGACTTGGTGAGTCAGTTGACAATCCCCTATATAGAGTCATGACCTCTTGGTGTATGTAGAAGACTTGTCATGAAGTCTATGGATATCCCATACCACTTATACTCTGAGACCACTAAAGGCTGAACCAAGCCTGGTGGTACTTGATGCTTTGCCTTCACTTTCTAAAAGGTGAGACATAGAGAGAAAAACTCTGATACTATTTTATTCATTCCCGTACACCAGTTATGTCGTCGGAGATCCTGGTACATCTTCTCAACTTCTATATGTATCACTAGAGGGGCTGTTTGGAACTCCCTCAACGCATCCTCCCAATGCAACAATGGTACCATGGTACGTCCTCTAAAGAGGATGACTTGGTCCCCACCTTCAAAAAATTAATCAGGTGTCCGTCATGTGGATATATGAGCCCGTCGAGCCTCACAGTAAGCGTCCCCATGCTGCGCCTCCCTGACTCGATGAAGAAGTGGGGGAGTGACTGTAAGAGACTGTAAGAGACTGACGAAAAGCTGCATCATCTCGATACACAAAGGATATATGCAAAACAGGTAGCTGCTATGTCACCTCACTCAGCAGCTGCAGGCCAAATGTCCTCTAGAGTGCGTCTGTTACCATGTTCCCCTCCCCAGGAGTATAGACTATCTAAAATTCATAGTCCTAGAGGAACTCTAGCCACTTTTGTTGGGAACTGAAAACCCAAACCTTCTTCTGCAACGAGGGTAAGGCTGGCCGACTCAAGAGTGATCGGCAACACCCTCCTACACATGAGTTATCATGTGCTTACTGGGTTTCCCTTTTCACTAACTAAGGAAAACCTCATCCCAACATTGTAAATAAACCAAAACCCTTTTTCCTAATATAGTTAATCTGAGTATGAATTTTTGATATCCAGTATTACCCAAATAGAAGTCATAGGGCTTTGATGCTTCCACCAAGAGGTTCCAACCGAAAATCTCACCTCCAGGGTCAGATCACACTGTTGACATAAGTGTGATTATCGAGCCTCCTCAAAAAGGTATCTCCAGACGTGATGGTCAAGTCAACGGTATAACCAAAAACTCTAGGTCTTGGACAAGATTCTAGGAAGGAAGGAATGAATGATTGGTACCCATGTCTATTGATACAGAAGCTAGTTGTAGACAGAGACCGTACATCGAATCATTCCTAGAGCCCTTGGATGACACTCCTTAACCGTATGCAGCTACTCTCTTCCCCTATCCTCCAACTCCCTGATCCTGGTGGGGAACACCAAGGGGGTTGGTTGTAACATGTTGAAAAGTAAACCACCTCATGCTACCCTCTATGCTCTCCTTCCACATCTACAGCCTTTCTGATTCTTCTATCCCTATCACATCCTCTTCCTGAAAACTTTTACATGCCTAAGTCTCTGAGACTGGAGTAAAATTTCTGCTTCTCCACTACTAACATTTAATGGCTTCATCCTCTTAGCCAAATAATATTCAATAATAATGTTTCTCTCTAGCACCCTAACATAAGTAGGAATGCATAGAGGAATCATGCTGGCTCGGATGTCCCTAAAGACGCCTTGCTCAGAGGTCCGAGCTCTGAGCACGGATCGTATCGTATTCATCGAGTACCAGGAATGATTGGTACACCTTTATGAATACTCATCTACCGACATGTCATCCTGTCGAAGCTATAGAAGCTACAGAGAACTCTCAGCCACCTTTTCATGCCAGTACTTAGCTGCATGTGAGTCGGGCTCACCTCATAACCTACGGGGTATCTGATTCTGAATCACTTGTAAGGAACTAAGCCTATATGTCTCCTTTACCAGTAATGGCAGTTGTAACTGCTGACCAACGGGTAGTGATATAGCTGATACACTACCTGAAGTTACTATCTCAGGTAATGGTCCATCTACCAAAGCCTCATCACTATGCAGACTATCCTCACGTTCACTCACTGAAAAAGACTAAAATCTAGGATCACGATCTGCTCTACTGGTGTCCCAACTAGGTAGAAAACTCTAACAACCTCCTCCATCCTGTCCTCAGCCATGTGGGAATCTATCTTGCCTCGAAACCTCGGAGCCCTCTACTGCTGAAACTCATGTAATGCGCTCAGTCAGCATTCATCGTCTACAAGTGTGGCTGGTTGTAACTGTTTCCCAGCGGGTGGTGCTGCCGCTGGTACATCACCCGAAGGTTCCAACATAATAAGAGGGCCCTATACCGGATCCTCATCGCTCGGTGGGTCGTCATTGTGTACTCACATTGGAATCTGAGCTGGCTCTCTATGCAATGGCATCCTAATAAGAAAATGGTTTACCACCATCATTAAGTTATACTTGGTGAGCAGACTCAAAGAAAACACAATAGATATTTTCAAAACACCCATGAAATCACTGTTTTCGTGCACTGAGTCAAAAATTAGAAGTCATGGTACTGGTTATGGATACGTCAGCTGCCACACCAACACTAGATTCCATAAACTGATAACCACACTCACTACCCTTAACACTATTTCCGTTTAAAATAAAGATTAGAGTCCTATGTTCTACGATATAACCGACTCCTTCGATACCAATTTTTCATGACCCGTTCCGCAGGGCCCGTTTCGTGACTACCCAAAGACCGCCTTCCATAGGCTAGGGGCTGGAAACTAGCACCAAAATGTGTATCCTCTAAAAACAAGAAGTCATTTCCTTTATATCATATAAACACACTCAACCAAGAACACAAAAAGATAAAATCACAAGTAAACTGTATAGAAAGAAGAGTGCTGAAAGTAAGAGGGTTCGGAACAGAAGCACAGTAGTAAAGGTACAAGTACAACTGATATAAAATAAAACTGAAGAAAGAGAAAAATAGATATTGGGTCATCCTATGAGGTTCCAACTAGAAGGGTAGGTATAGATTTCCTCCTCACCACTCCACGTCCGCTCGTCTCCTCTACATACTGACATGCCGTATTGTACACCTCCGGGCACTGTCCATTCCTGGTACCCTTATCCTCGATCATCACTATCCGTCGTCTGCACCAAACCCAACAAGGTACGAGTATATCCCGTGTAGGGGTGAGTTTAACGATACTCAGTAGGGACCCCGAGACACTAAAGGACTCACAAACTCCACAATGGATAAACAAAAAATCAATAAATAAACTAACTACCCTATAAAGGTATATGCCTATACATATACCTAAGTTATCAGGTATAACCATCTCAATGATGAGGAAACACAGGTTCCAACCCAAAATTCCAAAAATCAACTATTCAACAAAGGAAGGAATCCCACTAAGGTAAGTAAAAAACTAGTACGCCATACAGAAGATTACCACCATGGTATTACCATTAAGGAAAGTACCACACAGGTACAAACTCATCTCACACCAGGTATAACTTATGTACTATAGTAGAGACGATTAGATGTAACTACTGAATCATCATACTCTATTAAGATGGAGACCCATGAAGGATCTCAAAGTGCAGACCCACACAAGATCATAGTACATCATCAACCCTACACAGGATCCTAGTAGGTCATCAGACCCACATAGGATCCTAATACACCATCAGTACAACGTCAAAAACACACAGGATCTTAGTACATCATAAGAACATTATTAGACCCACACAGGATCCTAGTACATCATTATACCCACACATGATCCTAGTACATCATCAGCACATCTCCAGACCCACACATGATCCTAGTACATCGTCAGCACATCATCAGACCAACAGAGGATCCTAGTACATCATGAAGACATCGTGAGACCCACACAGGATCCTAGTACAACATCAACACATCGTAAGACCCACATAGGATCCTAGTACATCTTCAGTACATCGTCATAGCCACACAAGATCCTAGTACCTCATCAATACCTCGTCAGACCCACACATGATCCTATTACATCATCAATACATCGTCAAACACACACAAGATCCAAGTACATTGTGATTACATCTTCAGAACCACACCGGATCCTAGTACATCATCAGACCCACACATGATCCATGTACATTGTCATTACATCATCTGGCCCCCCACAGGATCCTAGTATATCGTCAGTACATCTTTAGACACACATAGGATCCCAGTACATCGTCACAACAATCTATAGTCTACCTGCACTAAGCTTGCTCGTCTCTAGGAGGGTATGCTCCTCAAGCCACTGGTTGATACTCCAACTTCCATAAAGTCCCACGAAAATATATCCCAAAGGACCTCCACATCATCAGGGTCTCAATGTAATAGACGATGTGTCAATTAGACACCTGGTCTGTAAGATAATAGCTTTTCATTCCTGAGGGCCCGGTTGGAATCGTGATTGATCCAACCCTACCATACACCATCTTTTTCCAAATCTAAATTGATTTATACCAAAAGGACCACCGAACATTAATGTTTTAGGCGCCGCAAATGGTTCGTCAAATAGATGATGGAATTTCAAGACATGATTGGAAGAACGTAAACGGGCGAAATTGGTCCAGGTCTGGTCTGACCCGGTCGGACTGTCCTGGCCAGACCCGGCCTGGGGCGACCCCGCTCGAATCGACCAGACCCGTGCTTGGAGTTCACGGAGCGGCGGGGCTGGCATGGGGCGGCAGGGCGCCGGGGTGCGGTGGGGCGTCCGCGGTGCGGCTGGGTGGCCACAGGGTCATACTGGGGCGGCTACAGTGCGGCAGAGTGCGGTGGGACGGGGGGGGGGGGGGGGGTAGCTGTCGTGCGGCGGGGCGAGGCTAGGCGACGGGTTGGCTGTAGTGCTGCAGGGAGGCGGTGTGGCACCGAGGCGCTATAGGGTGGCTAGGGTACGGCGGTCCGCAGCAGCTCAAGCCGCGGCCCCTTGTTCGGTGGGCGACACAGACGCGCGCCAACAACCCCATCGTGCGGTCGACCTCTGGTTTCCATTTTATTCTGTCACAAAGATTTCATCAAAAATCATAAGGGGTTGTGGATAGGTTGGGTCATTTTCATTTGGCTCACACCCTCCACGTTAGAGCGGTTGCAAGAAGTTAACAACTCTTGAATCATGAATAACATCAAGAACATGTATGGGAGGTATTCAAAACATCAAACCCTACCTCGGAGGTTCGTTGATGTGTTGCGAGATGAAAAACGGTGAAGGAGAAAAGGGTTCCAACAATCATCACCTCTGTAACACACTTTCGAAGTTGGGCTCGTGCATCGTCCTCTTTCTTGGTTACGAAAAACATTCTTCATTAGAGATGGCATTCTTTATTTGGAGGATATGTTATTCATTGGAGTGGAAGGGTGTGTTCTTCAATGGAGAAGATATTCTACAAATTCTCCCCTTCTCTATTGCTAACCAATCCTCCCATTGAAAAGAGGTGCCAATAATTTAAATTATGTCTATCAATTTAATTGTTGGCACAATTAATTGCTAGCACTATTAATTGTACCACGTCGGCATAATTAATTGGCTCAATTTAATGGGAGTAATGAATTAATGGGGAGTTGAGAGGCTTCTCCCCCATTAAGAGGGTTTGGGTGGTCATCTCCATTAAATTAAAAATTGGGGGTTTTAGGCTCGGTAGTCCCCACCTCCATAACATTCCCATGGGAGGTTTCAAGAAAAATTAAATATATTTTTATTTATTTTTATTTTTATTTCCAAGAAAAAGTGAAAAACTATGTTTCACCCTCGACCCACTGAGGTCGATATAAAGGTTTCCTTAATCGAATACAGGCACATTGTGTTCAACAGTGTCCTCATATTTCAATTCTGATCATCGGTTTTAATGTTACGAATACCCACTCGCACCTTTACAGAACATACTTGAAAAAAAGTTCAAAAATTCATTCCAGGCACACCGGACCTCGGAATAACCCGCCGTCAATATTCACTGACTCTTAAAATTCCCATATAGTTTAAAAAATTAAATGAAATTTCTAGGTCTTTAAAAGAATATAATATAAGAAAAATAGATATATAGAAGAAAAAAGGGAATATTTCTTTTCCAACATGTGATAATTGTGAAATGAAACAGACAAGTACTTTCCAGAAGGGAATGAGGGGTTTTTTACATGTTTGGAAAGAATGGTCATTAGTCTTGTGATTATAGGGATTATAAAGAAGTAGTAAATGTAAAATTTATCAATTTTTGGATATGGTCCACTACATAAACAAATTTCTCAAGAATTAAGGAAATCTAGCTTAAAATAAATAATGATACCATGGTGAGCATATGTTTTTTACTACATTCGATGTGGAATGAATGTTTTGATTCTTTTGGATACAATAATTATTTTTTAAAAGTATTTTTTCAAGGATACTCTTGTAATAATAATCATGATATAGGATTGTACTGCATTACTTCTTATTTAAGGATTGGATATGCTATTTTTAATGGGACTTATGAACATGAATCGTGATTTAGTTGAAAGTTTATCTTTTGGAAAACACATGATTGATTATACATAACCCTTAATATATAATTTTTCAGATATAATATATATATATATAATGAATAGTATTTGAGACTATGAAAGTGGTTAGTGATTTTATGTTTTATGTTATTATGTTGATTTTAGTATGTTTTTTATTTAAGAAATGTACTGGAAATTTTAGTATTATAAGTATGGATTTCTTCACTAATTTTTAATGGAGATAAAGGTATTAATATATTTAGAAGGAAATTCTACATTATGTATTTTGGGAATTTTGATGATAAATTAATTTTGTAAATTCAGTGGCCTTTCATCAAAATAATTAGTCTTTGAATTTGGATTGGCATATTTGGGATGATTCTAATGATTAAATACATGTGGAATTAATTATATTGAACATAAGATATTTTTTTATTGTGCTTAATGTATGATTTATCATACTGGATAACTTGATATCACCATTTTGGTTTTTATAATATTTAAATTTCAATGAAATTACTTATGTATCTTTCAAAAAATGTTCTTTAGGATTAAAAATCCCTATTGAATATCCATCTCCATGTGTACAAAATGATGTTAAAATAGATCAAATTAATTCCAAAGGATGTGATTATTTTTATGACATGGAAATTAATAAATTAAGTTTATTATCCCACCTGTTTATTTGAAGGAGTCCCTCAACTCTATGGAATTTTTTTTAAATATTAAATTTATCCATTTAGTTTTCTTATTGTGAAATCAATGGCCTTTTTCACCAATCATATATTTATGGTTTTGTGATTGTTCACCTTCTTAGGACCATGTTCTCTATTACTAACCATAATAACATGATATTTAGATTTCTATTCTGTGTCCATGTTTTCTACATGGATCATTTGTGTTATCTCATCTTACCATCATTCTTTCCATTAGTTATATTAAATTGGAACTTTCAGTAATCCTTTTTTCGATGTGGGATTTAAAAAACAGTAATTATAAATGTAAATCAACTAGTTTTTTATCCCGATTTTAAATTGTGAGGAAACCATTTATTAAATGGTAATATTGTGACATCCCCTATTTTAAAGGAAACAATATGTTTGATAGTGTATAAGATATGCCACCTAGAGCTTAAAAACCAACTAAAAATTATTATTTAAATGTCACCATTATAGACTATCCATTATAATGGTGGAAATAAATAATATTATATGAATTATGAAATATGGTATACACATATAATTATAATGAATTATTTTATGTCCAAATATTTATAAATGATGATAAAACCCTTTTCAATATAATCCAAAATCATTTTCTAAAAACCTATTTATATGTGCAAAATATTGTTTTATATAAGTAAAATAAACAAGACACACTTTCTATATTATATGAATGATATATATATATATACTATTCAATATAATTTTTACCATATATCCTATTTTTTATAGAGATTATATAAAAATAAAAACTATTTTATGCATAGAAGATTATTTTTATAAAGAGAATGTCTTACTGCCTTTGGATTCAATAATTATTTTTAATTTATTTTCTATAAATATATAAATTATATTTGAAAAAATTAACTTATTCATTTACATAGTAATATCAAAATTTACTTTGATTGAATTATTGGTATTTTCCAGATAATTTTCAAAATTTTGTACAGTAAAAAAATACCAAATTTTAATTGGAAACATAATTTTCATCAAAATAATATATAGTGTAATAAGTTAAATTATTTTTAAAATTTAATTAGATAAATTTTATATCTTCTAATTAGATGTTGTTAATTATAATGAATATCACTTTTAAATTGGATATAAAAATATTTCAATCTATTCAACATTTTTTCTTTTAAAACTCATCTTCTCATACCTTCTATTTGATTTATTTTAAATTAATGTTATCCAAATATGTGTTTTATATTTGTAAAAATGGATTCCATATTTGGGATCAAAAATTGATCATACATTAAATAGTTTTCTTTTATTTTTTTACAATTTGAATTGAAAAATTAGTATTTTTTTAATTAAAGTAGTAAACTATATATTGGGTTTTTATGGATTAAAGTGTTATTATAAAGGTTATAAAATTATTCTAAACCATTTAATAATTTTATTGGGTGAATTAGTTTTGACCAAATTAATCTTTGGGCTGATTTTATGACCAATTTGATCCTCTTGTATGACTTTAGGCCTTTTATAATATTTTATTTTATGAAAATCCAAGTTTGTCATACTCATATTTTTTATAAGTATTACATTTTAAATATGTAGTTATTCAAAATTTATTTTCAACAGTAAGTGTTTATTTAAAATATAAAATCATTATATTCACTTGGATAGTTTATATTTAGTTTTTAAGAAATTAATAATTACCTTACATGCTTATAGAATTATGATGTAGTAATTATTTAATTAATTAACGTGTCAAATAAGCGATATTAAAAATACTAAAATAAATATAATTTTAAATAATTAATTTAATAAATAAAATTTATATGTTAACTATAAATATTAGGGATGTATTCAATGTATTTTTTTGAATATATATTGTTTCTATGATTTTCTTATAAAGTCATGTAATGAGTAGTATCAAAATTTACATTAATGATATTTTAAAAGAAATAATTTTTTACTAAATTATATAAAATCAGTAAAAATAAAATATTTGGCCCATTTATTGGGATTTTTTTTAAAATGTCAACAATTATCCAGTTATGCATCATTTAAAATTTTATAGTAACTATATTAACCCTCAAACCATAAAACTCCATGTTTTCATGGTATGAATTAATGGGATTAAACAAAGGTTAATGCCAAATGATAAGGGTAATAAGTTGACATAAACTTGTCTAAAAATTATTGATTGAGAGTATTTCTACCCATAAGAAACATATATTTTTAATAACTAACTTTTCAAAAAAATTTAATAGAAAAAAATTTATATTAAATTAATATTTTGAGTATTCCCAAACGTGCCCATCACCTCAATTATAAAACAGAACCTCCACCCTCATATATTCATAGCACAATGGGCCTTCTATTTTATCCCAAACCCTACACATTTATTGTACCAACATCCTTTTACATGTTCTAGTTATCCTATTATTCTATGTATACCAACACTAGATCCCATGAGAATAGATCTAAATAAATTCCCCCAAAGAAGAGGTATTCATTTATACCAACTCACTCAATTTCATTTACTTTTCTACTTACTCTTAAAGAGTTGTTTCACTGATAATTAAGGAAATGAAAAAGAATATATATTCTTATATGTTATTAAGATTATGGGAAAACCATATTCCATGATTTATACATCCTATAAAAAATGAAAGCAATTCATTTTAATACGTATGACTTACCATCTTCACATTGTGGTATTCTTTGAGGAATCACTATATTTTATTAGAGAATTTCAATTTTAATCAATGTTTCATGTACGTATCTATTATTACAAAAAAAATGTTAAACTATTTGATAATTTGGTATGTGATTCTTTGTATCTAATTCAAATATAATAATGTAAACACCGACTCTGGGAAACTGGGGTTGGGATATTTACATTATAAGTGATTCTTTTCTAGAATATGAGATGTTAGGAGATGAAGGCTCACTGTTGGGGGATTCGACAATGGGGGATTCAAGAATGGAAAGATCATCCTTGTAGAGTACATCCATTCATGGGACAAGATGGCCTTTATGTTCAAATATATTATAATTTACGAGACGAACACATAGGTAAATGATATCTCTTAGAAATTATTTAGGTATTTTAACTCTGGTTGGCATACGTTTTCCTTTAATGATTTTCATATCACCTATAGTGGCTGAGCTCTGGTTTCTAACTATTTCCTTAAAAGTGTTGGATAAATAAAAATTTAATTTTTTTACTATTCATATGACATAAAGGTTGGTTGATACATCGGTGTACTTTATATTGGATGATCATAGAAACAATCATAGTTTTTCCATGTTTGGCGGTCAGCCATAGATATTGTGAGTCCGGATCTATTTTGTTCCCCCACCACCCATTTCCTATTATTTTTTAATTTGGGACCACAGTTCCTCAGGGATATGTTTTTTTGCCTATATGTATTTTGTATTATTTTATTTCACATTGAAATTTTTTCATATAGGTTAATACATTAAATAATTACACAATATTTGTCTTGGTATTTAATTTTATCACATAAATATTTCAGGATATGGTTGTGTGTGTGCCTTTAGGTAATTTCGGCTAAGGCCTCCCATTTTAGTTATATACCTTCTTTGCACTTATCTCTAGTCCTTAAGCCATTGAATTGGGGCCTTGGGTGTCACAATTATCTTAATTTCGGACCTTGAAGGGTCCTAATCGGTCGGGTTATAACATTGTGGTATCAAATGTGGGTTTTCCATGGGTCAGTGTTTGGAGTAGTACATGTTGTGAGGATTAGTTTGGTAACATAAAGAAGTAGTGTCAAGGTGTCTTGAGTTAGACTCTTAGTACAAGGAACATAATGATGGTGCAATGACCGAAAAATCCATACACTATGAAATTGAATAAATTCTAATCCATAATCATTTTGATGAATCCTCTATAGGGAACCAATAATGCATACATCATATAGTATTGGGACTTCTAACATAAATTCCCTTCTTGATTTATCTCCCTGTATATTCTCATCTTATCATGGTATGTCTTGTAGACTATCACGTTTCCTCTAAAATGAAATCCACATATGAAACTAATATAGGGTTGTAAAAAACTAATATAGTGAGGATACCCCCACCCAAGGTCATTATGAAATCCATGGTTGTATCGATGATCCTTGTTATGAGATATCATATGAGGTGTATTCAATAGTTGGGTAGAAATAATTTTTTCCACCATTATATTAGTGAGTGGACCCCCTGCTAGTTGGTCAGTTTTATGTTTCACACAAGATACAATAGATTTTATTTCAATATTTTTATAATGAAAATGTGTATAGGTTTACTATGCTTCTAGATTTCCATGATTAGGGGCGCACTTTGATTCTAGGGGTGATATAGAACCTTAAGAGGTATATGATTGGATAGATTATCTTATTAGTGTATTATATTTTATGTGAACTACACCAATTTTTTTAACAATTTCAAACAACCTATTTCATAGGGTTTTGATTAGATTTTTGGGTTTTGTCACCCATGAATACGATGAGGCAACACTAGCTTGGGGGGTGTTTGACCACCAATTCCATAGTGACTTTAATTCCTCTTTAAGACACCCAATTTTGGAATAGAATCTTTTAAAGAATTATTTGGATGTGGGTAGATTCATGGGAATGGATCAATACGGAACTAGTCGACTCATTGATGATCATAGATTAAATTAATTTTCATCTGTTCAAAGGATTCAACACTCTACGTCTCAGTGCAAGAGGTATACTCCTAATCAAACTCAGACATGAGGAATTATAGTGCATGGATCATGTGGTGGACATAGTCATCTTGAATGATCATCATATCAAAGGTTTTGTAGAACACCCAAACATATCATTCATGGAATATTCAAAGTATTTTACAAGAAAAGCAATTTTTCTTGGGAATACATTATCCATCATGCTATAAAGAGTGGATAGAAAATTGAGGCTTACAATCTATGGTTAAAAAAATTATTACATGATGTATTCTATATCCCTATTAAATTTATTTTCAGTAATTTCCATTAAAATAGTATCATTTTTAAATGATTTTTTCTTATTTTTCATTTTAGGTTTATGGGGAGACAATTCCCTATTCCCCCCATTTGGGCGATCAGTGTGAATTATCACTTTGTAGAATGAGTATGTCAAGGGACCTCTTGATCATTTTGATGAAACCTTATGACTTCATCTAGGGTATGGACTGGTTGAACACAATAATATCCATTAATAATGATTCTATAATGTAGATAAATTCTTATGGAATGATGGGATGATAATTTACTTCAATGGTAATTGAAGAATTTTGGAAAAATGAGAGGGGATTATAATCCCAAAACTACAAAATATGACTTATAAATTACTAATTTTGGACCCTGGTGTAGTGGGATCTTCATATACGTGTTATCAAATAGTAGTTTCATTTTATATTGACAGCTTCCCCAAAGGATGTACCAGGACTACCTCTAAGGTTAGAAATTAGATTCTTCCTTCACTTACACCCTGGTACTACCATGATATAATCAATAGTATATTAGACTGGCCCATCTAAACTCTGGTAGATGAGGGTTCATTTTGAAGACCTTTTAGAGAAATTATTTTCATATATATTGTGTTCCCCTTGTGGATCTAGTGATTTTGTGAAAATGTTATAGGTTATTTTGTGAATTTTCATTGATTATTTTAAACTAAATTATGTAGTGATCAGAAACAAGTACCCATTGTCATGGATTGATGATCTTTTCAATAAGTTGAATGGTTTTATTTGGGTTTCAATTTTTTCGCTCATTTCTAGATACCATGATTTAAGGGTTCAAAAGGATGATATTTCAAAGATGAAATTATGATCTTCATTTTGAAATTTTGAGTTCCAGGTGATGCCTTTAAATATGAATAATTCCCCCATTATGGGTATAGAACCTATAAATATGATCTTTTATCCATATTTGGAAGAATCATTGGTGTATTTATTAATGAAATTCTCAACTATTTGGTGAATCATGAAGAGTATACAATGAATTTGAGGATGATTCTAGAATTACTCCGGGGAATCATCTATATTCTAATATATCAATGTATTAGGTATGGATCTTAGAGGACTAATTTCGAGTGCATTTGGTTACTATGTGTGGTGTATCCATGAATCCAGTGACGATTAATGTGATGATCACATAAGATCCAAAAAATAATGTTTCAAATGTGCATATTTTCAAGGATTTTCCCAGTATATTTTAATGTTAATGAATGAATAATCCTAGATTAAATCCCCTAAGAATACCTTAACATGGAAACAGTTCCCATTTTGAAGTATATATGAACGTACAAGGAGTTGAACATGAGATAGAGGAGGTGGTTTTATCATCATAATGACTGTGACTATTCATTTCATTATCAGCCTAGATGAAAAAAAAATGTCACTAATGTTTTTATTAGGAAGGACATTGTTGTTCAAGAAATGATACAGATTCAAAGAGATCCCTTGAAAAATTACCTAGTGAAACTAGACATGGGAATCATAAGGGAAGGAACATCATAAACCATATCCTAAATGATTTCTCAGCCATCATTATTATAGAAGATCAGGAAATATCATAAGTAAAGTCCTCTATTACAAAATACGTTTGAGTCTGCGAAGGATGGGAAGTTTCTTTAGTTCAATATTGAACAAGAAGGTGTGCTGAAATTCCACAAAAGGCTATGTGTTCCATCTATTTAAGAAATAAAGAAGGATCTGATTGATGAATCTCCTACATCTACATTCTCTATACATATTGGAAGAATGAAAATGTATAGGGAATGTTCTGATCATTAGTTGTGTGATAACATGATAAAAGAGATTGTTGAATATACTCTAAGGTGCATGGTATGTCATCATGTGAAGGATGAGTTACAACTTCCTAAAGGGGTATTACTACCACTACCTATACCATCATAGAATTCGAACAATATCATTATGTACTATGTCACTGGTCTACCAAGAACATCCAAAGAAAACTTTGTGAGATGGGTTATATTGGATCATCTCAGCAAGACTGCCTATTTTATCTCCATTCTGTATGATTTCTCTCTTGTTAAACATGCCATGATTTATTAGAAGGAAGTGGTAAGGTTGCATGGAGTTCCACTTTCTATCATATCTGATCGTGCTCAAAGGTTCACATCAAACTTCTAGAGACGTCTTAGACAGGCTCTATGTACCAAATTTAATTTTAGTGCGGCCTATAACCCTCAAAATGATGGCCAATCTAAAAGGACTATTCGTACACTCGAGGATATTCCAAGAACATGCTCAGTAGAATTTAATGGTGGATGGGATTAATGTAACCCATTAGTTGACTTCTCTTACAAGAAAAGCTTCCACACTATCATTCAAATGAAACCCTATGAAGATCTATATGGGATTCAATAGAGAACTCCTAAATATTGGGATGAAGCTGATGAGAGAATACTTCTTGGATATGACCTTTTTAAAGATAAGATATAAAAGTTTCATGCCATCCAGAAACACATTAAGGCTGCTCAGAGTTGGTAGAAGATCTATGAAAAAAACCGTCAAAGAGACTAGAAGTTTGATGTTGGTGACATGTTTTTCTGTCGAATTTCTCTATGTAAGAGGTTCATGAGGATTGGTAAGAATGGTAATCTCATCCATAGGTACATTGGGCCCTATCAAATCCTTTATCTCATAGGATCAGCGACCTATCAGCTACCTCTTAATACCAATCTATCTCACATTCATGATGTATTCTGCATATCCATTTTGAGGAAGTACATTCCTGACCCTTCCTTGTACTAAATCGAGATTTGGAACAACTGTAACACGACCTCTCTTATGAGGAGAAACTGGTGGAGATATTGGATTATATAGAAAAGATTCTATGCAACAAGACTACCCACCTTGTTAAAGTATTGCAGAGGAACTACAAATATGACGAAGCCATGTGGGAACCAATGGACACTATGAGGCATAAGTACACACACATTTTCTTATCTAAGGGTGTGAATTGAAATTTCTTGCAAAAAATAACTTAAGTGGAGAAGAATGTAACGACCCAATCATTTAAAAATATTTTGTTTCCTGAAAATGTATATGTTACTTTTTCATATTCAATAAGACTATATATGTATAATTGAAATGTAACCATCTAGTTTTGACCATTTTATAAAAATTGGTTAACATGATTTTTTGAAACCATAATTATTATTATTTTTTAATTATTTTTGATCAATAGAAATTGGAATTTATAATTAATACAGAAAGAAGATTTGATGGCCTCTACCAGAAGAATTGTGCATTAAGAATCCCATTTGTTGAAGCATGAGAAGGAGGTACGGTCACTGGTCTTTTCTTTGGACTAATCCATAACCAAGCTTAAACATTTTATGATTGAATGAAATCCCCTTTGGTATAAGTTCATGTTTATAGAATTCACCACTCGAGCAATGTTGTCTAAACCTCCCCAATATTATTCAATCATTTCAAACCATACTCTTACATCATATTCATGTGTAACACAAGGATATGTACAAAGGCCTTAGTTAATGTGTAACACCCCAAGCATCCATGATACACTTCTCTTTGAATAATACAATAGCGTGTGTTGTACGCAACTTCGAGTTATAAGACACCACAACTAATCAAACTAGCTATTATGAATAGTAATACCCACTTTTTAAAATTTTATACATTTTATCTTTCAAAATGGACTTAATTTTTGGATTCGGAATATCAAAATTATCTTAGGGTGAATTTTTTGTATTTTTCTGAAAACATTCAATTTTTTATGAATTGTGAAAAAACACTGAGTTATAATTTTAAACCAAATTTTTTTAAATAATTATTTATTTTATTTAAATTTAATTAAGGTAAAAATAGATACATACTACCAATATAAGATCAATGTAATTAATTTGAGTTATTTAGAATAATTATAGATATATAAAACGTTTATTGAACTTTTCACCGTCTTTTTCCCACCTCCTAGGAGAATTTGAAAATTCACATAAAACATAATTTTACCGCTTCTATGAGTGGAATTTCGAAAATCTGAAACATGCGGTTAATATCAAGGAGTAAAAAGTGGTTCAAGTAGATAAAAATAATTTTTGGTGAATAATAATGTTTTACTTTTATTTACCAATGTTAAAAGTAAATAGGGTAATTAAGGGTAAAAATGATATTATTATTACCCTAAAACATGTCATAATTCTATTGGATAAGTATAATTATACCAAAAAAATCCTCAGGAATAAAATATGAACCTCTTTGGTCCACATGGATTAGATTAGGATATTTATTATTATTTAATTCAAAGAAGATTTAAAAGAGTTAAAATCAATGTTTTATAGCTAAATCATTTTTAATTTAGGGTTATACAAAAGATAAATTCGATTATAATAATTCATTAGAAAGATAAAAAAGATTTCATACAAAATGGTATTTTATTTATAATTTTTAGAAATTTTATAAGTTAATTTATCTATGACACAATAGTGATGCAGTAATTACCTAATTAAAGAAATATTAAAATAATTGATATTATAAGTATCCAAATAACTGTAATTTGAAACATTTTACGATTTAAAATAATTTTATAGATCAATATTACAATATATGAATTATTAAATGAATTTATTTCGAATTAATATTGGTTTTATAACTTCAAAAAAAATCAATTGTTAAATATTGTCAAAATTAACATAAAGTAGTATTTAAAACAAATATTATATTATTAATTGATATTCTATTTCTAAAAATCTGAGGATCAGCCAATTGACTTAGATAAGGTTATATATATTAATAATGAACCATTTGGGGTTTGTGTGGCTTGTTATAGTAAGATTATTAACTATATAATATAAAAAATACAAAGAGACATGGTAAATATCAAACTATTCAACTAAGAGTTAAATGTAAATGACAAGGTTAATATAGTGATCCAAACCTATATAAAATCTAATGGTTGAAAGGATTTATACCCATCTCCACCTTAGACTCTAAATAAGTCACTTTAGAGCCATTATAAACCGAATATAAATTTATTATAAAATAATATTTTATGTTTTTCCTAAGGTCCCCATTTACCCCTCTTATAAAAGGGAACTCCCTCTTATATCTAATTCACACCTTCAAAGACTTTTGGATTGGCCAAGCCCTGCCCCAATATCTTCTCAACTTCCCTCACTTCATCCTAGAGGCATTAATTTATTCATAAAGCCAACTTATAGAGTCATTTTGATCAAATCAAAAGGAAGAACCCGAAGAAGAGGTAATAACTTCACCACCCTCTTTCAAGTTCTTTTCTTCTTTGACTTCTTATTTCTTTGTTATTTCCATTATAAAAAAAATAACTCAAGTATCTTATATATAATGTGATGTTATTATAAATATTATAAAACCATATTCATTATTCTATCTATCCTTTGAATGACATGTCACCATACGTGCGTACGTACAGATTACCGTCTCCACGTTGTGGTGTAATTGTTATTCAATACATTATTATTTGGATGGGTATAATAATTATAGAGACCCATAGCTTGACGTACATGGACATTACATTAATTTTTTGGAATACTTAATACATAACAAAAACTAACACTCAAGGACCGTAATAGTTTAGTGTCTTTGGAAACTCAGAACACAATCTTCTAATCATGGTGAAAGATCATCAACATCTCCCATAAATATCTTCCCCTTTTGTTTTCTTACCTAAAACCTTTCATTATATCCTGGGGAAAAGAAAACATATAAAGGGTGAGCTCAAATTCTCAGTAAGGGTAATCATAGAGAAAATAAAACAATCCATAAACATTAGAATGCAATGAAAACTTGAACATAAAATAAAAACATCATAACCTTGAGCAAAGACATAAATCTTGGAAGTACATAAGGAATATATCATAATTTAACATAAATCATGATAAAACAGAATGGGAACAAATCATGCAATTGTGGAAAACCATTAAGCACATGATATGATTTCCATAGTAGCCAAGGCATTGCTTCCAAGACTATCTTAGTGGACAAAGTCCCTTTCTGAATTGAGTTCACTCCTCGTTCCGGTCCTGTAACACTAAACTAGATTAACATAAAGTTCCAGCCATGTCTATCTCATGCAACATAAATATTTAAAAAAAATTGGGTACAACTGTGAATGTGGCACAGGACGCAAAGAAGAAATTTACATTAAATTGCAAGCATGGGGACTTGAACAAAGAATAAAATGAGTTTCATAAACATCATCCCATCATAACATAATCCATATAAAAAATGGATATCATTTCATATTAATAGAAGTGAAACCATGTAAATAATAGAGACATTATACTTGAGACATACACATATGAATTAATGGTATCTTAGATGGAAAATGGTTTTGATAAAACACTTGAGATAAATTTTTGCGGAAAATATACTTTCTTATTCAAAATCATTTTCTTTTCAAAAAATTCCATGAAATTATAAAAGAAAAGAATTTTGTTGAAATTAGTCATGAAATCTTGTAGAGTATGCTTTATGAAAATAAGGCGTTATGAAACCATAAAAATCCATTCATGCCGTATAAGTTAAAAAACACTCTCCTCGTACTTTTTCCAGAAAAGTAAAAAAGTTCCTCGTATGGTAAACAAAAGAATGATTCCTTAAAAACCATGTAGTAAAAGTAAAAAAATGGTTAAAAATGACTTTTAACATACATGAACCCATTTTTAGAATATAGTTTCATGGATAATAAATATAACCCCAGTAAATTCTTACGAGTAAACAATATCTGATAAAAACGAGATTGGAAACATTATCCCTTACCATAGGTCTGATATGCATCATACGTATCTGAGCCTCATGTATAATGATTTAAATAATGTCGTTTACTTATTACAGAATCATATTCATTGTTATGATATCATATATGGTTCACTTATGTCTTTATATTACCCGTTCATTTGTAAATTCAATGTTAAAGTATCATTTTGGGTAAAATCGTTTTATTTATCGTACGTGTTTGGACTTGTTGTTCTTGATATTATTATTACCTATATCATGATTTACTTACTTCCCGATTGTAAATCATGATATATATATCATATATATTCTGTATATATATATAATAGATAGATGAATGAAATGAAATACACCGTTCATGGAGACAGTAGGCCATATGTATGCATGAACGCGGTTTTCCTTTCCTTATTGACTTGGATGGAAGTATGTAGATGAATTATATATATATATATATATAAATACAATAGATTAATTATTTCATATATTTAATTATTATTCATTATATATACTTTATAATCATTGTTGAATGGTTAACATGGAAAATGAATCTCATCGCGTCGTGGAGATGGTAATCTGTACGTACGCACGAGCGATTATATTGTTCCCATAATTATTGAATTGAATTGGAGTGGATGATATAATATCTCAGAAACATAATGATGTTATAATAACTATATATAGTTATTATTTATATAATAATACCCATCCAAGTTAGGTGGTGGTGGAAAAACAGATTACACCACGGCGTGGAGATGATATTCTGTATGTACACACGCGTAGTGATTTCATTTTTTGTAGGATGGATAAAAGGTGAAATGGGGATGTCTCGTATTTATAATAACATATCAGTATATCAGTGATACTTATGTTATTTATTTATGATGAAAGAAATAATTAAGATGAAGTTGAAGAAGAATGAAACTTGAAGGAATCGGTAGAAGATATTACCTCTTCTTCGACATACCCCTTTTAAGATTCCACTTAAGGCACTAGAGCTGGTCTTTTAAGGAGACCAGAACCTATATAATGTTTATGGGGACGTTTAGAAGGTAAATGGTTAGGGGGTTTTCAAGATTGAAGGCTCAAAATTGTGTAAATAGAAGAGGGAGGAGGTGCCCTTTTATATGGGAGGAGATGGGCACTTTAGAAAAAACATAAAATATTATTTTATAATAAATTTACATTCGCTTAATAATGGCTCCAATGTGACTTGTTTATACAACAAGTGGGGATGGGTCGAAATCATCTCAACCAATAGGTTTTATATAAGTTTAGGTTACTATTTGAACATTATCATTTAGAATTAACTCTAAGTTAAAAAATTTAACTGTTATCGTGTCATCCTGTTTTCTTACACTATATGGTTAATAAACATACTATAACAAGCCAAACGAACCCCAAATGATTAATTATTTATATATATAACCTTATCTAAGTCATTTGGATGAACCTTATATTTTTAGTAATTTAATAACAATTAGTAATATAATATTTTTTTACAAAAATATTTTATATCAATTTTGACACTATTTGGTAATTGATTTTTGTGAAACTCATAACAGCATGTTTAGTTCGAAAAAAGTTAATTTAATCAATACTAACATGTCATATTAATTAAAAAAATTAGAGGAATTTAGAAAAATTCTCATATTACATTTATTTGTGTATTTATAACATAAATTATTTTAATATTTCATTAATAAGGTAATTAATGCCTCATCATTGTGTCATAAATAAATTAAAATATTTAATGTCTAAAAATTATAAATAAAATACCATTAATTAGGAAATATTTTTATCTTTATAATGAATATTTATTTTCAAATTTATCTTATGTATAACCCAATATTATAAATGTTTTAGTAATACAAAATTGATTTTAACTATTTTAACTCTTCTTTAAATAAAATAATAATAAATGTCCTAATCTAATCCAAGTCGACCTAAAGGGTAATATTTTATTTATAAGGTTTTTTTGGTCGAATTACACTTATCCAATAGAAATAGGACATGTGTTAGGGTAATAATAATATCATTCTTACCCTTAATTACCCTATTTACTTTTAACCATGGTAAATAAAGGTAAAAAGTTACTATTCACCAAAAAATATTTTTATTTTATTGAAACACATTTTACTCCTTTATATTAACCATGTCTCTCATATTTTCAAAATTTCACTCACAAAAGCGGTAAAATTATGTTTTATGTAAATTTTCAAATTCTCATAGGAGGTGGGTAAAAGACGGTGAAAAGTTCAATAAACTTTTTATATGTCTAAAATTATTATAAAATGACGCCAATGAATTACATTGAACTTATATAGGTATTATGTATCAATTTTTACCTAAAATAAATTTAAATAAAATAAATAATTATTTAAATAAAAGGTCGGTTTTAAAATAGTAACATAGTGTTTTCACTATTCATCAAAAATTTAATGTTTTTAGAAAAATACCAAAAATTCACCCTAGGCTAATTTCGTTATTCCAAATCCAAAAATGTAGTCCATTTTGAAAGTTAAAATTTATAAATTTTCAAAAATTGGGTATTACTATTCATAACGGCTAGTTCATAATAATATTATAATAATATCTCGTTTAGTGAAACTCAGCATAGCATACTACGAATGCTATCGAAGAAAGTCTTGATTGCGTGTAATGAAATCCAAGTCAGGGTTGCGTGTAGTGAAAGATCTATTTGGTGTTGCGTATAACATAATCAAATCTTATTTCATTTATACATTAAATAAAATCTATACTTAATGTTGCATAGAATAATTTCCAAAAAATGCACTTGAAATTCTGTGTCACACGAGCCAAGAATTGTGTTGCATATACTACAAGCTAATACAGTGTTGCATATAGAACAGGCTAATTTTGGTGTAGCATACAACACAAGACATCAATAAAATTAAAAATAATAATTCTCATATAATCTCAGGTTATTACATTCTACCCCCCTTGAAATAAATTTCACCCTCGAAATTTTTCGGGGTTATAAAAGGTTTACTACCTGAAAGTTTCTTTCATAGAAACCCACATCGTAAAAAGAAATACTAAAACTGTATTTTAAAAAAGTGAATTATGAAATGTCACAGTTACCCAGATTAACTCATCATTGGGTTTCCACATTGGAGAACATAGGTGAAAATATGGATATGGAAGAGAAATCTAACCATCATGTTCTGATGGAGAGTGGCAGAGAACATGGATATGAAAAAGCCAATAATAAAAAATCCATAAATTTGTGATGATATATTGTACCATCTGATTCATCAGATATAAGAGCACTAGGAAATTTTTTTTGTTTTTCAATATCATTTCCCTATAGTTGAAAATTTTGAATTAGAAGAAATACTTACTAGATTTTGGTACATTCTCAATGTTGTTTGTGCCTTGAACAATTTAAACTTTATATCTTAAATAAATGAAGTTTAATTTGTCTTCTATGAAGTGTTAGCAGATCATGTGAAAGAATGATAGGTCATTATATCAGTCTCAAACATAATTTTAGAAAAATTTATATACATAAGTCCATCTATGGTGAGATTTATTGTATATGGTTTCTACAATGGACTTATAATTCATATATCATACCGATTAATAAAATAAATCTAGTTTCTAATAACTAGAAACTTCCTGTAGGCCAGTGGTATGCAATAAAAAACTGTCGCACTTCGGTTGTGGGTTCGATTACCACATCCTTGTCCGACACGACAGGTTCTCTCCTGTTCTGCCGGTTGTCCCTTTTCTTAAACTACACTATTAAAACATTCTATCAATAATATCGAAAAGATTTCTAGCCTTAAACAATACTTACTTATGTTAATCACAATCCATTCCAATCATTCAGTTTATCCAAAATACTTTTTTCCAAACTCATAGTATAGAGAGAATGATTACTAAAAAGGTCATATAACAAGCCCGTGAATACCACCATTTATCCCACATATATCATAAGATATATCTTGTTGATCGCATTCCAGACATGTGAATACCATAATCTTGTATTCTCTTAAAAAATTAATACCTATTGAACCTTAGTAAAAACATGAATGTTGTCTTAAGTAAACTCTTTCAACATACCAAAATCCAAAAAATCTGTATACTCAAACCATGATATCGTAATGTCCTTATACCAGTCATGAGCTCAATAATACTATCAAACATCTCATTATCACCTTATCATTTCATTATGCACATATCATCTTCCTTCCAAAAATATTTGAATAACCTTTCATTGTTACCGGTACCATTCATCATATTATTTCAAAAACTCATGGAAAGACAACATTGTAACAATCCTTAGATTTTTCTTTATTCCATAATATCATACATTATTCTTGATAAACATACAATGATTCCACTACCTTCTTAAACTACTGACTGAGGTTCATTATTTCTTTCATCTCATATATCATTTGTAGTCTCTTCATCATCATCAACATAAATACTACCCATACGACCATGTTGATTCTCTTCATGAAATTTTCCCTTAGATCATTGGTTTGTATAATTCCCGTACATTCCACATTTAAAACATTTAACAATTGTTGATGTCTTAGAAATACCATTATCCTTGTCCATGGTGATAACTGAACCTTTTCTTTTACAATTACTGGCTTTGTGTTCTTATTTTCCACACCCAAAGTATCTTCCAGTTCCTTTGAAACATTCTCCCAGATTCCTCTTACCACATGATTTACATGATTGAAATTGAACTTTCTTTCCTCTATGATCATCATGAAACTCCATCTTTCTCTTGTTATCTGAGTCAGGAAACTTACCAAAGTTGAGATTATTGATCATATTATGAGATTTCTGATTAGGCATAATAACAATGTTTGGACTTCCAAATATCGTTTCATTTGGTTGCTCATGAAGAATATCATTCCATTGTCTAGCATATCCTCCATTATCGTGAATCTTCCTGTTTCTAGCCATTTTCTAAAACTGAAAAATAATAGTGTGAGAGACAAAAATAATTCTATGAAAGAAACATAATAAAGGGGGATTACCTTCAATATCTAGCATCTTAGGTTTAATTCTAAGATCTTTATCGTAATTCTAGGACAATAACCTATACTTATACGTAACCATAGGGACATCCCTAGACATACCATAGAAATATCATCTAGGTATCTCACTAAAGTATTCACATTCTAGTTTCCAAAGGTTAACTAAACCTTCCCTTTAATACCAACTGTAGTGACCCATATCTTGACGTACATGGACATTACATTACTTTTGTAGAATACTTAATACATAACAAAAACCAATACTCAATGACCGTAAATTTTTAGTGTGTTTGGAAACATGGAACATAATCTTCTAATCATGGTGAAATGTCTTCAAAATCTCCCATAAAAATCTTCCCCTTTTGTTTTCTTACCTAAAAACTTTCATTATATCCTGGGGAAAAGAAAACATATAATGGGTGAGCTCAAATTCTCATTAAGGGTAATCATAGAGAACAAAAAACAATCCATATACATTTGAATTCAAAGAGAACTTGAACATATAATCTAAACATCAAAACCTTTAGCAAAGACATAAATCTTGGAAGTACATAAGGCATATATCATAAAGGAATGTCTATCATGATAAAATAGAATGGGAATAAAACTTGTAATTGTGGAAAACCATTAATCACATCATATGATTTCCATATTAGCCAAGGCATTGCTGCCAAGACCTTCTTAGTGGACAAAGTACCTTTCTAAATCGAGTGCACTTCTCATTCCAGTCTTGTAACACTGAACCAGATTAACTTACCATTCCATCCATGTCTATCTCATGAGATATAAATCTTTACCCAATGCATTGGAGGGAGATATAGGTCCCACCGATCTCATAATGAAATCATTCTTACGTGTGCCACAACATAAACATAAATCATTCATCATATCCCAAAGAATAAAATGGGTTTCATAAACATCATCCTATCATAACATAATGCATATAAAATAAATGGATATCAATTCATCATTAGAGAAGTTAAACCATGTAAATCATAGAGACATTATACCTGAAACATACACATATGAAATAGTGTTATCTTAGATGGAAAATGTTTTTGATAAAACACTTGAGATTAATTATTGAGTAAAATATCATTTTTTATTCAAAATCATTTTCTTTTCACAAAATGACATAAAATTTTAAAAGAAAATTATTTTGTTGAAATTATTCATAAAATCTTGTAGAGTAAGATTTATGAAAATAAGGCGTTATGAAACCGTAAAAATCCATTAATTCCATATAAGATAAAAAAAAATTATCCTCGTACTTTTTCTGGAAAAGTAAAAAAGTTCATCGTATGGTAAACAAAAGAAATATTCCTTACATAGCATGTAGTAAAAGACAAAAATTGTTAAAAAGTTCTTTAAACATACATTAAAACATTTTGAGAAAATAGGTACATGGATGATAAATATAACCTCAGTAAATAATTATGAGTAAACAATCTCGGATAAAAACGAGATTGGAAAAGTTATCCCTTACCTTAGGTACAATATGCTTCATACATATCTGAGCCTCTTGTATAATGATTTAAATAATGTCATTTACTTATTACAGAATCATATTCATTGTTATGATATCATATATGGTTCACTTATGACTTCATTTTCCCTGTTCTTTTGTAAATTCCATGTTAAAGCAGCGTTTTGGGTAAAATCATTTTATTTATCGTACGGGTTTGGACTTGTTGTTCTTTATATTATTATTACTTATATGATGATTTACATACTTCCAGAATGTAAATCATGATTTATATATCATATATATTCATTATATATATATATATATAATAGATAGATGAATGAAATGAAATACATCGTTCATGGAGAAGGTAGGTCGTACGTACGCATAAACGTTGTTTTCCTTTCCTTATTTACTAGAATGGAAGTATGTAGATGACACACACACACACACACATATATATATATATACAGTAGCATCATTATGTCATATTTTTCATTATTATTCATTATATATTCTTTATAATCATTCTTGAATGGTTAACATGGAGAATTAATCTCATCACGTCGTGGAGACGGTAATCCGTACCTACGCACGAGCGATGATATTGTTTCCATAATTATTGGATTGAATTAGAGTGTATGATATAATATCTCAGAAAAATAATGATTTTATAACAACTATATATAGTTATTCTTTACACCATTATACCCATCCAAGTAAGGTGGTGGCTGAAAAACAGATTTCACCACTGCGTGGAGACGGTATTCTGTACGTATGCACGCGTGGTGATTTCATTTTTTGTAGGATGGATAGAAGGTTAAATGGGGTTGTTTCATATTTATAACATCATATTAGTATATTAGTGATACTAATGTTATTAATTTATGATGAAAGAAATAATGAAGAATAATTTCAAGAAGAAAGAAACTTGAAAGTATCGGTAGAAGAGATTACCTCTTCTTCGACGCACACCTTTTAAGCTTCCTCTTAAGGAACTATAGTTGGTCTTTTGAGGAGAGAAAACATTCTATAATGTATATAGTGAAGTTCAGAAATTAAATGGTCAGGGGTTGGCCGAGATTTAAGGCTCAAAAATATTTAAAGAGAAGAAGGGAGGAGGTGCCCTTTTATATGGGAGGAGATGGGCACTTTAGGAGAAATTTAAAATATTATTTTATAATAAAGTCATATTTGGTTAATAATGGATCCAAAGTACCTTATTTTGAAGATAAATTGGGTATGGGTACAAATCCTCTCAAACAATAGGTTATAGACAAGTATAGGTTACTATTTTAACCTTATCATTTAGATTTAAATCTAAGTTAAATAATTTAACTTTTACTGTTTTTTCTTGTTTTCTTACACTATATGGTTAATAAAATTACTATAACAAGCCATAAGAACCCCAAGTGGTTCATTATTAATATATATAACCTTATCTAAGTCCTTTGGTCAAACCTTATATTTTTATGAATAGAATAACAATTAATAATATAATATTTTTTTTACAAACTATTTTATGTCAATTTTGACAGTATTTGGTAATTGATTTTTGTGAAAATCCTAACAGCATGATTAGTTCGAAAAAAGTTAATTTAATAAATACTAACATGTCATATTAACCTAAAAAAGTAGTGGAATTTATAAAATGTCTCAAATTACATTAATTTGGGTATTTATAACTTCAATTAGTTTAATATTTCATTAATAAGGTAATTACTACATCATCATTGTGTCATAAATAAATTAAATTATTTAATGTCATAAAATTATAAATAAAATACCATTATGTAGGAAAACGTTTTATATTTCTAATTAATATTTATTGTCGAATTTATCGTTTCTATAACCCTATATTAAAAATGATTTAGATATTAAACATTGATTTAAACTATTTTAACTCTTCTTTAAAATTTATAATAATAAATGTCATAATCTAATCCATGTGGCCCTAAAGGGTAATATTTTATTCCTAAGGTTGTTTTTGGTCAAATTACACATATCCAATAGAATTAGGACATGTGTTAGGGTAATAATAATATCATGTCTACCCTTAATTACCCTATTTACTTTTAACCATGGTAAATAAAAGTAAAAAGTTACTCTTGACCAAAAATTATTTTTATCTTATTGAACCACATTTTACTCCTTGATATTAACAGTGTCACTTGGATTTTCTAAATTCCACTCACAGAAGTAGTAAAATTATGTTTTATGTAAATTTTCAAATTCTCTTAGAAGGTGGGTAAAAGACGGTGAAACGTTCAATAAAATATTTATATATCTAAAATTATTATAAAATGACTCCAATGAATTTAATTGAACTTATATAGGTATTATGTATCAATTTTTACCAAAAATAAATTTAAATAAAATAAATAATTATTTAAATAAAAAGTCGGTTTTTAAATAGTAACCCAGTGTTTTCACTATTCATCAATAATTGAAAGTCTATAGAAAAATACCAAAAATTCACCCTAGGATAATTTCGTTATTCCGAATCCAAAAATGAAGTCCATTTTGATAGATAAAATTTATAAAATTTCAAAAATTGGGTATTACTATTCATAACGGCTAGTTCATAACAATATTATAATAATATCTCTTTTAGTGAAACTCGGTATTGCGTACTACACACACTATCGAAGAGAGTCTTGATTGCGTGTAATGAAAGCCAAGTCAGGGCTGCTTGTAGTGAAACCCTGTTTTGTGTTGCATATAACATAATCAAAACTTATTTCATCTACACATTAAACAAAATATATACTTAATGTTGTGTAGAATAATTTCCACAAACGGACTTGAAATTCTGTGTCACACGAGCCAAGAATAGTGTTATGTATACTGCAAGCTAATACGGTGTAGCATATTGCACAAGCTAATTTTGGTGTAGCATACAACACAAGACATCAATAAAATTAAAAAGAATAATTTTCATAAAATATTTGGTTGTTACAATAACTATGTGTAATTCATGTAAATAATGTAATACAAAATGATAATGATTCTGTATATATGATATACCATATAATTATATATTATTTTAATATCAAAAGAATGATATTGTCGCTCGTGCGTACGTACAGATTATCGTCTCCACGAACGTGATGAGATTCATTCTCCATCGTATCCATTCAAGACTAAATTTCATTTGATGATTAAAATTAATTTTTAGGGACATGATATCATTCTGGATATGAATAATATACATCCCATCCATAAAACATATGGCTCACATAACAAATAATATGATGGAAAACGAATCCATTAACACCCGAAACAATGATAATACTAATATATTATTAAAAAATCAATGTTAAAAGATCATATATGATATAATATTAATGTATACGATTATTTTATAATTAAATAAAAATTATTTCACCATTATACAGGAGTTTAAACTACCCTCGACAAAGGAAAGTGTACAATGTAAGGGGTTTTTATCTCACTTTTTATTCAGTGAGATTTACATTATTAACCACATATTTATTGCATGTGGTGTGTGTAATGCCCATGATTGTATCAATTGTATAATATAATATAATTTATGGTTATCTACATCATCATTGTATGATCCTTCTTTCATGAATGTATGTTTCGTAAGTTACCAAATCGATAAGGGAATTTGAAATTTCCATTTCCACTGATTTGACTTTACGCGTACTTCATTGATTATTTTACTCCATGATTATGTGTGGAATAAATATTTATTTTCTTATGTCATAATCTCCACTCCCCTTTCTGTGGATATACTTTTGACACACATAATCACTCCATTGATAAATTCTCAAGTCATCTATATGAACTTGAAAAGAGTAATTTTAACTCAATCTGCATTTATTGAGTTAAACATCTAATTCATTGGTGTTGTTTTTACAAGAATATGTATGAATTTACATTGATGGTTTTACACTAAATATCCAATCATATTGTGTGTATTTATATTTTTCACACATAATTATGTCTTTGATTTATCTTTAACCTAAGGATACGGTCTTTATGAGAGACTTCATCTTAATTTACATTCCATTGAGACTCCTTTGTTGTTATACCCAAAATCACTTTTATATGGTGTATATAATGTACTTTGACATAGTATATCATGAATCCAATTATTCTCATGATATTACAATGTTTTGGTTACCTCAATTATTTTTATTCATGTGTCTCTCTTTTGGTTATGAACTCTAACTAAAATACCATTTTAAAATGTTTTAAGGATTTATTATTCTAAATATTTCTCATCAATGTCAATGTTTTATAAATGGTTTTAAGGATTTATTAATATGGACATTAATGTTTTAAATTTAAAATCCCTTTTAAAAGTTTTAAATTGGTATGGGGCACATTGATTCACAAATATATTTTTAAAAAGGATTCTTGATAAGTAGCGTGACTTTTAAATGTTTTCAAGAAAAAGGGGGGTATTTCTCTCAAATAGTTTTGATGATTATTTTCATCAATGTCAATATCCTTCATTATTCTCAATTGAGGTTGATCTGTTACAATAGAATATTCCATATTGTATTGAATGAGTTATGTTTGACTGTGGATGTGATATTTTTATGCCATTCATGGTTTATAGTGAACATATTGACATTTCATATGCTAGTTTTAATATGAATGTTTATGTTATGTTTAAACCTATACATATGGGGAATTAATTGGACTTAGTAAGTGAAGGGTGGAGCCTGCTATAGCTCCTCGATGCATCGGTAGGTCCCATGAGACAAACTAGTGTCTCGGCACAAGGCCTTGACAAAATCTTATTTGTAGTCTTGGCACAAGGCCTTGACTATGTGGTTATGATAGTCTGACATTATGCATTCCATTATTATGAAAGTGGTTATTGATATTCCAAGTGATTATTCAACTAGTAGAATATCCATGTGAGTAAGTAAATGGCATTATTTCATTTTATATTTGCCATATTATGCTGAAGTTCAAGTTTAAAAGGATTTTTTAAGTTATACATTTCCTTAAATGTTTATGCTTATTTATGAAGGTTTCCGCTATATTGTTATCCTTACATAGAATCTGAGCTCACCCCTTTATATGTTTTATTTTTTCTAGGATTTGATGAAGTATTTTATGAATGACCTACAGGGATAGTATTAGGGTATGATTGTGGTGTATGGAGACAAGATATTGTTGTAGGTTTTTCACTTTATGATGCAATGTAAACTTTATGAATGTATCAAGTGATTCTAAGGCTACTAAACTAATTGGTCTTTCAAGACTTAATCTTTTGTGATCATGCCCATGATACGTAATAATGCACCGACTCTAGGTAATTGGTGTTGGGGCGTTACATACTATGTGTAATCAATTTGTATAAATAAAATTGTTATTTCTTATTAAGGTGAAATAAAGATCATTTCAATAAAATTTCTAATGTAAAAATTAATTTAGGATGAATAATTAGTTTTTTATAAGAAGTTTCATATTAATTATGAATATTAAAAAAATATTTTAAAATAACTTTTATACTTTGAATAATTGATATTCTAAAATTATTTTCAAAAAATAGACATATATGTTTCTGATAAGTAAAAATTTAGTTTCTTATAAGATCAACATAATTTTTGGTGAATAGTAATGTATGAATTGTACTATTACCCTTATGAATAATAATATGACCAATGGAAAAGTAACCTCACCTAAGGATGTATAAATTTATTTTAGGCATCATAAATTGTATTGTGATATAATTATATAAGTAATTAACTATTTCAAGAATTCTTAGTTAACTATTAATATTTTATCAAGTAAATATAGAATTCAGTTTAAAATAAAAATTATCATATTTAGAAAATTATTTCCATAGAATGTATTTAATTTTAGAATTTATAATATTGATATTACGGTTGGGTGAATTTTTGATATTTTTATAAAATTTTTTGTTTTTCAATGAATAATAAAAATATCGTTTTTGTATTTTCATTGTGTTTGATGAAATCATAATTATGTAATATTTAATTTAATATTATGGTAAAATAATTAGGATTAAAATATGATAATAGTTTTCCTAAGTGGCAAAAAACATGTGAAAATTCCATGGTCAAGCCCAAGTTTTTACAAATACCGCAGATGAGGGGTCCTTAGAAATTAATAAAAAACTCTCTCTATTTTACTATAAATACCAAGCCATTAATTCATTTACATTAATTCGAAAACCATTCCCCTAGAATATTTGATATTATTACCTCCCAATGTGTCCTCCCATGTTTTCCTCAATCTCTAATGGTCCCAATCATAGAGTAATATAATTTACTCTCCAAGGTACGAGAATTCCCAACTTCTCTTTTCTCTTCAAGGTCTCTTTTATATGGTATGTCTTTCAAATTTTCATAACATGTACTTATTTAAATTTTAATCTATACCTATAATATATTATGATTATTTAGTAATGGTTTACCCCTTTAAATCCTATTTTTTATGTTTTAAAAAACATTGTTTTATACCCATTATGCTGCAGAATTTTCTTCTCAAAATCTCTCTCTTTTTCAAAATAAATTATTTTTTTCTTATGTTAATACCCAATACTATTTAATTTATATAGGTATTAATTAATACTAAGAAACAATTTCTTTAATTTTGGAATTAACATACATAAATCCCCCATTCACTTTCTGCGGGCTATAAATGACATAATGATCATGTTTTAAGCACATTCCAAAATACCATGATTTTGATATGAAACTAATTTCATTTATTCACTATAGGTTATTTATAAAATGTTTTATTATTATCTATTTCCTGTAAATAAAATTAAATACATATAAATGTTGCTTCCTCATAGTAATCTAATTCATCGGGTAAATAAGATAACCTCTAGAGATGACAAGTTTTACGATAGCTTGGAGAATAACCTTGGTAATGTTCTTGACACCTTGGGGATGATCCTTGGTGATATTCTTATGAATGTCTAAATTAAATGTTTTAACCACATTTTCAAGATATTATTCATGTTATTATTATCATTTTATGACTCTTTGTCATTACTTTATGATTTTCCCATGTTATTGTTATATCCTGTCAAGCTCACATGTAAACTATTTCCCCTATTTTCCCTTATTGGGCCATATAATCACCCATTCCTTTGATTTATGTCCCCATGTTATGAGATTTAGAAATTATACATAAGATGATAATTTAAATAACCCTTTTCAATGGATTAAGAAAACATTTTATGTTTTCATTTGTTAAGTACCTTATTTCTAGGACACTATACTTTAATGATACTTTATTTGTAATGTGTAATTAAAAGTCATGTAATAAAAAGGCAGGATTCCATAGTTGGTATCAGAGGATAGTTTAGTTAATTGTGGAAATTAATATTTGAAAAAATTAGTAATAACCATATATAAATGTTTAAATATTGGAAAAAATCATGTCATTTTTTTAAAATATTATGTAAGTGGTTTATGGACAAATAAATCCATGTTTGGATACAAAAAAGTGGATGTGGCTTTCGCATAGATGTATCTAGGGGTAAAAATAAAAAACACCAGTTTGTGCTCAATTTGAATGGGAACTGGTTCATGGAAAAGGGACTTGAGGCACTCCTAGTTTGAAACTACCAGGGGATAAGTTTTGTTAATCATAATTACTTTATGAACCACTATGATGGATTTATAGAAACTATAATTGATGATAATGAATAACATGTTTAAGAATTATTTTTTGTGGAATAAAAATACTTTTAACTTATCTGATTTTTAAATGAAATTTTTTTTTTCAATATTGTATTGTTGTTTTAGAAAATGGAGGGATATAGGAGGAATTGTGTAAATAGTGACCGCAATGGACCATGCACTTACGACCCTCCAATGGAAGCTAGAATTGAAATTTTTATGGGAATGATGAACCAAATGACTCATATTATGGGGAATAACCTGAATCATGATGAGACTAAGAAGTGAAAAAATTTCCATTGAGATTTTAATGTTTCAATGAAAACTAATGTTCAGTGGATATACTAACCCATAGATTATGTAATTGTGGATACACTCTATAGAAAATATGATTTATATATATCATTTTTCTGAATAAGATAATTTCACCATAGTTGTTTACCGCTTAGAATGAGAATTAGATTAGTTGTTGGAGTTGATTAAAAACTCAAGGACATGAGGGGATATAGAAGTTATGTAGTGAGAATAGTTCATTGGGATCTTTCTTTAATATGTATTTCCGTTATTCATTGACAACAAAAATGTGGATGGAATTTTTCAATCTAAAATAGAAGGAAAGTGAATCTATTGGAAGATATAAGATGAACATCACTAGACTTTCCCGTCACTCCTCATGCTTTTTCATGGATCATAATTTAAAGGATGACAGATTATTTGGTGCACCAAGATCTCATATGCAGAAGAATCTAGCCAATTGGGAGTATGATTGCTATGAGAAATTCATGTGGAGTGCTGTGAAAGTCGAACTGAAGTATAATGATAATTAGTGGTCTCACAAATCATATGAAAAGAAAAGATCAATGGAGAAAATATTGTGGAGGATCCTTGATTACGAATGATGAGGTATAAAATTGAATCTTTACACATGTAATAAATGTGGGAAGAAGCATTCATAGAACTACCTACTTGATAGAAGGAAGTGTTACAATTGTGAAAGAGATGACCATATCTCTCGGAATTGTCATAGTGAGGTGAAGCATCCTCTTCCCGACACTAAAAAAAGGCAAGATAGTGCAGGCCCAACCTAATGTCCAATGATTCAAGTGTGGACAACTTGGGGACTTTTTTAATCACTATCCAAATATGAGGACGGTTATAAGGCCCCAGCCTTAAACATTACTTAATCTTGAGTTATTACAAGATTACACATTGAGGATCTTTTCGGGTTTAGAGTTTTAGAGAATTAGATCATAAAACTTGCATTACATTCCACATATAAACAAAGTGGTTACATAAATATATTATTCATTTTTCCCATCAATGGAAACATATTAAAAATAAGACATGGATTCATTCTTGACACTTCCTTGACACTATCATCATATCATGTACCTTTCCCTTGACCTGTTAAAAAACATTTAAAAAAACATGGGATGAGCATAAAAATCTCAGTATGGGTTATAAAAATATCGAAAGGAATCATAATTTCATATATACATAAGAATGAAATCATACTTTACCCATAAAACATAAGCACTTTAACATACCTCATCAAATCATGAATAAATCATAGAAATCATAAGACATAGAGGTAACTTGAGGCATTCATAACATTCTTACGTAGGGAGTAACCCTCTTGGTTACGTTTGGAATACCCATCACAGTATATTCCCTAAATCTCTTCGGAGAAACCTTAATGTTTCACTCCTTCGCGTTACCCAATGCATTGGAGAGCTATATCGGGCTCACCCACCCATAGTTTATCACGGAACCACCCGTCTTCATAATAATGCCCATGAACCTCAATATAATCGTATCACATAAAACATGAATAAAGGAAACATAACATTTCCACCATTCAATCACAATATATCAATACAACATATTGATATAAAAACATTATGAAAACCATTTTCAATACCAAAATTAAAGAAAAGTAAAACATGGTATTTATTTTTCTTTTAAAAAAGGTATGGCTTGTAGAGGAAGCCAAAACTCAAATAATGGTCACGGTGGTGGAGAAGTCGTTGTCACCTCATACGTACGACAAAAACATTCCCTTTTGTCGTTTAGTAAACGCTTCGTATAAAAAGATTTCTTTTGAATAAATGTAAATGTCAAAGGGGTTTATACACCATATAAAAGAATGTTGTGTATAAAACAAAATATGCCTCAATGAAAGGAGATTGAGACGAAGTCCCATACCTCGGTTCCGACTTGACTCGGTCGTTCTTTAATCTCCTGAATAATAAAATTGAGTTAATTTAAACTTGTTTAAGAACATTTTTAAAGTTCATTATTCCTTTTATATCATTTATTTATATGTCATGAACACTATGTAATTATTTAAGTTAATAAAGGTCGTTTTAACGATCATTGGTACTTGAGTAAAAAATAAACCCTTTATAATTACAAGTTGTTCATTTATACATTATATACAGAACTTTAATCATGATGTATATATCATATATATCATATATATCCAGTATATACATGCATTTATAATATTACATAATCATTTAGAGGTAAGAAATGAAATGCACCATTCATGGAGACGGAAGTCGTACGTACGCATTAACGCTACTTTCATTTCTATTTCGTATTTTATAGAATGTAATCATAATGATATAAAGGTATATTATAATTTCAGTGTAATATCATATATAATATCATAACTGCATCCTTTATACGTCCCACATATGGTATTAATGAATCAAATCACATTGAGGGGTCGGTAGTCCGCACTTCCTTAAATGAAGATATCGCGTTTACCCATAATGGAAACCATAAAGGTATGCCCAAAATGAAAAATACAGAAGCTTAAGGAAAACATAAACATATTATATATCATATATAAATATAGTGACATCTTAATGGACACCTTTGAAGGTGTTAAAAGGATGTTGAACAATCATCATTTCGGGAGGCATAAATTCACCATCCACGGAAAGAGTATGTCCTTTAACCATTAGACGTAGGTGTGTGTAAGTGTAGCTCGAATACTTCTTATAAAAACATCCTAGTATATTTACGATACTGGATTAGTTACAAATGAAATGAATAAAAAAAGGTTAGGCGGTTGGAGAAGCAAAATAAAACAAAAGGACTCAAGTGAAGACATTACCTTAAAATCGGGTAACTCCCTTTGGTTTGAGCTCAAAGGCTTCCTTGGGAAGACTTCATCCCAAAGTGAGGATTCAAGGAGTAAGGGAGGGATTTGGAGAGACAAAATGGTCAGGGTTTGGCCGAGCCAAAAGCTTCAGGAGTGTGGGTAAGGAGGTAGAGGTGGGGGCCTTTTATAAGAGGAGAGGAGGGGCACTCATGGAAAGTAAAGAAAATTTACTTTATTTGAAAATGATTTTCAGATTAAAAAGGTTCCACATTGATATAATTCAAGGTTAAGGTGATAATGGTTCTAAATCCACCCATCTAATAGGTTTTGGACATGGGTAGGTCTTAGATTGTACATTATATTTCCATTTTATTTAAACCTTTTATTAATGAGGTAATGGCTGCATCATCATGATGTCATAAATAATTTAATAAATTTAATGTCTAAAAATTATAAAAAATATCATGATGTAGGAAATCTTTTAAGCTTTCCAATGAATATTTATAGTCTAAAATATCATCTATTTAGACTAAATTAAAAAAAAATTAATCAGGTAATACATTCTTGTTATATTTACTTTCTTTAAAACAAATAAAAAGATAACAAGTCACTTTCCACAAAAGTGATTCCATGGGGTCCCCATGTTTAGAACAAGGGATACCATGGTCGGCCATGAGAAAACCAGTAGCCTTAGGACACATTTTGTGGTCTTTTTGTATTATTATGATATCATTTTATTATCCTTAACTACCCGATTACCCATTAATCAAGATAATTAAAGATAATTACCGTCGTTACTATTCATAATGTCCAAAAACAAAAGAGCCTTTATTACATAATTTGGACCTTATGATTCAAAATATGTAATCCATTTTACCAAATTACAAACACATAAATTTCAATAATTTATTTAAAAATAATTCCCGTTGTCAAAACAAATAGCGGGTTTTTTTGAAACAATATCTATGAAAAGTTTGGCATTAGTTTATGACCAAATCCAAAGTGAAGTTAATCCTAATGACCAAAATTTGATTAAATGGTAAAAATATATTCATATTACACTTTAATACCAATTAAAAAGATAATCTAACCATATAATTAAATTAAATGAAAAAGCAGTTTTAATGTAAAATGCTGTATTTTTCACTATTCAGTAAAAAATGAACATTGTCAGAAAAATATCAAAAACTTATCCAATGTAAATTTCAATGTCCCAATCATAATTAATATGTTTATTTTGAAAAATATATATTATAAAAATTTCAAAATTTTGATTCAAAAAGGGTTTTCTGTCAAAAGGCAGTAAAACAATCTTTTAAGAATATTTGTGTATTCCATGAAAAAGATTGTATTTATTTTCATTTTAATCCTCTAAAACACTATCTTAATCATTAATAGACATAGATAAAAATATCTATTATTCATTACTTACTTGGTATGTGACATCCTTCCCCCCTTTAGAAAATTATGTCCCCACATTTTATTTACTTATCGAATAAATGGGGGTACGTATCCCTCATTGCATTTTCAGACTCCCATGTTGCCTCTTCCGTCATGTGGGTTTTCCACAAAACCTTTACCTGATTAATAAACTTATTTCGTAACACTTTCTCCTTGTGGTCAAGAATCTGGAGTGGTTGTTCCTTATAAGATAGGTTCTCTTCCAGCTGAACTACCTCTGGACTCAAAACATGAGATGGATCTGGCATATACTTTCTCAACATCGAAACGTGAAAAACATTGTGTACCTGAGATAAACTCAGAGGTAAAGCCACTCGGTATGCAACTGATCCAAATCTCTCCAGAATTTCATATGGTCCAATGAACCTTGGACTCAGCTTTCCATTATTACCAAATCTCATCACACATTTCCATGGTGAGACTTTGAGAAAAACATGATCACCTACCTCAAAAGTTAGATCCTTCCTCCTGTTGTCTGCATAACTCTTCTGCCTACTCTGAGCTGTTCTCATGTGTTTTTGAATCAGCTGAACTTTTTCTGCCATCTCTTCTACCAATTCTGGTCCCATCAACTTCCTTTCACCCACTTAATCCCAGAAAGCTGGAGTTCGACACCGCTTCCCATATAACGCCTCAAATGGTGCCATCTGTATACTGGAATGAAAACTGTTATTATATGAAAATTCAACCAAAGAAAGATGTTGTTCCCAACTTCCCTGATAATGCATCGAACAAGCTCGTAGCATATCCTCCAAGGTCTGAATTGTTCATTCTGACTGCCCATCTAATTGAGGATGAAATGTTGTACTAAAATTTAATTCAGTACCCAACGACTTCTGAAGGCCTTTCCCTAAGTTAGAAGTGAACATGGGAACACGATCAGATACAATGGAGAGGGGAACTCCATGTAACCTGACTATCTCTTTAAGATACAAACGGGAAATTTGATCTAGGGGAAAATTATCTCGTATAGTGATGAAATGAGCAGATTTATTCAAGCGATCAACAATAACCCAGATTGCATTATTACCTCAAGATGTCTTCGGTAATCCCACAACAAAGTCCATGGATATATTATCCCATTTCCACTCTCGCACTGGTAAAGGCTAAAGCATCCCTTTCGGTAATTTCCACTCTACTTTAACCTGTTGACATGTCAAACACTTTACAGTAAAATCAGCAATATATATTTTCATTCCATCCCACCAGTAATAATCCTGTAGATATCTGTACATCTTAGTACTGCCAGGATGAACTGAAAACAGAGAACTATGAGCTTCACATAACAACTCTCTCTTAAACTGTGAATCACAAGGCACACACAATCTCTTCCCAAATCTCAAAACGCAATCATTATCAATTTTGAATTCATGAAACTTACCTTTCTGAACCAGCTCTACCTTTTTCTGCAACTCACTGTCTTGCTTCTGTGCTTGCTTGATTCTATCTGATAGAGATGATCTCACTGATACTTGAAACAAAATAGAATAACTTCCCGCACCAACAACTTCTATGCCAAAGTTCATCAAATCCTTAACCAAAAGATCACGTTCCAAACACAACATTGCTAATGAAGCATTACTTTTTCGACTCAAAGCATCAGCCACTTTATTTGCTTTTCCCAGATGGTAATGAATTGTACAATCATAATCCTTGATTAATTCCAGCCATCTCCACTGTCTCATGTTTAACTCTTTCTGAGTGAATATATACTTTAAACTTTTGTGATCAGTATATATTTCACACTTTACTCTATACAAATGATGCCTCCAAATTTTTAAAGCGAAAACAACAGCAGCTAATTCCAAATCATGTGTAGGGTAATTTACCTCATGAGTTTTCAACTGTCGTGAAGCATAAGCAATTACCTTATCATTCTGCATTAGGACGCAACCAAGTCCTTTCAATGAAGCATCACTTTATATAACAAACTCACCATTCTTGGAAGGTACTTCCAAAACCGGAGCATTCACCAATCTTTTTTTCAGTTCCTGAAAACAATCATCACATTCTTTTGTCCCGATAAACTTAACACCCTTCCGAGTTATCTTAGTCATTGGACTAGATAACCGTGAAAAAATTATAAAAAACCTTCAGTAATAGCCTGCCAAACCAAGGAAACCACGAATATCTGTTACATTTGTGGGTCTTGTCCATTCTTCAACAACCTTTGTTTTTGCAGGATCAATAGTTATCCCATCTTCAGAAACAATGTGACCAAGGAAAGAAATTTGTTGCAACCAAAACTCACACTTGCGGAATTCCCCATACAATTTCTTTTCTTTTAAGGTTTGCAAAATAACCCTTAAATGTCTTTCATGCTCCTCTTTACTTTTAGAAAACACCAAAATATCATCAATGAAAACCACCACAAACTTATCCAAGAACTCATGGAAAATTCTATTCATTAAGTCCATGAATACAGCAGGTCCATTGGTTAGCCCAAAAGGCATTACTACAAATTGATAATGGCCATATCTTGTATGAAACATAGTCTTTGGAACATCTGCTTCCTTTACCTTCAGCTGATGGTACCCCGATCTCTGGTCAATCTTTGAAAAATACTGAGCTCCCTGGAGCTGATCAAACAAATCATCGATATGAGGCAAAATATATTTGTTCTTAATAGTGATGTTATTCAAGGCTCTATAATCAATGAAAAGTCTCATAGAACCATATTTCTTTTTATAAAATAAAACAGGAGTACCCCATGGTGATGTGCTAGGTCGAATGAAACCTTTCTCTAAAAAATCATGCAATTTCTCCTTCAACTCTAAAAGTTCAATTTGAGCCATTCAATAAGGGGGTTTCGAAATTGGCTTAGCATCAGGAACTAAGTCGACAGTAAATTAAACTTCTCGTTCTAGTATTATTCCTGGAATCTCATCAAGAAAAACATCAGGATACTCATATACCACTGGCACATCATTAATATGAATAGTTCCTTTGTTTTCAATGATGTGTGCAGGGTAACATTCATTTCCATCTTTTACAAGTTTCTTGGCCTCTTGATAAGTTATCAATAGTAAGGGTTCATTTTTGTACACAAACTGAAAGTATTTCTGAAAAGAAACTTCTTTAGCTCTAAATTCAATCATAGCATGGTAAATAGAGAGCCAATCCATACCCAGGATAACATCAAACTCTACTAGAGGTAAAACAATAAGGTTCGCAAGTAGGTTCTTTCCACAGATAAGGATATGAAGATTCTTATAAATTCTTTTTGCCTCAACATTTCCCCTAAGTGTTTTTACCACAATTTTAGGAGTCATTTCTTGAGATGGTATTCCCATTTTACTAGAAAAGGTTTCATAGATGAAAGAATGTGTGGACCCCGAATCAAACAACACACTGGCATAATCTGAAAAAACAAAGTACCTGATACAACTTCATTTGATGGCCCGACATCTGCTGAAGTAGTCACAAAAGATTTCACCACCCCTTTCTGCTTGTAGTCTAACTGCTTCCCATCACCCAAGCTCTTTGTCAGACACTCGTTTGCATAGTGACCCATCTCATTGCACTTAAAACATTTTACTATCTGTAAATCAAATTTGGTCTTACCTTCACCATGATCTTCTTCAGTGAAATCACGAGCCTTATGTCCCATCTTACCACATCGGTAGCACCTTCCAAAATTCAGAATACATTCCCCAACATTCCTTTTTCCACATTTATCACAAACTGGAAACATAGATTTCTTACCATCAGACTTTTTTGAAGAATTATTCCCTTTCTCATACCACCTCGGTCTCTTCTTCTGCTGGTTGTTATAGAACACTTGATCATCGGCAAACTCCATTTCCACCTTCTCAGCACATCGAACAAGCTTTTCATAAATTTTAAACTCACGAGAAGCTAATGCCCTTCGATATTTTGGATTTAATCCTGAGTAAAAACGATTGATTTTACTATCAAGGTCTCGGATAAAATTTGGAGCATACCTTGCCAATTGAGTGAACCTTTCTTCATAGCCAGCCACTGAGTCTTCCTCTTGCCTCAATTCCAAGAATTGTTTTTCCATCCTAAGTCGATCAACCTTAGGAAAATACTTCTCAAGAAACATACCTTTGAATTCATCCCAGTCAACGGCATCAATCTCATCAGCGTCCCTGATATTTTTAACAATTGACCACCACTGATCTACCTCACCCTCCAGACGGTAAATAGCAAGACTAACCTTTTGATTGTTAGAACACCCCATGACATCAAAAATCATTTCCAGTGATTTAATCCACCCTTCGGCTAGCACAGGGTCAGATGATCCTCTGAATGATGGGGGATTTTTTCTCATGAAATGTTCCACCACTGACATGTTCCTCTGCGGTTGATCTGGCTGATCTCGTGCATGGATACCACCACCATTTATTGCTTGTGTCAACTATGTCATTACTGCAACAAACTGTTCAGTTCCAATTCCGACCATCTCAGGATGCTGATTCGGAAGGTTATTTCCTTCTGCGTGCCTTTCTAGCACTGCTTCCCTGTTTCCTCTACGGAAAACCATTCTGAACAAACATGTCTTAGATGAAGCAACATGGTAATATTCAAATACTATATCACTTCAATTTGACCATAAAAAATATTTTTGGATAATCATTTAATATAATTCTAACTCCTAAAGGTATCTAAACCGACCTCTGATACCAACTATAAGGCCCCAGCCTTAAACCTTACTTAATCTTGAGTTATTACAATATTACACATTGAGGATATTTTCGGTTTTAGAGTTTTAGAGAATTAGATCATAAAACTTGCATTACATTCTACATATAAAAAAAGTGGTTACATAAATATAGTATTAATTTTTCCGATCAATGGAAACATATTTAAAATAAGACATGGATTCATTCTTGACACTTCCTTGACCCTATCATCATATCATGTATCTTTCCCTTGACCAGTGAAAAACTTTTCAAAAAAACTTGGGATGAGCATAAAAAGCTCAGTATGGGTCATATAAATATGGAAAGGAAACATAAGTTCATATATACATAAAAATGAAATCATACTTTACCCATAAAAAATAAGCACTTTAATATACCTCATCAAATCATGAACAAATCATAGAAATCATAAGACATAAAGGTAACTTGAGGCATTCATAACACTCTTACGTATTGAGTAACCCTCTTGGTTACGTTTGGAATACCCATCACAGTATATTCCCTAAATCTATTCGGAGAAACCTTAACGTTTCACTCCTTAGCGTTACCCAATGCATTGGAGAGCTATATCGGGCTCACCCGCCCATAGTTTATCATGGAACCACCCGTCTTCATAATAATTCCCATGAACCTCAACATAATCGTATCACATAAAACATGCATAAAGGAAACATAAGATTTCCACCTTTCAATCACAATATATCAATACAACATATTGATATTAAAACATAATGAAAACCATTTTCAATACCAAAATAAATGAAAATTAAAACATGGTATTTATTTTTCTTTTAAAAAAAGGTATGGCTTGTAGAGGAAGCCGGAACTCAAATAATGGTCATGGTGGCGGAGAAGTCGTTGTTGCCGCATACGTACGACAAAAAAAAATTCCCTTTTGTCATTTAGTAAATGCTTCGTATAAAAATATTCTTTTTTAATAAACGTAAAAGTCAAAGGGGTTTATACACCATATAAAAGAAGGTTGTGTATAAAACAAAATATGCCTCAATGAAAGGATATTGAGACGAAGTCCCATACCTCGGGTCCGACTTGACTCGGTCATTCTTTAATCTCATGAATAATAAACTTGAGTTAATTTCTACTTGTTTAAGAACCTTTTTAAAGTTCATTATTCCTTTTATATCACTTATTTCCGTGTCCTGAACACTATGTAATTATTTAAGTTAATAACGGTCGTTTTAACGATCATTGGTACTTGAGTAAAAAATAAACCCTTTATAATTACAAGTTTTTCATGTATCCATTATATCCAGAAATATAATCATGATGTATATATCATATATATCATATATATTCAGTATATACATGCATTTATAATATTACTTAATCATTTAGAGGTACGAAATGAAATTCACCATTCCTGGAGACAGTAAGTCGTACATACGCATGAACGCTACTTTCATTTCTATTTCGTATTTTATAGAATGGAATCATAATGATATAAAGGTATATTATAATTCCAGTGTAATATCATAAATAATATCATATCTTCATCCTTTATACGTCCCACATATGGTATTAACGAATCAAATCACTTTGAGGGGGCGGTAGTCCGCACTTCCTTAAATGAAGATATCACGTTTACCCATAATGGAAATAATAAAGGTATGCCCAAAATGAAAAATACAGAAGATTAAGGGAAACATGAACATATTATATATCATATATAAATATAGTGACATATTAATGGCCACCTTTGAAGGTGTTAAAAGAATGTTGAACAATCATCGTTTCGGGAGGCATAAATTCACCATCCACGGAAATAGTATGTCCTTTAACCATTAGATGTAGGTGTGTGTAAGTGTAGCTCTAATACTTCTTATAACAACATACTAGTATATTTAATATACTGTAGTTGTTACAAAAGAAACGAATAAAAAGAGTTTAGGGGGTTGGAGAAGCAAAATAAAACAAAAGGACTCAAGTGAAGACATTACCTTAAAATTGGGTAACTCTCTTTGGTTTGAGCTCAAAGGCTTTCTTGGGAAGACTTCTTCCCAAATTGAGGCTTCAAGGTGTAAGAGAGGGATGTGGAGATACAAAATGGGCAGGGGTTGGCCGAGCCAAAAGCTTTGGGAGTGTAGGTAAGGAGGTAGAGGTGGAGACCTTTTATAAGAGGAGAGGAGGGGCACTCTTGGAAAGTAAAGAAATGTTACTTTATTTGAAAATGATTTTCGGATTAAAAAGGTCCCACATTGATATAATTATAGGGTAAGGAGATAAGGGTTATAAATCCACCCATACAATAGGTTTTGTACATGTCTAGGACTTAGATTTTACATTATCTTTCCATTTTATTTAAATCCTTTATTAATGAGGTAATCGCTGCATCATCATGACGTCATAAATAATTTAATAACTTTAATGTCTAAAAATTATAAAAAAAATATCATGATGTAGGAAATATTTTTATCTTTCTAATGAATATTTATAGTCTAAAATATCATCTATTTAGACAAAAAAAAATTTAATCAGGTGATACATTCTTGTTATATTTACTTTCTTTAAAAAAAATAAAAAGATAACAAGTCACTTTCCACAAAAGTGATTCCATGGGGTCCCAAAGTTTTGCACAAGGAATCCCATGGTCGGCCATGAGACAACCGGTATCCTTAGGACACATTTGTGGTCTTTTTGTATTATTATGATATCATTTTATTATCCTTAACTACCCGATTACCCATTAATCAAGATAATTAAAGATAATTACCGTCGTTACTATTCATAATGTACAAAAACAAAAGAGTATTGATTAAATAATTTGTACCTTCTGATTCCAAATATGTAATCCATTTTACCAAATTACAGACACATAAATTTCAATAATTGATTTAAAAATAATTCACGTTGTCAAAACAAATAGCAGGTTTTTTTGAAACAATATCTATGAAAAGTTTGGCATTAGTTTAGGACCAATTCCAAAGTGAAATTAATACTAATGACCACCATTGGATTAAATGGTAAAAATATATTCATATTACACTTTAAGACCAATTAAAAAGATAATCTATCCATATAATTAAATTAAATGAAGAAGTAGTTTTAATGTAAAATGCAGTATTTTTCACTATTCATTAATAATGAACATTGTCAGAAAAATACCAAAAATTTATCCAATGTAAATTTCAATGTCCCAATAATAATGAATATGTTTATTTTGACAAATATAGATTATAAAATTGTCAAAAGTTGGATTAAAAAGGTTTTTCCATCAAAAGGAAGTAAAACAATCATTTAAGAATATTAGTGTATTCCATGCATAAGATTGTATTTATTTTCATTTTAAGCCTCTAAAACACTATCTTAATCATTAATAGACATAGATAAAAATATTTATTATTCATTACTTACTTGGGATGTTACAACAGTGGAGGGGAATCTCCATTAGCCTCAATAAATGACAAGGTAGCAAGGTTGTGCTTTTGCTATCACATCATCTGAAGTTGAAGATCCAAATAATGTTGTGGCGGGTACTCCTATTGTTCTCTTAAATCTAGTGAGTACTTTGATTTATTTTTGTTCAAAACATTCATATATTTCCTCCAAAATTGTTGAGAATATTGAATAAATCCCTGAACTACTTAAACTATAGTTATCAGTCAATACACCTAGAGAGATTATCCAATAATCAACTGGGATTCGGAACTTTAGTATTTACATTATAGAGAACAATATTATCGCAAATCTAGTAGTAATTCCCTTGTTGGAATTAGAAATAATACTAGGTATGGATTTTCTATCAAAGTATAATGCTTGGATAAAATGAAAAAGCAAGGAAATATAAGAAGTCTTGAATGGACACCCTATAGTTATCTTCCAAGGAGAGATATCTCAAACTGATATTTGTCTAGAAGAACATCTTATATCCTTCTTTTGGGAGTTGATTGGTGATGCTGAATAAATAAATAAGATTATAAGAATAAATGTTTTCCCATCATCTAAGAATGCATTGACGTGTTTCTTGAGGAGTTACCTAGATCTCCCCTAGAATGATAGGAAGAGTTCCCCATTGACCACATGCTTAGTTCCAAGACAATTTCAAAAAAACCCATATAGACTGGTGAATTTAGAGTTGGAGAAATTAAATAAGAAACTCCAAGATATTTTGGAAAAGGGGTTGATCCATATTAGATTGTCACCTTGGGTATCACCTATTATATTTATGAATAATATGGATGTATCAATGTGGTTATGTATTGATTATTGATAACTAGATGAGATCACAGTGAAGAACAAATAACCTCTTCCATGAATTTATTACTTATTTGACCAGCTTCATGGGGCTCAATTATTATCCAAGATTGATCTTTGATATTGTTATAATCAATTGAGGGTGAATAAATAATATATTCCAAAAACCACATTCTATTCAATATATGATAATTATTGTAATTCCGCAGTCCTAGTTACCAAGATTCAATGCATTATTTTAATATATTGGCATGATTACAAGGAATCATGTCCCGAAGGACCGATCAGTTTAACAGTCTTAGAAAATAGTTTGCATGCATCAATATTACATTACACATTCAAACATAAAACAAAACATTAATAATCCATTGATAACGCCATTATTCCTCTATTGTAACCATGCATATCAAACATAACACACTTCATAGAATCCTCTGAAAAACAAGACATAAGAAATGGGTGATCATAGATACACAGTAGGGGTAAATAATTTAGCGGAAGCTATAAACATTTAAGGAAAGATGTGAAATAAAAACAATAGCCTTATAAACATAAAAGTGAACATAATATAGAGAAAATAAATCAAACATTACCATATAGACATGCACAAGGATATTCTTCTAGTCGAATAATCACATGTAATAATTAATTTCATAATGAGGGAATGTCAAACGCCGGACATCATTACCACATAGTCAAGGCCTTGTGCAAAGACTACAAATATAAATTTTCTCAAGGTCTTGTGACAAGACACTAGTTTGTCTCATGAGACATACCTATGCATCGAGGAGATATAGAGGGCTCCACCCATCACATACTATGTCAATTGTATTCCTTATATGAAAATGTTGAAATATAACATAATCATTCATATTAAAACATGAATAAAAATTGACAATAATTTATCCATAAAACATGAATGGTATAAAAACATCACATCATTAGTTAAACATATATTAACTCATTCATGACAATTTGAAGGATTCTATTATAATAAATCAACCTTAATCAATTATAATATCCAGTAAAGGATGTTGATATAGTTGAAAATGATCAGTAAAACTCTATGAGTGAAATACCCATTTTTCATGAAATCATTTAAAAGTCACATAATTTATAAAGGAATAAAATTAAAAGATATGTTGGAATAAAATTTTCACATTCAAACTTGAATCATTTTACAAGAATTAACATTTTAAAACAATAATGTCCATATAAATAAATCCTTAAAATCTTGTTTAAAACATGGGCATTAATTAGAAAGATTTAGAAAAATAAATCATTAAAACATTTAAAATGATAAAATTTAAAATGATTAATCACCAAAAAACCTTAAAATATTCATTTGGAAAAAAAATTTATGAAACATGGGAATGGATGATAAAAATGTCGCAATAAATACTTACCCAGAAACAATCTTATATAATAATGAGATTGAGGAATTAACCCTTACCTTGTACTTTCCTTTGGTCGAGGGTACGTTTATCCTCTTTTATAATGACCATAGCATGTTATTAAATTTTAAAATAACAATATTCATATTTATTATATCATACATGATTCATTTGTGACTTTATACTACCCATTTAATAATTATTTCTATGTTAAATTAACGTTATAGTTAATAATCACTTTCTTTATCGTATGTGTTTTAACTTATTATTCTTGTTTGTATCATTTAGATAATTATTTAAATACTTAAATAATATAAAACATGATTTATATATCATATATATTTATAATATAAGTATGTATAATAGAAAGATATCTGAAATGGAAAACACTATTTATGGAGACGGTAGGTCGTACGTATGCATAAACGCTCTTTCCGTTTTCATATTGTATTGAACGGAAGTTTGTGAATAAAATATTTTTAAGTACATATATATATATCCAGTATCATTATTATGTAATATATTACATACTTATTAATAATATATATTTTTATAATCATCATTGAATTGTGGACGTGGAATTGAATCTAATCGTGTCGTGGAGACGGTAAGTCGTACATACGCACGCGCAACAATATCATGTCTTTAATGATTAAAAGGTGCATAATTGGATGTTATATTAATTTTACAGAGAAATTTTCATGTTATTTTCATTATTTATATACATATTAATCATAATTATATACATCCAAATAACATAGTGTTGAATATAATATTACACCACTGCATGGAGACTATAAGCCGTACATACGCAAGCATTGTGACAGTATCATTCATATAATGGATAGAATAAATTATATGGTTTTATCATATTTATAATAACATCCTAGTATGTATAAGTTATTGGATTTATTATTTTGGTATGGAAATAACAAACAAAAATAAAGTGGAAGAAGAAAATAACCTTGACAGAGGTGATAAAATAATTTACTCTTCTTTTGGTGTTTCCTTTTGATTTGAACAGAAGCGCTCACTTGGTTGGATTTATTCTCATGGGAAGGTATCTAGGATGAAATTAGGGAACTTGTGAAGATATTTTTGAAAGTTTCAGATGAGAAAAATGGCTTTGGAGGTGTGATTTTAAGAGTAGTGGATGTACCCTTTTATTAGAGAAGTGAGGATCACTTTAGGGAAAGTTGGAAATATTATTTAATTATAAAATAAAATTATATTTATAATTGCTCCAAATTAACTTATTTCCCATATAAGGTGGAAATGGGTCTATATAATCTAAATTAATTGGATTTAAGAAAGTTTAGGCCACCATATTAAACATATATTTTAGATTTAATTCATTGTTAAATAGTTTAACTTTTACCATGTCATCTTGTATTATTATAATAAATGGTTAAAAAACATTTTATAAAAATCCAACAGAACGCCAAGAAGTTCATTATTGATATATCTAACCTTATCTAAGTACTTTGGCTGAAAAATATATTTTTAGAAATGTTATATCAATTAATAATATAGTATTTTTTTAAAACTTATTTATGTCATTTTGACACTATTTGATATTTTGTTGTTTTTAAAGTCATAACAACTTTATCACTTCAAAAAAATTATTTAATCAACCCTAAAATGTCCTATTGACCAAAATCATTCTTATATAAAAAACCACAATTTACATTTATTTTTATATTTATAATATCAAATATTTTAATCATTCATTGATAATGTAATTATTGCATCATCATTGTGTCATAAATAATTTTATTCTTTTAATATCTAAAAATTATAATTAAAATACTATTATTTAGTAAAAAGTTACATATTTCTAATGAAAATTTATATTTCAATTTATCTTATGTATAACCATATATTAAAAAAGGTTTACTTATTAAACTTTGAATTAAACACTTTTAACTCTTATTTAAATAAAATAAAAATAAATGTCCTAATATAATCCAAGTGGACCAAAATGATCAAATATTATTTCTAATATTGGTTTTGGTCGAAATACACTTATCCAATAGAATTTGGACATGTGTTACGGTAATTTAAATATCATTTTTACATTTAGTTACCCTATTTACATTTAATTATGGTAAATAAAAGTCAAAATTTACAATTCATCAAAAATTATTTTCATCTTATTGAACCAAAATTAACATACTGATGTCAACCATGTTTTTCATATTTTTAAAATTAAAATTACAGAAGCGGTAAAATTATGTTTTTTGCAAACTTGTAAATGTGCCTAGATATTGGGTAAAAGACGTTAAGAAGTTCAATAAATTTTTATAAATCTAATTTTATTATAAAATTTCTCAAATTAATTACATTGAACTTTTATAGGTATTATATATATATTTTTACTAAACATAAATTTAAATAAAACATATATTTATTTAAATAGAATGTCAGTTTTGAACAATAACAAATTGTTTTTCAATATTTATCAAAATTTGTAAGTTTCCAGAAAAATACCAAAAATTCACCCTAAGATAATTTTGATATTCCAAACTCTAAAATTAATTCTATTTTACAAAATTCAAAACATGTAGTTTTCATTTATTAATTTAAAATTAATTCCCATTGTCAAAACCAAAAGGCGTGTTTTTAAAAAGTAAAAACTATCAAAAGATTGACATGTGTTTTTGTCAAATTTAAATGTGAAATTACATATAATGACCTAAAATGTATTAAATGATAAAAATATAATCTAGTTATACTTCCAAACAATTCAAATGTATAATTTAAAACTATAAATTATTTCGATTAAAAAAGTTGTTTTCAATTAAAATTTAGTATTTTTCACTATGCATCAAAATATGAAAGTTATCAGAAAAGTACCAAAAATTTATCCAAAACAATTTTTATATCATGATTCTAAAGATTAATTTAATTTCGTTGAACTTAATATAAAAAAGTGTCAAATATTGGTTTTAAAAAGGGTTCTCCAATAAAAGGTGGTAAAATTGCATTTTTTAAAAAACTTCTTTTAACTGATAAAATGAATTTGTTCTTATATTATGTCTAAGAAACACATAATATGGATTATAATATTATATAATGTATATAATATTCAAAACATAGTTATTACTATTTATAACCACTTTTTGAAGGGCTAGTTGGGTTAGTAGTGCTGCGATTGAACTCAGTGTTGTGTGTAGCATGAGTTATTGAATTAATTTGAAAAGAGAAAGTACTATGAAATCTTGGGGTGTTACATCATACCCTTCTTCATTAAATTAAATCCTCAAAATTTGAAATTTTTATTCGAAAATAATGAGTTAAAAATAGAAAATTACCATTGTGGAAAACCCATATCAGAAATTCTGTTAATAAAATTTATTCATAATAAGTGGGAAAGGGAAATGAAAACATCACCACCAAATTATGATCTACATTAGGAAAACATTGGTGGAAATTAGAGGATCATATTTGGATGAAAAACATAAATATTTATTGGTTTTTATTGAGGTCATCAATCACAAAAAAAGTGTAAAGTTGAGGGGCTTCAAATCCATCAATCTATGATGATTTAAAAGATCATTGTTTCAACGAGACATAAGGTATTAAGAGAACACATTTTTGGATTTAAGAACTCTTTCATAAAGTTTAATAATTAATTTATTCACATAATAAGTTGAAAAAATATACTTGACAAGTAGAGTTTAATCCTTCAACTAATTCCTACCACAAACTCATCTTTCACTCAAAAAGATAATAGAATTGAAAAATATAATATTTATTCTAATCCTATAGGGTTACAAATAAAATGAATTTATAAATCGGTTGTCAGACCATTTAAAAAACAACATTATACATTTTAGGACATCACACCAGCCAGTGGTAGGTGATGCACCCTTTCCCCCCTTTGGTTGTGGGCTCAAGTTTCACGACATTCCTGGACGCGACGGGTTGTCGCCCGACATCAATGTAGTCGTTTTTATAACAATCCAAATATTATCTTAAGAAATGTTATAACATTAAACAATAGAATCTAACGTACAACCTAATTCATTCAAACCTTTAGACTTATCTAAAATACTTCTTTCCAAACTCACAGTCCAAAATTTATAAGGAATGTAAACATAATGAAGATCTTATTTGCAACATAATAACATGTGAATACGTTCATTGGGTATTCTTTTAAAACATGGTAACACCCAGAATTACTATAAAACCTTATTGATTACATTTATGCTCCCTTATTTCTTGTAGAACACTTGATTCACTCCTTATATCAAAAAATGGTGTAAACTCCAACAATGATGGAATAAACAAAAAGTTATTTAGTTCCAAGTTAGTCAATAATATACAATATACTTTATCCAACTCAATTATATTTTATTATGAAATCACTACCATAGTATCCGAACCATATTAATATTTATCTTTGTCTCAACCATATATATTTCCAAAATGTTTAAATTGAAACTGTGACACGTTACATAGTACCATAAAATCTCAAATCCTTAATGAAAACATACTGCAGTACAATCCTTATATACTTTATAATTATTATAACTTGTACATCATTAATACAATACTCAAATGACACAATTATTTAATAAAAACATAAGAAATCTATTCATTTCTCTTCATTTGTAGTAGTATCATTACTTTTTTACTATCCAATAGTAGCATTTGGGGAATAATCTGATAATTGGGACATTGATTCATATAGTGTCCAACTCCTTGAAGATGAGGCATTGTACATTTAAAAGCATGTGTACCATTGCAATCACGTACTTGGTTTCCTTTTCTCCACACTTATAACAAACTCAAATTCCCTTCAATTGTTTACCAAGGTAATTTTTCCATAGTTATCACATGTTGGAAAATCCTGCTTTCCCCTCTTCCCTTTATCTATCCTTCTCTCTACCATCCTTTTCATCTCTTTATCTCCTTCAAAGACTTAGGACACAAAGAATTCTTTATTTATCTTGTTACCACATGATATTATTTCATCATATGTTGAGAATACATGGGGCAATATTTCCCTTCTAAATGTTATCTTAATAAAATAAAATATATGATCCTTCTTACGCTTTAGATAATGTGTAATGCTAGAGTTCTCATTCCTTCTATTGGGTACTATTTCTAAACAATGTAATACACTATGTTAGTTTTTGTATCGCAATGCATATTTCCAAACCTGTAAAATACCTAACGTAAATTGAAATTATTATGCATATAATCTATTATCATAATAAATATTTTCTTTGAGGATTTATTTACTCATACATCATTCATAATGGTTTCTAATGAAAATTTTAATTATCCAAAGAAAATCCCCTGGGAGTGTCGTAACTAAGAGTGCATAATGGACCACTGTCATGTACTAGAATACCTCAGGTAAGCCTGAAAGTCCTTTTCAAAATTTTCCCGCCTAGGTATATATGTTCTAGATTCACCTCTACCTATAGCATGTGCATTATTTTAATACATTGGCATGATTACAAGTAATCAAGTCACGAAAGACCGATCAGTTTAGCAGTACTGGAAAATAGATTACCTATATGAACGTTACATTACACATTCAAACATAAAACACAAAATAAATAATCTATTGATAATTCCATTATTCCCCTAGCTTAACAATGTATAGAAAACATAGTAATCTTCTTGTAATCCTGAAAAAAACAAATGATAAGAAAGGGGTGAGTTTAGATGCTCAGTAAGGGTAAATAATATACCAGAAGGTATAAAATTTTAAGGTAAGATGTGTAATAAAAACAATAGACTTTTAAACAAAAACATGAACATAACATGGAAAAAATAAATCAAACATTAACATATAATCATGAACATGGATATTCTACATGTCGATTAATGACATGTAATAATTAATTTCATAATGAGGGAATGCCTAACGCCAGACATCATTACCTCATAGTCAAGACCTCATGCCTAGAATACCATTAAAATTACTATTAGGGCCTTGTTCCAAGACACAAGTTTGTCCCATGAGACCTATAGATAAATCAAGAGACATAGTAGAATCCACCCATCATATACTAATTCCATTTCATTCCTCACATGAAAATGTTGGAACATAACATAAATATTCGTATTAAAACTAGTATACAAAATGTATATACTTTAGCCTTAAACCATGAATGGTATAAAAATATCACATCCATAGTAAAAAAATATCTTAAATAATTTAATACAATATGGAATATTGTATTATAATAAATCAACCTCAATCATGAATAATATTCAATAAAGGATGTCGATATAATTGAAAAATATCGACAAAACACTTTTAGTAGAATAATGTTTTTCATGAAATCATTTAAAAGTCAAAAAATTTACAAAGGAAGATATTTAAAAGATATTTTTGAATCAAATTGACCTATACCACATTGAATATTTTTAATGGAATTAATAGTTTAGATCAATCATGTCTATATAAATAAATCCTTAAAATCATTTTTAAAACATGGGCATTAATTAAAAATATATAGAAACAAAAATCATTAAAACATTTAAAATACTCATATTGATAAAGAGTCCCTTACAAAAAACATTAAAATATTAATTTTGGAAACATTTTTATAAAAAATGGAGATCGATGATAAAAATGTCCCAGTAAATTCTTACACACAAACAATCTCAGATAATAATGAGATTGGGGAATTAACCCTTACTTTGAACATTAATTTGGATTAGGTTATGTTTAAACTCCTATATAATGACCATAATATATAATTAAATTATAAAAGCATCATATTAATATTTATTATATCATACCTGATTCATTTATGACTTTAAACTACCCATTTAATAATGATTTCCATGTTAAACTAAAATTTCGGGTAATAATCGCTTTCTTTATCGAATGCGTTTTAACTTGTCATTCATGTTCGTATAATTTAGATCATTATTTAAATAAATCTATAATATAAAATAATATTTATATATCATATATATTTAGAATATAGATATGCATAATATATATATATATATGAAATAGAAAACACCATGCATGGAGATGGTAGGCCGTACGCACGCTTAAACATTGTTTCCGTTTTCATATCATATTGAACGAAAGTAAGTGAATAAAATATATGCAAGTAAATAAAGATAAATATATATATATATATATCCATTAGCATTATTATTTCTTATATTTCATACTTATTGGTAAAATATATTTTTATAATCATCGTTGAATGGTTAAAGTGAAATGAATCACATCGTGTCATGGAGACCGTAAGCCGTACATACACACAAGCGATGATATCATTTTCTTTGACGATTAAAAGACGTGGAGTTTGATGGTATATAAATTGTTCAAATAAATTAGAATTTTATTTTAATTATTTATATACAAATTACTCATCATTATATCAGTCCAAATAACATGGTGTTGAAGAACAAATCACCCCACGATGTGGAGACGGTAAGCCGCAAGTACGCACACATGGTGACATTATCATTCTTATGATGGATAGAATAATGAATATGGTTATACGATATTTATAATACAAACCAAATATGTATAATTTATTGGATTTATTATTTTGGTATGTAAATAACAAAGAAAAAAAATTGGAATAAGAAAAATAATTTTGAATGAGGTGGTAAAATAATTAACTCTTATTAGGGGTTTTCCTTTTGATTTGAAAACATGGGATCAATAGGTTTGGTTACCTCTCAAGTTAAGGACTCTATATTGAAGTGAGGGATGTTGGGGGGATATTTGGGAAGGTTTTGGCTTATAGAAAGGGCTTTGGAGGTGTGATTTTATGTTAAGGGGAAGTACCCTTTTTTAAAAGAGGTGAGGGTCACTTCAGGAAATGTTTAAAATATTATATTATTATAAAATTATTTTCTGTTTATAATGGATCCAAATTGATTTTTTTCAAAGATAATGTTAGTATGGGTTGAACGTTTCTCAAACAATTGGTTTTTGACATGTTTTGGTCACCATATTAACACTATCTTTTAGATTTACCTCTTAGGTAAATAGTTTAACTTTTACCATGTCCTCTTTTATTTTTATAATAAATGGTTAATAAACATAATATAAAAAGACAAGATAATCGAAAGGGGTTAATTATTGATATATCTAACTTTATCTAAGTACTGTTCTCAAACCATTTATTTTTATAAATATTATATAAATTAATAATATAGTATTTGTTTTAAAAACTAATTTATGTCCATTTTGACAATATGAGATATTATGTTTTTGGTTAAAGTCCTAAAAACATTATCACTTCAAAAAAATTATTTATTCAACCCTAAGATTTCATATTAACCTATAAAATTCATGGATGGCATATAAAGCCTCAATTTACATTTATTTTTATATTTACAATATAAATTATTTTAATATTTCATTGATAATGTAATTACGACATCATCATTGTGTCATAAATACTATTAATTATTTAATCTATAAATATTATAAAAAAATACCATTAGAGAGAAATTCGTTTTAAATTTCTAATGAAAATTTATAGTTGAATTTATATTATGTATAACCCTATATTAAAAGTGGTTTAGTTATTAATCTTTAAATATAACACTTTTAACTATTCTTTAAATAAAATAATAATAAATGTCTTAATCTAATCCAAGTTGACCAAAAGGATTATATTTTATTCCTACTGTTGGTATCGGTTGAAATGAACTGATCCAATATAATTATTACATGTGTTAGGGTAATTATAAAGTCATTTTTACCTTTAATTACCATATTTACTTTTTATCGTTGTAAATAAAAGTCAAATGTTAGTATTCATAAAAAAATATTTTCATCTTATTGAACCATATTTTTCTTAGTGATGTAAAATGTGCCTCTCGTATTTTTTAAAATAAATTCGTAGAAGCGGTAAAATTAAGTTTTATGCAAATTTGTAAATATGCCTAGAAGGTGCGTAAAATACGTTAAAAAGGTCAATAATATTTTATACAATTAATTTTATTATAAAATGACTCCAATTATTAAATTAAAAATTTATAGGTTTTTTATATCTATTTGGAAATAAAATAAATTTAAATAAAATAAATAATTATTTAAATAAAAATTCGGTTTTAAACAATAACGCATTTTTTCAGTATTTATCAGAAATTGAATGTTTTCAAAAAAATAAAAAAAATTCACCCGAAGCTAATTACGATATTCCAAATTCAAAAATGAATTCTATTCTACCATATTCTAAACATATAAGGTGAATTAATTAATTAAAAATTAATTCTCGTTGCCAAACCAAAAAGAGGGTTTTTAAAAAGTAAAAACTATCAAAAGATTGACATGTGTTTATGTAAAATTTAAATGTGAAATTACTTATAATGACCTAAAATGTATTAAATGATAAAAATATAATCTAATTATACTTCAAAACCTTAAAATTTTATTATTTAACACTATAAAATATTTTGATTAAAAAAGTTGTTTTCAATTAAAATTTAGCATTTCTCCACATTCATCATAATATGAAAGTTATCAGAAAAGTAAAAAAAATATCCAAATTAAATTTTTATATCCCTATTCTAAATAAGAATTTAATTTCATTGAATTTTATACATAAAAGTTTCAAATATTGGTTTTAAAACGGGTTCTACATTAAAAGGAAGTAAAATTTAATTTTTTAAAAAAATACTTCTTTTATCTTAACAAAAGAATTTGTTTTTATATTATGTCCATGAAACACATAATACAGATTCTAAAATTATGCGGAGTTTATAAAATATAATATTCAGTTAATACTATTCATAGCCTATTTTTGAATGGCTATTTTGGTAAGTTGTGGAGTGCTCGAACATGGTGTTGCGTGTAGCACAAGTTATTGAATTACATTGAAGGGATAACGTACTATGAAATCTTGGGGTGTTACAGTAATGAGTTTTATTATACACTTCGGATTGACTAATGATTCTTCTATATTTATGGATTTGAAAAATAGATTCCTTAAGGACTACCTTGTAAATTTTGTGTTAGTTTTTATTGATGACATTATGATATATTCTAATTTTTACGAGGAGCATGAGGATCATATAAGGGTAATTTTTTGAGCTCTATAAAAGGGTTGATTTTTTTGGAAAATTCAGAAAATGTAATTTTGGTCACAACAATTGTCCTTATTGGGGAACATTGTAACCCATTAATGAATCTCAACTAACCCTATAAAGACAATGGTTGTAGAAGATTGGCCACATCCTTAAACATCAATTGACATTCCTAGTTTCCTCGGTTTAGTGGGATATTATAGGAGGTTCGTGAAAAAAATTCAGGGCATTCAAATCCATTAGCCATGTTAACATGATATGGGGTCAATTTTATCTGGGAAAAGGTGTGTGGAGAATGTTTACAAGAGCTGAATAAGAGATTTGTTATTGATCCCATGTTAACTCTTCCCTCAATCAGAGATGTATCAATTTTTTTTAGTGATGCATCTCTAAAAAGTCTTGGGTGTGCGCTCATGAAAAATAAAAAAGCCATTGCATATGAATCTCTATATTTCAAGCCTCATGGGTATTATTATCCTATGCATTATCTTGATTTGGCTATGGGTTTTTCCCTGAAGATATAAGGGTGGTGTATTTATGAGGAAAAAATAGTTATATACCCATACAATAAAATTTTGAAGAATATATTCACATAGAAGGAATTGGACATGATATGGAGGAGATGGTTGGATCCTTATAAAGACTATGATTTTTCAATTAATTTTCATCTTATAAGATAAACCAATGTAGTTGATGCATTACTTATGAAGGACCTTATTGATCTGGAAATGATTAGGATTCAAAGAGACACCTTTATCAATGACTTAGTGAAACTAGACATTGGAATCGTAATGGAATGGAAATTATCAACTCTATATAAAATGATTTCTCAACCATCATTACTATAGAAGATCATAAAATAAGATAAATAAGATTGTTTGATACCAAATAAATTTGGGGCCGTGAAGGATGGGATGTTTCAGATGGTTCATATTGATCAAGAAGGTGTACTGAAATTCCAAACAAGTCTATGTGTTCCATATATTTTGGAAATAAATAAGGATCAGATGGATGAAGCACATATCTCTACATTATATATACATCTTAGAAGCATGAAATCTAATAGGGACCATCGTGATCATTATTAGTAGTAAAATATTAAAATGGAGATTTATAACTACACTACAAGGTTCCCCGTACATCAGCTTGTGAAGGAAAAGTGAGAACTTCCAGAAAGGCTATTATAAGCACTCCTTATACTAGAATGGAAGAGTGAAAATATCGTTATAGATTTTCAACTAGTCTCATGAGATCTTTCAAAGGAAAAACCCCGATATGGGGTATTGTTGACAATCCCGCCAATATATCCCATTTTTTCTCAAATCTAGAAGATTTCCCTATTGACCATCTTTTCATTATTTACATGAAGGAAGTGGTAAGGATATATTTAATTCCACAATATATTATATCAAATCGGGATCCAAGGATAATAAAAAAATTATGGAGAAGTCTTCAACATGCTCTGTGTACTGAATTGAATTTCAGTACGGCCTATCTCACTCAAACTAATGTACAATCTAAAATGTCTTTATAGAGACTTGAGTACATGATAATAACATGTTCTATGTAATTTAAAGGTTTTTTGGATCAACATATCCCACTAGTTAAGATCTCTTAAAACAACATCTTATACTCAATCATTCAAATGGCACCCTATAAAGCTCTATATGGGATGCGATGTAGAAATCCAACATGTTGGGATGAATCTGGTGAGAGAAAGATTATTATTCTTGATATTTTGTGAGATATGATAAAAAAGGTTCATACCATCCAGCAACACCCCAGGGATACTCAGAGTCGTCAGAGAGCTATGATGACAATCGTCAAAGGGAGTTGAAGTTCAATGTTGGTGACATAGTCTTTCTTCAAATAGCTCTATGGAAGAGAGTCATGAGGTTTGGAAAGAACGTAAATCTCGACCCTTGGTACATTGTACCCTATGAATTCCTTGATCGCATAATATAAGTGACCTATCAAGTTTTAATTCCTCAAAATCTAGCTCATCTTCATGATTTATTCCTTATATCCCTCTTGAGGAAGTAGATTCCTAACCACTCACATATACTAAATCCAGAGCTGGTATAGCTGGAATATGACCCCTCTTATAATGAGCTGTCATTGGAAATCTTGGATTGTAGAGAAATGTTCTAAAAAACAAGACTACCCACCTTGTTAATGTGTTGTGGAGGAACCACAAATATGAAGAATCCATGTTGGAACTAGAGGAGACAATGAGGCAGAAGTGCCAATATCTTTTCTCTTCTGAGGGTACCTATTGAACTTTTGGGTTGAAATATTTATGGGGAGAAGAATCTAATTATCCAAACATTTGAAAAATATTTTTTTTCCTAAAAATATAACTTTTACTATGTCATAAAAAACAATATATTTATAATTGTAATTTATCCACCACTTTTTGACCACTATATGTCCATTGGTTAACATGACCATTGGAAACCATAAAAAATTTTAACGTTGTAATTATTTTTTATCAATATAAATGATAATGGATAATTAATGAAAAAAATAGTCGATGGCCTCTACCAATTGAGTCATACCATACAAATATCATTTGTCAGATCTTGGGAAGGAGGTAGTTTCATTGTAATATTCACTGGACCATGCCCAAGCTAATGTTGTCAGATCCACCCCAAGATTCTATCAACATTTCACACCTTACTCATAGTTCATATGTAGGTGTCATAAGGTGTTATGTAATGAGGCCTTAGTTATACTTTGTAATCCATTTGTATATATAAAATTTTTATTTCTTATTATGGTAAAATATACATCATTTTTTTGAATTTGAGATGTCAAAATTAATATAAGTTGAATTTTTAGTGTTTTTCTAAGAAGTAACATATTAATAATGAATATTAAAAAATGAGTATTCGAATTTCTTTTTATAAATTAAATAATTTACAATGTAAAATGATTTTCAAAAAATGTACATATATGGTTGTGATTAGTAATTAATTAAGTTTCATAAAAGAGCAACTTAATTTTTGTTGAAAAGTAACTTATGAATAGAAATATTACCCTTATGAATAGTAATATGTCCAACAGAATAGTAACCTCACCTAAAGAAGTATAAATATAATTTAGGCATCTTGAATGGTAATGTGATATAATATTATATGTAAATAACTGTTTTAGAAATTATTAGTCAGCTATTATTGATTTTTCAAGAAAATAGTGATTTTTATTAATAATTAAATTTATCATATATAGAAAATTATTTCTAAATAATAGATTTCATTTTTTTATTTATAACATTTATATTATGATTTCATGACTTTTGGAGATTACTATAAAATGTTTTGTTTTTTTAATAGTAAAAATACAATTTGTATGTTTTTAGTGCATTTAATGACATCATAATGATTTAATATTTAATTTAAAATGAGGATTGACTAATTTGAATTAAAATATTATATTTGGTTTCCCAGATGGCCAAAAAACATTGGAAAATACAGTGGGAAATCCCATGGATTTGAAAATACCATCGATGATATGTCTTCAAAATTTAATAAAATAATCCCTATATTTTACTATAAATACCAAGCCATTACATCATTTCCATTCATTCAAAAATCATTCCCCATGATTATCCAATATTATTACCTCCCATGGAGTCCTCCCAAGGTTTCCCCACGCCATCAAGGTCTCAATCATAGAGTTTTTGAAGATACTCTTCATGTAAAGGGAATTCCCAACGTCACTATTCTTTTCAGGTTCTATTTTTTTGTGGTTTCTTTCAAATTTTCATACCATGTTATTATTTAAATTTTATTCTACACATATAATGTATTATGAATCTTTTATGAATGGGTTACGGTTATCCCATATCTTTTTAATGTTTTATTAAACTATGTTTCATACCTGTTATGTTGTAGAATTTTCGTCACAAAATATCTCCCTTTTTCTCGAGAAATTATTTTATTTTCCATATATGAATACCCAAACCTATTTCATTTTATAATAATTAATCAATAAATAAATATTATTTATTTGATTCATAAATTTACATACATAAAATTTACATTCCCTTTTATTGGGTTATAAATGACATAATGTTCATGTTTTAAGCTTTTCTTAAAAGATCATGATTTTGATATAAAACTAATTTATTATATTATCTATGGGTTATTTTTGAAATTTTTTATTTTGATCTATGTGGATCACATTAAAATAAATACATATTATGAGTGAGACCGTATATTGCTCTAAAGCATTGGGTAAAGAAATTAATCCCTAGAGATGACATGTTTTATGATACATTGGTGATTATCATTGGTAAATTTTCTGACACATTATGGATGATCATTGTGGATATACATTAAAATGTCTAAATTAAATATTTTATCCAAATTTTTTTGATATGATTCAAGTTCTTATTATCATGTTATGCCTCTTTCTCATGCCTTTATGATTTTCCTCGTGTTCTTATTGTATCCTCTCAAGATCACTCATAAATTGTTTGCATATATTCCATTAATGGGACATATTCTTACCTATTACATTGATGTATGTACCCATGTTATGAGATGTAGTAATTATAAATATGGTGAACATTTCAAGAAAAAATTTCAGGTGTATTAGAAGAATGTTTTATATTTTCCGGCATTCTGTACCGTATTTCCAAGACACTAAACTTTAAATATCCTCCTTTTTTAAAATGTAATGAACTCTTCTGTAATAAAAGTGCATGATTAGACATAAAAAAATATATCAATTAAATTTAACAAAATAAATATAAAATAATTTCCATCCAAACCCCTGAAAAATGAATAAAAATATTAATGATGTCTTTCATATCCCAGAATTAAAAATATGATCCAAATATCTTGAACTAATAATTTAGTACATATTTTATACTATACATAGAATTTTTAAAATTAGAACCAAATATCTCATTGAAAATCACTCCAAAACTAAGAGGTATAAAATTTATTTCTATATCATGAATTCTTTATATAATGTACTTCGCCACATATAACTATTGTATTTGTAAACTTTATATAAAACACATCACTATAACTTCTTGAATAGTCATCAATCTAACAATAGGGAAAATATTTCATTGAAATAAATACCATAATTTTATATATAACCTTTGATTACAAGCCATGCATGAGGTCATTCTTTTTGGTCATTTATATCCTACTTGATCTTAAAGGGATTTTTTTCTAATAGACTTCCTTCAATTTGGAAGTAAAATAATGTCCTGATTATTTCTCTTATACAAGACTTCATGTTCTTACAACATTAATATCATCTATAAAGATACATTTGGATGTTGGGTTATCTCTATAAAATAATATGGATCTTTATTATTTGTTGAAAAATACTAAACAATATTTCCATTGGTAACATAATATTAGTTCCAGATTATTTAATTTTTCTCTTGAATTTATATTCATTGTCTATACTCTATCAGTACTTGATCACCAAACTTTTTATGTATTCAAAAGAAAAAAAATGTATTCCCTTTGTTTTTGGATTTTTCAATGTTGTAAAAGATCCAATTTAATTCTTCCATTGTTATTTAGGGATGTTATATAAATGATATGAAGTTATAAATGATTAGTATGTGACATTTTTGAAGGATTAATTAACCCACATTAGTGGTATGTACTCTTAAACAGGGATCCAATTGATGTTATTTATTTTCAAGCGTAATGTTTTTTTATTTCTCTTAAATATATATGTAATTTATGATTTGTTGGGTTCTACTCTATCCCTAGTATTGTAAGAGTGTGTGATCATGCATCATTATTGACACATTAGGATCACATGTTATTTATATCCTTACTCAGAATTGATGTTTTTAAATGATTCAAGGATAAGTTATTAATAGTTTGAAAACAAATTATATAAAATTTTACTAAATAAGTTATTGTATGAACCTTACATTAATGAAATATGGTTACTTATTATGGTCGATAATATACAATTATTATGTGATCTTATATTGGGCATTACCTAGCCCTTGAGTGGATAGGTTGTGCTACACTGGTGTCGTTGAATGTTAGACACTTGTAACATTTTTGAGTATTATGTATAGAGAATCATGTTACTATAATTCTTAAATAAAAATATGATATCTAGAAACGTGATATAATTATGATCAGATTTGTGAGTTTGTTATTATAGATACATTCAATCATTATCACATTTAGTTGATAATTATTGTTGTAAGGATGATAATTCTATACTAATAGAGGAGACAAATCCACATTTTACCCCAATTACATATCTCAATAAATATATATGATTTAATATTCCCTTGTTTATAGTCCATTAGATATGGGGATCTAAGAGCAATATCATCCATGTAAACATTTTCATGTGATTTCTAGCTAGAACACCCACCAGTCTATTCATGTGATGTTTTAATGTAATCTACTATACATACACTAGTCTATTCTTGTTTGGTTTTAATGTAATAAACTATGCTCAAGAAAGATTCTGTGATGACCATTTTTGATCACCATGGGTTACCCCTCGAGTGGTACATGAATCTTACCTCTTACATGATTTTAGGACCACTGATGCACGGGTAGGGAATTCATTTCCAAATTATACCATCATTTCTGTGTATCATAGGAGGATTTTGGGACTATGATTTTTGATTATATATTTATAATGAAATTGAGGACCAAAAAACCTTCGTAGTTTATCTATATTTTATATGGGAGGATTTTTTTAATGAATTACATTTCCAACATTACTAATCTTTTAGGTTTTTCACATGCATCGATGGGTGATGATTAATCTTGGGTCGGACAGTCTTAGGTTCACCTGAGCTACTCTATTCAATCATAGGTGCAAACATTTTGACAGAAATCCTGCTTAGATGCCCTAAATTAGAACCTTATTATAGGGAAACCCCAAATATAAGGTATACCATTTGAAAAAAAACCCTATATAACATTGTTTATTGTGGGTTACATGGATGTAGGATGTTGATGTTTGGGGAGAATTTACTTTATGGAGTAAATAATTCCATTCAAGATAGGGGTTTTTCACTTCCTATAAGGAAATAGCCTCATTAAAATGCAATAAATGTAGCCATTTTGGTAATGTTAAACCTAACTGTGTTAATCATTGAAGGAGTGTCTCCCCAACAGAGATATGGGGCACCAATAGTGGTACAGTGGTGTATAATTCATTTTGAATATTAAGTGTAGTTCTAGAGAGACATGGGGTTTAATATTAGGTTAATGATCATGAAATATATTGGGTAGATATGTATCCTTAATTTATCTAATTCATGGAGGAGGTCGTGTATCTAAAGGGTAGTGGTCACATCATGATATACATTAGGCTACTTAAGAAATTGGAGCTCAGGGGTGGGGTTCAAGCCATCTTTACACTGTCATTTAGACCCCATCCATTTATGGTAGGGATCCATCAATAGTTTGAGGTATGATTCTTGTGAAATATAATTTAGAATATATTTAATTTTATACAGGTGTGTCTAACTCATTCACATGTTCTCAACTATTAAATGATATATGTCTATCATTAAAGTGTTTTACAGGGTGATTTCGATTGACATTCCTTTAGGGGTGATATAAATTGGTATATAAAGATGTACATAGTGTGATATAGTGAATAGTTGATATAGGATTTTATACCATTTATTATATTGGATCTGTATTTATTTGATAGGATCCTTGAGATGGATCAGTTGATTCAGTGGCAAGAAAGAACTGACTATTATCAATGGTCAATATCTTTTGTATCTATAGAGTTTGATTGTTATACACTTGTTGATGAGTGGGATTTATATGCATGTCCTTCAGGAAATATCTGTTTGAATCTCAATTGAATAATTTTATAAATAGATAGTATTCTTTTAACATATGAAGATGTATGATGGATAGTATTTCCCCTATCACTAACCAATTACAAGATTTTTTTCTTATGGATTTTTCAGGGATACCACCTATTAGGTAGATTGAGTTCACGATTATGCTTATACTAGGAACGATGCCCATATTCATTATACCTTATAGGATGTAACCTATATATCTTATAATTTTAAAGTCTTAGTTAGAGTATTTTTAGTTTAAGTGATTTATTCCCACGAACATATACTCTTGGGATTCTCCAATATTATTTTCAAGGAAGGTCCACATATAAATTTGTTTATATGTGGGTTTAAAGAGGATGGACATGTGATGGTTATGAAAAAGTATAATTATACTCCTATCAATGGCTTTTTTAATATTTTGAGGGTATCCATATGGTTTTACAATATTAACATGAGTGTGGGCCATGACCAATTGGTCATGAGGGACTTTTATATTCTATATACTAATTTTATAACAATGTATAACCTAGAATAGTATATAGAGATGTTTTTCATTTTAATGAACATTCTATGAATATTTATGGAATTGGGGACTGTGCTCTTTGATGGAACCTGTTGTGTGTACCAATGTAGGAGAGTCTTCTGGGCAGGAAGTCCGACTGGAAGCCCCTTGCACTGCTTTTGCAGTAGTGGAAGTGAAATCTGATGGGATTGTGGAGGGGGGGGAGGGCCCTCTTGCTGATGCCCCAGACCATGCTTGCATTATGAATACAGTGCGCCGCCAAGTAATCCAACAGTGTTGCATGTTTTTGATAGGTTGAGGGATGATCTTGGAGTAGGGCCTCAGAATAAGGAGGAGAGGATATGCCATCTACCGTTGGTTCCTCTTGCAGAGGTGCCCTTGGAAAATTCAGATGGGATCTTTGAAGCTATGAAACTGAATACCCACGGCTCTAATGGAGTGATAACCTGCAACCACTTTGAATTTTTGGAGAACAAGGAGATGCCATTGATAGCAGGTAGCTAGGGAATTGAAGGTGCTGATTTGCAGCATGTTGCCAGAAATGTGGGTGTTGTGGAGGAGGCAAAGGATAGGGAATTATCCGTTAATCCCATTAATCCTTTACATGGGGAACGTGCACAATGTTTAGACATGATTGACCCGAACATTCAATTTGAGAAAGAACGGGGGGGATTGATGGTTATCAGAAGGTTCACATCTCTAGAAAATGGGGTGAAATCTCTGATAGTGACAAAGTGAATGATGGTAGCAGGACTCAAATAACTTATAGTGATATTGTTCAGGGTGGAATGAGGAATGCGTCTAGAACTGAGAATGTTGTGACAGATCTGCCAAGGGGAAGGCGGAGGAAAGACTACACCTCTATGCGTAAGAAAATGACTACTATGTCCTCTTGCATGCAGTCTTCTACAGAGATTATGTATTTGGAAAAGTAAAACCTCAGAAGGAAATATGCCAAGATTCTGACGCATGTTGACAACTCAGAGTGGGAGTCGGCTACTGCGGATGGAGTAATGGATCATGATTATGGAGACGGGTACGACTACTATGACTTGCAGTTGTTTTTATGGTTTGTGATGTTTCTTTTTCTGTACTAGTTGTACTTTTCCTTTATTTTAATAAATGGTCGGAGAATTTATCTCTGACTGACATTCCGAGTATAAAATTTTATGTAATTGATGAATATTATATTCCATTCAAATATAAAATAAAATATAATAATAATTATTGAATATATTATAATATATTCTATGACTTGGTAGGATAATGATTTCTACATTGAAAACATTTTTCTCACAATATAGGTGCATCGACTATATTCTGATATCTTAAAGTGTCATTTTTTTATTATAAATGTCTATTTAATTTGTAATGTTATATATTAAGCATTCATATTAGTGGTCCAATAGATTTTTGTGGTATTTGTTTCATGGGAGTGGGTATGAAATTAGTTGATATATGTAGATTCCTATAATTGATAGGTTTTTACTTATGTTTTATCATGGACTTCTCCGATTCTGAATTGCAGATAGTATCCCTGGTGGGAAATTGGGAAAAGATTGTGTCACTAAATTATTTTAATAGAGACTTTCAGAAGATGAAAACGAGTTTTATGTATGCACCAATCACAACATTAGTTGAGTAATGTAATGAAAAACATTATATTGTGACACATGATATGTTCATTTAGTGGAGTTATAATGTAGGACAAGAGAGTAGTTTCGTATGGGTATAATTATTTTAGTCCACATTAGTGGAAATTAATGTTAAATTATTCTGAGAGATAGAAGTGATAGTGTATGTGTTGAGATGTTGGTGTCATATTATATTGGGTAAGATCCTAAAGTATATATTCTATCATCCTGAACTAAAATTTTAGAAGTTATGATGGGTTTAGTATTTATTGAAAATTTATTTTGAGATGGTATATACACTTAGAATGGTTAATTTCATGGTTAATTTACAAAGTATAAAAATTTTGGGTGAGTTGGTATTTTTGGATATTAGTGAGTTGCAGTTGATGAGCATCTTCACTGAGAGGTGCCTTGAAATTTAGGACTATTGAATCGAAGAGACACTTTAATAATTGTATTTTTACTATTCCCTCCTTGTGATGGTGATGTATAATTGGTTATCAAACTCATATTATCTATAGATTAGGGAAAATATATATTGTGGGAAATATCCACCTTATTGGTCCTTGGATTCCAATAAAATCCATTGCATAAGGGGTCATGTAGTGGTCCCTATAATAATGTATGAGGAGCTAAGATGGGATTCACATGAATAACTATAGGTTGTTAACCTTGGGATTACTAAGATGCATTTTGACATCTATATACACTATTGTTGGCAACTATTGAAGAATAACCTAGAATTGTTCATTTCATGATGCTTCACTTATACACAATTTATGGATGATAATTATTAACCCAAAATACTTATTCAGTTATTACATGTGTCTGAATTTATGTTTTATGATGTGACCATATGCTTCATGGAGGTATTTCTAAGACCTTATCACGAAGAAATATTGTAAGTGTTATTTTGGACCATTTAATAATGGTAACACATTTACAGCCTATTTTATAAATCTATTCCCTTGATGATATTATCCAAATTTTTTAACTATGTGATACAGAATTAGCATAAGGAACCTATGAGAATCATTCTAGATTGAGACTCACATTTTATGTATATATTCTTGTATGTATTGTATAAGGAGGTTGATACAAAATTACACATGATCATTTTCAACAACTATTATACATGTGAGTAGTCAAAGAATATAATTAATGTCATGGATGACTTTTTGAAATCATGTTTCCTTAACATATAAATCTCATGGGAGAAGCATCTTGTGATAATAATGTTAAATGATAAAAACTATTATTAATAAATTTAGATAGAACCTATTAAATCCTTGTATTGTTGGATATGTTGATCATATGCATGTTTACAAGAGGTAGGAGAGTTAGTCGTTATTAGGTCAAATATAATGCATAAGATGTCAAATCATATATATTTGAACAAGAAGTTTTCAGAGACCACATAATGATGGTATATATGTTATACTTACCAATGATGTCATCCTATGGAGTTTTAGGTGGGAGATTGGGTTTCATTATGAGTGTGTCCTTTGTTTAGGAATATTATTTTTTGGAGGTAATGGAAATTTGAACCCAAGTTTTTGTGTCCACTCAAGGTTGTTGAGATGACCAGTACTATAATGTATCTACTATTATATTCATCAAGGTATATTTCAATGGTTAAAATCATTTACATATCTCAACATTATTGATTCCATCCTGACTCTTCTCATGAAATCAACATAACTGTTCCCTAGAAATGGGTGCACCATTGCGAATGGGGGATTTATTAGTAGTTATAATCATTAAAAATTTATTTCACTTTGAAATAATCCTCTATATCTATTAGATTCATGGTCCAATATAATATTTAAATAAGAATAAACCACTTTTAATTAAATAATACAAAGAACTTTGATTTTATAAGACTTTCTCCCAATTTTGGCGATTATATCCTTTTTTTGATAAGTATAATATTATTCATATATTTTACACTATAATTTTGCAATCAATTAGAAGTGGGTTAGGATGGGTATCATAATTTTACCCAGTTCTTCCTAGTATATATCCTACACCCCACTGATCCTATTGTATCTACTTAGTAGAAAATATGTCTAAATATAACTTGATTGATAAATAGATGAATCTCTTCAACTTCAAAAACTACTGATATAGATATTCTCTTTTCAGCCTCCATGATGATCTGATAAGAACATGTTCACATATTCAAAAAATGTTACTATAATGATGAACTATTGTAAACTATTTTTTTCATTAATAATCTATTATAGATGCTCATTTATATTCGTCTCAGTATTATTCAAAATAAAGGTTCACTCAATGCTCAAGATATTAATCATTTCTCAACTCGTAATTTATCTTTGACATTATTTAATGTATTCTAACATTTCACACTATGTTGGGGTTGATTTTAAATATCTATATTTTAAACATCGCTCCGCCTATTTATTTAATGTTGAATTATTTTTTTTAATGATAAATACCATTGGGAATATAAAAAAAAGATGGATTCCCATATTTAAATTTCGTATTTTGCAAATTTACTTATATATATAGAGTCTATGTACAAGAAGGTATAACTTCAATATACCCAACCTTAGTTGAACTCAATGCATCTAAATTCTTCTTTTACCTATTAAAAAACACACTACTCTCAAAGTGAAAAAATTTTCTACTAGACGTGGACTTCCAATTGTAATAAGATCTTTTCTAGTCAATATCTATGTATCCCTAAAAATTCAAATAAGATCCATTTTATTCATAAATCTATAAATTAAAATTTCCTTTGATATATCATAATATTTATTTTACTTCCACTATATGAGAATCGATAAGATCACATTGAAATAATACACAAATATTCTAAATAAAAACACAACTTGACCGTAATGAAATTATTTAGAAACAATTGTGAATGATTCTTCTAAATTTTTTGCAATTCACACAAATTTGATTCATATTTTATCTTCTTGGTACAAACCGTAATGGGTTTATAAACTTCATTAAACTCTTCTATGAAAAATATCATTAACAAATCATTGGAATATTTTTTCAGAGATAATAAAATAAAGTCATATTTCACTATAATCATTAATCCAATATATTATTCCATCTCACCCAATATTCAGAATTGAAAATTTTATTTCTTATACATTGAAAAAAAATCATAGATATGCTCATTTTCATTATGAAATATAATGTCATAAATATAAAAATACAATTAGAGTTTATATGGATAGTTCTTTCACATATAGGTGGCTATCATCCATTCTCTTTAAAAGTTTATTTTCTCTCAAATATCCATCTAACATTGAAAAAAGAATCTATATCCTATTTTAGTCCATAAAATTATTTATATAAAAATAAGAACATTCAAATATTTATTTATAGATCAAACACTTCATATTTCTTAAAAAAAATTATATTCTATGACCTTTTTCTAGGAATGCATATTTTACATCTAATTGATAAACAATGAAGTGACTATGTGCTGCCAATGACGAGAACATTGTGTTATATTCTATACATTTCACTAATGTAATTGTTTCATTAAAATATATACCCAATATTTTGTGTGTACTTTTCAAACTATTATATATTTTTGTCTTGAAACATCACTATTCTCGTTCAATTTGATTTTGAATACCCACATGGTGCCAATAGAATTTTTATATTTCAGTGTTCACAAATCCTCTAAAGGTATTTTATACTCAATATTATCAAGGTTTTCATTCATATAATTGGTCCATTCTTCATAATAAACTACCTCAAAAATAGTTTTTTGTTCCTCATGTTTAATAAGGGCATATTGGATTTCATGTCTTAACATTATTACTATTTTGATAGTTGCATTTGGATTACAAATAATATGTCTATAATCAATATGATGATTCAATATCTGTTTTCTTAAACGTTTATTTATAGTAGTCTCACATTAATATGTATTTTGTTATAGTAAATGTCAACTTCATTGTACTCATTTCATGCTACTTATTAAACTTATTTTTTCTGAATTCTAAATTCTTAAAACGTCAATATTTTCATCATCTAATTCATCTATATTTTTTTATCTTGGATATATATTCAATAATTTTCCTATTACAATAGTAAAAAATATTATGAATCCTTTTCATCATAATCATATAGAAATTACAATAGGATAGGTATCACATTATGATACCTTCTTCTGGAGTTTATTCAAACATTCCATGATTCATTTCATTGATCTTTATGGAATAGGTAATTCTAAATACAATAAAGTACTTCACAATTTCCATTCCTCTGAATCACATTTCATATGGATCCTTATTTGTATCAGGTCTAAATAAACATCTATTTGGTATATGAGTAACATTGAAAATAGATTCACTCTAAGAAAAATTAATGAGTTTTTTCTCAACTAGATTTCTCCGTTGTACGACATAAGATTTTATTATGAATATTTTCCATAAATAAAATTTACATTGAATATATTTTTTTCAAACACAACACTAAACTATAATGAACCATTGTAAATGTTTTTGATATAAAATACAACAATACTATATAAATAGGATTATATTATGAGAATTCCATATGAAATATCATGAAAAAAATACAGGAGGAATATAACATCAAGTAAATAAAAATACCATTAACATAAAATATTAATCCTCTTGGTTTTAAAAAAATACCATCACTCTGATTGAAATTATGGAATTATGGCATATAATTTGTAATATAATTGATTTTTTGAGGATGATGTAAATGATAGGATGAATGATTTTAAGAATGTATGGAATTATAAATATATTAATGAAATATAACTGTTATATGTGTATAGTTATTGAAAATAAGGTCATTTGAATTAGAGTTTTTAGTAAAATAGTCGTTCGATATATGATCATTTGGTATATCTAGTGGAATAGTTGTGTAAATGGAAATAAAATTATTTTGGAATGAAATAAAAAGATTATTTTTTATTTTTGAAAAATATATTTTAGGAGTTAAAATTTATTATTATTGATAAAATTATTTAATATATTTATAAAACTAAAAAATTAGTTTTAATAATATTATATTGATAAAATTATGTGAATAATTATTTTTATTGGGTGTGGTTAAACTTATTTAATGTAAATAATAATATTTTTTAATGATATATTTTATATATCATGTTTTTTATTTAATAAATTATATTAATAAATTTTTGATGATAAATATAATTTATTAATTTAACAAATAAAAAATAAAATTTTAGTCATTTAATTGGTAATTGATATGAAATTTAAATTAGATCCTTTAATGATTAAAATAATGTTATTTTTCAATAAATATTGTTTTTTTGTATTTTATTTTTCATTAAAATGTTTAATTTCCTATATTTATAAATTGAATTATATAAATGGAGTCCATATTTTGAATCATTATATATGAAAAGAAAAATCTATTAATTTTGTTTTTAGTCATAAAAATAGGCTATAATGTTAAAAATCGAGTTAACATGATAATGGAAAATTAGGTAAATGGGGTTGAACAATGTTGTAAAGGCAACAAATATCATAAAACTCTATATATAATGGTTTTTAGGATTTATTGGATGAAAAAAACTTGTCACATATCAATTATATACCACTTTTTATCAGTTTCCTTTTAAAATGAAATCCTTATATGATAAGAAAAGAATAATTGTTGGAATATTAGTCAAAACTCACCTAAAAATCAACTAAACTTGTACTCCTAACAAAAAAATAAAACCATTAAATTAAATAGTTTATATATATATAATTTTCCTCTACAATATCCTTAATATATTTTTTATAGATTGTATTTCCATAAAGTAATCATAAATCCATCATTCCAAAGGAACTCATATCCGGATGGATAAAATTCATCAAGTAAGTATTAAATTTCTTCTCTAAAATTTTCAATTGCATTACCATATCCTCTATTTATAAATCATATAATCCATTGTATTTATTTTATATTATCATTATCATGCATCATATAAGATGATACCACTATTATATAACTACAAACTCTTACTCACTCTCTACTATAGGATATTCTTATTTTGGTTGGTTAAACCACCAATATAAACGATGTTATATAAATATCAAAATTTTCACAATTAATTAATTTTAAATAAATTATTAATTCTAATATATGATATTAGGTATTAATATATTTCCTAAAAATAAATCTATAAGGGAGGAAATCATAATCAACTATCAATATTATTTAACTCATTCTTATAAATAAAATACTCATTAAATGTTCATCATTGATTCCAATGTTGCAAACCATAACCATACAATACATAAAATGATGAGTGGAAAACAGAAATAATTTGAAAAAAATTATTTGACTTTATACACTAATATAGTAAGGTCATACATCATATCAATGAATGAGGATTGACATCGGCATTATTAAACTTGTAAGAAACAATCAAAATCACTAACGACAACTGATGATAATAAATTATAAAATACTAATATATGTGTAGTGAATAATATTAATTGAATGGTGTAAAATATAATATAAATTAGCGAGGTTATTAAATAAGTTATCAATATTTTTATTTTTATTATGCAGGAGGAGAAAAAACAATCATTGACATTGGGAGTAAAGGTAAGGGTTTCTTTACCAATCTCATTTTAAAATTGAGATTATATATGTTTAAACATACATTTAGGGAATTATATGATAGTAATATTTAAAAAAAATTAATGTATTCTCATATGGTTATTCTTGGGGTAGAAATATATTTATACCTTCTCACCTCCCTTTGGTTTACAAATCGACCGGAATGATGTTTATAAGTAGAGTTGGCCAAATATCTTCCTTTGGTGGGAAATATTTCTCCTATATTAATTATTTTTTTATAGATGTCTGTATCTCTAATTATATGATATGTTAAGATATTTTTCAAAGTAATTTTATTTCTTTTGAAATGTAATCCTCTTTAAACATTTTTAGTGTAACTATTTTTCAATTTGGTTTTCTACCCCCACCAATACAATATACTTTTTTATTATTATAGAATAAAATGATGAAAAGCTTATAAGAAAAACTAGTAATGGGATATAAAATATTAGAGACCATGAGAATACACCTGATCAATGTTGGTACCATCATAGGGGAAAGACCCCGGCCTAGAAAAGACAATGAGATTGTCGCTCTGAGATGCTTTAGATGCTTGAAAGCCATCCACTACATTACCTTCTCACCAAGTGTGAAGAATGATCAAGTGATCATCCATAAGACTCTTGCATCTTATTATAGGATATTAAATGGACCATGGAGTGGATCATTTCCCTGAATGTTCATTAATGATAACTATTGATTCCATCTCAATTTCCCTGATATAAATGCTCTGTTGATTCCAAAATAGGAGACTGGTGAGCATTGCATGGGCTTCCTCATGAATGAAATCCCACTTCCAATAAAATTAAGAGAAGCCCCTAACAATTGACCCTTTTTTATCTCTGATAACACCACCCATGTGCATATAACCCATACCACAAGATCTATATGTTCTCAATTTGTACGTCAAGAGGGGAGGTCTCCACCTAATCAATTTCCACTTATTAGAAATGATGGTATTGGGAAAGAAGGTAGTGGTAACAAAACCCATGATGGAAGGTGCCTTCACTGAAACTTTACACAGCCAAGAGAAGATCATAATTATGTTTTGGGCATTGAATATGATTTATGTGATGGATTTTGATGAATATTAGTGGGGACTATCATTCCAGGAATACCAGAGGAACCAGAAACCTGTAGTAAAAACCATAGTTCTGGCATTTCTCTCATCATAGGGACCATATCCACCAAAAAACTAAACCAAAAGGAATGACTCAGTTTTGAAGGATGATCCGACCAACTAGTGATCTATCCAAATGTGCTCCACAAGGCCTTAGCCTAGTAATTTTCGAAAATTATGTGGTAAGTGGATTTTTCCCAAATCTCCCTACAAAAAAAACACCTTGATTCAAGAGAGATACCTATCATTTTAATATTATAATTGGAAGGAAATGTATGATTTTGGATATGCCACACTAAGAAAATATACTTCTAGGGGAGATCTTTACACCACATAGTTTACCCCCAATGGTCCTAGGGTGAATTATTGGACTGAAAAATGAAAACATCCAAAATATTAAATGTACAAGAAGCAAAGACAGTGAATACACATCTATTTTAGACATCTGACATGTCGACGATGCCAAAAGATTCATTTCTATCAACATCTATGGTGGCCTGAATGAAATATGGGTTCTCACATGTCTCTATGAAATAGATATTCAGGGTAGGATAGTTTGGTTAGTCAAGCAGATGCACACACCATTAGTGATGCTAATATATAATCTATCCCTTAACTATATTCCATTGGGAGTGATTTTTGGGAAGAGGTATAACAGGCTGAAACATATTAAAAGTTTTAGAGGGTTTCAATCTAGTCCACCCCCATTTTTTCCATAAGTTCTTTGTATATAATTTAAACCTGAATTGTTCCCCTCTAGGGACTCCCAAGAAATTTCGGCATGTAGCCCATTCATAGATCCCAAGATATATATTACTTTAATCCCCCTCCCCCTTATATTAATAAGTTCCGAAAGATTTAACCATGAATCCATGTGAGCCATCTCATGTAAGTGGTTGTACCATAAGAAGAAATTTGGAGTAAACAAAGTATTAGAAATAACCTTCTTGGGGACCTTCACGTTGGAAAAAATGTGCATTGGTATGGATGAAAGAATAGAGTTGATAAATGTAATTCACCCCCAAAGGATAAGTGCCAATTTTTTCAATTGGGTCTGTGGACCATGATTTTATCCATGGACATGTAAAAGTGATTGAGGGGAAGGGGATTAGTGGACCTAGGCCCACCTAGGAGTATCGAAATGAAGGTCCATTTTCTCATGCACATACTAGTTTCTAAAGACTATCCATCTTTCTAATAATTTATTGGTAAAAATGATGTTTCATTTCTTTCGAATGACTACTTTTCCACTCTAAGAATAATAATTATCTAAAACATAATTGACCCCCTAAATGTAACTCCTACTACCATTCAAAAATAAAATCGTATAATCCACCAACATAAGATTAGATATATTTCCAGCCTGATGCTTGTTGTGGAATTCCTGAACCTTACCATTTCATTTAGATTTTTTTTCATTTAAAACAAAAAAATATTAGTATAAAAAGATTGTTCTTCTTATTTTATAAATAAATTGTATGACATATTATAAATTGAATTTTATATCTGTGTCTAATTATTTCAATGGGTTTTACTATTTTTTTGGATATTCTCTAATTATACCATTCGCCTTCTTTCTCTAGAATGATTATTAATCTGTTATGCTACCATTTTCACGATACCCATTTTTCTATCATGGGTAAATTAATATATTATGGAATTATGAATGTTTTAATGTTCATATGGAAAGAATATTTATTATTTTTCCTTATATAATGGGTGACTCTATCATAATTCTACAACACACTGGGTAATGTTTTATATCTCATCGAATGATATTTATGTGATTCGGAAGTAAAACCAATCCACTAAGTGACTCTATCCACTATGTTTATGGTAATGGGATGTGAATCCATTACACTATGTGACTTTTCAACTATTTTATGGAAGTATTAATAATTATCCTCACCATAATAAATGATTATTCTATACATATGTTTGTGATTAATTCTTATCAAATTGTTAGGTTTTCATGGATCATGATTATCAAATAATTGTTCCCCTTTAATATATCCAATTTCTAAATTTATTCCATGTGAATTGTGTGATTAATTAAGATTCAATAATATATTGGGATTGAATATATTATGTTATATCCACAAACCATGATTTGTTTCTTATATAAGCTTGTTTATATTTTAAATTCTTATGATATTTGATTTTCCAATCTTATTTTTATCCTTTTTGATCATTTGAGGCCATTATTTTTTATATTTCCATTACACATTATGTGAATGAGAAAATTATGTATGATATGAATAGTGGGTATCATGTCATAAAACTATTTGTACGATATGTAAATGTTGATGTTAAATAATTTTTTATCTATATAATCTATAATTACACTAAACCTCTTGGTTCTATGATGTGATTTATTTTTAGATATAATAAATATTTTGGTAAAATGATGTAATATGGTTTTATGTAGTTCTTATGTCACCTTAGTGGGTGTTGGAGAGGGGTTCTATTATTTTTTGGGATTGTGACATAATGAATTGTATGAAAGGAACTAAAACAACCTATGATGAACCAAAAGTAATATAGGATACACCTAAATGGAATAGGTTTTAATGAAGGTGTGATACGTTTGGAAATCTTGGGAATGATTTTATTTATCATATAAATTCTTAAACTGATTATTTGTGATTTATAGACAAAATATCATTTTTTTTATTTTATTCAGATGTCGGACCTAGGAATAATCGAGTCTACAATGATTGTAATGGACAATGGAGTTATTATCCCAATAACCAACCAAATGGAATGGGAGATAGAGTGGAAGATTTCTTTTCCATGATCACCCAAATCTCTTAGACTATGAAAAATAACATGAATCATTAAATCATATCTAACATTCCAAGGAATTAAGAACTGTTAATTGATTCTTTATTGCGGAAACTTCCTCCCACTTTTAGTGTGTCTCCCGACACAATTATTAATGAGAAATGGATCAGCTCAATTAAAATGACAGTTTCTATTAACCACTACTCTGATCACGAAAATATTGTTTTATTTTTAATCATTTATAAGTTCATTCCAATCAATGGTGGATTTTTATAAATAATACGAGGAAGAAATGAGGATTCAACTGTATATAATGAGAGTAGTTTAAGAAGGTATTCGTTAATATATAATTCCCTCAAACTATTAATTCAATAAATAGAGATGTATGTGCTAGAGTAGAAACAAAATTAATATAAATCCATTAGTATTTAGGTTTAATATTCACATTAATTTCATGATATAATTAGTAATTTATTATTTACCTTGAATGATAGACTTATTGTTACATTATTTACTTACAAATAATTGTCCAAAAAATAACAAGCTATAAGGGAACATGGTATTAATGAAGATATTATTTGTTGACCTCTCTTGGTGTAAATAGAAATTATGCACACCGATTATTATCATGGTTACGGGAATATGAAAATGAAAATAATGTTCTTAGGAAAATAAAATGATAAAACCCATATAAGAAATAAACATAATATCACTATAAGAAGAAAATGTGATAACAATCATGGTGGAAATTAATAAAAAGGTATTCGTAAATTATTCATTCATGGAAGAGATGAGTGATAAAAAAATATTAAAAAAATTTATGAAGTGTATATTTAATAAAATGGATTAAAATAAAGGATAACCTAATGCACCACCCACACTCAAATGCTTCAGTTTTAAATATTGGATACATTGAACCAACATGTGCACAAATACAAGGGTTAAAGATGAAAATCGTCATAAAAAATATATAAAGAAATGTAAAAAAGGGAAATATTAGGAAATCCTAGATACATAAATGGTCCATGAAAAGAAATTGGTGAAAGTTACACTTATCATCCACTAGAGGACATCAAATTTATTATTTGATTCATGATCAACCAAATCCTTCCTATATGGAAATTTTTATAAGGGATTAATATCACAATCCAATATCAATATATTTATGTTCCATTGAAAACTCTTAGAAGTGAAATTATTGCATATTATGTCTATAACTCATCGTATGTAGAAGATAGGAGTAATGGTAATTTTATAAACCCTATTAATCTATAATTATTGGAATTTCATGTGATTTTGGGTATGTATCAGATCTCCTTATGTAGATCCCATATTAATTTACGTCATAGGGAAGTCACATTTCATATCATGATTGATCCTACGATCATCTATTAGTGTAATGATGAATGTTAAATATGTATAGAAATTAATTCAATTATATGGATATTCATACCCAACCAAGAGTTGTATGTTTCACAAATGGTATGAAATCAACATTATATTCATGTTATGCATATTTTCTTGAATATAGTTTGGTATTTATAAAAGAGTTTCATAGTCTTTCCCTATATCGTCATGTTGACTTTTCAGTATAAATCATACTGAATATTATAATTATCTCATGAACTCTATATAGAATGTCGTCAACTTAATTTGAGTAATAAAATAAGGAACATTATGGGAATTTGGATAATGTTTTTATATAACCAAGTGATTATAGGGTTGGATATGTCCACTTTGTAATGAATAACGATGGATTAATGTGTCTCTATATTTATTTTCTTGGGCTGAAACAAAATTATTATCAATAAAAAGTTTTATCTTCTACATTTTTATGACTTATTTGCTTGAATATGATGGGCTTAATATTCTTCAATGTTGGAAATTTGATATGGATATTTTTAATTAAGGATGAAATACAATGAGGTTTTGAAAAAACATTTTTTCAAAGATATGGGAACTTTGAAATCATAGTGGCACCTTTAACCTCACAAATTCCACTAATATCATCATAGATCTAATAAATAGAGTCTTTTGGGAATACCTCAATCAATTGGTTTTAGTCTTTATAGATGATATTATTATATATTCCATAGTAAAGGAAAAACATGATGTTTATTTACGAATTATAAACTAGACCGTGGGGAATGAGAAATTATATGTAAAATTTAGAAGGAATAAATTCTAGATAAGGAAAATGTAATTATTGGGCCATGTAAATACACCATATGGTATATCTATGGACCCTTCATAGAAATAGGTGGTATAATAATTTTTCATACTAACCACTTTAATATAGATCATCAATTTTTTTAGATTGGATGTATTTTATTGATGATTTGTGAAACATTACTCACATATATCAAATTTACGATCCACAACAACTAGAAAGGGAGTAAAATTCTTATTTACTGATGAATTAAAAATAAATTTCAAGAATTTATATAGAATATTTTTCACTACATTTGTACCCACATTACCTGGTAGTGGATAAGGGTTTTTAAATATTGTGATTCATTTATGTATTGATTGAGATGTGTCATAATGCATAATGTCATAGTGGTATCTTATTCCTTATATCAAATGGAAATTTATGAGATAAATTATCTAAAATATGATTTTGAGATATAATAAGTAATAATTTTATTAAATATATCGATAAATAATCTCTATTGTAAAATATTTCAAATATATTCCAATTGTAAAATCATAATGTATACATTCATATAGAAGTAATTGAATGTGTTCAAAAGGATATAGTTTTCATTGAACAAGTAATATGATTACTCTATACACTACCACTGTTGGGAGGAAAAAAGGTAGTTGATACTCTAATCATGAGGTGTCATGTTTTCTTGTCAATGATGTGGATTGAAAGAGACCCAATACACTTGGAATTGAAAAATATAGAACATGAATCATAAGGGAAGGGGATAAATCATTTATTTTAAAAATAAAACCGCAACTATACATCCATGTAAAGATAAATGTGGAAAAAAGATGGATATAGAGTTTTAGAAGAAGGTTTTGAAAATTCCAGAGTTAAATTTTGAAAATTATGTAATTATATATTTGGTTAAATAATTTTTTTAATAAATATTAGTATTAAATAAAGTTATTTTGGATGATTCATATTGTTCTTCAAACATTATCTATCATAGAAGAATAATAGTATCTAGATATATCTGGATTCATTTATAAAGGGATGACTTGAATAATGATTTTATATAGTATGTATCTTAATTCTTGTTATTCTAACAAGTTAAGCAACAATGAAAAATTTATAAGGGGATGAATATACTATTAATTATAACAATATGGAAATGGGATAAATTTCATTGGATAATTTTTAGGCCATCCCAATACTTATATATTTCATAAAAAATCTTGTATTTAGTTAATATCCTTTCAATGTCATCACATTTCATTTCATTTCTCACTCAGTCATCTTTATAGGATATACATAAAAAAGTTCTCAAGCTTCATGGAATACCACTATAATCTATATCGTATTGAGATAAGTGGTTTACCAAGATATTCTAAAAATTTATTCAATATTAATAGGATATATATATGAGATTTTGAGCTACATATCATTATTTTACTGATGGTCAAGTTAAAGTACCATTCAAACACTAAAAAATATAATGAGGTCTTTTATAATATATGTTAATGTATGTAGAGATCAACACCTTCCCCTGGTAAAGTTGTTATAAAATAAATGTTTTTTTATAGCATTCATATTTTTCCATATGAGGCTTTTTATGGGAATGCATACAGAACTCCAAAACGTTATGATGATGTTGTAGAGTGAAAATGGATAGGCTTTCATATTTCCTAAGAAAAAAAAATTCAAACCACTGTACATCAAATGATAATTTAAAAAATTAAATAGAATATGTTTTTTTATATTATTTGATGAGATCTATAGTTTCAAGTTAGAGATATGGTATTATTATAAATATCCCCATATAAGAGACATATAATATTTGGGAAAAAGTTAAATTTGATCCCTAGATACATTGGACCATTCAAAATCTAGGATAACGAGGCAATGTTTCTTCTTGTTATATACTTACACTGAACCATTCTTAGGTGCATGACACATTCCATGTGACACTATTTTGGAATAATAAATTAAAACATTCACATTTACTGAACTTAGATGTATTACACCTATGACATGATCTATCTTATTATTAAAAACTAGTATAAATCATAAAGCATATATATAATGTACCAAGAAAGAAGAAAACTCACCATGATAAACTTCCTTAGAGATATCATAGTTTTGGGGAGGAATCATGAGATACCAAATATGTAATGAGGTATAAGTAACCTCATTCTTTCATCAAAGTAAAGAAATATTGAGGGTAACAAATTTTGGGTGTAGCAAGTTACACATGATTATTTTACTATATATTATATACCTTAAATAAATAATATGTGGAATAACTTATTTCACATGAATCACAAAACTAATGTTAACTAAGATACATTTTATTGATATAACTTATTATAATGGAATATAAATATTAATATATAATAAGAAATTAATATAAACCATCAATAAGAATATTATAAGACAAATAAAATAACAATTAAAAACACACTATAAATGTAAACTCATTATAATTGAGGTTTTACATAATGATTAAAACCCTAATTGTAACATTGTAAATATCAAGTAGGTATAGAAATTTAGTAGACATGTTGAGAGAGAATAAAATTAATTAGATGAATTATTCTAATAACTTGTGTAAGGATATATATTTGTATGAAATATTACTAATATATATGTTTGATCTAAATAAATCTTCTTGTTTCATATTTGGTCATTGTAATAATGGTAATTGGTTATATGGTCATTGGGTATATCCAATGGGTGATTAGTTAAAAATGAATAAAAAATAATCTTTTAATGAATTAGAATGATATTAACTAACTAAATTTCGTTATTATAAAAAAATATTTTTTATGTTTTATATATTGTAATTATTATTTATAAAATGATTTTATGTATTTATAAAATTAAAATAGTGATTAAAATAAAATTGGATTTATAAAATCAAATGAATAATTATTTAAATAGGATATGGGAAAAAAATTATTTAATATTGAACATCGATATTTTTCAATGAAAGAATTTTTCTATATTGTGCCTTTTTAAATCAATAAATTAAATAGACCAATTTGTAATGATTAAAATAATTTATTGGTTAAATGTATAATTATATATATTAAAAAAATTAATTTTTAATTTTCATGAAAAATTATTATAACCACATAAGGATTTAAATAAATAATTTTAAAAGTAGTGTATTGTATTATTCTATTTAGAAGTTGAATTTCCTATATTTAGAAATTTAATCAATTTAAAAGGAATCAAACATATTAATTAGCACGTCAAAATTTTTTATGGAGATTAATTTAATTTTTAATCATAAAAATATGTTCCTAAGTTAAAATTTAGTTACCTATGTAATGTAAAATGATGATAAAACGGGTTAAACTATGTCGTAAAGGCATAAAATTTCATAAAAACCAATCAATAAATCTGTTTACAAGGAATTTATTGAACAAAAAATATATTATATTCAATATATTTTCACCTTTTATCAAATTTAATTTTAAATTTACAACCTTAATTTTTTGGAATGAATATCTTCAAAAATATAAATAAAATCTCACTAAAAAATGAACCCTAATCTACCACTCCTAAACTAATCAAAGAATTATTATATCCCAAAAATATGTTTTCTTTTACCATATATCAAATAACTTTTTGATATTTTATAACTCATTATTCTACGAATGATTTATAAATCGTTCATTCTAAAGGTACTCAAGCTGGTAATGACACAATTCATCAATTATGCATCTAATTTCTTCTCTAACATTTTTTAATATCTTCTCATTTACACTCGTTATAAATATTATAATGCACTACGATGATGTTATATTAAAATAATTATTCATATTATATGATTATAATAATATCATAATAATATTTTTAAATAGAAATATTTTATTTTTGGGATGAATATTCAAAACATTTCAAAAACACTCACTGAGGATCCCCAAGATTTAGTATTTGTAAATAATATACATATATATTTATATATAATATTCTTATCTCTAGAGATCTCTTATGAATCCCCAACAATGACATTCCTATTTATTAATCATCATATAAAAAACATACTTAAAACCATTCTTGATAACCTAGGGAATGGATACATATGAAATGGTGAACTTATATGCTTAGTAAGGGTAAAAATGGTAGATATAAATCGACGGTCATATGAAATCATAAAGGAATGAGATAATGAAAAAACTTGCAATGTTAATACCCATGTTTTCATATATCATAGAAATGAATCATGGTATATATATTTATATAATTTCAAAATACATGATTCATAAGAACGAGAAAACATCATAATGAATCTGGAACCATAAGATTAGGTAATAGAAGTGTGGAACAATCATAGGATGAAAAACCCTTAAATTTGTCATGTGTAACTATAATGACAAAAGAAATCAAAACAAAGTAGGCCTCCCTGCATGTTTCCCATATTGAAACAACAGTATCAAATTATTTCCTGTAATGTACCATAACATCAACTTGTTTCTCATAATTTCTCTAGCACATCAACTTCTTTTTCATAATTGATCATGCACAATGACATTTCATTGTGTTACACCATGAAATATAAAGTATTACCCATTGAATTGGGTAGATATAAAATTTTATCCCCATCCATCTTATAAATAAAATCATAAATATTTGTAATAAATATCATAAAATATTTATGAAATCTTATTAGCATAACTCATTCAATAAAAAATGTTTTATAAACATTTCATCATTAGATTATTTAATAAACTAAATAAAATAAATGATTTTCATAAAAATCTCATCCGAAATAATCATAAAATATTAAGATAAATAATACATATAGAACTATTACATCATATCCTCAATAGAACATAAGTAACTTGAAAGGTGTTATATAAGACTAATATATCCTTCAATGGATCACAAGAAAGCTTCATGAGGAAAATATCCTATTCACTTTAAAATAAATTATTTGAAAAATTAAAATTTACCAAATATTAATGATATAATTTAATTTTAAAATAAACTTGTAGAATTTTAAATAAATATTAAACTCATTTTTTTTGTCACAAGGGCTGGATATTCTGTTCATGTTTTATGCATTATTATAAAACATTTCATTTACACGTTTGTAGAAAAAGTCAAACAATACATTGTTTGGAATATGACAAAAATATTACTTTTAAACCATTTAAAAAAATTAATTGTAAAAAATTAATTTAAACAATAAATATAGAATACTAATAATTTTCTTGAAAATATTTTTCTAAATCTTAGACACAGAAGAGAACGATTCCCAACTAAATAGAAAAACTCATTCATTTTTCATTAAAATCATTACTTAAATATATTGGGAAATTAAATTGAAAAAATTAAATGAAAACATTTGTTCAAAATAAATAAATTTTTATGAATAATATGTTATTTGAATTATCACATAAGGATCATATAATTTATGTAATTTAAATTAAAGCATAAATAATCTAATTAAAACTAGGATTAAAAAATAAATCCCTTATCGCTTTGTTAAATTTTGATTCATAATACCCAATAAATAAATAAACAAATGTTGATATGTTTATACCATAATTTCCTTGAAAAATATCTTAAAAGATGTTTTTAGTAATATATACACCACATAGAAGAATCAATTTGTGGTTATGGAATGTGTCTCATGTAAATAAAAGATAGATGAAAATTCATTACCTATATTTCCACTTGATTTGAAATCACACTAAACTCACGTATAATAAAATTAAATTTATTATTATTATATAATATAATAATTTTAAAACTTATAATATCTCATAATATGTATTTATAACATATCAGCGCCCATTTATCAATAATTCCTTATCCAAATCATTATTTATGGGTTGTAACTCCTTCGTTTTTCATGAGAATTTCATTTATCTATTTTAGATCCTTCTAATATGTTCATGGTTCAATCAGATCCATAATGTTAATCATGATATAAATATAATTTATATACATTATATATTTATTTATTTACTTATATTCATCCATAAAATATAGATATAGAAAAAATGAATTACAGTGTTTGTGTAGATGGTGGACTATACATATGGATGAATGATGTTTTCATGATTCGATTGATGTAATGAAATAAATGTAAATAATAAATAAAACTATATAGAATCATTATTATACCAATATTATATATATATATATATTAAATGTATCCTTATTACCTTCAAATTAAAATAGAAATGAATAACAAATCACATCGCTTCTAGTAGGTGGTTTCCCACACATACAATTGAGAAACACTATCATTTTCCAAATATATTGGAAGGTAAAAAAAGTAGATGTGATATTATGATCAAAAAATTATAATTATTTCATAATTATCATATATAAACATGAATCCCATCATAATAACCTTCCATGAAATTTGGTAGTGTAAAATGAAGTGTATCACTATATGGAGACGGTAAGTCATACATGTGCACGACCGACACTTTCACATCCCATTGGATTGGAAATAGGATGGTTAATGTAAATTTCAGATTAAAAAAAACATATAAATATATTAATGATACTTATTTTATTATTTAATTAAGAAAATTACATATTTTTATCATTTAAGGATGTATTTTTAAATGAATTGATAGGTTAAAGCGGATACCTCTTCTTTGAAACAACTCTATCAGATATCCTCTTAAGGATCTCGGGATTGGAAGTTTTTGTGGAATAGTTACTCTATAGAGTTTATAGTGATCTTGATAAGGTATTTATTTCAATTTATGGTCCTTCTATAAGTTTTAATGTGATATTGAGTATAAAATGTAGGGTTATACATTTATAATTGAGGTGTGGGGCACTCGTAGAATTTCATAAAAATTAAAATATACTAAATTCCGTTAATTAAAAAAATTCATCTAAAAGGATAAGGATATTAAGTTAATATTTTATGGGATTAAAATTACAACATCCAAAAATATTTTTGATAGGTTTATGTGGTGTTCAAGACATTATCTTTTGGTTTAACCCCTTATATAACTATTTTAACCATGCTGGTGGTAATATCATTTTTCACAGTTATAAGGTAACAATTTTACTTATATGGTGAGAATTGGATCATAAATTTAAAATTTATAAAACCAATGACCATATATTATACATATAATATTCTTTTACTATTTTTATATTTTTTAATTAATTAAATTAAATTTTGTTAATTATAAATAAAAATAATCATTAATTTTGAAACTCTTCATTCAATTATACCAAACAGAAATAAATAAAAACTTTAAATTCATTTATGATCCTTTTAGAAATAAATAAAATTTATTATTTATCTAAAAAATCAATGGATCACTATAACTCTATCAAATTATATTACTTTTAATATTTTCAAATTCATTAATTTGTTTTTACAATTAATGGATGAAATGGTATGTCATTGTTTCATAAGAATTAAAGGTAAATATAGAATTTTAAATAATAAGAAATAAGTTTATTTCCGAGAAATAATTTAATTGATCACAACATATACATTTATATTCATTCTTAACTATCTTTAGTCCATATGTCGACATACAATGTTTATTTTAAATTAATATAGTGTCATTTTATAGCTTTGTTGGTTTTAAAAACTAAATAGTGCATTTTCATTGACATGTTCCCATTAATAAATAAATTTCAATAAAAAGGTGATAATTTCTTAATTTTATTTATCCAATAATAATCTAAAGTAAAAAAATACCACCTTATAAAACAATTTTAATCAAGACTAACCCAATTTACCCTTTACTGGGGTGATAATTTTTATGCCAATTAATATTGATAATGTCTACTAATAAAAAGATATATAAATACCAAATAAAACTTCCTAATTATAAGTATGGAGTACATTTTTAAATATTTATTACCTCTAATTGTCCTAAATTTTATCTAAATAACAACATAAAACACAATGAAAACCTCTATTTAGGAAAATCAATATCAAAAAACCAGATTTCTTCGTTTCCAATGCATAGAAAATATATTATTTGATTGTTATAAATTATTGAAAAAAATAATTGAATATATAAATTTAATTAAAATTATTCACCAATAGTGATTAATTTAATTTATTAAGATAAAAATAAATTCTGATAATAAAAATAGTTTTATTTTTCAGAATAATTTTCTTTCATTATAACTATTATTTCATACCAGATTCAAATATATAAATTATTTCAATATAATTAACCAGATTCTATTAAAAGTAATAAAACATATTTTTTATTTAACCCATTTTAAAATGGAATATGACTTTTTTACATTCATGAAATGAAAATACTATTTTTGATAAAAACATGTATTTTTTTAATATTCATTGAAAAATCAATCTATTCATTAAATTATAAAAAATTAAACTTGTAATAATTTTGAAATAATTAATTCAAAAACATTATTCCATTTATTTAAAATAATTCCTATATGTACCATAAATTAATTATAATAATTTATCACAAAAATATTTATAGACCATATTTAATTAAAACATATTTTTTAAGAATAAAAAACATTAATAAAAAATTATCGATTATTTATTACAAAATTACCAATATATTAATATTTATTAGGAATCTTATATATATTTAATAAATCATTTCATCCTATTTTTATGCTCAATTGTAATAACTTGGTTATAATGTTCCTATTTAAATAATAATATTTTGTGGTTGTTTTGGATTGTGGTTGCACGTATTGTACACTATTGAACATAGTGTTCATTTAAAATATTAGAGTGTTATATTATAACAAATTTAATAGATAATTTCATAATAATATTATATTCTTCTTGGTAATCATGGATTATATATTTGTAAACCCCTTTTATTGAAAACCTATATCTTAAAAAATGATACTAAAATATCCTCTTGAACAGATGGAAGGGAAAATAAGCAGGTTATTTCGGATAACACATAATTGGGTTCCCTAATTAGAGAAAGTTAGTGAGGAGTGTAAATATGGAAATTAAATATATATATATATATATCATTGATAATAATAAAGTGATTGATCTTGGAAAATTTACTTCTCGCAAGATTCTAAGAAAAAGAGGGGAGGAAAAGACTATTAGTTCATAAAAAATGCAGGTAACATGACAATAATTTTTTCTCAGGATAATTTTACAAAAGATGAGGTATTTTCACACTCGAAAAATATAAATACTTATTTATTTATATTTCATAAGAATAATATCATATTGTTTTAGTGTTTTTGATCAATTTAAACATCCTTTGTAACTCTACGAAATGAAAATTCATGATTATGATTAGATTTTTGAAACATGAAAAATGAATTTTAAAAAATCATAAGCTCGAGATGTCATTACTCATGCATATAAATATTTATGAATAAAAAATGTTTTGAACAAGTTATACAATAGCATCCAAATTTCATCTTAATCCATTTCATAAATATTAAACCACATAGCTCCTTTAAAATATGTCTGACCAAAATTAAATCCAAATGATTGGAATAATTTGACCTCATATCCCTCCAATATATGTTTTTTTGATCATATTGAAATAATTTTACTCACTCATAAAGTCTCATTTTGAAATGTATATACCCTAAAAAACTTCCCACAATAAAGTTATAATAAAATCAAATATTCTTCAAAATGAAATTTCACCATTTGTTCCATATATTGGAAAACATATTAATTCAAAATAATCCCAATGGAATTATTTCTTCATTATTGCACTAAAAGATGATCATAAGTTGATTTATAATATCAATGATTCATTCCTTATTCCAGAATAAATATATATAATGCTAATCAATTCTCATAATCACGTAAATTTCACTAAAGGATGTACAATATGTTTTTCATTGGGAGAATTCATTCAAACATTAACATAAAATTACTATCCATGGACTAGATAATAAGTTATCCTAAATTATCATGATTAACATCTACAATTGTGACTACATTATTTTTCCCATTTTTAATAGGCATAAGATTTTTTTGACATTGATCATCTAAAACCTTTCCATTCATGAACTAGTTGGAATAATGATGATATTCCATAATTTTGAAGCATTGGGGTGTGGGATATACATTAATATTATTTTGTTTCATCGATTTCATTATCCATCCTATTCATCAGCTTTCAACATTTAGAGGCATTATGACATGCCCTTAAATATTTAAATCACCACCCATATCCATTCAACCGATTCTCTTAATGATTCATTTCACATTTCGAGCATTAAAATGGTTGGAGATTAAAACCACTATGTGAGTTATTCATGTTTTAATGAGACTTGATCATCTATTTTTTATCAAGATGAGTGGAATGATGATAATCTAAAATTTCCATTTTTACCTCAAGTTCAGAATAAACGATTTCCTCATATATACTAATGTCTCTTAAAACTACAACCTTTTGGAGACTTGGTTTGGTGACACTAATGAATCATCTAACCATACCTTTATATTGGATTATAATACTAGAATCATAAATCAAATATCTTGTAAAAGTTTCGGTCATGACCCGTCCCCTGGGGCATGTGCCATGACTACCCCAAGCCCTACTTCTATAGGCCAGGGGCATGTGACTAGTACTGGAAAAGCATATCGCTAGATCAGGGAAGGCATTGCCTTTAAACCTGCGAACTCACACAATTCAAGAACATAGAAGGATACAAGAATAGTTTAAACGAAATAGTAAATTGAGTGAGTATCGTAAGGGGCCAGAATACAATACCTACTAGAAAGTGCAAGTAAAACTGAAAAATAGCTCCTTTGAACACCTGCCATGGATCCTACCTAAAGGGTATGTACATCACTTGAACGGTCGTCTCTACGGTATGCCTCATATAAGTTCCACCTCTGTGTAGCCTCCAGTTCTGGTACCCTTGACCCCAATCAGTGTTATCCGTCTTCTACCCAAGACACAGTAAGGTACAGGCGTATCTCGTGCATGAGTGAGCATAACAATACTCAGTAGGAACCCAGAGACCCCCTATGGTCTCTTAGAATCCATAAAGGATACACCAAAAAGAATTAAAACAACAGTAAACACCACTTAGGTATATGCCCATACTTATACCTAAGTAATCAAGTATACCCATCTCTTTCATGAGGAAACACAAGGCCCAACTCTTTACCCAAAAGCTCAACTATTCCATGAAGGAAAAATACCATGAAGGTAACACCACAAAGGTAAATACCTAAAAGGTAACGCCACATAGAAGAATACAACAAGGGTATCACCATGAAGGCAAGGACACATTTCACAATAGGTATAACTTAATTATATAGGTACAAATGATTAGCTATAAACTAGATCATATTATTCGGTTGAGAAACATTGCTGCTAACCCACACAGGATCGATATGTAACTATCCCCCACTGACTGACTCATGACCGATAAGTAACTAACCCCCACAGACCCACACAAGAGCTAACCCACACATGATAGATAGATAAGTAACCCTCCTGACCCACATTGGATCTGACCCACATAGGATAGATATATGACTAATCCCCGCATACCCACATAGGATCTGACCCGCACATGATTGGTATGCCCAGACCCGCATAGGATTGCAGAGTGTTGACCCACACAGGATCGAAAGATGACCCATAGAGGATCTGAATATGACCCATACAAGACATGAAGATGAACCGCATAGGATCTGAAGATGACCCACACAAGATATGAAGATTCTTCATGTACAACCAGCGGTAGGGTTCTCGCACTAATCATGATTGATTCATAGAGGTTCTACTACTCAATACATTGGTAGATACTTCAACTACCATATAGTCCCATAATGAATTATTGCAAAGGTCTTCCATGTCATAAGGGGCCCAATGCGATAGACGGTGTGTTAATCAGACGTCCGGTCTGTAAGTTATTAGTATTTCTGTTATGAGGGCCTGGTTCGATCCGGGTACTATCCAACATAGTCGTACTCCAACTTCATCCAAACTCTAGAGGAGTATATAAAAATTACTCTGTCGATCCAAGGATCATAATGCCATAAATGGTTCCTCAAAAGGATGTCTGGTTCTCATGATATGGATATAAAAGCGTATCTGGGTCCAGATGGGCCCGAGTCCGATCCGACCCGGTGGGACTGACCTACCCAACCCGGCCTCGGTCAACACGACCCGGTCCAAGTATATCTTGCTAGGCTGTGGTCCATCCCGTGAAGAAAGCGATAGAGACCACTTGGCATGACCCGACCCACACTGGGCACGGCCCGCGATCAGATTGCCCGATGTGGCGGGGTTCGCCCTAACCGACACCCAGGGGAAAGGCGCGCCTCGGTTTAACAGTACGGTCTAACGGACCGTTCGGATGGCGTACGGGAGCCATCAGAGTAGTCCCACTTGTAACAATGTGGCTATCCAGAACAGTCATCCCTCCTTCCAACGACGTGGACACACGTCGCTCCTCCTGCGACCGACCTGTTACCATCCACTTTGGTGTGCCACCACGGCCGACGGGCTGCGTCCTTCTCCTCCACCGGCAGTGCGGACGCAAGCCACCCCACCTTCACATTGACTATTGGTTTGTCAGTCACCGTCCTTCCTCCATTGTGGAAGAAGGACCGCGACCTCTTTCTCTACCAGTGGCACAGACGCGTGTCTTCCCGATTCCATGAGACCGGCTGGGGTGTCGGCCTCCACCTTCCTCCACTATGGTCGATGGACCGTGGACTCCTTCGGCGGTGCGGTTGTGCTTCTGTCGTCATCGTGGCCCACGAAGAATGTGTCAAATAAGGAGGGTTGTAGAGGGATCATGCCATGTTTTTTTGGCATGAAACCTCTACTTTAGACTAATAGAAGGCAGTTCAAGTGATTCAATTCGATATAAAAGCCATGATGAAATATAAACAAATCCCTAACTAGACGTTCATTGGAGATGTCATGAGGAAGGAGATGAATACATTGATGACGCTGATGTTCATTGCTCCCGCAAAACAATGAAATGTTGGTTCCTCGTCCGGAGGACGTTTTTCATTAGAGGAAAATCTTCCTTCGATATTTCTCCACCAAAACACTCTCAAAACCTCCCCTATGCCAACACAAATCCTCCTCCATATGAGATGATGATCCAAACTTATTAAATTGTGTAAATTAAACTAATTATTTTTTGGCATATTTAATGGGGGTAAACCATGATTTTCCATACCTTAAAGGGGGAGTTCATGTCAGCTGGTCCCCACCACCAAAATTCAAATGGGGGGTTTCATTAAAATAAAATAAATGTTCTTTGTTTGTTTTTATTTTTTTTAACTCTCCCATGAAATTATGGAAAACTATCTTCCACCCTCAACCTACAGAAGTCGAGGTGAAGGTATCCCTAAGAGAATATTGGCACTGCGTGTTCAACGGTGTCATCAGATTTCAATTCCAAGCACTGGTTCAAAAGTTACAAAAACCCGCTTGCACATTTACTGAGTTTTTCTAAAAAAAATTCTTAATTTTTTTTTGGGCACACTGGGCCTTGGAATCATGTGCCATCAATTTTTCTAGACTCGTAATACTCCCATATAATTAATGAAAATTACATGGAAAATTATGGGACATTAAATTCTCCCCACCTCTGGGATTTGAGTCCCTGATAGCCACAACAAAAACTAGATAAAAAAGTGGGGGTACTGATCATGAATCCGAGCCTCCGACTCCAATGTACTCTCTTGGAGGTTCCCGTGATGCCAACAAATGTGCACAAGAGGTATTGATCAACTTTGATGCACTCTCTCCAATCGATCCTGAATCTCTACTAGAACCTCCAAAAACATCTCCCCATCATCTAAGTCCATCTCTCCATGGTCAACGATGTGATATGGGTCGTGCACGAATCCTCTCATCTAGGATACGTGGAAAATGTTATGCACTTGATGCAACTGAGGGGAATTTTCTAGCCAGTATTACACCTCATGAAATCTGCTGAGGACCTGAAAGGGTCTGATGAACCATAGAGATAACTTTTCGACAAATCCAAATCTCTAATAAACTCGTCGAGGTGAGACCTATAGAAATACATGGTCACCATCCTTGAACTCAAGAGGTCTTCGTCTCCTATCAGCATATGACTTTTTCCTACTATGTAAAGTCTTCATCCTCTCATGGATGATTGGAACCTTCTCTGTGGTAGCTCATACCATCTCTAGTCCCATGACTGCTAACTCCCCTAGGTCCGTCCAACACATAGGTGATATGCAAATCCATCTAAACAATGCCTCGAATGGTTCCATACTGACACAAGAGTGATATCTGTTTTTGTGCGCAAACTCCACTAAAGGAAATTGATCCTCCCAGGTGCGGCCGAAATATAGGACACAAGCACACAACATGTCCTCAATGGTCTGAATAGTACTCTCTATCGGACCATCCATCTGATGATGGAAGGAAGTTCTAAACCGAAGCTATGTCCTGAACACCTCCTACAACCCCTTCCATAGCCGAGAAGTGAAATGTGCATCGTGATTGGAGAAAATCTTAGACGTAAATCCATGAAGCCATAAAATATTCGGCATGTAGAGGTGTCCCAAGATCTCTACTATTCTTTTCTATCTGATTGGTATGAAGTGTCCCGACTTGGTGAGTTGGTCAATGATCACCCAGATAGAATCATGACCCCTAGTCGTGTGTGGAAGTCCTATCATGAAGTCCAGGGAATTTCTATCCCACTTCCACTCGGGTAGCTCTAGTGGCTGAAGTAAGTTCACTGGAACCGGGTGCTCTTCTTTCACTTATTGACATGTGAGGCATCATGAGACAAACTCTACTACTAATTTATTCATTCCCATCCACCAGTTCTGAAACTAAAGGTCTTGGTACATCTTTTCCACTCTTGGATGTACTGCTTGAGGGGATGTATGGAACTCCCTCAACACGTCCTCCAGAAGAACCATCAGTACCATAGTATGTCCTCTGAAGAGGATGACATGCTCCCCACCTATAGAAAATCCACCAGGCGTCTGTTCTCTGGATATCTGAGCATGTTGAGCCTCGCAGTCAGTGTCCCCATGTTCTGCCTCCCTGAATAGCTAATGAAGTGTGGGAGCGATTTTCAGAGACTGAAGATAAGGTTCTCCATCTCATTATACATAGTAAATATACCAAGCGACTAGCTGTTCCATCACCTCACTCAGCAACTGTATATTAGATCTCTTGCAGAGTACATCTGCTACTACGTTCCCCTTCCCAGGAGTATATACTATCTCTAAGTCATAGTCCTAGAGTAACTCAAGCCAAATTCATTGTCTCAGGTTCATGTCCTTCTGAGAGAAGATATACCTGAAACTCTTTTGATCAGAGTATATTGTAAAATGTTATCCCAAAAAGTAATGTCGCCACATCTCCAATTGGAAGACCAGTGGTGCTAACTCTATGTCATGGGTATCGTAGTTCTGCTCATGCTATCTCCGCTATCGAGAACCATACGTGATCACTACTCACTCCTGCATCAGGACACAACCAACCCTAGTCCCTGATGTGTCATAGTAGACTACATACCCAAAGACCTCCTGTGGTAAGCTCAAGATAGAGGAACTCATCTGTCTCTGCCTCAACTCATTAATACTCTGTTGGAATATCTATGACCATAAGAAGAGTTTACCCTTCTTTTTCAATGCTGATAAGGGTGCTGCAACTTAGGAAAAGTCAGGCACAAACCTCCGGTAGTAATCGGCCAAACCCAGGAAACTTCGTACCTCCGTTACACTCTTTGGTGGCTCCCAAGAAAGCAAAACCTCAACCTTCACAGGATCCACCACATGTCCAGCTTTCGAGATTATATGTCCCAGGAAGTGAACCTCTCGTATCCAAAACTGGCACTTCGAAAGCTTACCATAAAGCTGGGGATCTCAGAGTGTATCCATAACTATATGCCGATGATAGGAATGCTCCTCCTCTATACCTGATTATATCATGATGTCGTCGATGAAGACTACCACAAATAAATCCATATGTGGTTGGAATATCCTATTCATGAGTCTCATAAACACTGTTTGGGTGTTGGTCATGCTAAATGGAATAACCAAGAACTCATAATGGCCATACCGACATCTGAAGGTCATCTTCTACACATCTTTGTCACGTACCATGAGCTAGTGATAGTCTGATCTGAGTTATATCATCAAAAACTACCATTCCCCTTTAGCTGATCAAAGATATTTTCAGTCCTTATGAGTGGGTACTTATTCTTCACAGTCACCTGGTTCAGGAACTGATAGTCCACATAAAGTCTCAAACTCCCATCTACCTTCTTAGCGAACAAAATAGGGGCTTCCCAAGGAGAATCACTGGGCCTAATGAACCCCTTTCTCTACGTGTCCTCCAACTGTAATCATAGCTCTTGAAGCTCCGCGAGAGCCAACCGATATGCTATTGTAGATATTGGTTTCATCCCTAGGTACTGGTCGATATAAAAGTCCACCTATCTACGATGAGGTAGACCCGAAACCGAATTTGTGAAAACAAAAGCGTACCGGTCCACCACTATAGGATAGCTTGGACTCTCAACATCAACCATTCTGAGGGTAAAACCATCCAACTAATGTGTGATCGGCTCCACCCTCCTTTGGGTAAGTCCATCATGTGCTGCAAAGGTTCCGTTATCGCCGGTGAAAGAAACCCTAGTCTCATTCATGCGGACACACCGCACATTGCGCCTAATAAAGTTGATCTAAGCTTGGATTGTAGATAACCAATATGTACCCAATATGATGTCTTAAGGCCTTGACCCCAATACAAGAAGATCCCAGCTAAAACTCCCGCCTCATAGAGTATACTCACTTTGCAGGCACAAGTGTGTAATCCCTGAATCCTCTCTCGTAGGAGTATCTAGAAGTAAATATCGAGCCAACATCTCCATCTGAATCTCCGAGATCTGAACGATAGTCATTGAAATAAAATAGTAACTGGAAACTGTGTCTATAAGTACTGCAACTAGGTTGGAGTAGACACTGATCATAACTAATATCTATTCAGGCACATCGTGGTCATTGACCTCTGCTGTCTGGAGCTGAGCCCCTCCATGTCCACCAACTCCATATGGTCAGGGTGGACCAGCTAGAGGTGGTGGTGGTAGAACGTCAAATCACTTCCCACTGTCTGCTGCATGGCTAGCTTCTCTTCCATGTATTCCTGCTGCCTATGGACCTCCTTGATCAAATCTTTACCTCTGCCCTAATGGTCCTTCGACCATCGGCAGGTCATTAGTACATCGCGTTGGGCAGTCGCGAGCCATGTGGCCCTACTCGCAGCACCAATTACACTACTTGTTCCTCACTGGTCCCAATTTGTCTTGAGAACCCCGCACAATTGACCTCATATCCAGCGGTCATCCACCTGTAGGTCTGGTCCCCTTGGAACTCTACGTCATCTGTCTGCTGCCAGCTATAGATGTATCTGCTAACTAGCACCTGGTGGAGGGTCTCACTGCCGGTTACTACTCAACAAGGATGATCTCCATTAATATTGATCTCTCTAATACCCCAGCCTATGATGGGATGCTGAGAGAAATAATTGAAGCTCTAATCTACCATATGAGCCCCTGGTCATAGGTCTGGCCCCTAAAGGAAGGTTCCCGCACCATGTCAGTGGAGTTGCATGAGAGGTCGGTGATCCTCGCTGAATTCTGAGCCACAGTCATGCTACCCTACTGTAAGTGGAGAAGCTTTTGTATACACATTGAGCATAGGTTCACTAGGACAAAATCTTTCATAAAAAGGATCTCGAAGTCTGTCCAGACAAGACTCACCTCTTCGTGAACCTAGAGCATCAAGATCCACCATCTTTCCACTACTTCCTGAAGAAGGATAGAAGCAATGATCACCATGAGATTAGATGGTGTCACTACCAATGAAAAAACTCTAACCACGGCCTCCAGTTATTCCCCATCTGCTTGTGGATCCACCTCGCCCCAGATCCTCAGTGGCCTTTGGCACTGGAACTCATGCAACGTGCTCATTCAGCCTGCACCCTCTACTATTGGGGTTGGTGGCACCAGCTGCCCAAAGGGTAGTGGTGCTACTTGTACACCACCCAATGGTACAACTACCGAATGGGGGCCCTAAACCAAAGCCTCGTTTCTCGGTGGGCTTTCATCGTGTACTCTACCTGGAACCCTAGCTGGTTTTCTTTGAGGAGGCATCCTGAAATAAGTGTTTCTCAACGATCAATAAGTTATACTTGGTGAGCTAACTAATAGGTAACACAAAGAAAACATTTTAAAAACACACAAGCAATTAGAGTTCCTACACATTGAGTTAGAAATTAGATGTCAAGGACCTGGTTTATGGATATGTCGGCTGCCACACCAACACTGGATTCCCAAAACTGATAATCACACTCATAACACTTAACACTATTTCCGATTAAAAGATCAGATTCCAAGTTCATTGATAGAACCGAATTCTTATGATACCTATTTTCACAACCCATCCCCCAAGACTCGTGCCATGACTACCCCAAGACAACCTTCCATAGGCCAGGGGTTGACGACTAACACCAGAAAGGCATATCTCAATATCTGGGAAGGCATTTCCTTTAAAAATGTGAACTCACACAATCCATGCACACGTCAAGATACAAGCACAGAGTAATCAAAATTGTAAAAATATGATGTACCATAATTAAAGGGGATAGAATATAAGCCCAATTAAAAAGTAAAAGTAAAACTGAAAAACAGCTCCTACGAACACCTACTAAGGATCCTACCTGAAGGGTAGGTATAACTCTCGAATGATCGTCTCTACGGAGCACCAAGTCTAATGTATACCTTTTTTTGGCTCCAATCCTAGCTCCCTCGATCCTGATCAGTGTTATAAATCGTCTTCACAAGACACAACAAGGTGCTAGCGTAGCCCGTGCAGGGGTGAGTATAACGATACTCAGTTGGGGTCCCAAGACCCCCCTGAGGTCTCTTAGAATCCACGAAGGATAAACTAAAAATAATGAAAACAATAGTCAAAAAAATATAGATATATTCCCATAAATATTCCTAAGTTATCATGTAGACCCATATCATTCATGAGGAAACACAAGACCCAACTCTTTATCCGGAAGCTCAACTGTTCCACGAAGGAAAGATTTCCACGAAGGTAACACCACAAAGGTAAATACAAAAAAGGTAACACCACACAGAATAATACCACAAAGGTATCACCATGAAGGTAAGGAATCATCTCACACTAGGTATATCTTATGTAAAGAAGAACAGATGATTAGTGATAAACTTGATCATCTTATTCGGTTAAGAACCACTACTACTGACCCCCACATAATCGAAAGGTTACTAACCCCCACTGACCCACACAGGAAAGATAGGTAACTGGCCCCCACTAGACCATGCAGGATTTGACCCACACAGAATTGATAGGTAACTCAACCCCCCTAACCCGCATATGATCTGAACCACAGAGGATCGATAGGTAACTAACTCTCACTGACCCTCGTAAGATCTGACCCACACAGGATCGGTATGTGCTGACCCACTAAGGATAGTTGAGCGCTGAACCACACAGGATCAGAAGATGACCCACATAGGATATAAAGATGACCCACACAGGATCAGAATAAGACTAACATAGGATATGAAGATGACCCACACAGGATCTGAAGATTCTTCAAGTACAGCCAGCCGCAGGGTTCCCGCACTAACCACGCTTGATTCTGGGAGGTTCATCTCCTCAAGCCTTCGTTGGATAATTAAACCAACATGATGTCCCATGAAGAAGAATTCAAAAGGTCCTCCATGTCATAAGGGACCCAACACGATAGACAGTGCGTCAATCGGATGCCCGGTCTATAAGTTATTAGTGTTTCCGTTCCGAGGGCCCGATTGGATTCGGGTTTGATCCAACTCGGAAAAACTAAAAATTTATCCAAAACACTAGAATAGTATTCTAAAATTACTGTCTCAATCCAATGACCACGGTGCCACAGACGGTTCATCAAACAGGTGCACGGTTCTCATTATATGGCTAGAAAAGCGTATCTAGGTCAAGATGGGCCCGGGTCCGGTCCGACCCAGTCTTTGCCCACCCAACTTGGTTTGGGTCACCCCAAAATGTCCTGGGTCTTTCTCGAAGGGTTGCAGTCCATCCTATGAAGGGGGCGGACTGGTCCACAATGGCTGCGGCCCTCTGGGTGCATCCCACTATGGCATGACCCCCTAGGCACGACCGGTGGTGCGGCCTACAGTCGAGTGGCTCGTCGTGGCAGGGTCCTCCCTAACGGACACCCGGGAAGAAGGCGCCCCCTGGTTTACCCAAAAGGTCCAATGAACCATCGGGCTGGTGCACAGGACCTTCTGGAGGGGTCACGCTCGGCATGACATTTCCAGCTAGAATAGCTGACCCTCCTTACAGCGATGCAGACACGAGCCGCTCCTCCCGCGGTCGGCCGATTGCCGGCCACTTTGGTGCGCTGTTGCGGCCAATGGGTCGTGACCGATGGTCCATGGCCTTCTACTCCACCAGCGGTGCGAACACATGCTGCCCAACCTTCAAGTGTCCGGCCGGTGTGTCGGCCGCCATCCTTCCACCGTCGTGGCCGATGGTCCATGGCCTACTTCACTTCCGGCGGTGTGGACACGCACCACCCCTGTTCCACAAGGCCGGTCGGGGTGTCGTCCCCCACCTTCCTCCGCTGTGGTTGACGAACCATAGACTCCTTTGGTAGCATGGTTATGTTTCCTCCATCATTGTGGCCCATGAAAAATGCATCAAATATGGAAGATTGTGGAGGGAGCAGGTCATGTTTTTGTAGCCCGCACCCTCCATGTTAAACTGATAGATGGTAGTTCAGGTGATTCAATTCAACATAAAAACCACGATGATATATAAACAAATCCCTACCATTACATTCTATATAGATGTCATGAGGAAGGATATGAAGATGTTGAAGACACCAACATCTGTTTCTCCTGCAACACGCATCAAAGTGGGTTCCTCATCCCAAGTACGTTCTTCATTGGAGGAAATTTTTCCTTCAAGAGTTCTTTACCAAAGCACTCCAAAAACCTCCCCTTTACCAACACAATTCCTCCCCCACAAGAGATGAGGAGCGAAGATTATTAAATTAAGTAAATTAAAACAATTAATTGTTGTCACATTTAATTAGGGGAAACCAGGAGTTTCCACGCATTAAATTGGGTGTTCAAGTAGGGTGGTCCCCTCCACCAAAATTGAAATGGTTGGTTTCATTAAAATAAAATAAACATTGTTTATTTTATTTTATATTTTTTAACTCTCCCATGAAATTCCAGAAAACTGCCTTCCACCCTCGACCTTATGCGGTCGAGGTGAAGATCTCCCTAAGAGAATATCGGTGCAGCATGTTCAACGATGTCCTCATATTTCAATTCTGAGAACCAGTTCAAAAGTTTAAAAATCCTGCTCTCACGTTTACTTAACATACCTAAAAAAAGTTTGGAAATTCATTCTGGGCACACCAGGCCTCGGAAGCAAGCATCGTCAATTTTCTTGGACTCGTAATATTCTCATATAATTAAAAACAATACATAGAAAATTCAGGGACTTTACAATTTCCCCTTCGGTAACATACATTAATCATTATTCTACTTTATCTCAAGGAATGCTTTCTCAATTTTCATATGAAAAATACGAGGAAAGTACATACTGAAAAATAATCTCTTAAATTAAACCAACTTGATAATGTTTATTTCATCCTATTTCAATTTATTCTTGATTAGTGTCCACCATCGGTCTACCTCACCTTCCAAGTGATCGATAGAAAAAATTAATTTTCATGGACTCAACACTAGAGAACTAAAAAATTATTTCAGCGAGATTGAACCATTACTCAAGGGATAATAGATCAGTAGAACCACCAAATGAAGGGGGTCATTGCCTCATGAAAAAGTAAACAGAAAATTGTTCACTCCATTTTTCATTCGAATGTTCACCAAAATTCATAGCAAGAGAAATTAATGTTCACATCGAGAAGATATTTTGAAATCCAAATACCATTTTGTTTATTGTGAGGAAAATCATTTCATTTTCCTTCACATTATTGATTAATAAGATTATTTTAGGTTCCATCCATTAACTACAACCAAAATTAAATGTGTAGGAATCATGATATAATAAATAAATTAAGATATCATATAATCGAATTCATATGATGTCTAAATAAAAACACCTTCTCAATAAATTGGGCCTTAGGTTTAACCTATGTTATCAGTGGTCATCGTCTTTTAAAACTATTCATAATGGTTTATAATGAAAATTTTAGTTATCCAAAAATATCCCATTGGAGTATCATACCAATAATGCAGTAAGATTACACTAACAATGATCCACAATGAAGGATGATATATGCTCGACCAACACTTTGGGGGTTATTTCCACTAGATGCATTTTATCCAAAACCACTTCTACTTGTTGTATCCAAAAAAGATATTTTTTCATTAGAAAACCACACTCTTTTCTTTACCATAACATATGATGTTATCCAATACTTTGTATTATCCCATATTTATCACAATTTGTTTTAGATCATAGTTTCAATATAACACCTAAACCTTCCTCTGATACCAACTATAGCATCCCATGATTTTCTTACATAACTATTTCATATTTTTAAATGAATATTCAATCCATTTTCGAAACAGTCAGTTGTGGACTGTAGAGATTTAGTGTCTTTAGAGACTAGATACAAAGTCTTCTTATATTGTGAAATATCATCGACATATCCCATAAATACATTTTCATTTATTACTATTCAATACAGCCCCTTCTTAAAACCTTTATTTTTATACATGGGAATGGAAACAGACGAAAGGGTGAGTTTAGATACTCAGTAAATGTGAATATAATAGATATTAATTGGTGGTAATATGAAATCATAACATAAAAATAAATATATTATATCATGACCATAACATACAATGTTCATACATATTCTTTGAAATAACATAAACATGAATCATGGAATAAATATTTTTCATTTCAGAAGAAAAAACTCATAATAGTGAAAATAACTCATAAGTAAATCATGAACTATAAGATCTTATTATATATGTGCGATACCATTATAGGCATTGAAACTATTTCATATGTCAATGTTAACTATGAAAAATGTTAAATTATAAATGACAATTTCTCAATAGATATTTCCAATAATGGATCATTCAAAACAACTTTTTTCTTTTAATATATTATGAACATAGACATATTTCCCACAATGGACTAAACAAATCAACTAGTTTCCAATAATGGATTAATCATAATAACGTGTTTCCTATAGGGATCACATGAAATATAAAACCTTACACAATGTATTATAGAAATGTATTATTCTAGTCTCACTAAATATGTAATAAAACCCATACGTATGTGTTTCATGAAATCATAAAACATTAATTAATATCAATATGTCCAATCAAGTGTAAAGAAAAGGGGTTTCATAAACATTTAATCAATAAATCATACCATAAATGAAGGGAAATAAATGAATTTCATAAAAATATCATAATTAAGAATCATAAACAATGAATAGAATGAAAGGATAGTATCAAATGATTATAGCCTTTGAAAATTATAATTAATATCAAATGAGGTTATCATAGATAATGAACTTTGTTAATGGATCACTAGATCGTTTATTGGGGATCATATTATATTCACTTTGAAATAACCCTTTTAAAACAAAAAAAATTACAAAACTATTATGGGTAACATTTTATTTGAAAATAAACATGGAAAAGATTTATTAAATATTAAAATAATTGGACTTTCATGATAGAGAATAATTTATTCCATGTTGAATATGCTAAAATAAAACATTTCTTTCACATGTTTTTAGATGCAGTTAAAACCTATCCCATATAGATCATTGAAATAATATTTATTTTAATAAAATATGTAATAATTAAAACCTGGTAAAAATTACATTAAAAAATAATTTCATAATATTTAAAATATTCCTGAAAATATTTTTATATTATGTGGACATAAAAGAGAATGATTCTCAATTGAATAATAAAACATAGTCAGTTTTCTTTAAAAACAATATATCAGTATCTTGATTACTTAAATTAAAGAAAATTAATATGATATACGTATTCAATAGATATAACCATAGGATAATAATAATTAATGGGATTTATCTAACAAGGATCAAATAATTTCCACAACAGAAATTTAATAAAAAAAGATCCAATTAAAAATAGTATTGAAATATAAATCCCTTACCACTTTGGTAAATTTTGTACCATAATCCCCATGAATGGAAAGAAATTATATTGATATTTATATCCCATAATATTCATGATATTTAATATTAAATATATTCATGGGTAATATATATGTTACATAAAAAAATATTAGTGAATATGGCATGTGTCCTACAAAAACCAAAGGCGAGAAGAAAAAACCAAACCCAAAGATCCACCTAATTTAAAATAAACCCAACCCCAGTATAATAAATTAAAATATATTATTATTCTTTAATATAATCATTTAAATACTTAAAATATCACAAATGATCACTTTATAAAATTTCAACACCTATTATCAATAATCCCTTATTAAAAACATCATTTCATGGTGTTAGTTGTTTCATTTTTCATTAGAATTTTTGTTTGGTATTTTTGATCCTGCTAATTAAATCATAGTTATAAAATATAATTAGTTTTAAGTAATATAAAATATCTAATATATTCATTGTATATATTTATTATCATCAACATAAATTTAGAGATAGAAAAAAATTAATTATATCGTTCATGGAGCTGGTAGGCCGTACGTAAGAATGAATGTTGTTATTATTTTTCAATAGATTAAATGAAGAAAACTAAATAATAATTCATGTTCCCATAACAATTATTTAATCATTTATATCTTATATATTAATTAAATATATCCATATTATGATCCAAGAAAAATTGAAATGAAAAAAAATCACATCGCTTCGTGGTGGGGTTAGTCTACACATTCACATATGCGACATAATAATTTTCTAATGGATTTTAATATAATAATTTTTATTTCATATAATGACTCAAAAAAACAGTAATGTAATAATTATCAAATATATAAACATTAAACCATCATTATAACCATCGAGACAATTTTTTGTGGAAAACGAAATGCATTTCTACGTTGAGATGGTAAGTCACACGTACACTCGAGCAATACTTTCTCTTCCAATTTAATGGAAAAGTGTTAATAGTGGTGATTTCACATTAATAAAATCATATATTAATATTTAAAATCTAGAACATATCATTTAATGTACAATATTTCATATTCTTAGGAGGTAAAATATGAACTGAAAAAGAAGTGATATGTTAGGGTGATTATCTCTTCATTGAAACAATTCCATTCGATCTCTTGTTAATGATCATACAGTTGGCCTATTGGAAAAAAATTCTATGATTATTAAAATTAAATTGATAAGGGATTTTTGTTTGGTATGGTTAATATATATTCCATATAGTTTTGTGAAGAAAAAAAGGTAGAGCGCCCCTTTATAATTGAGGGGAGTGGAACTCTTGTAATATCATAGAATACTAAATCATATTAAATACATTTTCTATAAAAATACGTCTTTATGGACTAGGATTCCAATTTAAGATTCTTTGGGGTTTAAATCACATCATCCATGAAAATTTGGACATTTTTATATGGTGTTCTAAAATATTAAATTCGGTTTAACACCATTGTTGTCCTAGATTAACCTTAACTAAAGAAATATATTTTTCTTTCTTAATGGGTTATAATGTTATGTATAAGGTGAAAATGACTCATAAATGAATGAGGGATGAAATTTTCTATTATATCTTATCTAAGTTATCATCAATCAATATTTTTAATATTTTTAAATACTATCATTAAATATTGTATTGAGAAAAATATAATTAATGTCAATTTTTAAACTATATATTTAATTTGACTTAATGGGAATATAGAAAAAGTTTAAATTTGTTTATAATTGTTGTAAATATCAATATTATATTATATTTTTCTAAATACTATATTTAATAATGTAAATCTATGTATTTATATTAATCTAATTATTTTTTAAAATATTTTATTATATTGTTTTATTAATTGGATAAAATGAGGTGGTGGCACTGCATAATAATTAAATGCAATTACAAAATTTATAAAAATTATAAATAAAATATAAAAAAAATTATGCTATAAATAGATGATTAGATTATTCCATGACATTATTTTTTCTCTACGTTTACGTATAAGATATATTAAAAACTAAGTGATTAAGATTTTATAACTTTATTTTCATTAAATATTTTATAGATCATTTTCAAGGACATGTTCCCATTAAACTAATCTATTTCAAGACTGTGGGGATAATGGTAATTTTATATTCATCCAATAATAATTACAATGAATAATTATTTCAATATTTAAATAATTTAACTGAGATTAACCTAAATTACAATTTAAATAGGTGATACATTTTACAATCGTTAATATTCATAATGACCAAAAATATAACGGAACTATTTATCAATGTTGAACCTTTTGATTAAAATCATGTAATCCATATTATCAAGTTCAATATTTATTTTTAGAATAAATTAATTTTAAAAAGTGTGCAAAACACATTGAAAAATGCTATCTAAAAAATTAATTGTTTAATAATAAAACAAGATTCTTTCTTATGTGATGATTAGAAAAAATAATAGGTGAAGGTTAATTTAGGTACATGTATAATACAAGAATTCAGAATATTTCTCAGAATACTTCCAAAGCAGGGCGTTCAATCGGCACGAGGGTCTAGTCCTTGAGAGCCTTGATGAAGTCATGTAAAAAAAATTATATATTACTTTTTCACACACACAGTACTTTAAAAAATGTGAAATATCTCTGAATAGAAGGTTTGGACCAAAAATATAAGGATGCAATTGATTTCCCAACAAGGGTTTTACCCTAGATGCAATATAATATTGGTCGGTGTCAGGTGCTCGGCCAGGGGTGAGTGTTGGTGGGGCACCAAGAAGAGTCATATTAATTTAATAAAAAAATAAATGATTAATCCCTATATTTTCCATGTACAGAGAATGGTAGAGGAGGGTTTCATCTAGTGGAGATGGATAAACCAAAAATTAACCAAGGATAGGATGTGGTACTGTTCTCTATTTTAAGGTTCATCATCACCAGATTAACGGTCAGTGTGTCCTAAGCATTATTTTATATCTGATGATTTAATGATTCTCTAGGAGTTATGCAGTTTATCAGACATACATCCCAACCAAATTTGATGCATTTTAAAATGTTTTTAGATCCTTTATTTGACTTTTAGGGGGCCTATGGGGGTCAATATTTGAATTTCCGGTGAATATCAAGTGTTTCTACTAGATCCGAGGAAATTTCCATTTGGAATTTATGATCACACAATGTTTAGTACTGGGACACATTATTTTTGTTCTTCCCATTCAATGAAAATGATATTTTGGGACTACAATCCTTATATGAGGTTTACACTTCAGGTAGTGATCCAGGATGTGTGGCCTAGTGACATGGCCAGTCTATCAATGTCGAAGGACATTGTCATGTGTGAGTACACAACTAGCAAACAAAGACTTGTGTATTGTACATTGGCATGTTTTGAAGAAATGATCAAAATATCTCGTTATCTAGGATATTCTATGTAATATGGGTAAAATTCATTTGTCATAAACGGATCACTGAGATATGTCCAGAATGACATAGGCTGACTCCCGGATGAGGAGATTCACGTCATGTACCAAGGGTACATGTCATGTGGTGTCACATGGCCACATGGTTATGTATGGGAAAATTCATGACCAATGATTTATAATGCGTCACACACCATGTTACATGGGGATTACAACATGTATTATAATTTATACATGTTTAGTATCATCTTGGGACATAACAAGGGGATTGTGTAGAGGGACATGCCGTGTATGTGCATTACACACCATATAGTTTCCAAATAGTTTTCCAGCCTTATATATCTCTTTATTATAGACTCAGATTGAATATTTCTAGTATCATATCCTATGATGTTTTCAACATAGAATACTATGGTGTCCAGGATTTGGCCCTTTGTGATGTGATGTGAGGTGAAGTTTTAGTCACCTTTATTGGAGATGTTTAGACAAAAAATTGTTGGGTGTGATCCCTTAGTCTTTTCATATGAGATTTTTCAACATCACATCCTTTACATAGGATTGTGAACACACATTTCTAGTCTAGATATAATGGAGTGTGGGTGATTTTATATTCTTTGGAGTGAGTCAACTTAGTCTAATCAGACTATAGAATCAGCGTCTTAGATAACTTATCATTCCGAGAGGCCAATTGTGATCCCCACATCCTTTCTTGTTTCCCTTGGTGGCATTTATTGGATATGGTGTGACCCATATTTACCAAGGTGCCAATCCATTAAATATGAGGATGTTTCAATTAGCGTATGGATCCCCTAGTGATCCCTGGGTGTAGACCCTCTATCTATGTATTGACATATGATATTTCAGATGGGGATCTTGTGCAATGGGGTGTGTATCTTTAATGATTCCCCTCAGTGTCCTTAAGATATATACCACTATTTATTCCAATTTTTTGTTTGTGGAATTTTTTATCAAATCTATGTTTGTGTTGATACTATTCTTTGTGAGTTTTTTAAGATTAGGGTCACAATCTGATACCACCTTTCAGTGTTTAGTGTGTTATCTAGGTTCAATAGTATCCCCTACCAGATCCTTAAAGTGAACCCTATATATGTTTTGTGGATATTCTAGGTCACTGGGTGACTTTCTCTATGGAGTTTTCTGATGTTTGTTCCCTTTATGATATGTACAATGAAGGATGCAATGGTTGTTCCGTGAGTTTAGTATTTCCCGATATAGTGGAATCTCTCAATTGAGTTCTATATGGGATGATGGGTTTATGACATCTGCTTCGGGATTCCCGTTGTGTGGCATCCCCACGTTACATTCCATTAGGGATGGTATGTCTAATTGATAGAGTAATTTTATATGAACGATCTATTGGAACCATGAGTCGGTTATTGTAGAAGGATGTATGGTTGGGACCATGAGACATGGGAGTTTATTGGGTTTATATCAAGGATTATTCTAGGTGACTATGTCTCATGTGTAACGCCATGAGCTTTCAAAAAACAAGACTATTTCTAATAAAGTATGTGATATTGAACATCGAATCCCAACAAGAAAAGATTATTTAAATAAGAAAACATTAATTATTTCACTAAGTTTACAAATATGAGTAGGATAAAATACAATACTAAAAATATATATGGCATCTGTAAATTGATAAATTCTTAGTAAATATCAATAAATTTTTTTAATTTCTATTTGTTCTTTAAAATATGATTTCTTATTTCGTTTCTAAAAAATTGTTATAATTATCTTATAGAACCTTTATAAAATAAAATTTATGAAATGAAATTCATTTATAGTATCATCATATCAAAGCTAACTTAGTGTGAAAATTTTGGGATGTTTCAAAAAATAGAGACTTTTCAGTGAATATTGAAAATATTGTTGTTAATTAAATTTCCATTTCATTTGATAAATTATGTAATATAAAAGAAAAAATATTATTATATTTTTTTCAATATATGATATTTATTATTTATTTATATTTAAATCATTTAATTAATTTTAAATCATCTTTATAACAAATATTTGAATAAGTTTATTTTAAGTATTAAAAACACATTTTTTCTAAAAACATTATTAAAATGAATATTTTTTCTAAATTATAATTAACTAAAATAAACCATAATGAGAAATAATGAAAATGAAATATTTACATTATATATCTACCTTTATGAATTGAAATTCATACAATGAATATTCATAGTTATAGAGTTAAAGAAATATCATATTTTCTATAAAATGTATTTTTTGGAAAATCACTTTCTGTCTTTCTTATTGGATTTATTTTAAATTAAATCATTCACTCTATATGAATTGATTTTGATAATATGTATTTCATATTTGGAATCAAAATAATTAATATTAGGTAATATGTTAAACACAATTTTTTACAATATCAATTGTAAATATTGTAAATATGTATTACCACCGTTAAAGGAAAATAGGTCAATTAAAGGTAAAAATAATTCAACAAAGACTATAAACAATGTAACTATTATAGTATGAATATTTATATTTCATTTTAATTAAAAATAATATAATATTTATTCCTTATTGTTTTAACTTTATAAATGATTAAGAAATCTATTTAATAAAAAAATATTCTGATAAAATAAAATAGAACTTATATTTTCGGATAATATTAAAATTAAATTAAGGATTTTATTAATTAATTTATTTTTTAAATAGATAATATTTTATTTAAATAATTTTATGGAAAAATTTTTATTAAATATAAATTATCATATAACTTTTTTGAAGTCAAATGTAATTTTTATAAGGGTTCGAAAATATTTATCGTAAAAAAACCTAGAATATACAGTTATATGTTAATTCTTATTTTAGAAGTGAAAATTAAAATTTTTATAAAATTGTTTTCATTGAAGAAATTTTTTGCAATCATAACATAAAAATTATCCATTGGTGGGTTTTTCATAAATTTTTGTGAAATTCTAATTTTCAGATAAAAATTAACTACCTTATAAATACACGGTGTGTATTATGTCATCATAATGACCCAAAAGTGATGTATTAATTACTAAAAATGGTTTAGAAAAACTAATATTTATTTTAACCATAAAGTAATTTTCTTTTAGGGTATGTTTATTAATTTTATAAATCCATTATGAATCCTTCATAACCGATAATATATTGAATGGTTTCGAAATTATTTTCCTAAGGAAACGACTCACTTTCGCATCAGTAGGGGTATTAATTTAAAAAGTTCATCCCTTGTCCTAATAAAATAATTAAAATCACCCATATTTTGAAGAAACCATTCAAAAAACTCAGGGTAATGATGTTTTTGTTTTTGTTATAATTTTATATAGGGTCCAAATCATATGTTTGAGAAATCTTTAAGATCTATCCTCTATTTTCCTTTATAAACCCACTCAACATCTCATTTCCCTTCACTAAAAATACATAGAGAACAACTATAATCTTCCCTACCTTATAAATATTCATCCCAAGGTTCCCCCATGATCCTATGAATATCCTACCAGGAATTTGAGTCTCACTATCATGGTAAAGGATCCCCCTCACTCCTTTTTATTTAAGCACCTATTTTATGTAATGCTACTTTATTTCAATTCTTTATGTTGGGATATGTTCATCCATGCCCAACATAATGTTCATTTGATGTATAAATTATGAGATGCCTCCTTTACAATCAATATTTCCTCCCATGAACCTTAATGTACACCTGTTACCATGTTGAATGTTTGTAAGGGATCCTCTCTTTCTACTATTTATTCATGTATCTTCATTATATTAAGTATTTTATCTTCATTTCCAAATGTTAGGATATGTTAATATATATCCAAAATCATTTCCATTTTATTTTTAAATGATTATAAACCCATTCTACTCCCATTATGACCTCCCATGAACAATCATGTTCCCCCCGATATGATGTCGAAATTTCACCATGATTTTCCATGCCAAAGGACTATATAGTGATTACCCATTCCCATTTCATATCCAGGGTGCTCACCCTTATGAATTTATACTTATTGATTGGGGATGTAAATGTATGGATTATACAATCCTTGATCTTTAAATAAAATATCATGACGACTGAATCCATGTTGTATAAGCTACGTGGGACACTTAAGAATGTGAATAAAATGAAAGTGATTGATGCACCTAAAATTATATAGTGTCTAATTAATTGGGTAATGTCCTAGTCCCATGGGACATCCTGAAGGGGTGTATGGAGTTTCCATAATCCACCATGGGAATTGTTCCATAATAATCCCTTGGCATTTATCCTTGACTTATGTTTATGATGTAGTGTTTTACGTGGTTTCCACATTTCCCATGTTTCCATTTTGATTATCATGTTATATTATACCTCACAGTTCATGCTATTGATTCTCACTCCGTTTATTCCTTATTAATATTCCTATTATCTTACATGTACTACATTATGGATTTTATGCCATGTTTATTCCTTTACTTGGAATTATATCTCATCTTGTTCCATTGTATTTCCCCATGTTATCCCATGCTATTTTTAGTACGAGCATGTTAAGGATGTTTTCAATAAAGAGGATTTTTTTCTTATTTTATGTTTTTATGTAATGTATCTAACTCCCAAATAAACAGGAATTATAAATCTCATGGGTTTTATTATTGTAATATTATGTAATAAACCATGAATCAATTATTAATAAAGTAAAGGGTTATCATAGTTGGTATCAACGGAAAAGTCAGTTAATTTTTGAAATATGATTAAAAAATCAAGAGAAAGCCTTGGGGATAAGAGTATATGTAAGGAAACATCAATAAATTTAGTTAAAGTATAGGGTAAGTATATTATCAATAAAACAAATCCCCTTTAGGATAGTACAAGTGGTTTGGCACTGAAACATATGTACATAGGAGTAAAACCTTAAAACACCGCATTAATATTGATTCGACAGGGGATTGGTTTAGGACAACATGCCTTGATCCACAACTAATATAACAGTCCCATGGGATAATATTAAATGAATTCACAAGATCATTACAAACCATTATTAATGGAACAACTATTCACATATAAATCAATGTTAGGAAATAGATTATGTAAAACATAGGTTGAAGATTATAAATTCATTTATTAAGGGAATACATGTCATTTATAAGTTATGCAATTAATGTAATTAGATTCCCATTTCCATGTTTAATAGTTTATAAATATTCATCTCTAATTTACCCTTTATTCTATTATATTTCTTGAAATAAGAGGAATATCTTTTTATTCATTAGTGGATTATGTGATCAGTTAGAATTTTATTCTACTACATCTGGTATAAAAAAATTTATCTTATGTTATCATTTTATGGAATAAAGATGATATTATAGTGGAAATTTATTAAATGATGAAATTATAGTTGAAATGAAAGTATATTTCTTTATTTTAATATTCTAAATGATAAATAAATTTTAAATCTCTTGGAATCTAATATTGAATTAAAAATGTTTTCGTATTATGATCATTTCCTAAAAATTAATGGTCATTTTAACCATGAAAGATTTATTATTTTGTGGTAATTTAATTTCTCAAGAATATGCTCTTAGTAAAACTCAATATGTTTTTTAATGTTATTATTCATTTTTTTTCATTTTTTCATATCCCAATAATGTTCTCGTAGTTAGAAACCATGTTATGTGATTACCTTCAAACATCTGTTTCTCTCTTTTCAAGAGATTTTTTTATTAACCCTTTTTATAATGTGGGTTTTCAAAAAATATATTTACCAGTTTGAAACAATTTTTTATCAGTTTGAAGATTAAATTGTAAGGATTCAATATATTAATGTGGGGAAGAATGTCTTGCCCTGAGTTTTTAAAAGAGAAAACTATGTTCAACGGTATATGTGATACTCAACACTAAACACAAACAAGCAATGACTATTTAAATATGACCCTATTAATCTATCCATTATATTTATAGATATAAGTAGGATTAAATAATTTAAGAATTATATATACATATATATCCTATTTATATTGATACATTCTTAGTAAATAATCAATCAAATTTTGGTAATTGTTTTTTGTTATTCAAAATATGTTTTCTTCAAAAAAAATTTATATTTCAATTTTTTACAAAATTATTATAATTATAGTCTTGAACATTTAGAAAATAAATTTAATAAAATAACTCCATTTTTGAAATAATCATATCAAAAATAACTTAGGTTGAAAATTTTGGAGTTTTCTGAAAATATAGACTTTTTAGTGAATAGTGAAAAATACAATTTTTATGTAAAATTGTAATTTCTTTTGATAAATTAATTAATATAAAAGTCAAATTTTACTTCTAATTTGATATCAATGTAAAATTATTATTCTTTAGTTACCGGGATGGATCAAAGTGAACATTGATGGTGCTTCTAAATGCAATCCAGGACCTTCCAGTTGTGGTGCTATCTTCAGAGACTCAGCTGGCCAATGTCAGGGTTGCTTCTATGTTGGATGTGGTCACTCTTCATCTCTTGAGGCGGAAATGCTTGGAGTCATTCACGCTGTTGAGTTTTCACTTCAAAAAGGATGGAGAAAGCTTTGGATTGAAAATGATTCTACCACCATCATTCATGCCATCTGGAATGGCATCATTCATCTGGTCTGGCCTCTCACTACACGCTGGATGAATTGCTTGAAGACTCTCCATGGGATTGATTACATTGCTACTCATGCCTACCGTGAAGCAAATGTTGTTGCTGATGCTCTTTCTAACAAAGGAGTCCATCATAGAATGACTTGGTTTGACACTCTGCCATCTGATTATTCTTATCTTTTCGACAGAGATTGTAAAAACATATCATCTTTTCATCTCTTGTAACCTTTTTATTTTATATATTTTGCTTTGACATTTTAAAAAAATCTATATACCAAATTTTGGTATAAGAATATTTTGAGGATTAAAAAAAATGGAATACAGTTTTAAAAAACATATTGTTTCTCCATTATAAATAATTAAAATAAACTCTAATGAGAAGTCATATACATGAAAATTTTAGATTATATATCTATCTTGGTGAATTTATATTCATATATACTTATATAGTTAACTGAATATCACATTCTCCTTAAATGAATGTATTTTTCAGAAAAACGCATTCATTCATGCTTGTAGGTTTTTAAAATAAAACTATTCCAACCCTATGAACTGAATTGTATAATTTGGAGTCTATTTTTTAATAATCACAATTAAGATTAGGTAATATGGTAAACATGATTTTGATCAATATGAATAGTAACTGTGGTAAATATCACATCGGCAAAAATGGCAATTTTCGATGGGTTTTTGTGATGGATCAAGGGCCTGTCACAAATAACCTGTCAAAAGGAGTTATTTGCGACGGGCGGATTACCCCATCACAAATTACCATTATTTGGGATGGGCATTTACCGCCCATTGCAAACATTTTGGTGAGAAATACGCAAAAAACCATGGGTAAATGTATTTGCGACAGGTTCCTATTCCAATTACAAATGACTTGCGGTGATGCTTAGTATTTGCGATGGGATATTTTCCCTGTCGCAAATACATTGTCGGAAGGTATTATTTCCGACAGATCCCCTCACAAATAAATTTTTAACAACCCACTATAATTAATGTGGGCAGAGTCATATGCGATGGGGACCATCATAAATACCATTATTTTCCACGGGTAACCATCGTAAATAACCCCATCACATATTGTCTAAGCTTTATAAACCATCATCAGGGTTTCCTCTCATTTCACTCTTTACTCAACTTCTCTCTCATTCTCTACAGACAAGTTTTCTTCTAAATTTTTTCAAAGTTTAAGCTTTTAAATCAAGGCATTATTTGTGACTTTAATACTATAAAAGCTTCAGTTTTAAGGTGTTTATCTGTTTTTTAGTTTGGTCAATTTATTTTATTTTATATTATTCGCATTTGTTTGATAATTATATGTAAATTAATTAAATTATAATTAGATATTTTTCTTTTCATTATTTATTTTTATGAATAGTTATATCTAAGTGTTAATTAGCAATAAATTATAATAATTAATAAATATTTTAAATAATTTTTAATAATTAGTTTGAACAAGTATTAATTAGTAATAAATTGTATTAATTATTAATAAATTCTCTTAAATAGTAACAAATAGTATTAATTAGAAATAATTTGAAAAAAATAGAAATAATTGGTAATAATTAAAAATAAATTGTAATTATTAGAAAAAATTTGTAATTATTAGAAAAAATTTGTAATAATTAGAATTTTTTTAATAACTAGAAAAATTTCTTAATATTTATAAATAATTATGAATAATTAGTAATAAATTGCCTTAATTAGTAGTAATTAGGATTAATTTGTAATGATTAGGGCTATTTAGCATAATTAGGATTATTTATGATGACTAGGATTAATTAGTAACAAAGTCTAATACTTAGAAATAAATTTTAATAATTAGTAATAAATAGAGATAAATTCTAATAAATTGTAATAAATTGTAATAAATGGAAATAAATAGTAATAAATAGTAACAAACAGTGATAATTTGTAATAATTAGTAATAATTAGTTTCAAATAGTAATAAATAGTAATAATTTGTAAGAAATATTAATAAATAGTAATAAATTTGAATAAATTGTAATAATTTGTAACAATTAGGATTAATTAGAAATAATTAGTATTTATTAGTAAAAATTAGTATTAAATTTTAATAACTAGGAATAAATTGCAATAATTTGTAGTAATTAGTAATAAATTGTAATAAATAGTCAAAAGTTGTAATAAATTGTAATAAAAAGTAATAAAAAGAAACAAATATTGATAAATAGTAATAAATTGTAAGAAATTGTATTAAATAGTAATAAGTAGTAATAATTAATAATAATTAGTAATAAATAGTAATAAATAGCAGTAAGTAGTAATAATTAGTAATAATTAGTAATAATTAGTAATAACTAGTAATTAATAGTAATTAATAGTAATGAATAGGAATAAATAATAATAAATAGAAATAATAAGTAATAATTATTAATAAATAGTAATAATTAGTAATTAATATTAATAAATAGTAATAATTTGTAATAATTTGTAATAATTGGTAATAAAAAGTGATGATTAATAATAATTAGTAATAATTAGTAATAATTAGTAATATTTAGAAATAAATAGTAATAATTAGTAATAATTTGTAGTAATTAGTAATAAATAGTATGAAAAAGTAAATATTAGTAATAATTAGTAATAATTAATTATAATTAGTGATAATTAATTATAATTAGTAATAATTAGTTATAATTAGTAATAGTCCTTAATAAATAGCAATAATTGGTAATAGTTAGTAATAATTAGTAATAATTTTTAATAATTTTTAATAATTAGTAATAAATATTAATAAATAGTAATAATTAGTAGAAATTAGCAATAATTAGCAATAATTAGAAATGATTAGAAATAATTAGAAATAATTAGCAATCATTATAAATAATTATGAATGATCAGTAATAATTAGTAATAATTAGTAACAATTAGTAAAAATTAATAATAAGTAGTAATGATTAGTAAAAATTAAATATTAACTAGTAATAATTAAAAATAATTAAGAATAATTAGGAATAATTAGCAATAATTAGCAATAATTCTCAATAATTAGTAATAATTAGCTATAATTAGTGATAATTAGGATTATTTAGAAATAATTAGGATTAATTAGAAATAATTAGAAATAATTAGGATTAATTAGGATTAATTAGGATTAATGAGGATTAATGGGGATTACTTATTAATAATTAAGAATAATTAGGAACAATTAGTAATAATTAGGATTAATTTGGAATAATTAAGAACAATTAGAAAATAATTTTGAATAATTTTGAATAACTATGAATAATTAAGAATAATTAGGAATAAATAGTAATAATTAGGATTAGTGAGGACTAATTAAGATGAATTAGTAATAATTAAGAATAATTAGTAATAATTAGGATTAATTAGTAAAAATTAGTAATAATTATTAATAATTGGTATTATTTGGTAATAATTAGTTATAAATCATAATAAATCATAATAAATTCGAGTACATTGATAAACTGACACAATTTTCAGTGGATTAGAGTCATTCCTTTTGAAAAAAAACCTCAAATCCTTAAAAATTTCTTCTACAAAAATAAATATGAAAAATATGATCAAACATACGTTGGAGAAAAAAATTCATGGTGATTTATGTTGGATAAATTTACAATGTGATGATACATTGGAAAATATAGGCTATTTTACATGATGATTGTCCACTTGCAACTTTCTCCCACTGAAATCACTATAAATAGTCTTCTCTGGCATATGAATATTCATTTTCGTTTGTACAAGATCATTGAGGGAAATGCAGTGAGACATCCCTATTCTCCATCCTCATGAAAATGAAAATGGATATGTATACATTGGAACAGACTTATTATAGTGCTTTTAGTAGAAGAATGCTGCAAGGGGGAGAGTGGTCGAGTGAAAGAGCTGTCAAAAATATGTTTGAAATTGTGCCGCCAGTAATTACGAATAATAATTACAAAATGCATGAAATTACTAAAAATTAGTGGTAATTATTATAAATTTTTATCAATGAGTGTAGATTATTATAAAATAATACAAAATAGTATAAAATACTATAAAATAATAGAAATTATTATAAATTTCTAGAAAATAGAATTTAATTGTATTCTTCATTTTGGATTGTGTTTATCTTAATTCTAATTATACAAAATAACTAATTATTTCATATTTTTTAGAAAAATATGGAATGTGGAAGTCGACCATATTCATTATTAGATAATCGTGCTTGGATAACTCAGCACAGGTATCCAAATTGTTCTTGTTTAAATATGTATATTTTGAGGGTGTTCAAGAATTCTTATCATTTACATCATTTAAAAAAAATTGTTTCAGAAGGAAAAATTATGTGTCCTTGTAAAAAATGCGTTCTGAGGACATATGAAACATTGGACAACATTGGAGGTCATTTCTTTCATTTTGGTTTTTAACCAGATTATGTTTTTTGGTATCAACATAGTGGACACAATTCTAGAGATGATTTTACTTATTTAGTTCTAGATACAGTGTGGTTTCATAATTTAGTACATGATGTGGGAGGTCCGTTTGTTCAAAAAACTAAAACACATGATGATATTGATTTAACTCTTGAGTTTGAAGTATCTCATTTATATAAGTTTTTTAGGTCTTCTGATGATGCCTTATATCCTGGTAACAAGAAAAGAATTTTTGAAAGAGTTTCTAACTTTGTGGAAATTAATTCAGATAATGGAATGTCAAATAGTTATTTCGAAAATAAATTATATTTGTTAAGAAAACTACTACCTAATGGAAATGTGTTTTTTGGAAATTTTTATGAGAGGCAGAGGCTAGTTCATAATATGGGTCTTAGTTTTTAGAATATTCATGCATGTTCAAATGATTTTATCTTATACTATGGTGAAATGTGAGTTGTTGGATAGTTTTCGTCCATTTGTACAGTCATTTTATAATAATGCTCAACTAGGAAAGTCTATATTTTTTCCTATAAAACAATTTAGATATTTCCCGCTCACACCATGATTACAGTGTTTATTTATTTCTCAAAACACAACATCATTGATGTCATGGAACAAAACCTACATTCCCACCAGTAAAATCTTAAATCATCACTATGATGGTGATTCATGGAAACATTTCGACAAAGTACATTCATCGTGTTCTTTAGAAGCTCGAAACATGTGTTTGGATATTTATACTAATGGTTTATTTCTATTTGGTTCTTATGGTAGTCAGTATTCTTGTTGGCCAATCTTAATAACTCCCTATAATTTACCTCTATAGATTTTGATGAAGGATATATATGTCTTTTTGACCTTATTAATTTCAAGTCATCTAAAAAAGAATATCAATTATTATTTGAAACAATTAATTAATGAATTGAATTCAATACAAAGTAATGGTTTCAGTACATATGATGTTTTTGTGAAACCAAACTTCCTACTGAAATCCACATTGATGTGTAAAATTAGCGACTTCCCATTATATGACATATTATTTAGCTATAAACACATCTTCCAAAATCATGTACATATTGTATGAGAGACTCTAAAGTGTTTATATTCGTTAATGAAAAAAAACCATTCCTTTTCGACTGTCATTGTAGATTTCTTCTAAAAGATCATTATTTTCGATGAAAAAAATTATCATTTCAGAAAAGGAACAGTTCAAAAATATGGGCCACCAACTATGATATTGGTTATAGAGTTAAAATAAATTTTACCTTCATCACCTCCTATAAAATTTGGACAAATAATAAATGAATAAAAAACTGATGGGTTTGGAAAATAGCACAATTGGATAAAATGAAGCATTTTTTGGGATTTTCCATATTGGTCTGATTTTTTGGAAGCCATATGTTGGATGTGATGAATTTTAAGAAGACATATTTTGATAATTTATTTCAAAAAAATTTGAATACTCTAGGAATGACCAAAGATAATGTAAAGGAATAATTTGATATTTCCCAAACATTAAATCAACTAGAACTTGATCTATTTGAAAATGTCAGATCACAAAAGTTAATGAAGCCAAAATATGCTTATACACTATCTGAAAAGTGTTGTTTATTATTTTGTCAGTGGATTTTAGATTTGGGATTTCATGTTGATTATGCTTCGAATTAGGGTAGATGTGTCAGAAATGGTTATATTACTAGATTGAAAAGTCAAGACTGTAATTTTTTAATGGAAATACATATGATAATTGGATTAATTGGTTTGTTAAATTTTATGATTTGGGATGTGCTTAAAGATATATCAATTTCTTCGATACATTTGAGCATCAACAACAGACTAAGATGTCATAAGAAATCTAAAAGCAGATTTCATTTTAATATTATGTAAACTGGAAAAAATATTCCTATTATTCTTGTTTAGTTCAATGGAACATTTGATATTACATTTTCCTCATGAAAAAAAATTTGAGGTCCAGTACAGTTCCGATGGATGTAGCCATTTTAGAGATGCATGCAGAAATTGGAAATAAATACGTAACAATGTATCAGTTGAAGGATTTATTGAATAAGCTTATTTGCAAGAGGAAATTTCGTTTTTCTGCTCTCATTTCATTAAATCTAAATATCCTCCAAAACACAACCACGTGATCCCTAAAGAGGGAAATTTTGATGATGGTAGGGAAATCAATTATCAGTTTTCAATCAGCCCGATCTTGGATTTGGTGGAGTTCATGAATGATGACTTTATGATGATGAAAATCACATAGATCATATATATATATATATTGCTCAAATGTGAATAAATTACATCATTTTTATATTATGTGATCCTATCACTTATTATATAATTTTTATAACAATACATTAATATTATTTTATTAATAGCTTATATGATAATCGTATCTAGAAACATTTTCTAAAAATTATAGTAACTACTCTTGATGAATGACATCAGAAAAATTCATAATAGTTTCAAAAAATAGTAACAGAAATTATTTTTCATTTCATATAAAAATCATTTTAATACTTTTTATAGTGATATTTTTTTTTCAAATTTTCAGGTATCTCAACATGGTGATAAAATTGATAATCGGTTGCCTGTATTGAGTAACCGACCATAAAAATGATTAAATCTTATAAGGAATATATGGTGAGTTGTTTCTGATCTCATACATGTTCATATGGGGAATAAAAAAATGAATAGTAATTTTTACTTGAGAGGATCACATCATAGGGAAATTGATGTTGAATTTTACATCATGTTGGAAGAAATCATTGAACAGTGTTATCTGGGAGGACATTACATAATGATGCTTAAATGTTTTTGGTTGGACACTGAGAGAGGATTATATAATCATATATTCCATGGAATCATTGTTTATAAATATAAAATTCTTCTTGAAATATATGAACCATTTTTATTGTCTTATCAGTTATCTCAAATATATTAATAAAATTAATGTGCGATTTCAAGGGAGTTGGGTGATTAGTGGAGCATAATAAAAATTAAATCTCAGGAGAATATGTTAACAAAAAGTTATTATTGTTCCACTTATGTGCGAGGAATTGAAATTTGTCAAGAGATTGATCTGAATCCATATTTTACAAGAAGAGACACAAATATCATTGATAACAGCCCCACAGTTAAGGGTCGATTGTGACAATGGTGTTAATGATGTTACAACTGAATTTAAAAAGACAAGAGATGATTAAACTGAAAATAATATAGAAATTTATGATTATGAGGAGGAAGATGAAGACATTGACATCAATAGCTATGGATATGAGAATGAAGATGGACATTGACACAGTAAAAATCTGGTAATAATAATATATAATTTGTATCTACTTATAGTAGCTATTTAAACTATTTCTAACAAAAATCATCTCATGTTTTAGATGGATGACGATCTTTATCGTTTGTTATGGGAGGATGATTTACCATTAGATGAGAAAGAGGTTGAATCAGCCAACCCTTACACTATTGGCGGTTCTAGGGGTACTCGGAGGGGGCGTGGTCTTTCCCGACTGATGATTCTTGACCCTACAACTTACCTACGTCCACATATTTGGTTTGATCCATGCAGTTATAGGTATGTTTACCTATTAATTTTATATAGTTTTTTAAATTTTTTATATTCTAAATTTTTTATTAATTATTCTATTTTTCACAACATTATTTATATAGATCTAGGATAGGGGATTGCTGTATTGCAGATATATTGTTCTGATGCATGTGTGTAATGGGATCATATTACCATTGATATTTTGCAGTTCATTGTCAAGAATTGGATGCAACGTAAATAAATAATACTTATTTTGAAAACTAATAAGTTGATATAATAAATTATTTGTTAGTTTTATGGTATCCCATTGAGGAGAGCATGCTTGATGCTATTTGGAAGGTATCAAAGGGATCTCGGTATCTGCATTTCACTCATAGTTATTTCATTTTGAAAAGGAAATAAATGGAGAAATTATAAGTGCAGAAGTTTGATGAGACAAGTCACGTCCAATGACCTGATTATATCTCATCGTATGATTGGGATGGATTATGTACACACTAGTTGAGTAGGCTGTTTTAGAGTAGTTAATTAGTTGGTCGACAAAATTGGTGGAGACAGGAGGTAACACATCGAGTTGGTAGTCATACATTCAGTATGCACAGGGGGAATATTTTAAGTACATTTTTTTTAAATATTGTACATAAAATTAAATGTAAACGATTTGTTTGATATTCATATAGGTAGTGGAACAACCTGATATTATAGAGTATGATGTTTATTGGATGATGTACAGTGATCCAGCTACTAGGGAGATTGGAGGTGCTCGCCAGTGTCAAATTGTTGTCAGTATCAGTTTTTTGAGTTTTAAATTTAACTACAATTAAAATTTTAAATATTTAAATTTTATATTACAATAGAAAGAGTCATATGAGGCCGAGACGTCTCAAAGAGATATAGAGAGTCAGGCTGAGACTGATGGTCGGACCAGTGCCACCCGATTTGATGTGGCATCACGGATGCAGGTGACCCGATATGGATTTGAGAATGGCTCAGTTATTGGTATCTTCACTCAAGTTACCCTTGGGAGTTTTTATGTAAACTCTGCAATGTTGGCATCTAGCTCAAGAGTAACTTGCAGAGAGTCATCATCATCTCATGCAAAGTTTCCGGAGTAGCTGTGAGCTTAGAGTGATCTTATAGAGTCTATGTGTAGGGAGTATAAGGAGTTGTGTTAGTTGTAAAAACAACAGTAGGAAGAGTTATTATGAAAGTAGCAGCATCAGATGTATGATGAGATGCATCCATGGAAGCAAGAGCAGGAGTGGGAGCATATGGTGTACATGCGATGTCCAACTCACAGTTTAGGGATGGAGTTCCCTCCACCATCTCCTCCAGCTCCTCTAGACGATCCTCCCCCTGATCGGTGATGTATTTTTATTTTATGATGAAACATTTAAATGTATTTCTTTGTAATGTTAACTATTTAATGTTTTAAATATTTTGGATTTTATATTGTCTCAAAAATTTCAAAATTTTTATTATGTATTTATTTTTTAAATATATTTATTATTTTATTAACTAATATATTTTTATATTTTTCTGAATACATAGTTTTTTATTTTATAACTAACATTATAATTTAATCAATATTAATAATTATATTGTTATGTAAATTAATTATTTTATAATAAATTTTATTTTACGAATATTAATATTAATATATTATTTATATTTATATTATATTATATATATTATGCTATAAATAATTTTAATCTATTAATATTAATTTTATGATTTTATTTATATTATTATTATATTACTAATAATATTATTTTATTTTTATTTTATTTTTCTTAATTTTTTAACTATTTACGACGGTTCGTCGCAAATACTAATTGCGATAGTGCATTACAAAAGGGTTTTTTTTATTTTATTTTGGGAGGTAATTCTGATGGTTCGTCGCAAATAGTTTCCTAAAAAAATTGGCGAATGTTTTTTGTTACCGGTCTACTACCCGTTGCAAATAATATGTTTTTGTGCTTTTCCTTCACAAAAAGTAATATTTGCGAAGCCATTTTCCAAAACGGGTCATTTGCGACGACACACTGATGCATATGACTATTTGTGATGAGATCCCATAAAAAATGACCCGTCACAATAATATAATTTTCCAGTAGTGTATTTATTATTATGGTTAAGAGAAAATAAGTTAATGAAGGGTAAAAATAATTTAACAATGAATTGAAGAAAAGTAACAGTAGTTGTATGAATATTTATTATTTCATTTTAATTAAATTTATTATTATATTTATTTCTTATTTTTACTTAATAAATAATTAACAAATCAGTTTGTTAAAAATTATATTTTGATAAAATCAAACAAAAATTACAATTCTGGGAAATATTAGAATTAAATTAAGGTAATTATGAGATAATATATTTTTGAAATAGATAGTATTTTATTTAAATAATTTAATTAAATAATTTTCATTATATATAAATGATCAAATAATTATAAGGAATTAAAATATAAATTTTATATGGGTTTGAAAAATGTTAATGTCAAAAAACACAGTATATCTCAATAAATTTCTATTAATTTTATAGAAGTAAATTGTAATAGATTTAGAAAATTATTTTTATATCATGAATATATTTTTTTGAATCGTACAATAAAAATTATCCAACGGGGATTTTGTCATAATTTTTAATGAAAATCAAATTTTGGGTTAAAATTTAATACCTTGTGAATATATGGTGTGTATTATGAAATTATAATGGCCCACAAGTGAAACAATAAATACTAAAAAGTGTATTAAAAAAAACATATTTATTTTTCCCTTAAATTAATGTTATTTTATGTTCATTTTATTTTTTTAAAAAAGCCTTTATGATTCCTACATAACATATAATAAATTTAATGGTTTTAAAATCATTTCATTAAGGACATTACTACCATCCACATATGGTAGGATATTATTTTAATAAATTCACACCATAAAAAATAAAATTATTAAATCCATAATAATATAGAGGAAACCTTGGTAAAAACACATGGCAAGGATTGTGTTTTTGTTTAATTAATTATATAGTGTCCAAAACCTATGTCTGTGAAATAATAAAGAACTCACCTATCTTTTCCTATATAAACCCACCCATGATCCCCTTTCACTTCACTAGAAATCCTTATATCACGTCCTTACTCTTCTTTATCATCTCTTTAGTCCTACAAACTATCCCACAATATCTCAACAAGATCCAACAAATCATTTGAATTTACACTCTCATGGTACGGGATCCCCCTCTCTCCTTTATATTCAACCACCTCTTTAATGTTATATTTCATAATTCACATTTATTTATGGTGAGATATGTTATTATTTATCACAATTATTATCCATTAATTTTTTAAATTATGAAACAATCATTTTACTCTCATTATATCTTCCCATGAACCATTATTTACACCAATTACCATGTTGGAATTTAGCAAGGGATACTCTCTAAATCCTCTTTATTAATGTATTTTCTTTATCCTATGTATTTTACCTTCACTTATTAATGATGGTATATGTTATAAAATATCCCACATACAATTCATTTTATGTCTAAATTAATATATACCCATTTCTATCCCATCATTCTATCCCATTAACAATCATACACACTCGTTAGGCTACCAAAATTTGAAAATGATTTTCTATGCCGAACAATTGTGTAGTGAATACCAGTACCCATTTCATATCAAAGGTATTTATATTTAGGTATATATAATTATAGATTAGGGACATACAAGTATTATTTGACACTCATTGGTCATGGAATAAGATATTATGATGAATGAATCTATGTATTATGATCTATATAGCACACATAAGAATGATAATGAAATAACTGTAATGAGTGCACCCAGAATTATACAACCCTCCACTGAATTGGGAGACATATTAGTCACATGGGGAATAATTAAAAGGATTGGGGATTCCTCATAATCCATCAAGGTAATTTCCCTTCTATATTTCTTGTTATTTACACGTGAACTATTTTTTTTAAAGGTTGGGGCTGAATCCTCATTTTTATTATTAAATCAAAGTAAACACCTCTTTTAACTTGGTAGAGGGAAACCCATTACATTTCCCAAAGGCCCAGTGGGCTTGTAGCCCATTACATAGCCCATAGGCCCAAATTTTGGACCAATTCACATTTTGTGAATAGTAACCTGCACGCTACAGTACATGCACAGTACCGCCGCCACTACAGTGCCCTGCTGCCGCTACAGTACCCACTAATGAACAGTTCCGCCACTGCTACAGTAGTAGCTACAATACTAGTACAGTAAACTGCGCCCAATGGGTTTTGAACCCCCATTTTCATGTAGTATTACAAGGTGTATACCACTAATCCAAACCCCAACAACTTCTTGTGAACTATGATTATGATGTAGTGTATTAAGTTTTGTCAACATTTTCCATGTTCCCTTTATGATTATCATTTAACATCATGATTCATTGTTCATGTTTATGCTTCTCACTCCTTTTATGACCCTTTGATAAGCCTATTGTGTACCATGTAATATATTCCAAATGTTATTCCATATTTATTTCCCTACAAGTATTTATTTCTCACCCGATTCTTATGTATGTCCCCAGGTTATCTGATGTAGTTTTAATACAATAATGTTAAGGAAGAATTCAATAAAGACAATATTTTTCTTATAATATGTTCTTATGAAATGTTTCTATGTCCCAAAACACTATACAAATAGATGTTAAAAGATTTATTATTTGAAATATTATATAATAAACCATGAACTAATGAGTACTATAGAGGATTGTTTTCATGATTTTTATCACAAGAAAACATAGTTTTTTTTATTAAAATTAGAAATATATAGAAAATTAAATAGGGATATTATGAAGTATAAAACACATCTATACATTTTGGTAGATTATAGTTGTTCCGCCTCTGAGGTGGCACGTTTATGGGAGGGGTGGAAATGGTCGATGAGGATCATCACCTGTCCCTTTTACTATAGAGGCGAGTTCTTGTCAAATTTACCATTCCTTTTGTTTCAACCTGTTCGGTGTCATTATCCTTTAAATAAGGTTGAATTAACCTTATGAGAACGGTTGATCCCAGCTGGCGATTGCGTGGGGGTCAAGTACTCATGTAATTTGGCTTTCTCAGATGTAACTTCCTCGGATGGTCTAAAATGGGTTTACTCGTGGTGCGAAGAACGACCAATGGACCTGGTATACATGATTCATGGACATGATTTCCAATGTTAGGCGCTCATCGACTGGCTATTTGGCCAATGACACATAAGGACTCCATTGGTCGAGAGAATGGGAGGTCAGGCTCACCACACCATTCCGATGGAGGATTCTGGCCTGTTCTGAGACTCTCTTATAGATTTAAGTCATGTTCATATGTTCATGAATCCTTGGTTCATTCCCAAAGAGTGTGTCCATGGGATACCCTTGGTTTTCCAAACTATCATAAGAAAACATATATTTGATGCTACAATGGTGACACTGACTTGATCCATATTATAAGGTGATATGGAGTTTATATTAATCCAGGGGTGGAAGGTGACTTGATGTTGGGATCAGGCCTACAAGGAGGGCTTCCTAAGTATCCACGGGATAGAAATTAGAATCCACATATTTCACATTTTGTAGGGCTTAAGCATAGAATCTTACCATTTGAGGGTACATTGTAGGGTGGACCATTTATGGATGGGTACCCATTTGATATTGGGGATTCTAGTAGCCATCATATGTATCCTGATTTAGTTAGGAATCATAGTTATCATTGTTCATATTGTGTGGGGATTACACTTGGGAGATTCCAATTTTAGGGGGCATGATTGGATGGACCCTTTATGGTTGGGTGCCCATTTGAGCTCGGGCCTTCTTGTTGGCGTCCTACGTATCCTGATTTTGTCAGTAATTATAGTTCTCATAATAAAAATTGTGTGGGTCTTACACATTGAAGATTCCCATTTGAGGATACCTGACTAGGTGGACCCTTGAGGATGGGCACCCATTTGGGATTGGGCCTTCTACTAGGCATCCTACGTATCCTCATTTAGTCAGCAATCACAGTCCTCGTAGTTCTGATTGTGTGGGGATTACCCATTGGATCTTCCCATTTAAGGGGACATGTTTGGGTGGACCTTTTATGGATGGGCACCCATTTGAGATCAGGCCTTCTGGTAGGTGTCCTATGTATCTTGATTTAGTCGGGAATCAGACTTCTTGTACATCATATGGTGTGGGTCATATGCATGGAATCTTCCCATTTGAGGAGACATGACTGGGTTGACCATTTCGGATGGGAAACCATTTGAGATTGGGCCTTCTAGTAGAGTTCATACATATCCTTATTTGATCAGGAATCAGAGTTATCGTAGTTTTGATGGTGTTGATGGTTTAATAATTTCAAACTTCTATGCCCACATAAACAATGCTCAATGTGAGAAACAACATGATTTGAAATATTCAACAATGTACATGCTTCACCCTGTTGGTGGATGGGGGTGAGCCCATGAAGGAAGAGGACGGGGCAACTGTGGGAGAGGGAGAAGAGCAATGTACCCCTTAATGAGAGATGAAATTAATGATAATGTGACCTTACCTCTGAAATTGGGTACTTACCTTAGTGGGAGGGCCTTGAAGAATGTTCTGAGAAGGGGGGAAGTTTCTTCATCACCAAATGGGGAGCGAACATAATCCCATTGACAGATCAGTATCCCTTATGGAATGGAAATGCAAGTGATCACCCTTAGTCTCAAAAAAAGGAGGTTCATGTCGGTGTACCAAGGTTGGGCTCGAGGTTACTGTGGGAATGTAGCCTCACATGAATTTTCGATTCCCACACCATTGTGGGGAGGGCCTTCATGACTCTACTTACCCTTGGTTTGTAGACTCAATAGGGCACGCTAATGCAACCGATGGTCTGATCATATGGGTATGGTGGATTTGGAGGAGGATTTGGCCTATTGTCGGAGGATTTTTTAGCAGAGGGACCCTAGAGGATTGGACGGTATTGGAGGGGTGAGGTTGGAACTGGTGGGAACAATACCCGAAAAATCCCCATTCAACGTACTTATTTTTCATAGGGGATGGGGGAGGCTCTGCATACCATAGTGGTATGTGGGAAGAGGGGTTTTCTGCATACCACTGAGGTACATGGGAATGTGTATAAGAAACCACATACCATATTGGTATGCATCCCATCATGCCACATTGGGTTCCATCTTCATACTGATACAATATGCATTGTCGGGTTATGTTCGCATAGCGGTACACCACACATATAACTATACTGGAGGAGGGTCTAGGGGATCATCGTTCATGGGGAGTTTATCCATGAGAATTATTTGGATTCTGGTTCACCACTATGTTTCACGGTTCTATTATTTTAATTAAATTCCCCCGTTTTATGGTTTATGACTGGCTATACTTGCAGAGGGAGTGGTCCAATGTTCATAATTCACAGATAAATCAATATAGAAGCCAGAGTGAGGCCTCTAAGTCTCCCTCAAACTTTCATCATCCTTCCTTCTCTCTGTCCATCTCCCTCTGTCTCTATGTTTTTCCATATTTATTTTGTGCTCCTTCTATAGAGAATTAGAGCGATTGTATCGACTAGGCACACACCACCATTTGTGGAGGCCCATTGAATCTATATTCAGACCCACATAATACATGGTAAATATGGGTTTGTGGAGGATTTGGTTCGAGATAATGGTTCATATAAACCTTCCTGTTAGCTTCATCCATGAACTGATGGGTGCACAGTATGGAATGCGGACTATCCATACATGCACAAATCCTTTGGTTGATGTGGTTTGAGGTTCCTCTTGCTTGCTAGCCATCGCCTCGTGGGCCAACAGTTTGTGAACCTTCTCGCATACCTAGAAGTTTGTCATCCATTTTCTCCCCGTACCATTCCTTTTGATGTCACATGGTCCACTTAAAATCCTTGAAAACTAGAATTCTGTCTAGTTCCTTATACGAATTGGGACTAAATTAGAGTCCCTTCACCTTTACATACATGGAGAAGAACTTTCCACCTTCTACAATGAGATTGTGGGGTAATTTTATCCTCTTGTCAGAATTTTTAGGACCCTACAGATCCCCCACCATCAAAATGGTGTCCGTTCATAACTAAAAGGGGACTATTCTGATGTAGAAATAGTCTTGAACTGAAATGGTTCATGGTAGAACAAGTACACCCAATAGGAGGGGATCTCACCTATATATAGGGTCCCATCTCATTTTTCTTTCACCGTTTCTCGTGGTGAAAAGCACTATTGAATTTCCCTTCCTCCTTCACTATCATGTACCATTCATCTTGCAAAAAAATCTTTTTTAACTACTCCATACATTCCACGAACTAATTTCTTTGCTTTTTGTTTGACCGCCTACCATATTTTGGATTTCGCGAATGTGACTGTGGAATTTGAAGCCATAAAATCCAGATTCCATGTGGAATAATTCTACACGGCTAGCTTTTCCACATACCGAACATGGATTAGCGAATATAACTTCAAAAACTATTAATATGGACGTAAATTTTAATCCAAAACTTTAGAATGTCAACTTAACTGAGGCCTAGGTTCACAGTTTCTTCATTTCGTGACCGTTCTGTTTTCCAGTCAATGGCTCATGGGATTATGCCTCACAGTTCATTGTCATACCATATAGGTACACAGTAAACTAAATCCACGTAGCAATAATTTATGTGTTGTAGATTCCGTGTGTCATGTAGTACGTAAAATAATCATTCCGCATATCGCTTATTGGAACTGTACATGAAGCATTTTTCGGACACACTTTTAATTATTTATCCATTTTATCACAAAGCCTTTGCTAAACAATATTTATTGGAATGACTTCTCACTAGATTCTGTATCTTCTTATGTAGGCTATAATGGTTGATCAAAAGGGTTCTGTAAAATTGGAGAAGACAAGGGCAACCATGATGATAGATAACAATGACTATCTTTGTTCCCAAATCATTCCCCTGACAGATTTTTGACAGTCTTCTTGATTCCAGGGCTCTTAGATTACCCATTATCCATACAGTTCCTACTTCATAGCTTTAGTCTTCATTCCGATGTGCCTCAATCATTTCCGGACCTTGATATCCCTTATATCCTCTTTGAGGAACCGTGTGGTAATGACCGCGCCAAAATTTACTCAGAATAGTAAGTCATCGCCACTCTGCTTCAGGAGAATGTCTTCATACCGCAAATCTCAGCATGGACTCATGTAAACATTGAGTGTTGTGATGGTTTCCTGAGATTTGATGCTCGAGAATTACCATCAATAATTTGCATATCCTGAAGAATCCTAGCATTGGATGGATCACCAACTGGGATTTTTGGGCCAGAGGATGTTTTTCCAATGAGTGAGCCTAGGCATTATGGGTGAATCAGAACTGTTTGGAGTTCCCCAACTAGCTGGAGGTGGTGGGATTATACCAAGAAGCTTGGGTCTCTAATTTTTCAATCATTTCTCTAGGATAAATCCTTTTAGAATTTTTGAGCCGCTGGTGTTCGAGAAGAAACACCTTCCGCCTACTACACGGGGAGGTGGGAATTAGTCTATGGCATATCTACCAGCTGGGGGCACCCCATCCTTGTAAAAATGTATGATGAGTTCATCCCAGAAGCGCCACATGGAATGACACCAATCACATGTCTCTTTTGAAATGGTTCTTACTGGTCATGGCTATGGGATCACTAGATGACACCCACGAGGCTCATTCCCTCATCCGATTTGAATCATGTATATGGTTTTTACTGTAGACAAAAGATCCCAAGACGAGGGATCGCCATAGTTGAACTCATCCTGCTTGCCAATCCCTCCAAACTCTTAGTTCATATTGTGCTACCATTTATGTAGGGTGATATACCACATGGGGATTTGAGCTTCAGTTAGACATCTCTCTGACCCTTAGACTGGTAGGTTTCTTTTCCATGTTTTTAAGTGGATGGATCTTCCAGTATCATGACATATATATTGGGGTTCGAGCCTACACATTGATGATGGCATCCATGTTGGCAGATAATCGACCAATTAATTTGGCTCTTCTTACACTTGCCTATATTTATAAATTTTTGGGAAAGAAACCAGATGACAGGCCCCCACATCATCCCAGTGGACCATTACAATTCCTATATGAGTATATGGTGGAACACATCCCCTATAATGAATACCAACATACTAATATGGTTCCACATTCTAACTTTCATCATGCTCTTCTAAACATATTTTATGTTCTTCCTGGGACTCTGAGTGTTGTTGATGTAGTTGGGATGTTGAACGATGCACCTCATTTCTTGTTCGCACCACATCTGACCCCTCATGGATCATTGAGAGGTGAAAAGGGTGTTTACAAGGAGGAATTATCATACCTAATAAACATTCGAGATAGGATGATCGCTGCTCGTATATACCGAGTTGTCATTTTCATGTCGTACCTCCCCTACCGATTTCCCGATAATTCATATGCCTTTAGCAGACCACGCTACTCTTGGTCATTCAGTTAAGGGTAGAATCTAATCCCATAATTCTCCACTAATTGTGGGTTATTATGATGCATGATGGGGTTTCAAGGGATATTATCATTCCTTACATGATGGGCCCCACCATTCTATTGATGGAGTATTCCCAACTATGGGTAAATGTTTACCCTGGTGGGATGCTGAAAGAACTAGTTCGGCGTGTGTAGAAACCTTGACAATTTCCAACCCCGTTCTTGACCCAAAGACCTTGAAACACATTACTCTAGCTACAAAGACTACAATAACTACACCATCTACTTCCATCCATGTAGCAACCAAGGTGGATACACATTTTCCCATTCTCTTGTGGTAAAAAGGAATTCAGTCTATCATCCAGTGCGTCTGGGATGGGTTTTATTAGAATAACCCATTTTGGAGGGATGTGAATTAGACAACTCCCCTCATATGGGTATTTCCCAATATCTTTATGATACTGTCACCATCCAAGTATAAGCGATCATCCTGGAGAACGCGGTTAGTCATCCACATCCGGGTCTAGTGGCTGGGCCTACTGAGGGAAAAGAGAGTCTCTCATCTTGGGTAACCTGCCTTAGGTTTCTCTCCACTCCTATGATGACACTTCCTACTTAAATACGCATGGATTTAGGGGAGAATCAATTTACTAGTGTTGTGGCAAGGCACTAGGCAGTGCGTCAAGAGGCATGGCGCCAACTATGTTATCTTTGCACGGAGACACCCCTGGCCAATTTTTCTAAAGAGGGGGATCATTTTCCGTATTTATTCCTTGAGATGGGTTTCAGTGGCATTGATTATCACCACTGTGACCTCATCATTTTTCAAATTGTCATTTCATGAGGAGACATCGCCTCCTGCGAGGGAAAAATGACCAAGTTCAATTCTTCCAATCACCATGTGGTGACATTATGAGATATTTCAGAAGAATTTGATCATATGACAATTGAGGAGGTGAAGGATTGTGATTTGGTGGCGACCCAAGATGTGGAGTTATGTGAGTGAGAATTTGGCGTAGCTAAGTTTAGAGGAAAACTAGCCTCCTCGCGTGATAACTATAAAGTCATCTAGAAGAAGGGGCGGGATCTGAAAGATACTCTGGAGGGGGTGCATCTGTCAGTGAAAACCAAAATGGAGGAAATAACTTCCTTGAAACAGACTACTAATGGCCCACATCAATCACTCTCCAACCTTTTAGAAGGGGAAAACTGTGCCCTATTGTAGTTCTATCCCAAATTATGATATGTACTGTCCTATTTTTAATTATACAGAGAGACTCTGAATTGGGTATGTTCTTATCTTATACTGAACATAATGGAACATATTTGGATTTTAAACATCTCTTCTACATCTCTTCTTGTCAACATCATTTCAATCGGGTATTAGATGTAAACCATGAATTGAAATTAACAAACTGAAATAATAGAATCAAGATCTAATTAGTTTTAGAGACAAGGGAATCAGTGAGCATAGTTAGAACAACTTTGTCTAGATTTAACGGGGTAAGGCCGTGAATTAGGATCATCAGCTGGGAATGTTTTAGTATACTTCATACATTGATTAGGGATTGATCTTGAACCTTAATTTGTGGATTCTTGACATGTAGGAGGCTCAGGAGACGCTTTAGTCATACAGTGGTTGGAATGGAATCTCATAGAAATAAATTGTTTTTTGATTGATGACCATTTTTTTGGGTGACGTATGTTGAACCACTGGGGCATGATATGCATATTCCAGAAAAGGTGTATGTTAGATACTAGCCTTCCATTTTAAATGGCCTGAGGGGATTTTTAATATATTGACTTTATTTTGAAATTGGGAGCCATAGTGGGTCACTTACCCATGTAGTGGGGTCTGAAGACATTATGGACACTCATGTCATCTTTGAGTGGGAAACTGTTCCTACACATTTCTCTCTTTCTTGAGAGAGAGCTGGTGAATGATTAGGATGATTAAGTTTTTTCTTCAATTAGGAGTTCTTGGGAAGAAGGAGGTACCTAAGTAGTCATCCCATAGTATTCTAAATCGGGGGGTGTGACATGAAATTAATGACATTTTAATGTATTTAAGATGGAAATAACCCTTATAGGGATAAAGTTTCATTTGATTGATGACCATTTTGGTGGGCGACGTATGCAGATCCACCATGGAATGATATGAATAGTCAAAGAAATGTGTCAGTAGGACACTGGACTTCCATTTCCAATGGTCATTGAGGATTATCGAGATTGGGATCTACTTGAACACAGTATGTGACCTTCAACGAGGGGCGCTCCTGAGCATCAAAAAGGGTCATTTTAACTAAGCTTCTTCGGTGAAACCCAAAAATGAATGGGGGAACTCTTCTTTGGTATATGGATCAAATTAACGCATATGGATGAGATATCATTAGAATCCTCCCAAGTGACCAAAGATGAACAGGGCCTGTATGTTCCAATATATCTAGGATATGTGTAAGGAGGAAAGTGTAAACCATGACTTTGAGGGCCCTTAAATAAGGAGATATTGGACTAGGCCTAGAAACCATTGGGTGTACTAATATAGGAGATGACTCTCCTAAGGATGGATTTGTCATTGATTGATGGCTGTTTTTGTGGTCAACATATGTAGAGCCATAGGGGCATGATATGAATAGTTAAAAAAGGTATCCATAGGACACTGGCCTTCTACACCATATGGGCTTAGAGGTTTATTTATATTCATGATCACTCATAACATCACATTTGAAATATGACATGAGTGTATCTAGACATATTAGGGGAATTTGGGTCGTGTATCACTAATGGAATCGAGTGTCCCTTATGTAGATCTTACCCATACGCAGGGTGAGGCATTCGTTTCACCTTTGGGATATGTGGTTACTTAATATGACATGGCCATGACATTGGGTTCCTCCCGGGGGAGGGAATCGTGACACACCTTTTAGGGTCGTGTTGTTATTAAATGATTCCTTGACTCTTTTGCCATATCTCCATGGTGGATCTCTCGCTGAAATCCATAAGATCATGTGATCCATGCATGGTGTGAGAAACAAGACATTATTATTATTCCATTTCATTGCATAGGAATATAAAAATAAGCATTAGAGGGAACTTTTAGGCTTAAACCAATGTTATGAAGTTTTAAGGTCAAACAAAAGGACAATTTTGGCCTTGCAGTTTAACATCATGAGTTAAGGAAGATTTTACTATCATAAATATATTTGTTAGTATCAGGTTAATCGTAATCAAGATGTCCCTAGAGTTCCATAGATGTGAGTGATGATAGATGGTGTAAACCATAGTCATGGGGGAAACATGAATCCAGAGGGATGACATGGGGCGTTGAAGCTGGTGGGAGTACTGATTCAGAGAGGACTCTCTCGGGGATGAATTTACCATTGATTGATGGCTATTTTTGTGGGCAATGTACGAAGATCCATTGGGGCATGATATGAATAGTCAAGAAAAGGTGCCTACAGGATACTGGCCTACCATATCAGATGGCCTTGGATGATTATGGGGACCCACATTTTCCTGAGGTAAATAGTGTGACAAATTGGAAAGACGTGTCTAGGAATGTTATAATACTTCACCATGGTTAAATATGAACTACATGGAGCTTCCACATAGGCTTTACCCTTACCTATAAGGGGAATTACAATCTTTTGAATTCGCATGACTGAGAGGCATGTGCGTAATCTCATAAAACTGAGGATTGGGCCCCACATAACTCTCGAAGAATTATGTAGTTTATTGTCATTCTATAGGACCATTCATAGAATCCCCGTACAAGTTTGACCTTCGTATGGGGGAAAAGTGAAATTTTTGGTTACTGGGTCATGTTGGTGAATCTGAGTGTCACTATGTATCCTACAATGGCCAGAATCAAGCCACATGTAGTTCAGAATGTTCCCTACAAGCGTTTATTTGAAGTGATTGGGACAATTTTTGTTATTTTATATGATGATGATGGATGGGATGGTATCGAAGATCAAGGAATCACTACATATCCTATGAGGATATAAATCAAGCATCACATTGTTCTATATATTCCCTGTACCGATTTAGCTCGGTCCATGTGCGAAGACATATGAGGGAAATTTTGTTTCGCTTGATACGGGTGTTATACCAATCATATTCCACCATGATTTATTTTCATATGATAATCCTAACCAATGATCCTAAGCTCACATGAGTTATTCTCAGTCTGAGAAACAAGGAGTGGATGTAGAGTCTCCTTCACAAGTACAGAGAGGTAATGAATATGATGGAGGCATTTATTTTTCTTCCCTGGTGGGTTTGGGCCAAGATCAAGGATAGAGGAATAGCTACGTATCCTGTGAGGGTAGGAATCAAGTAGAACATATTTATGTGTGTACCCCGTATAGATTTGGATCGGTCCAATGGGTAGATGCACTTTCACTCTACCCATCATGGTTGAAACGGCCACGTTGTTACCCCATAGTTTACTTCTGTAAGTGAATATCTACTACTAATCATAAGTTCATGGGAGTTATACGTGATGTAAGAAACAAGGAATGAAAAGTATTTCCTCTACAAATATGGGTATATAGGGGGTGTGATTGATGCATTTTTAGGGGGGTTTGGGCAGGATCAAGGATCGAGGCATCACTACGTATCCTAAAAGGGAAGGAATCAAGCCGATTGTAGTTATATGAGAGACCGTATCACTTATCATCATGAAATTTGGAAATATTATGCTACAAATTTCAACTTTTTATGTCCAGGACATGATTCATAGTTAAATTCCATATTTCAACGACAGGTTCCTTATAGTTTAATTTAATGTGTAGAGGATAAAGAGTCCTAGTTTAAGGTCTTATACTTCAGACCAAGATATGGGAGAATTTTTAACTCATAGATTAAGGTCATAGAGTTTATAACATTCCATTGGAGGGTATTTTCACTCATAGATTAGGGTCTTAGATTTTTGACCATTACATTGGACGATATTTCCAAACAATTTTTTGGGTTGTAGTGTTTGGACCATAACATGAGAGGGGATTTTTATACCTCGTATTTTAGGTTTGTAGAGTTTGGACCATAACATGGGGGAATCTCAGTTTAATGATGTGTTTCATAGACTAATACTGTACAGATTAATGTCATGTGGCCACGATGCTTACTCATAGTTTAATGTAATAGAGTTTTGACTGTGATATTGGAGGCATTATTTACTCACAGTTTAAGGTCATATAACTTCGACCAAAAAATTGAGGGGAATCATTTTTATGACTCATATTTTATGGTCATAGAGCTCATACCTTACCATGGTTGTTATGTGAAGAATTTATTCATGAATATCACATTTTAAAGAGCCGTGATGAGCTTTTTGTCCATTGATATCAGGGTGCATGCTCCATTGGAATAGACCCTATGTATTACATATGGTCCTTCCTACTTTGGTTCAAGATTTGGGGGCTTCTTCCCGAGTATTATCTGGTTTCTGAGGGGTAAAACCATTTTTCCTTTGAGGAATGATCGATGGAAAAAAAAAATGTCGAAACTTCATGCAATCTGATTTTGGTAGACTTCAAAATGGTGTAGAGTATGTAGCCTTTTCTCATCAAGCTATTCCAACTCATCAAACTATCTCTAGGATTACTCATCCATGGACGGTTGATTGTAAATGTCCACACAAAGTAATGGCACTTGGATTTTGATAGGTAACACCACCTCTGCCACATATTCTAGCGAGTATGGGTTTGCCTAGGTAGCAGTTTGGGTCATGATCTGGTAAGCCCATAAAGCATGATGGAGCATGATTTGACATGATTTCATATCCTTATAGACCATCTTTTGAAGTATATTGGATAGAGTATTATTGAAAGCCTCTATCTGACCATTGGTCACTGCATGATAATGGGACAAATTGTTAGCTTTAATCCATACTCCCAGTATAACTTGTCCAACTCAACAGAGAAGAATTTGGTTCCATTTTCTATTAGTATTGTATGAGGGACACCAAATCTGGCGATGATGTTGTACTTCACAAAGCTGATGATGTTTTTCACCCCAACCTCTTTAAGGGATACGACTTTGGCGCATTTGGAAAAGAATTCGGTCATTATGAGTATGAAATTGAGTTGCCTGGTTGTGGCGGGAGGATATGGTCCCACAACACCCATCCCCTAGGTGATGAATGGCCAAGAGTACTTAGCAGTATGATGTAACTCTGGGGGGGGGGGTGTTTATGAAATTACCCGGAAATTGGCTATAATATAACTTCTTAGTGAATATGACACAATCTTGTATCATGGTGGGCCAGTAATTCCCAAGCCTCCATATTTGGTGAGAGAGCTTGGTTTCTCACTAGTGTGCTCCATAAGCTCCAGCGTGCACCAATTTCATGATGGAATCAATCTCTTCTCCATCGATGCACCTAAGATGGACTCTTTCAAGGCTTCATTTATAGAGTACCTTTTCTTCAGTGTATCCCATTGTATAGAACAATTTTGACAGCTCGTCTTCGGTCCTTCTCCATTTCCACCCTATATGGTGGGAGTTCCCCATTATAAAAGTTATTTTCAATGGGGGAAATCCAAACAGTGGTATGACCATGAGGCTTAGGAACACGAATAATTTCATCAATTTCCTCTGTATTGCTTTGGATGAATGGAAAGACCATCTGGTGGTGAGTAATGAAAGTGACTATTTTCTCCCTGTAAAAATTTTCCAAGGAAGTGGAAATTTTTTTCCAAGCACCTACTTGAGCATTTTGTGACCGGGGGATATGGGTCAATGTTGGTCCTGATGGGAATTCTGCCATCAGTGCTCAAACATGGTTCATCAAATGAACCAATACTTAGTTATTGATAGCATAGTCACTGTTAACATTTTTTAAGACTAGCAATGAATCATCCTTTATTTTTAGGGGTTTGGATTGCACTTGGAGTTCCAATTCCAAGCCTGTAATGAGGGATTGATACTCTGCTTCATTGTTTGTGTACCCTTCCTAAAGCAGAAAAGAGTAAGGCAAGATGAATTTTTATAGAGATACGAGTATAACTCCCATCCCTACCTTATTGATATTGGGATCCTCCATTATTTTCCCTGTAGGGAATTGGTAAGAACCATTTAAGTACATATCCCATTCCTTAGGTACCATTTGGATGGAAAACACTTCTTTATTTGGACGTTCAACATCCAATGATGTTGCTTCTTCTGAGGGGTGCTCAGCTAGGAAGTCTGCTAACTCCTGGCCTTTGATGGACTTCTAGGGAACATATCATATGTGTAACTATTGTTGGATTATTTCCCATAATAATAGGTTCCCGTTTAGCATGGGATAGTTGAGGATATATTTGAGCGAGTTGCAGTGGGAAAACAGGTGGACCTCATAGTGCTGTAGGTAATGCCTGATCTTCTGAACCATGAAGATTAGGGCCAGGCAGTTCTTTTCCATCTTTGAATATTGATTTCTGGCATCGATCATTTTCCGGATGAGGTAGTATAGGTTTTTCTCGATGTTGATGTCATATTTCTGCATGAGGAAGGTGCCTAATGTCCATTCTAGGGAGGTTATGTATAAAATGAGTGATCTCCCCTCAACTGGAATCATGTGCACCGACATGATTAGGAGATATCTTTTAGTATTGTCGAACTCCTCTTGGAAATAGTTATACCACTCATACGTAACTCTTTTATTCATGAGCCAGGTGAAAGGTAAACATTTACTAGCTAGGTAGGCCATGAAGTGCCAAATGTAAGAGTGGTTCCCCTGGAGACCTCTCAACTCGGTGAGGATCAAGGTGGGTGCATACCAAGAATGGATTTTGTCTTCTTGGGGTCAACTTTGATGCAATAACGATGTATGATTAAGCTGAGGAAATTTCTCAAGGTAACTCCAAAGCCGCATTTCAAGGGATTCATCTTTAAAATCTGATTTCATAATTTTTTGAAGATAGTATCATGATCAGCCATGTGGTTTGAACATAGTCATGATTTAACCACCAGGTTTTCGACATAGCACTTGATGAATTTTACAAATAAGGGATTGAAGATACGATGCATAGTGAGACGATATGTGGCACCAACATTGTTTATACCAAAGAGAATCACATTATAATAGGGAACTCCCTATGGTTCCCTAAAGGTTGTATCTTCTTCATATCCTTGGGCCATCCGTATTTGATTGTATCCAGAATATCCATCCATGAAATAGAGGCCTTTCTATCTTGATGTTGTATTGATGAACATTTCTGGGATTGGGACCAGGGCGTCGTATTTTGGGCAATTTCAATTTAAGGATAATGATGTCAATAATGATTCTAATCTATCCATTCCTTTTTTGACAGGGGCTATGGTCGCCATCCAGATCAGATATTGGACCTCCCGTATTATGTTTTCTTTCATCATGTTGTCAACATCAGCTTATATTTAGGCAGCATGCGTCGAGTGGGTCCTTCAGGTTGTCTGCTTATAGCTCCATTGATCCTCAGGTAAGCCCAGATTATGTGTGGCGACATCAGGATCGAGGCCTGGCATCTCGGTGTAATTCCAGAAAAACATGGCTCGATTATTCTTTATGAAGGATGTTTATGCCTCCTGCTCTTCGACAGTCATGTCCACACTGATCAAAGTGGTCCATGGGTCATCTTCAGTTCCTAGATTTATCTCTTGTTTTCATTGATTGTGGGGGATAAACCTTCTTTGAATGTAGGAGGGACATCCTTGATGACTTCTTCCTCTTCTTATTCTTCTTCATCATCATCATCTTCATCATATTCCTCCTCTAATGGAAAAAGGATTTTTGAGATGAACTCTCCAATGTTGTGAACGGAATCTTCTGTTTCCTTAGTGTGTGAGGAATGGGTACTCTAATGTCTCGAGGATGGTCCTGGTATAGCATCCCTCATCTTTAAAAAGCTTTTTATTACATTTTACAAATAGAGGACCTTTTAAGTCTAGTGTCTTGGAAATTAGAATCAAAATACATGAAAAATAAAAAAAATATTTTAAATACCATTGAAAATCCTCTTGAAAAGTTCATCCTATGTACTAGAACTCCGTCTCATAACAAGGAAACATACATCAAAGGAAAGGGTGAGCATATGACCTAGTATGGAGAACAAGGGAATCAGCTCACTTGTGATATCAATCAGTACTTAATGAAGAACAAATAGATATGATAAATGGAAGTAGAGGAATAACATAATTAAAATAATGTGAATAATAACGTGAATTTGGGTCTAAAACATTTAATTTAGACATTAATGAACATATCGCCAAGGTTCATTACCAACGTATCACTAAAATTATGAGGGTTAGTCACCAAGGTATCGTGAAACTTGTCAACTCTAGAGATTAAATTTTTTACCCAATGCATTAGAGATATATCAAGGTGCACCCTTAATATGTCTTCATATTCATGTGATCCAAATAGATCATAATAAAACATTTCATAAATAACCCATATAGAGTAAAATTAATGGGTTTCACTTAAAAATGGTGACGTATTTGAATGTACATAGAAATATTATCGTTATGTCTTTTTAACCCTAGAATAAGGAAAGAGGGCTTCATGTATGTCAATTATAGAATCAGATAGATCGATTTTATGTCTTGATGAATTCCTCTGGGAATGAAAATATATTTTTGTATTTAGATAAATAAAACAATAGAATATCTTGAAAAAAATAGAGAGATATTTTGAGAGAATGTTTCTACAGCATAACAGCTATATAACATGGTTTTAAAAAACAATAAAAAGAGAGGGGAAAAGGTTCTTCCATAATTAAATTAATCATTTAAAATATAGGTACTTAATAAAAAATAATAATAACATGGTGTGGAATGACACACCACATGAAAAGGAAACATGAAAGAAAAGATAAAATGAAATTTCTTTTACGATAATTCGGCAACCTAATGACATCGCTAATAATTTAGAAAAATAAGTTGATGAGAGTGGAAAGGGACTCTCATCAATAGGAAATGAAATATAAAGTATTAAAGATATATAAGAACATACCCCAACATAATAAGATGGAATCTAGAAGACATAACATAAAGGAAGTTGTGACTTAAAAGAGGATGGTAAACGGTTCCCTTACCATGAAGAGTTACATTGAATGCTTGAAGGTTGGGACCTTGGGGGATTGAGGGAACCTTGGGAGGGAACCTTGGAAGGAAACAATACTATAACGTCGTTGAGGAGGATTTTGTAATGAAATTAATGAGCAAATGGCATGGTATTTATTAGAAAAGTGATGGAATATTTAATTAATTTCCAAGGGACGCCTCATCTGTGGTATTTGGAAAACCATGGGCTTTCCCATGGTATTTTCCCATGGTATTTTCCCATGGCATTGGACACTTTGGACACCACATAGAATATACTACTATTCCCAAGTATACTACAATGATTAAATTATTGTTAAATCATTGTTACATCATTATTGATGTCATTAATCACCTGAAACTCAAAACATTATTTTCACTATTCACTGAAAATCAAAACATTTTATAAAAATATCATAAATTCACTCTATCCTAATATCGGTTCTATGAATTCAAAAATGAACTCTATTTTATGGAAATAATTTTCTAAATATTTTTAATTTCATTTTTAAATAAAAAAATTATTTATTCAAAAAAAAAACTCTAAAACTATAATATATTTTTCAATACCATGAAAAAGTAATCAAGGTCCCATAAAATTATCGTATAAACATAACAAAATAAAGTAACAATTTATGGTTATATTGTATGAAAATACATTACCATTTTATATTATTAAATTAATTATAAAATTTTAAATATTTTATTTATGACTTACAAAAATTATAAAACTTATACTATGATCATTTTTTCACTTTTATGATGTCTAAATTTTATTTATACATTCATGGGAGAAGAATCTATTTTTTGGCCAATTTATTATTAATTATGATTCTTAAGGTAATGTTACAATTCATACATAAATATTTACTAAAAAACAAGTTGATCTTACTAGACTCTAAATTTTTTACAAATCAAAGCATTAGATGACAATTTTTTGAAAATCATTTCACATTTTTAATTATTTAATGTTTAAATGAATATTTTAAAATACCCTTTTTACAAAATTCATCAATAATACTCATCCTATATTTATCTTGATATTTGAATATCACAGATGTTACCATAATAAGAAATAAAAATTTAATTTTTACCAAGGGAATACAAAATTATCTAAGGGATCATTACATATCCCCTTATAAAACCTGTATAGTACCTAAGTGTAAGTTGTGATACGGTGATATAATCTTGGGGCAGCTCAAGAAAACATTTCCCGAGTGGTAATTTCTATCCGTTTGAACATCTCCCTTAGGTGATTTCGTTCAAACATCACATGTTGGAGTTCAGCTGGGGCTTGGTCCAGAGCAATGCCCAGTGAAGCCGCCTCCTTCCCATGCTCTGAAAGATGGGATTTGTACGGCCCGAGTCTACTAGATGAGGCCATCAACTCTTGTTTCTAGATTAATTATCCAAGATCACTTTTATTTATAAACAATAATTATTACGCTAAGAGTTTAGTTTCTAATGGTCATATTGACCAATGGTCATATTGACCAATGGTCATATAATAGTAAAAACCCAACGGTATCACTTCACTAATTAAAGGATATAGTTTTGTGGAGTATAAAATGGAATAACACACAAATTTAGGAAACAAATATTTTTTAAATGTTTGAGTCATTACATTCTTCCCCCCTTAAGAAATTTCATCACTGAAATTTTAAATCGTACCCTATGAAGATAAATGGTGTGGGTACTTCTACCTAAAAGATTCCTCTAGTTCTTGTGTGGCTACATTGCATTTTTTGTTCCTCCCCAACACCTTAACAAGGTGGGTAGTCCGGTTGCGTAGAACCTGGTCTCTACGATCCAAGATCTCCACTGGCTTCTCCTCATAAGTGAGGCAATGTTCTAGTTGTACCTCCTCTAGATTTAATACATGTTAAGGGTTAGGTATGTAATTATTCAAGATGGATACATGGAAGACATCTTGAACTTATGCTACATTTGGAGAAAGTACATGCCAATAGGCCACTACTCATACATGATCAAGGTTTGTATAGGGGCCAATGTACCTAGGGTTGAGCTTCCCTTTCTTCCCAAACCTCATGAATCTAATCCAAGGTGAAATTTGAATATATAATTTGTCACCATCATGAATCTCCATGTCCCTTAAAAAATTTCATGCATAGCTCTTTTGCCGACTCTAAGAAGTCTTAATGTATTATTGGATGGAATAGACTTTTTCTGTCATCTATTGCAAAAGATCAGGCCCAATAAGATTTCTCTCACTAGCTTCATTCAAACAAGTAGGATTTCTACATCGCTTACCATATAGAGCTTCATAGGTTACCATTTGAATTCTTCAGTGGAAGCTGTTGTTGTAAGAGAACTCAACTAAAGGGAGATGTTGATCCATTCGCCCTTTAAATTCCGTTGAGCATGTTCTCAGCATATCCTTGAGTGTTTGAATAGTCCTTTCAGATTTGCCATCAGTTTGGGGTGATAGGCCATACTGAAATTCAATTTAGTGCTCAGAGCATGTTGAAAACTTATATCGAATTTTCATGTGAACCATGGATCACGATCGGATACAATAGAATGTGGAACTCTTTGCAGCCTTACCTCTTCCTTCACATAAATCATGGCAAATTTATAAAGAGATAAATCTTTCTGAATGGAGATAAAATGGGTAGTCCTAGTGAGATGGTCTACAATAACCCATATCTCATTGTTTCCTTTGGTTGTTCTTGGGATAATATAGACGAAGTCCATAGTGATATTGTCCCACTTCCACACTGGTATGGGTTGTGGTTGCAACACCCATTTAGGATGTTGTCGCTCTTCCTTAACTTTCTGACATGCAAGGATCCTTGAAGTGTAGTTAGAAATATCCCTTTTCATATTATCTCACCAATAATGATCAAGAAGGTCCCAATACATTTTTGTGCTTCCAGGATTATAGATAAAGATGATCATTGAGCATCATCGATCATCTCCATCTTTATTTCCAGAATATATGGAAGACATAGCCTTGTACGAAATTTCAGCACACCTGCCTACTCAATATTGAACTCAGGAAACATCCCATCCTTCACAGCCTCAAACTTCTTCATTAAAAAGGATTTTCTTTCTAAGAATTCTTGATCTTATCTAATAATGATGGTGGAAAAATCATTTGGGTTAGGAATGACGGTTTCCCTTTCCTTATAATTCCCATGTCTATATTTACTAGTCCATTGATCAAATGATCTCTTTGAATCCTCATCATGGAAAGAACAACTGGGTATTTCCTGCTTAATGCATCAGTGAATTTCTTTTCTCTTTGAGGATGATAATGAATTGAATAATCAAAGTCTTTGAGATGTTCCAACCATCTCCTCTATCTCATGTTCAATTCCTTTTGTTTGAAAATATACTTCAAACTTTGATGGTCTGTGTATATTTCACATTTCTACCCATAAAGATAGTGCCTCAATATCTTCTGAGAAAAAATGACCACATCCAGCTCCAGATCAGGGGTAGGATACTTTTTCTCTTGAGTCTTCAACTGTCGAGATGCATAAGAAACAACATTGTCATTTTTTGGAGGATGCACCCAAGCCATTTTAGAGATGCATCACTAAATATAATGAATCCTTCTCCACATGAGGGTATCGTTAACATGAGTGCAGTAAAAACTCTCTTCTTCATCACTTTGAAAATTTCCTCAAACTCCTTTTTCAAGATGAACATGAACCCTTTTCGAGTTAACTTGGATAATGGATTAGAAAGTTGTGAAATTTTTCCACAATCCTCATGTAATATCCTGATAATCCAATGAAACTATGAATCTTAGTCATTGTTGTAGGATGATGCCACTACTTTATAACTTCTTTCTTTGTAGGGAAAATTGTGATTCCTTCATTGGATAAAATGTGCCCCAAGAAAGAAACTTTTGGAAACTACAATTCACATTTTCTAAACTTCCCAAAAAGCATATCCTTCCATTGTGTTATCAAAAAAACCCTTATACGATCTACATGATCCTTGGGACTTTTGGAATATATCAGAATATCATCAATAAAAACATCAACACAATTACTAAGGTAGTCCTTAAAGACTCTATTAATCAAATCCATAAAAATAGAATCAGAATTAGTCAGTCTGAAGGGAATAACAACAAACTCATAATGTTCATATCTTGATCAGGAGGTAGTTTTTGGAATACCTTTTTTCTTCACCCTCAATTGATGATAAACAGGTCGAAGATCAATCTTAAAGAAGAATTGAGCACCATGAAGTTGGTCAAATAAGTCATCAATTCTTGTAAGAGGGTATTTGTTCTTCACTGTGATCCCATTCAGTTCTCTATAATCAATGCATAGCCACATCGTTCCATCCTTCTTCTTCATAAAGAGAACTGGTGCTCCCCACAGAGACACACTCATTTGGATAAAACCATTCTCCAAAAGATCTTATAGTTGTTTCTTTAACTCCTCCATCTCCACATTTTTCATCCAATATGGGGTCTTTGATATCAGATGTGATCCATGTATGAGTTCAATGGAGAACTATACCTCTCTTTCTGTGGGAGGTCCATAAAACTCCTCAAGAAATACGTCAACGTATTTTTGGAAAATGGGGACATTTTCAATCCTTAAACTCTCTTCTACTACTTCATAATCACCGATCAAATCCATAAAGAATGATATAGGAGGAAATTCTATACATAGATAAGGTTGAGATATCTCTCATTGGACGATAACTTTATGTTTTCTATTCAAGACTACTGAGATTTCCTTGCTTCTACAATTGATATTTGCATTATACATTGAGAGCCAGTCCAACACTAGTATAATTTCCAATTCTAGCATGGGAATGACTACTAGATTTGCGATAAGATTGTGCTCGCTAATTAAAATACTGGAATTTCTAAACAATGACTATGCTTGGATAATCCCACCAGGAGTCTTGACTGATAACACTACATTTAGAAAATCAGGGGTTGACTCTAAATTCTTTGCAATGTTAGAGGAAATAAATGAATGTGTAGAACCAGAATCAAACAAAGTACTCACTGGCTTTGAGATAAAAACCAGATTACCTTCCACCACATCATTTGGTACTTCAATTTAAGTCATAGTGATAGGAAAAGCATGACCTTGCTCCATTGGCCGATGATGAGGCTGGTGGTGATTCCCCTCCAATGCCCTCAGATTTGGATAGAAATTTGAAAAGTACACAAGTTTTCCTCACTTATAGTATTGGACATCTGGTAGGGACTTCACCATCTTCCTTTTTTTGGGATTTGAGGCTTCACCTCTGTACGACAATTCTGCACAATGCACCCATCTCTACCAGATTTGTAGCACTTCCCGCTCCCGAGTAGGTTGTTCCCCGAATTCTTCTTTCAACATTTATTACACATGGGAAGTTGTATTTGCATGCATCTTATTCCTTGATCTAAGAACCTACCTAGTATTGGATCCATTTATCTCTTCTTGTCATTGGATTTATGAGACCATTGTGTCTCACCAAACTCTAGTTTGACTTTCATCGCACTTCACACAATCTCCCCATTGCTATCATAATCATGGTTGGCTAGATTCTCTTGTATAAGAAGCCTTAGTCCACCGAAGAATATATCAACCTTACCATTTGGATCCATGAAAAATCTATAAGTGTAATGTGAAATCCATATGAAGTTCATCTTGTATATTCCCATAGATTCATTGTATTTCTACTTCAGCTTGAGAAACTCCTTCTCCATTCTTGTTCTCATCGATCGAGGGAAATACATGTTGAAGAATATCCCTCTGAACTCATCCCACTCCATATATTTTACTTCCACTCCTTGGCTTGTGTTTTTAAACCATTCCCACCACTGATCAACTTCTCCCTCAAAGTGATAAACAGCCATGGTAACCTTCTCTGGTTCAGAACAATGGAGCACGAAAAAGATCTTCTCGATAGATCGGATCAACTGTTCAGTAATCAATTAGTCGGTAGATCCACTGATGGGTGGTGGTCGTTAAAAATAATGGATTTTTAACTCTCTATTCCGTCATATATTCCAAATATTGACTTAAGGGAATACCTTGAGCAAGGATGAGGGATGATTCATCAAACAATTTCAAAGGCATTAAGGGGCGCGGGTATACCTGCGTGCCAACAATGGGCGCGCAGGTCACCTGTGCGCTAAACATGAGGTGCGTAGGTCACTTTTGCATCAAAAGTGAAGTTTCTCCCAAACAAAAGGTGGCCTATAAATACTTCCTATGGGCCCCCCATTTCGAGGACGAAAAAACCAAAACTCAGATTCATGCTCTGGTTGCCCATGTCCCCGTCTGAAGTCTTCCGAACATTTCTAAGGTAATTCATTACCTTGAATGGAAGCTCTAAAGAGGAAGAATAAGGCCTAAGTATTATAACTAATCAATACTTGCGCACCTAAGTATCTAGCCCTTTAATGGATGTGATGATACTTGCGCGCCGCCCTTCCCTCTCAAGAAAACTTGCACGCCACCCATCTGGAAGTATCTAGGGATAATACTAAGGGCTTGAGCAATGTATTGCCCAAGTATTACCCTACAGGTTCTTCGTTGCCCATGTGAACTCATGTCGCCCAAGTATACTTGCGTGACTAGGAGTTGTACACCAGACGAATACATGAGCGCCTCCTTCCAATTTACTTCCTTCCCTCAAATTCACCATTCCTCTTCACGATTTAGCCTTCAAAACCCCCATCAAAACCATTTATGACTTGGTTCCTTTGTTGGATTCCTTATATAAAAGGAATTCTGTGGAACATATCTCAAAACCTAGTTATTTACATAACTTTATGCCACAAAGGATAGATATTTCCTTCATTCAAACTCAACCTTTAAGATGAGAAGATCTTTAATCTGGGCATCCTTTTTAGGAGTAAGGCCCAAGATCCCTAATCTAGGCATCATCCTTAAGATTAAGCCCCATGTTCCCTAATATAGGAATCCTCCTTAAGAGTAAGCCCCAAGTTCCCAAATCTGGGCATCTTCTTTATGAGTAAGCCCCAAGTTACCTAATCTGGGCATCCTCCTTTGGAGTAATCCCCAAGTTCCCTAATTTGGGAATCTTCCTTAGAGGTAAGCCCCAAGTTCCCTAATCTATGAATACTCCATAGAAATAAGCCCCAAGTTCCCTAATCTGGGAATCCTCCTTAGGATTAAGCCCCATGTTCCCTAATTTGGGCATCATCTATAGGAGTAAGCCCTAAGGTCCCTAATCCGGGGATCCTCCGTAAGAGTAAGACCCAATCATAAATCCCCTTAAATTTGGGCATCCTCCTTAGGAGTAAGCCCCAAGTCTCAAGTCCCCTTAACCTGGGCATCCTTTTCAGGAGTAAGCCCCAGTCATAAGTTCCATTAAACTAGGCCTCCTTCTCAGGAGTGAGCCCCAAGTTCCCTAATATGGGAACTCTCCTAAGCAGTAAGCCCCAGTATTAATTTATTTTTATTTGGGCTTCCTTCTTAGGATTAAAACCCAATCATATGTCCCTCTTAAAATATGGATTCCTTTTCAGGAGTAAGTCCCAGGTTAAAACCCCAAACCTCCATAATGTACAAAAACTATTATGGACCATTCTCTTAGGCTTTTTTCCTAGAAGACTTTTTCTTCATTTACTTGGGACTTCATATATACGTAATCCCAACATCATTTCTTTTGATTGCATCTTTCGTGGCACAATCGGTAGGTTTTACTAAAACCTCTTGTTTCTCACACAGAGCATGACTCACGTGGGCATAGAGTGTAAAATTTATTACGACATCTCTCTTTGGGCCATCAATCATTCATAAACCTCAAACATCTTCACTCAAACTATGTGGGATCTGATTCCTTTTCTAACAAGGATACATAGGTAGCTAATCTGCAGGTACGATCCAAACTATAAAACAATCACAGTCCTTTTGAACGACAATAAACTTCAAGTGCCCCACTGAGTGGCTTCAAAACCAGTATGGTTATCATAATGACCAAGAGATTTCTATATAATGTGTTCAAGGATACCATTGAATAATAATCTGTAATAAATATGGATGATTATCTATCAATTAAGAACCTCAAATACATATAAAAGATTATCTAAATCTCATACATATCAATCATTGATTTCCAAATCTATAGGAAAACTCAATTTCATGCATGGTAAATTAATAAGGTTTCACGAACATACCTCAAATCTTTAAGAGAGTCCTGGAGTAGACAATAATTCCCCCCAAAAAGGTGTGATGATTTTGACCTCCCATCCTGTCGACCAATGAAAATTATTAAGCCTGATTATTCCACAACTAATGGGCACCTACCTTTGGAAAGTAGGTCCAAATGGATACAGAATCATTGGATGTTTCCGATTCTACGAATAAACCCATTGAAAACCGATTGGAAAGTTTGAACCTTAAACAAATGAGGTCATTCCCATTTCCAGAAGAAACAAAAATGGTGAACCCGACGTGAACCCGATGTGAACCCATAACCAAGTTAAATGATGTTTTACTTATTTGTTAGTACCCTATTTAAATCAATGTGAGGGCCAACAAATCAATAAATAACATATGTTATCATCCAGAAGATGTATTCTGGAAAAAATTATCTTGATTATGTATATTATATTAAACATACACTCTTTTCCCAGGTCTCTCTGCATTATAGAAATGGCTTCTTTAAAGTTCACACATGTGAATGCCTCATCCACTAATCATGTTGGATCCTAATCCACTCTGAGGACGACATCACCTACTCAACATCTTCAACACTGGGTCTCAAAAGCATTGGTTATGGAATACCTTCAACAAGGTACCATTCCAACTCTGGAGGCAACTTAACAAGAACTAGAAGTTAATAGTTAACCATGGTTGTCCGGAAAATGATGACCAGTGATCACGAAGCAGGTGGTTCCAACAACCATATCCAACTGTTTTGGGTCGTTATCCCCGGAATGAAATCAGTAGTCCCTCCCATATTATGGGGAGGTGAATGAGAAGGTCACTCAAGGCCTTAATTAAAGAAGACAGGAGTCCTTCCCGAGGGATCCCATCAATAATCACCACAAAAATCGTGCGGTAGTGCTCCCTCAACATGATGAGGGTATCACCTTTAGGGGTTCAGATCAGGTTCCTCAGACCTGAGCATGCAAGATGAATAGTCAGAGGTGAAATCCGGTCAATAGAGAGATGGTTCTTACTTCTTCCCTCTCCGGAGAAGTCCATCAAGCCATCTTTATGGAAAAAAATGAGCATGCATATACACCCGTCCATCCTAATGTTATTTATAGGAAGACTCGTCTGGCAGTAACACACCAATCCCGCCAGGAAATTCTGGAAGAGTATTATAGGCAGGTATATAAACCTGTTTAAAATTCATCATCTAGTCAGCAGGCACGCCTGACTACAACCAAAGACACTCTCCAATCATATGTGGTGGGGAACAATCAGTAGGCACATACACCTTCAATTCATCAGGCTAACCAACAGTCTAGTTTGGTAGCACCCGGAGAAGTAAGTCAGAAAGCTCCAACGAAAAATTTGGAGAAGACTCAACTATCTGCCCCTATGCATAAGTACTATCAGAATTCATTGACAGGAAAAGGAGGATGGGAGAAGGAACATACACCTACTCTAGACACATAATAGACGTATATTCCCATTCCGGAAGCTGAAGTCATGAATCACATTCTGACAATGGTGAAAGAATAGAAGAAAATCCTTGCCCATATTATGGATACCTCTTAGAATATTATAACAACTTCAACAACATCACAGGTAAGGAATCATAAATCTATCCCTATAAGTGGAGTGACTCATCAACATATCACTCCAGAACAGATACACACCTCTGTCCCAGTCCAAGAGGGTTGTGAGGCATACTCCCCCATGCCATAGAGACAATCAAGTCAGGCACATACACACAATTTGAATGAAGATAGTCAGCCTAACCTGACCATTTATCCTGAGCACCCACATACACCTTCCCATAATATCCACTTTCATCAAAAAATGGTTTGCAATGTGAGTAAGAAGGAATCTAAGAAATAGACTCGTCCAGCACAATTGATAAATAAAGAGCCAATCTGTAATAAGGCCTTGCTCGATGCTGGAGTTCTTGAAGCCCTCAGAAAATTATCTTTTGCAACTCAAGATTCTACTCTTTCATTTTCAAACTCTGGAAATAACAACAACAATTCCGAAGGTCTTCATCAGAAATTTCCTCATGATGGCCTGCTTCATGATAGTTCGGTCGATCTCAATGTATCATCCTTAGATGAGAGCAATGATAACCCTCTACTTGGCCAGAAGATCAAGAATCAAGAGGTATAATATTTTTCTATAACCCACCATGGTGGTCCCCCCCATGATGATGAATTTAGCTGAGAAAGTCCTCTCCATAGTAGTAATTCACATTGCCTGGACAATTATTCAAAGGACAATGCAGTAACGAGAAATCCCTCTTATCTTGAGGCACTTTCAAATTTGAAGCCATTCATATCTGATGCTTTACCGCTAACAGGTGATATAGTTTCTCAATCAGAAGATAGCCTGAGATGTAGGTCATTCTCTGAAACTCCCATGGGTCATTCATCTTCTAATTTGATAAATGAATTCTCTACCAATCTTATTTAATCTGAAAAAGAAACCAAGAAGCACCATCTTTGGTCTAATTAGGTAGAATAATCTTCATCGAATAATAAAGAGGAAGTGCTGAATATTAGAAAACAATTGTCGAAATATTAAGTACCAGTCATGTTTTGGCCTTTGGTTGACTCTCAGAATGATATTCTAGAAATGTTGATGGAAGATTGTATTCACAATATTCGTCTCAACATGTGGAAAACACTTTTTCAATTAAAAGAGTTAATATTATCTTATGATGAATATAAAAATCATGTCAAGATAATAGAAGGGTTGCAACACCAAATTGACTTGGTATCTCTCTGAGTTTCTCGACATCCAAAGGTTGAAAAGCAGTAGAAAGCCCTTCAACGTGCATGCTCTGGCGCACTAAAATTATTGTGCTAGTTAATTACCAATGCTCCATCTGGTATTCATATCAGTGGATGGGTTGTTCATGAAGCATTGCATTTCACTGTGCTCTCTGGTCAACAATGCCTGCCAAAAGTGGTCTCATGCAATGTTATTTCCCTTGGCTGGCCACATCCAGTTGGTTTTTTATGTAATCAAAGGCCTGCTCAAGAATAGGCCTCAACTAGTTCTTCCCAAAGTTAGGTATATATAGAACAGGTTTCCGGATTACTTTTGCATCAATAAAATGTGAATATCGAACAAGATTATCGTTTAGAGCATGCACATCATCAGGTGACAGAGGTGTCAGTAATCATCCAATGGCCATTTGAGCCAGGTGATTTGAGTGGATGTAGGTTGATGCATCCAACAAATTTCCTGACTAAGGTCTGCAAAATCAGGATATATTTTAAGAAAGTCTTAGATATAACATCTCATGAACCACCTTAGCTTGCTAGGATGGGGACTCTTTTAGCCCAACCCTTGGGATCAACAAATGGGATCCAAGGTGTTTAGCAGGAAAAGAAAGAACTGCCCCAGTCCACCTGACTGGGGAATTTTTCAAATCCTCAATCTTTTCCTCAACAAAAGTAAGTCTTCTCTCGATTAGGGATGAATCTACAAGAGGAACGCAGAGCCGAACTATTAGGAGATTCCATCCATATTACGGTTCATCAAGAAATTCTTGAGGGGCCAACCAAACAAAAGGCAAAGTATCATCAAGGACATGGAAGAAGACAATATCATAGAAATTCTGATAGAAAGAATACAATGCATTATGAATCAATAAATTTAATCAATGCCATTGTTACTGATCCCCCTGAACATGTGGCTCAATCAGAGGGATCAGATAAAGATGTTCATGTTCAGGAGGCTGTATACACAGAAATAAATGAAGAAGGTGTGCGTACCCGAATCCAGAGGTTTCCCAGAGGCAAGATATTCCTTCTGTTAATGCCCTTCCATACTCCTAAAAGGCACATGGCAAGGAAAAGGGTAAAAGTCAGGTTACGTCCCACCCTACCTCTGGAGAAGGACAATCACTCTCATTAAATCAAAGGTTCGCACAACTAAATGAAGAAATAAAGGCGTTAAGGAGGTTGAATGCAGAACTACTTCAAGCTAGTCTTCATCCTAAACATGCTGGAGTCAGTCAGTCAAGTAATTAGTTGCAGTTACTGGGATGGATCAGGAATATCCTCCTTTACATGTACACCATCACAGGTCTAATACTATGGGTTATGTGCAACAACAACTGGTAATGCTTCCATCAGTTGTAGTAACAGTCACCACACCTGTCCAAACTCTAGTTATTGCACCTGCTAAGGTCCAAGTTATACCAAATGTTTCTCAAAAGTTAATGACTACCATTGAGTCATTAATAGTTCGGTTGGAAGCTATGTAAGGGAAGCATGCACAAATTTAACCAGAAAAGAGATCTTACCCTGAATGGGTTGATGCAATATCTCCCCATAATGTTTTGAAATTACAACATTCCCAATTTTTAATGGTTCGGGAGATCCAGAACAACACTTAACACATTTTGATTCTCATTGTGTTCTTATGATGGGAACTCCTCAGTAACAAAAAGCAGTTAAGCTCAGGTGTTTTTTACCGTCATTACAAGGGCCTGCTTTTGTCTGGTATGCATGTTTACAATCCTGGTCAATTACCTGGTGGGAAGATCTCCGTCAACGATTACTTCTTCAATTTAGATCAACATTGCCAAAGATGACCGTTTTTAATCTTAAAAATTTTATACAAAGGGATAATTAATGAGTTTCACATTTCATTGCTCGCTAGAAGGGATTAACATATTCCTTAAGCTTAGCACTCCCTCAAGAAGAATTTTTCCCAATCTATGTGGCAAATTTGCATGTGAATTACGCACACTGTTGATCCGTGTAAAATAAACTGGAGGGTTTCGAGAACTCACTCCAATTGCTTAATAGATCAAATATTCTCTTATAGATACTAAGGCTAAAACTCGTGTAATTCCATCAGCTCTAGGAAGGATAATTGGAAGAGCAGAGATAGCTACAATTACACTTAAACAAGCATCTTTACCTGCTTTTACTTCAAAACCATCATCTTATCGAAGGGCTCCACCTCCTGAGCGTCAAAAATAGAGGTCGTCCCCTCAAGATTATCAAAGAGATCAAAGATGGAAACAATTTGAGGAGTTAAAGAACACAGTTTATTCTTTCTGAAATGAACATGTTTCTGGTTACTTTATTTTGGCACTGCAAAATAATTTGGTTCAGATTCCAAGGCCTAAAAGGCTGAACAAGGAAGAAGATGAAGACCTTCCCAAATATTGACCATTTCATCATATGTTGGTGAATCCCATTCCAGAGTGTTTTGTTTTCAAAGACCACCTATAATAGATGGTGGACTCTGAAAAAGTAAAACTAAATGGTTCCTCAGCCTAGGTAGCATGTTTTTCTACTACAGATCCAGAGGAAGAAGGCGAGTGACACAAAGTCAAAATACAAAATTAGCATAAATATGATGATTGGATGGTCAAAAAAATGATGAACCAAAATCATGAAATTTTACGAACACAATTGAAGAATCCAATTGTGTCTTCTGCTATGAATGCCATAGAAAAACCCCCTTCTACAGAAGGAAAATCCTCAAAGAGGCGGCATAATTTGATGAAAGAAGAGATTTTAGATGAATATGAGCTCATGTCAAATGATAAGTGTTCTTTGACTATGGAAGATTTTATGCCATCTACTTTAAATGCATGGGAATCGCCCCACCAAATGGCACAACCTGAACTGGTTAATCAGGAAGAATCTTCATCCGATGAAGAATTGATCATTGTTTCTATTAACATGATTCACTTAACATATCCTTATGCCAGTCATAGTTTCGATCTTGATGAGCCTAAGTTCCTTATATCAAACAGAGAAATTAGAGGGAGTTCCAGAGGTCTAGGATACAGGGGAAGACCTGGATATTTCAGAAGCCAATATTCCAATCCTACCCCTATTAGAACTGTATATGCAGCAGAAACTCATGGAAAAGATCTTCTGCGGGCTCAACAAGAACAAGAAAGTTCTTCCACACATGGAAGATTCTGTCCTGCCATAGTTATTTTGGAAGATCGGTTAGAAGTTACACCTTCTTCATCTCCACAAGTAAATCGACCTAGTCGGTCTAATATTCCAATGCGAGTAGTATTTCCAACTCCTACCCCGATACAAGATGCATCTACTTCCAAAGAATAAAATTCTAAGGCACCAGCGAAACCACATGTTCTTGTTGGGAAACACAGACCTTTGGATCAAAATTATAATGTTTTGAAACATTTGGCCCATGTACCGGACATGTTATCAATTCTGGATGCCATGAATCTATCAAAAGATTTCCAGGAGGCACTCATTGAGGCATTGTCAAGTCCTCAAAAATTCAAAACTGAAATTGTTGCGGATGAAGTCTACCATACAGAGAATGATCCTACATAGTTCCATGTAGTGATATATTTTACAGATGAATATGAAGATGATGTTGTGAATGGATAGATTAGACCTCTGTATTTATCTGGCAAGGTCAATGATGTAGACATTCGATGAGCTTTCATTGATAATGGTTTAGAAGTCAACCCCATCCCTATTCGTACACTTCATCGATTGGGCCTTACCAAATCTAATTTACCTACTTCTAGTTTGATGTCACAAGGATATGATGAAAATGAACAAGAACCTTTGGGCGAGATTACATTCAAAAATCAGTTTGGGGACCTTGTATCCAATTCAAGTTTCATGGTTGTTCGTCATGACACAACCTTCAACATTTTGCTTGGAAGACCTTGGCTACATAAACATACAGATATACATTCATCATACCATCAATGTCTCAAATATTGTTTCAATGGTCAAATTAGGACATTGAATGGTGATAATGACCCATTAAAAACATTTGAATCTCAATACATTGAGGCATAATTCTATCACATGAAGTGAAAGGATTTATCCACGACAAAGGAGGTTACCAAAATTAATGCTCTATATGGTTTGGAAAAGATTCCAATAAACCCATTCATACATGTGAGTAAAGATTATGTGTTTCCTATCAGTCAAATTGACAGGATATACCCAAATCCAAATACACTTATAGAAACTTCCATAATGTGAAATACGTCATCCAAGCAAGACAACATGGTATAAATTGTGGATTCACTGAGAAATTATGAAAGCTCAAATGGAGATGTATTCATTTCATTCGCCGAAGTACAGAAATTCCATACATCATCAACCAAGCTTGAAGAAGATATAGTAATGTCATAGGTGAATGATGATATCGATTCTCAATCCATAATCTCCACTTTATTACCCAAGGAAGACCCTTCATCATCAATAGGGTTAGAAATTGTAGCCTCTTCTTCAAGATGTTCAAATTTTAACATCCCTCCTGATCATGGAAATTCTACTTCTTCATCTACTAAGAAAGTAGAAACAGAGGAAGTAACACATATTGAATAAGATGAAGAAGATCTCAGAGATGATCCTCCAACAATTGAAGAGGGTATCTCTAACATTGTGGATGAACTGAGAGAAATAAATCTGGGTACAAAAGAAGATCTACACCCCACTTTAATTAGTGCAGCCATAACTCTTGAAGAGAAAGATATGTATACTTATTTTTTAAAGCAAAATCAAGATATATTTTCTTGGAATTATACAGAAATCTCAGGGCTTGATCCTGGGGTTTCTATTCATCATTTGGGGTTTCCAGAAGAACATCGAGGATTCAAGCAAGCTGCAAGAAGAACACACTCAACTTATGCCTCCAAAATTGATACTGAGGTGGATATGCTTATCAAGTATAACTTCATCAGAGAAGTTCAATATCCCAAATGGCTAGAGAATGTTGTCCCTGTGAAATTGTTTTTTGACAAATTAGAGTTTTCATTGATTTCAGAGATCTTAATCAGAATTGTCCCAAAAATGATTTTCATGTTCCGATAATAGAACTCTGAATTGATGCAACAGCTGGCTATGAAGCACTTTCCTTCATGGAAGGATATTCAGGGTATAATCAAATATGAATGGCTCTAGAAGATGATGAATCTATATCCTTCAGATCCCCTCAAGGTGTGTTTTTCTATCAGGTAATTCCCTTTATCCTGAAGAATGCATGTTCAACATATCATCGTTCCATATACCGTATCTTCAAACCCTTTTTAGGGAAATTTTTTGAATGTTATGTGGACGATTTGGTGGTTAAATCCAGAAAATGTTCTAATCACTGGGCTGATTTAGAAATCATATTTCACAAACTTCGACAACACAATTTGAAGATGAAACCCTTGAAATGTACTTTTGTGTTAACCTTAGGAAACTTTCTATGCTTTTTTGTATGGAATCGTGGTATCTATGTTGATCCTGAGAAGAAAAAATAAATCCTTGGTATGTGACCTCCTCCAAATTTTTAAAAATTAAGAGAACTTCAAGGACACCTGTCCTTTATTCGGCATTTCATCGCCTATCTGGGCGGAAAATGTTTACCATTCACCATATTAATGATGAAGGGAGTCACATACCAATTGACCAAAGATTTCCAAGAGTAATTTGATATTATCAATAAATATCTCTTGAATCCACTAGTATTAATGCCGCCTATTGAAGGAAGTCCACTTATTCGTTATGTGACAGCCTTAGAGCGATCATGGGGTGCCTTCCTTGCCCAAAGAATGATGCTGGGAATGAAAAAAAGCTTTACTATACTAGTCGGACTATTCTTGAGGCAGAAACTCGATATTCAAGTATTGAAAAGTGCTTCCTCGCGTTAATATTTACATTTCAGAAATTGAGACACTACCTGCAACATCATGAGGTCTAATTGGTATCTTGCAATAACCCTCTCAAATTTATCCTTAGTCATCCAATGCTTACAGGACGTCTGGCAAGGTGGCAGTTATTTTGCAGTAGTTTGATATCCAGTATGTGTCTCAAAAGGAAATAAAGGTCCAAAATGTGGCCGATTTCCTTACTGAACACCCTTCAGTAAAAGATACATCTTTATATATTAAACTTCTTGATGAGGAAGTCTTCTCTATTCAAGATAATCTTCAAAAAATTGAAATGTACTTTGATGGTTCTTCTATAATTCCAACAGGAAAGAGAATGGATAATCATAAACTCAATAATGTTGGATTAGGAATAATACTTATTCAACAGAAAAGGAAGTGTTTCCTTACTCCTTTTTATTATCATAAGGTGGTACAATCAATGAATCAAAATATCAAGTTCTCATCCGAGGATTGGAGTTGGCGCTTCAGGAACAGGTGAATCACTTAAAGGTTAAAGGTGACTTAGACTTGGTAATCAAAGAAGTCAATGGGGACTATTCCATCAGAAAAAAAAGAGTTAATCCCATTTTATGATTACGTTAGAGAGTTAATGGCATAATTTCATTCAGAACCGACATTTTCTTATGTCCCGCGATCACAAAATGCTCAAGCTGATGCACTGGCTAATGTAGCCACAGCTCTAGAATATCCAAATCAGGATGAAACAATCATCTGTATTTCCTACCGTCGTACAGTTTCACCTTATGTTCAAATCATAATATAGGAAATCAATGAAATTAGTCCCATTTCTGAACCATATGGTCATACTATAGGATGGATGACAACAATCAGGGAATTCCTTCAAAATGGAACACTCCCACCTAATAAAGTTGGGAAAGAACATGTCTGAAAATGTGTGGTCAATTTTACTCTTTATGATAGCCCATATCACCTAGAAAAAATTGTCTACAAGAATGGTTTTGATGGAATTGTCATTAGATGTATTGATGGTGAAGAGACAATGGTTGTCATGAAATAAGTACATATAGGTGTCTGTGGTGCCCACCAGTCTCGACATAGACTATCTGATCAAATTTGAAGGCTTGGATACTTCTGACCTTTAATGACACCAGATTGTTTTGATTTCACTAAGAAGTGTCATTCCTGCCAAGTATGTGCAAACTTCATTCATCAACCCCTAGAGTTGCTTCATACAGCTAAATACTCATGGCCATTTTCCACACGGGGAATGAATATAGTAGGACCTTACACTTCGGCTACATCTAAGTAGTTTATGTATATTCTTACATCTACTGAATTCTTTTACAAATGATAAGTGGAAATACCTCTCAAATAAGTTAGTTCTAAAATAATTGTTAGCTTCATCAAGCCTGACATCATTACCAGATTTGGTGTCCCTCATACCATATTGATAGACAATGGCACCAACTTCTGTACATTCAAGGTAAGGAAATTGTATCAAGAATACAACATCAAATCTAACCATTAATCTCTGTATGATGCAGCGGCCAATGGACAAATAGAATCCTTCAATAATACTCTTTCAAACATACTACAATAGATGGTGGATAAAGATAAGAAATCATGGACTGATAAACTTTTTCATGCTTTATGGGCTTATCGGACCACCACCCGTACTGCTACATGGTCAACTCAATATTCATTGCTATATGGATCTGAAGAAATCTTTCCTGTTGTGGTTCAATTACCTTCGCTCAGATTAGCCATTTGTGATCAGTCATCTATAGATGAACAATCTCAAAATTTATTGGATGAATTTGAACGATTAGTTGAAAAAATATTTCGTACCCTGCACCACTTGGAAGTCTATCAGAATTGAATAGCCCGAGCTTTCATCAAAACATTTCATCTTCATTCATTCATTCAAGGAGAATTGGTATTGGTCCTCAGAACTCCAATGATACTATGAAAGAATCCTCCAATGCATGATTCAAAGTGGGAAGGACCTTATTCGATACATAAGGTCTACTCTAATGGAGCTTATTCTTTAATTTAAATGGATGAAGAACTCACCACGACTCCAACCAATGCCATATTTCTGAAGAAGTATTTTGAGTAACAAAAATACCTCTTTTTTCCTTACTGCATGACATTAAACGTCATAGTCCCCTCTTTTGTCCTTACTGCATGACATTAAACTGCATAGTCCCCTCTTTTTTCCTTACTGCATGAAATTAAATTGCATAGTCCCCTCTTTTTTCCTTACCGCATGACATTAAACTGCATAGTCCCCTCTTTAGTCATTACTGCATGAAATTAAACATCATAGTCCTCTCTTTTTTCATTACTACATGACATTAATGTTCATAGTCCCCTCTTTAGTCTTTACTGCAAGACTTAAACTGCGTATCCCCTTTAGTCCTTATTGCAAGACTTTAAAATGCATGGTCCCTCTATCATCCAACATGAAATTAAATGGTGTCCCTTTGGTCCTACCTGACATTATCCTGTAAGATGTTAAACTAGAATAAGTCCTAGATACATGACGCTAAACTGTACAACACCCTTTTATCCTACACGACATTAAACTGTGCACATGTCCTGCAAGACGTTAAAATAAAATACATCCTAGCTACATGAAACTAATTTGTACATCACCCTTTTTTTCATACATGATGCTAAATTGCGAATCTTTAGGGTTTTTGCTACCTATTGTTTCTCACACTGAATATGACTCACGTGAGATTAGAGTAAAATTCAACCATAACACCCTCTCTGGGATACTAACCACTGGTAAGTACCAACATCATCGTCATGTTTTCCTAAAGTATAGCTTGACCACCAATTCATTCTTAATCGTACTACACAGACTTTGATCCTTGCCTTTTAGGCTGGGTACGTAGGAATCCTCCTGAGGTTCAAGCCCAAAACCAACATCTTCACATCAGTTTCCCTCCATCTCATACGATGTTGATCCATGAAGCCCCTCCCCCCAACCAATATCTTCACATAGGTTTACCACCATCCTTTCTATATGATTTTAAACTATACAGTTCCCCATTTTCCTAGCTATGTGACGTTAAACTATGAAACACTGATCCATGCATATGACCTTAAACTATTCACACTTTTTTCTTGTACGACAACAAACTACAACATTTTTTAACACCCTCACCTGTGAAGGAATCATTATTGACATTGTTCTCCAATAATGTTATATTCCAAAGACTACATACATACATGGAAATGCACAAACCATTAATCTTGGGTCAAACCATTATTGCACTAAAGTCCCCTTTCACCCTTCACTTGTACGAACCAAATCTGTACATAGGGTATTTCAAGAACTACGTATGGATTGATTCCCATCCTTATAAGATATGTAGTAACATTCAAGAATCCCTCGAATCCAGCCTCAAGTCTTTGGTCCTAACCCCAAATTCCACTTTCAGTCACTTGGCTGAAAAGTCTCCCTGTGAAAACAAGAATGTGGTATGAAAACCTTGGTCTTCATTCACATCCGGTTTATAAAACAAACAATGTGTATTCCTCATTATGGTTTGAGATCTATGACCCTAAACTAAGATCTCCTTCACTCTCATCCCACATGACTTTAAACTTTATATCCATAACTACATTTGGCTTGATTCTCATTCTAATGAGATATGTAGTGAAGTACAGCATCTCAATTCCGGATTTATACATGACATGATTATGGTCAGCATTGGTCTATGTATCTCATTCATGCATTGGACAATTCCCATTTTGATTTATCATACTCCTAACCTTAAATACTTATAGATCTCAATAACACTTTTCTTGACTTCTGGTTAAAAAATGTCTGATACACGGGAATTATTCTGCCTGACTATGCTGCACGTGCCCTTAGGCGGCCTTGCGTAAGTAGTCTACATAACAGACCTGTCAAAAAGAGATACTATTATTTGACTATGCAGCCAATGCCCTTAAGTGGCCCTACATAGTTCTACCCCCTAACAGTTTTGTTAAATAGTGGTAATTTCATTCATGGGAGGAAAACCTATTTTGTCCTTATTGGTCTTAACGGAAATATGTAGGGATCCGCAAAAAATAGTCATCCTTAACATATTTGTCCCATACTCTTTTTCATGATCTGAAAGTATTCAAGTCTATAGTTTATATTTCCCTTCCCTATGTTTGGGTCAGAACTTCGTAGGAGTGACATTAATCCAATTCATTAACAATCATGATTGGGAATATCCTATTCATATTCAAGTACCTCTCTCCATACAACATATTCTATGCATTGAAAAAATTTAATCTCCATTAACTTTCACTGGATTTTAGCAATAGAAATGTAAAATTTCTGAGAGTTATTTTTCCTGACTATGCATCACGTGCCCCTTGGTTTCCTTGCATAAGTAGTCTACATAATAGACCTGTCAGCTAAAAGATGTAATTATTTGACACTGCAGCCAATGCCCTTAAGTGGCCCAACATAATTCAACCCCCTAAAAGGTTTGTCAAAAAATGGTAACATCACTCTTAGGAAATACTACCTCTAATGCCTTTTAGCACTTTTTTCATATCATCCCCCAGATTCAAAATTTCTTAGGACATAGATTACATGTTTCCACCCAAAATTGAATGTGGTAATATGTTTTCAAACAAATTATCAAGTAATTGAGCCAATTTTAATCCAATTGGTCAAAGATATTCGAACTTTAAACATTAGCATTTTTATGTTCGATATGCATGAGTTTAAACTACCAACAAAAGACATGGCACTCGTTACATTATGAAATTGTAAAAGGAACTTGCAAAAAAAGTCGAGTCCTAGCCCACTAAACGTACATTTTGTATGATTTAGGAAATATTGAGCAATAAAAAGATTTAGAGTTTGTAGGGTTATTTTTATAATTCTAGAAACAATCAAACTATGCTTACAAGGCCCATTGGATTAGGTAAAATTAATTAAAGCAAGTAGCAAGAGAATGCAGGCACAAATGATTAAAGATGAAAGTATTTTTCATTAATGCACGAGAGTTAGAAGGACATCCACAAATTGGAGTCTCTTCTCTTTTTCAAGAATTACAATAAGCTTTCAACATAACTCTTCATTTGTTTTGCGAGATCCCAAGCTTCATCAGAAATCACGTGAATTTCATTCACTCGACCAGCTTCACTCTTTTGAGTTTGATAGAATGATTTCTTTGCATCTGTGATGGATTTTATACCATTTGTTTGAACTCCTTCTAGTAAATTGTTAAGATGGTCGTGTTCCCCCATAATTGCATCTAACTGTTGCTGAAGTTGAATCTACTGGACAACATTCTCCTTGATCTTATCCTTCAACTCCTTTAACTTTTCAGCATGATCAGCCTCATATTGGGACACTGCAACCTCGAATTCACTGATATTTGTCAACATGCTTGATATGGTCAGATCATGACATTACTTTTGCTAAGTTTCCCTCCTTAAGATGACTAGTTTCACCGCGGAATGAATCTCTTGATATCCAAAACCGCCAAGTCCTAACATGATGAACAGGGATGACAGTTTCAGGATCTTCAAAAATAGCTCTTCAGGAGGAACTTCCGATATGATCTTCCATAGGTTCTTCCATGCCTTGCGACGTGAGAATTGGTGCACCTTTTGTTCCTCCGGGTCTGATTCAGCATCACTATCACAGGGGGGAATATAGTCCGGGATTAATGTACTTAAAGAAGTTCCATGTTCTTCTCCTTCCCCCATAACCCTTATTACTTCACATTCTACTCCCAATGGGGAGGAGGCTGAGGCTTCACCTCCAGATCTAACCACTAAAATTGACAGCCCTGCATAGTCAATTGAAAGTTTTGGTTAGTTTCCAAGGATAACAAAAGTTGATTAGTTGTCTTACAAATTACGTACAACCAAAAATATTATCATCTCTTACCCAATGTTAGATCAACAGTTTGAGAATGCTCTTCCATGACTTTCCTAGCTTCAACATTATTTTTAGGACACGTTTTAAGAATCTCTACCAGGATAAGATCTACTTGATCAAGAATCTCTGCAATAATAGGGATGTATCTACCCCCCTTCAGGCATTGGCTGGTCATCAGCTTTCTCAAACAGAACTGCCCATTTCAACCAATCATGGTCAAAGATGTAATAAGAAATTTTGAATAGGACGACAGATTACACTCACGTCCAAAATCTTATAAATTACATCGTAATTTAACATGATCTAAAAGGACTTCAAAATATGATCCAAGATTAATCATTTCATCCAGTGATATCCCAGATTCCTGGTTAGTCTCACCATTGGGAGCATTTGATATGTCTTCTTGGAGACCCTCATCCTGCGACCTTTGACCCCGAACAGATTCTTCAGAGAAAATTGCGGAGTCAGTTGTAGTGGCCACAAAATGTTCCGAGGTAGGTGTTGAACCTAAAGTATCATAGAATGGAAGTCAGTTGATGTTTTCATTCAATTTTCTATGAAGTATTGTTAATTTACCAGAAGCAGGCTCTTCGCTCCTTGTTGTAGAAACATGAGCATTAATGGGAATAGCCGCTGGCTCTTCTTCAGGACCAGCTAGGTCAACATTAATTTGTGACTGTTCACCAACACCCTCTGTCGTCCTCAGAGGAGGGTCAGTCCTCTCCCTCAAAGGGGAAACCGAAGAATCCCCTGTGATCCCAAGAAATATGAGAAATATTTTCCTGAGTTAGACTTCATGACTATATGAAGGACTTACCACTACTGATGAAACGTTTTGCTGTTGACTTCTTCCTTCGATGTCTTAGCTTCTTTGGATTTTTGGGTGTGTTGACATCATCACTCCAAATACAGGTATTGGAGAGTGAAAATACCTTTATAAATCCTAATCCATGGCTTGCCGACCTAGAGATACATTACCCGGTTCGTGAGGAGATTCAGTAGCTCTGATGGCAGTCCCACCGGGGCTATACTGTGGGGAAGGAACCTCAGCAGTTCCATTCTTTACATGCTACAGGATGAAGAAAGTAATTTTCACGAGTAAAAATGCATTAATTGAAATCATATTTCAAATAAAATAAGGAAAGAAACTTACATCTTCAAGAGCCACGTAATTGTGCCACTCTTTATCCACGGAAGCACCAATCCCCCCAGTGGTGCCATGATCCATCATTTTCTTCACCCTCTTGGTGATAGGAATGAAATCATCAGTGGAATATATGAGAATCTCCCGCTCTCTAATGTAAGACCACGCTTCATCGGGGTTATCCTCGAAACAGATATCAGTAGATTCTGGAAGATTACCTACTCCAGGGATGTGTATCCCTTCGAATAAATCTAGACAGACGGTTTCAACATCACAATATAAACTCCGCAATGTCTGGACAACCTCTGGTTATAAATATTCAGCATGTGCACCAGAAGGCTGTGAGGAGGGTCCTACAATCTGGGACATCAACTTCTTCCCAGACCCTGTAGTCACAGATAAAGTATAATAAAATGATACTTGTTGCTCTATAAAATAATGGCGATTAAATTCTCTCAATGATATAACTCACCAGGGGTCGATGGAGTAGGTCTCTTAACTCTAGCAGGAGGATTATATATGGAACAAGGCCACTTTGACGCATGTCGTGCCTCATCATCCCCATTCCAGGAATCCAGTGAATCAGCCCCGGGTGAGGAACCCTGTGAATTAGCTCCGGGTGTGGAAGAGTCACCTTTCAGATGATGGGTTTCTTTCTTGACAGTTCTCTTTTTTCCCACCCGAGGAACTGGATGATTCAATACTCTATCAGGGTATGATGCTACCCAGTTCTCGACATACCATGTTGTCAAGTGACTCGCCACTCCAGCAACCGGTAGATCAAACACTACCCAGGTCTTCTACATAAATGTCAGCAACCATAATTGTCGGGAAACCATTGGATGCTGATCTGACCTGACATGCACAGGAGGGGATACAATAATCTACTGCAGATAGTTGAATTGGTGTGCAAATCTATATGGATCGTTGGCCTTGCATATAATCTCTCTGTCAATCCTGATCGCCAATACATCATCTCTGCAAGCTAGCTTGTGTGAACTCAATTCCTGGCTAGCTGTTCCATCATCAACAAACCGCCCGGTTGGCGGGTTACCATAAGGAATGAAATATAATTCCTTGAACATGATCAGCCTCAACTTCATATCATAGGGATTGAGGGAAAATGAAAAAATTCACAAATATTCCTGCACTGATGGCCTGAAAGAACTTCCAGGAACTTGTACTCCGCTTTGTACAACGTATGTCCTGAAGTGAGTGGCGACCCATCCCCATAAAACATGGAATTGTCCCACTATTCTCAAAGGATACATACCCATATAGACATGGAGTAATCTCTTGTGAATCACTTCAAAAATTGTGTTGGCTAACCCAACCATTTTCCTCTCAGCCAACTTGGCTACAACAACGAAGGTCCCTGGCCTAACGCCTCCCTTCGAATCACTAAGTGGCAGAAGATAAACGCTGAGACACATGGAAAAGAAGCCCGCCAGACAGGTCCTTTCATGTATTATTTGATTCATTTCATACCCCCAATTTTAAAATTATCATGCTTCCAGGGTTTTCTATAATGTGACAAGAGCACCCCTCTTCTCTGTTCTGGGAAAGCTAGTTGGACAAGTACATGTGGGCCTCTTCTCCATCTTATTGATAAGAAACATATCCATCCACTCCTTTGGATGAATATCGTTTCTATAATGAGTTTTGTTGGTCATTGAATTCTATATATTGTGGACAATTTTTAGTAATTCTCTATCAAAAGTCGGAGTCTTATCCGAATCATTCCAGGCCGCCTTGGGGGGGATGAATTCATCATACATATTGCCCAAAATTAGAGCCCCTGAGATCTTGTAGACATCCCACAAACTGATTCCTACATCTCCATGAGTCAGATGGAAAGAATTGGTTTCTGGGATCTAGTGGATGATTAGCTCCGACACAAAGTTGTCATTTCTATAGACATATGTCTGCCCAGCCCAGAAAACTTCATATATTACAGCTCCATTCAGATCTTCAACAAACTCTACACAAGTTTGGAGAACCCAATATTCCCACATCCAAGTTGGCTTCACACCTCCTCCAGGATGGAATTCTCAACTCATTTTCTAGCCTTTGGATGGATCCATCTGAGAATTTTGGAAGATTGAGGGATAACAATGTGGCTGCAACTCACACTTGTGAGGTTTCAGATCTGAGACACAAGGGCAATGATGAATTATGTAGGTCTTCTCCACTATTCCAGCATTAACAAATGATCCTGCAATTGAAACATTTGATGATGAAAAATTGGTGTAGGATTGAAACCTAGAATGCAAAAGATAGTTCTTTTTCTTGGGAATGTTAACTCCTTGCAAATTAAGATGGCCGTAGAAAGGTGAGTAAATTATCAATGGGAAATTGACATGATATTTCTTCACGTACATATCCAAATATGGGATAGTGTTGTCGAAAATATCATAGTATTCATGGACAATGATATTCATTATATCATCAATTCTCTTGCTAGACAATTCATCAGCTGATCGAATTCTTCTGGGAGCCATTGAATCTGCAGAAACATCGAATAATTAATTTTTATGTAATTTGATTTTTCATAAAATATGTGAAGAAATTGAAAAAATGTCTAAGGAATTGAGGCACGCAAGTATAATCTTGGAACACAAGTCCAAGACGGTCGCACAAGTTTTACCGCGCTATTACTAGCGTGCAAGTCAGAAACAGACTGAGGAAGCACGACACAATGAACCGAAGTGAGGACGAGCGAAAGTCAAGACACATGCGTGACGAGAGCTCTCTTGCGCAATGAGATCTAGAAGCTTCGGATTTTGGGTGCTTTGCGAGAGAGTGGTGCCCATATTTATAGGTGATGTAGTACCCCAGCGTGACTCACACCTGAGCGCCACAACCTACGCGCTCAAAACCTGCTCGCCCAAAATCATTGGTTTTTTAATTTACCTCAGAGTTAAACCCTCTTTCCATTTTTCAGATCCAAATCTGAGGGGGGGACTTTTTTTGATGCTTTGTTCTATCACAGAGTCCAAATATTGACTAAAGTGAATACCTCGAGCAAAGAAGAGGTATGATTCATAAAAAAATTGCAAAGGCATTAAGCCATGCATGTATACCTGCGCGCAAACTATGGGCGCACAAGTCACTTGTGTGCCAACACATGAGTCACGCAGGTCACTTGCGCGCCCAAAGTGTAATTTCTCCAAAACATCAGGTGGCCTATAAATACCCCCTGTGGGCCCCCCATTTCGAGGATAAAAAAACTAAATCTTAGATTCTAGCTCTGGTCGCCCAAGTATCCGCCTGAAGTCTTCCGAACACCATTAAGGTAATTATTTATCTATATTGGAATCTCTAAGGAGGAATATTAAGGCCTAAGTATTAGAATTCATCAATACTTGTGTGCCTATGTATCTAACCCTTTAAGGGAAGTGATGATACTTGCGCGCCGCCTTTCCCTCTCAAAGAAACTTGTGCGCCACCCATCTGGAAGTATCTAGGAATAATACTAAGGGCTTCAGCCAAGTCTTGTCAAAGTATTACCCTATAGGTTTTTCTTCTCCCAAGTGAACTCATGTCATGCTAGAATACTTGCGTCCCCAGGACTTGTGTGCCAGACCAATACTTGCGCGCCTCCTTCCAAATCACTTCCATTCCTCAAATTCACCTTTCCACATCAATATTTATCCTTCAAAACCCTTTTTAAATCCATTTATGACTTGGTTCATTTGTTGGCTACCTTTTCTGAAAGGAATTCTGTAGAACATCTCTTAAAACCTAGTTATTTACATAACTTTATGTCACTAAGGTTAGTGATTTCCTTCATTCAACTTCATCCTTTAATATGAGATGATCTTTAATCTATGCACCCTCCTTAGGAGTATGCCCCAAATTCCCTAATCTGGGCATCCTCCTTAGGATTAATACCCAATTTCACTATTTCGTGCATCCCCCTTAGGAGTAAGACCCAAGATCCCTAATATGGGAATCCTCATTAAGAGTAAGACCCAAGATACATAATATGGGCATCCTCCTTAAGATTGATCCCCAAGTTCCCAAATTTGGGCATCTTCCTTAGGGGTAGGCCCCAAGTTCCCTAATCTATGCATCTTCCTTAGGAGTAAGCCATAAGTTCCCTAATCCGGGCATCCTCCTTTGGAGTAAGCCCCCAGTTCCCTAATCTTGGCATCCTACTTATGAGTAAGCCACAATCATAAATCCCCTTTAATTTGGGAATCCTCCTTAGGAGTAAGCCCCATGTCGCAAGTCCCCATAATCTGGGCCTCCTTTTTAGGAGCAAGCCCTATTCATAAGTTCCTTTAATATGGGCCTCCTTCTCAGGAGTAAGCCCCAAGTTCCCTAATATGGGAATCCTCCTCAGGAGTAATCCCTTGTCTTAATTCCTTTTGATTTGGGCTGCCTTCTCAGGAATAAAACCCAATCATAAGTCCCTCTTAAATTATGACATCCTTTTCAGGAGTAAGTCCCGGGATAAAACCCATAATCTCCATAAAGTAAAAACACCTTTATGGACCCTTCTGTTAGGCTTCTTTCCTAGAAGTCTTTGTCTTCATTTACATGGGCAGTCATACATACGTAAGCCCCACATAATTTCGTATGATTTCATCTTTCATGGCACAATATTCAGGGTTTACTAATACCTCTTGTTTCTCACACCGAGCATGACTCACGTGGGATTAGAGTGTAAAAGTAATTATGAAATCTCTCTTTGGGCCATCAATCATTCATAAACCTCATACTACTTTACTTAAACTATGTGGGGTCTGATTCCTTTTCTAATGAGGATACGTAGGTAGCCCATCTGCGGGTACAATCCTAACTCTAAAATAATCCCTATCCTTCTGAATGAAAATAAACATTAAGTTCCCCACTAGGTGGCTTTAAAACATGTATGGTTATCATAATGACAAAGAGATTTCTATATAATGTGTTGAAGGATACCATTGAATAAGAATCTCTAATAAATATGACTGATTCTTTATCGATAAAGAACCTCGAATACATAAAAAATATTCTCTAAATCTCATAAATATCAATCATTGATTTCCAAATCTAAAGGAAAACTCATTTTCATGGTTGGTAAATTAATAAGTATTCATGAACATTACTCAAATCTATATGGGAGTCTCGGAGTAGACAATAATTCCCCCCAAAAAAGTGTGATGAGTCTGACCTCCCATCATCTCGATCAATGAAATTTTGTTAATCCTCATCAGTCCACAACTAATGGGCACATACCTTTGGAAAGTAGGTCCAAATGGATATAGAATCATTGGATGTTTCTGGTTCTATGAATAAACTCGTTATAAACCGATTGGAATGTTTGAACTTTAAATAAACGAGGTCTTCCCCATTTCCAGAAGAAACAAGGATTCAACACAAAAATGTTACCTTCACCGTCAAATGGATCTCTCAGCTTGATTCGAGTTATTTCCCATAACTTGAGTCAGTTGGTTCATCATTCGCATGAAACATTCCATTCTAGATTCCATCGGAGGCCCATCCGCGCTTGGTCCATTATGGTGACCAATTGCATGGTTCCTCCTATTTCTCTCCATTTTCTAAAAGAATAAAACCATAGTGAGAAAATTATTTCATTTATGAATATTTCAACTCTACAGGATTTTATGTCTTAAAACATCATGCTTTAAACAATTACTTTTCTTAATAAATACTTCATAAAGATTCATAAAAAGATTATGATTAACCAAACATATCCCCCTAGAGTGTCATAACCAAGAGTGCAGCAAGGCCCATTATCATGTCCCAGGATACCCTGAGTCAAGACCGAAAATCCTTTTTAGTCTTTTCACTCCAAGGAACATCTTTGTCAGAGCCTCCTCTAACTTCTCATATCTAGACAGAGATGTATTTTCTTGATAAACAACTTACTCAGTACGCACCAAAATATCTGCATGTATTCCTATATTTAAAATTTTATATATTGTTCTTCATAATTTTTTATTATCATAATTCCCATAAATTACTAAACCATCCTTTGATACCAAATATAGAATCCAACCTTTTTAACATAACTTTTCATTACATTTTACAAAAAGAGGAGCTTTAAAGTCTACTGTCTTTGAAATATGGAAAAAATAAAAGAAACCATAAAACACTATTTTAAATACATTTGAAAAGACTCTTGAAAATATCATCCTATGTACAACTATAGAATCTCATAACCTGTATATATATATCAAAGGAAAGGGTGAGCAGAAGGCTTAGTAATGAAATCAAGGGAACCAGTTTACTTTTGATATCAATAAGAACATAATAATGTTCATAAAGATATGAGAAATGGAAGTAGAGGCATAATATAATGAAAAAAACTTGAATAAAAACATGAATATGTGGCTACAACATTTAATTTAGACATTCATGAACATATCACCAAGGTTCATCCCCAAGGTGTCATAAAATTTACCAGGGTAATTCACCAAGGTATCATGAATCTTGTCATCCCTAGTGATTAAAATCTTTACCCAATGCATTGGATCACAATCAAGGCACACCGTATTTTTATTCATGTGAGACACATTTATCATAATCAAACCTTTCATAAATAACCCATAGAGAGTAAAATTAAGGGGGTTCACTTCAAAATCGTGATGTTTTTAAAAGTGCTTAGAAACATGGTTGTTATGTCTTTTAGAACCCTCAGAAAAGGAAAGAGGGTTTCAAGTATGTAAATTTATGAATCAAATAGATCAATTTTATGTTTTGATGAATACCTATTATAATTGAAATATATTTGTGTATTAAGTTAAATAAAATAAGAAAATTTCTTGAGAAAAAGGGAGAGATATTTTGAGACAATGTTTCTGCAGCACAACAGCTATATAACATATTTTTAGAATAAAATAAAAAGGGTGGGGAATGGTCTCCCAAAAATAAATGATTCATTTACAATAAATATACATAATATAATGAAATAATATCATGTTGTTGAATGGCACAATGCATGAAATGGAATCTTGAAAGAAAAGAGAAAATGTGATTTCTTTTAGGAAAATTCGGGAGCCAAATGACATCACTTATAATTTTAAAAAATTAGTTGATGAGATTGGAAAGGGTATCTCATAAATTGGTAATTAAATGGAAAATAATAAAGATATATATGAACATACCCCATCATAATAAGATGGAAACTAGAAGACACAACATAAAGGAAGTCATGACTTAAAAGATGATGGTGAATGGTTCCCTTACCTTGAAGACTTACATAGAAAGATCAAATGTTTGGACCATGGGGGGATTCATTGATCCTTGGGAGGACACATTGGGAGGTAAAAAGGCTAGAACTTCTTTGAGGATCCTTTTGGATTGAAATGAATGAGAAAATGGCGTATAATTTATAGGAAAAGTGTGGAAGTACTTAATTAATTTCCAAAGGACACCTCATCAGTTGTATTTGCAAAACCATGGGCTTTCCCATAGTACTTTCCCATGGTATTGGCCAAAATAGATACCTAATTTCATATCTTACTATTCACAAGTCTAATAGAATTATTACAACATTATTACATCGTTATTGATTTCATTAAACATATGAAACTCAAAACTATATTTACACTATTCACCGGAAAACAAAACATTTTAAAAAAATATAATAAATTCATCATAACCTAATTTCGATGTTATGAATTCAAAAATTAACTCCATTTTAAGAAAATAATTTTCTATTTATTTTTATTTTATATTTTAAATAAAATCATTATTTATTAAAAAACAACTTTAAAACTATTACTAATTTTGTAATACCTTGAAAAAGTAATCAAGGTCCCATAAAATTATCGTATAATGATAAGAAAATAATGTAACAATTTATGAGTATATTTTATGAAAATAAATTTCCATTTTTAATAATTAAATTAATTATAAAATTGAAAATAAAGTATTTATGACATACAAAAATAACAAAATTTATACTATGAACTTTTTTTACTTTCTAGATGTCTAAATTGTATTTATACATTCCTAGATGAATTTTATATTTTATGGCAGATTTAATATTAATTACTATTCATAAGTGTATGTTACTATTCATATATAACTATTTACTAAAAATCAAGCTGATCTTATTAGACATTAAATTTCTAACTGATCACAACTATAGAAAACTATTTTTTGAAAATCATTTCTCATTATTATTTATTTATAGTTTAAATGAATATTTTAAAAAACCCTTTTTACAAAAATCATCAATAATATTTATCCTATATTCATCTAGAACTTTTACAATCACATATTTTACCATAATAAGAAATAACACTTTTATTTATACCAAGGGATTACAAAACGTATCTAAGGCCCTGTTACATGGCCACTTATAACACCTGCATAGGACCTAAGTCTATGGTGTGGTATGGTGATAGAATCTTGGGGAAGATCAGACAAAATTTCCTGAGTGGTAATTTCTATCATCTTGAACTTCTCTATTATGAGATTTAGTTCAAGCTTCACATACTATAAATCATCTTGGGCTTGGTCCAAAGCAGAGCCTAGTGAAGCCACCTCCTTCCCATGCTCTGACAGATGGGCTTCGTATGGCCCGAGTCTACTGGATAAGGCCATCGAATCTTCTTTCTATATTAATTAACCAATATCACTTGTATTTATGAACAATAATTGTAACATTATGAGTTTAGTTTCCAAAGGTCATATTGACCAGCAGTCATATTGACAGGCATTCATATTGACCGGCAGTCATATTGACCAATGGTCATATTGACCAACGAGCATATAACAGTCGAAACCCAATTGTATCACTTTATTAATTAATGGAAATAGTATTTTAGAGTATAAAATGATATAACACACAAATTTAAGAATCAAATATTTTTCAAAATTTTGGGTTTTTCCACTGAGAGCATCATTGATAGAGATTTTCTTGACAATATCAGAGTCAGCCTACATTTTTTATATCTTTGAATATTGTGGTTATAATAGAGACCATGAAGACAACTGAGTATACCTTTGGACATGTTCTTACACATTCAACATGGTTTATGGGTAACACATACTCTTCCCCAAGTTTCTAGAGTGGGTCAGCAGAATCCATATCCAATACTTTTGGGGAATTGATCCAATCAACATTGTCAGTCGAAAGATGTTTGTCTTCCAAATCATAGAACCCTGCATCGATATAGTGTGACTCATAGAACTAAAATGGGGATTTATCGGCATGAATCTTTCCTTTTTTCCATTAGTGAAATACTTGATGCACTGATGTTATGAGGACATTATTGCAGTGTGATGATGTGGCCAATGCCTCCCAAATAGGACGTTGATATTTGTACTTTTCTACAACACTAGGAACGTGGAGTCAGACATGAGATCTCCGAGCCATGTTTTATGCTTGATTATTACCTAAGGTTTCTACTCTCTTTTTTCATGTCCCATAAGAGTTTTACTAATGGGTGTCAAGATTTCTTCATCATATTCTAGTCGACGAAGCATTCTCAGTAGGAGGAAGTTAACTCCAGAGCTGTTGTTGATGTAGACCCTCTGAATGTCAATTCCAATTAAATTTTTGAACACATATAAGGGTTTCATGTTACCTTTCATGTTGGAGTATTCATCCTTATCTGTGAAGGAGATAATTCCATGAAATTTCTTCGGACTAGTCTCTATATGGTTGCATTCAGCTGCTACAAAATTGACCTCGAACGCCTAGGGACTTAGCAAGGCTTTGATGAGTACCTCCCTAAGAATTGCAGACACGCTCAGTGCATCCCTAATTGACAACTTTACTGGTACTCAAGCCAAATTCTTCATAGTAAAATATTCCTTCCCTAGGGTTTCATGCTTCCCATCTTGGGGTTTCTCTTTTACAAACAATTTAGGGGTTTGATATTTGATGTAGATGGTTCGACCTCTGTAACAGGGTACGCCGGTGCTGTAGTCTATTCCTTGTTTGGATGAACTGGTCCACCTGTTTACCTTGGGTGGTTCGGTACAAGTTATTAGCCTAATTGATATTCCAAGATAACTAGGCTTGGATTTCATCTGAAGGGGGTGAAGGAGAATTTCGGTTTTTTTTTGCATCCATCAAAGGGTCATTCTGTGAGTTTCTACGATTTTAATGGTTGAACATGTGGCGTGGCTAGGAATTTTTATCCTGTAACGATCATACATTCCCAAAAACCTCTAGCATATGTGGCCTCTTCCTCCACCTCTTTAGTTGGGAACGAGTAGTCTAGGTTTTTGTCCATATTATGCATTAGATAAGGGTTGCAACAACTAAATGACATTAATAGAGCCAAAGATTAGTTCTTGTTCTGACACTGTTTCTGTCTGACTGTCTCCTTCAGGTGGTACTGTTGGGCAGGGTGGTTCCCATTATTCCATTAGGTGGTGTGGTTCCCATTTTACTTTTTTGCGGGACGATTCCTGTTGTACCATGATTGTTGGCATGATGTCTGAAAGTGTCAACATTGACATTGGATTTTGTTTCAACTCATCTTATTTCCCTTGATTTGTTCTATTCATCCTTTAGATGATTGTGGGGACAAGGAGGATGGATGTGCTATATTATGAGAATTTGGGGGTATAGTTGGTTGTTTCAACTACACTTGGAGGATTCCATGGACTCTATTTCTGGTCTTCTGGGTTATCTAGCTGTCAAATTGTTTCTCCTTACTGGAGATTGTTTTCCATTCCTCTTCCTCTCTTATGTATGAGGTGGAAACATAAGCCGCTTGTGCTGGTGGCGGGCCGAACATGACTTGCCCAAAATCCACAACATTATTCAAGAGATCCATGAAAACAAATAACTCCATGATGGTATATACCAGTATACGGTGATACAGAAAACAATTTGGATGACTGTCGAGACCTACTTAATTAGCTCACTTAGGCTCTGAAAGCTGGAGAAAATTGAGATTCATGGAGGCAATGAAGTAGCCATGGATCTGGTCGTCTAAAAATGAATAAACATTATTTCTTAATTCATTGAACGGATTTCTTTTATCAATCCATTGATCATCTTACAGAGGTGGCAGTGGCAGTTCGTGTCCAGAGAGACCTGCACGGTTCGGTGGGGGCCACACAACAAGATCCAGTGTTGGGGGTGGCTTAAGCATGACACAAGACACTTCATCTATTCTCATTTGGTTCCATGGGGCAGCATGGGACCCTCTAGGCTAAAGGATGGTCATTTGTAAAGAGTAATCTATCCTTTTGGAAATCACAGATAAGTCTCTAAATCCAATATATTAATTTACCAGGATGAGCGACATTCACAATTCATCTCAAAGTTTATCGATGCACATGGAAAACATCTAATCCTGGGGTAGTGGCCGGTTCAAGGAATATGTCAGGACATTATATCTAGTATGATGTCTAAGACTCTTTCGTTATCTTAATGTTTTCAATTCATGAGGTCACATAATATCGTCTAAGGCAGCGTTAAACTGAAATGGAAGAGAAACCGTCAATGGAGGTCCTCCCAACTTATGATTGAATCTACCGGTAGGCTAGTATACCATAAGAATGTCGAGCCCTATAGGGTTCATATGAGAAACCTGAGTTTTATGTCTTCTTGCTGTTATGGAGATCCCATCATGGGATTCTAGTAAGAGTAATAGTGCATCAACTTCTTTTCCACGTCCCTCATGCCATTGCATATTGGGAATTTGAGGTTCCTAAAGTTTGGTAGTGGTAGAACATTGGTCACCCACTCAGGGTATGGTATTCACACTGGTTGTATCGGAGTGCTCTACCCTCTATGGATTCTAGTCGAGCTGTTAGCTACTCGAATGTGTTTAAGATCCCTTGATGCATGTCCTATCAGACTTGAGCTTGATCTGGTGAGACAGTGGTCAAGACAGGGCCTGAATGTGCTACTGGAATTTGGGGTTGATGCACATTTGAAGGTATCATATAAGGGTTTAAATGGATATATTCCAGTGGCCCTTTTAGTGGGGGGGGGGAGGCTTTATTTCCTTCCAGGGCCGGGTTGAATGGTCCTCCGAGATTGGCTTCATTCACTGGAATGAGTGCCTATGGCACGGGCACCTCTTCTGGGAGCACCTACTGACATTCCACGGAGTGAACACGTCAGGGAAGGTAACTCCCTCGAAATTGATCAATATTAATTCTCCTAATCTCATTCATTTCATCCTCTTACTTGGTGAACCATTCCTTGAGGGTGACAAATGCATTCTCATGGGGAGGAAGAGGTGGGTCATAAAAGACATTCAATTTCCTTTTCTTCTCATTGGAGTTTTGCAGGGGAGGTAACGACGCGTTAACTGAGGGGCAACCCAGATTTATGACCTCCCTCTAGTTCTGGGTATGCACTCCATGAGGCACATTGTGGGATGACTATGGAAGAGAACCATATTACATCACATCACCTCCCTCTGTGTCATTTCATGTGAGATCCATGGGGTTGAAGTTTACCACATTCACCATGTCATACCGAATTGGGGGTGGTGTACCTAGTATCAGATGGTAGGAAGTCTTTATGCACACTGTTATTGACTTTCCCCTTCCATTATGTGATATTGTTAGGGTTTCCTAACAATGACTGAAACGAATGGATCCCTGGACTGACCTCTTAACACACCTTTATCTCATAGGGTGTGAAGCACGATATGGGGTGGAATGGGTAACTCCTCTGTCCATTTTTCTTCCTAGAATGGGGAAGATAGACTTCCATTGTGTGAGAATTTGAGGTAAAAATTCCCCCAGTCCTATGGTCTTGTGTTGTTCCCATTATCATGTCGATGTGCTATAGCCTTGACTTATTGGACTTACGGAGGCATTTTGATTTAAAAATGCCCCCCAAACCGATGTGTTGGAGTTGTTTCTGTATTGTGATAGTAGCGGCCATTATTTCCACCCTTTAAATTTCACGTACTCCCATATGGGTGTGATCCAAGTATTGTATTGGGCCCTCATGGATTCTATGGCCTTTTGATGACATGGACACTGCTTGCGGGTTGTCTTCCCTGAGGCAAGAAGCCGGCTGGATGTTTCTAGTCGCCTGACTCAGAATATTTTTGATGGCCTGATCACGTTGGCCCTAACACTTTCAAGACTTACTATGGGACAATTGTTTAGTATCCTATCTTCACTAAGTAGGGGTTTCACTTGATTTTTTCCTCTTGGTGATGACATTGCTGGATGTCATTTCTAATGGGGCCTGCTAAATGGGACGTGAGGTGAAGTGTGGAGATCCATGTTCTCCCCATCCCAGAATTTGAACTCTAGCCGAGGCATTTCCAATAAGGCGACACAATTTATGCAATGCATGTAGGAAAGATAGTTCAAGGTTTCTACCTTTCTGATTGTGGATACCTTGCGGAAGAGAGGTCTTACAATTCGATCAGACGGTGAATCTCCCCTATCGTGATGACATGGCCTACATACCCTTCGTATGGTAGGAATCTTTCTTTCAAATTTCGAAGAGTAGTCCATATGTTGAGGAAAAGGTCATGCGTGCATTCTCCTGAATTCTCTCATGTATATCGAAGTGAGAAGTAGTCGTAGTCCAATACATCACCAGCATATTATCCCATGCTAGTTGTTTTCCCACAAGAAATATATCATGTTGCTATTCATTTAGAGGATCCTCTACTTGGTATGCCCAAATCGACTACTTCTTAATAATTTTGTTCCATGAAACCATCCTGGCGAGTGCCTCATTGATTTGGGAATGATGTGGGGGTGGCGTGGAAGATGAGCGTGGCCCCAGGATATCCTATAGTTGAGAAATAATATTACTCATTATAGACAGAGTGCCTGATGTGTCTGAATCATTTCTGGGCACCTCAGTATAGGAGAGATTTCTCATATTTTTTCAAGTAAGGGGAGGAACTTCTTTCCAAATGATGTTTGATTATGGGGAGGACCTTCGCAACTAGTGCTAAAATGGAGAAGACTATTATTGAAACTTAGTTCCTGACCATAGGAAATGTCTTGGTGGCATGTACCCTATAGAGGACCTCATGGGTGGAATATATCAAGGGGAGGACCTTCTTGTTGCTTTATGTTACTGAGGGGAGGACCACCACAGAAACATTCATTGAGGAGAGGGCCTTCAAAATAACGAAAATCATGGTGAGGACTACCATCATGACTTGATACCTGTCTGTAGGGAGAATTACTGAAGTGTAAATCCAAGGGAGGGCCTTTAGGATGTACTGGAATGAGGGGAGGACCTTATTGTTGATTTCTATTTCCATGGGTAGGACCTTAAAAGAACTTTCAATGAGGGGAGGGCCTTCACAATGACCGTGATCATGATGTGGACTACCATCAGGGATTGATATCAAACTACTAAGAGAAGCATATCTGTAGCGTATATCATGGGGTGGACCATCAGGGAGGACGATCGTAAAGGGATGACATTATTGATCTCTGATCTTCATGTTTTGGGGAGGGCTACCATGACATGCATCAGGAGATAGAATCTGGTGATCGATCATTTTTGACCCATATAGTAAGCCCCCGTGGGTTCTCTGTGGAGGACCATCAGAGTTTCTGGTAGCAACATTGCAAGGAGGACCTTCACAACTGCTACTAACACTTCCATAATATGTTAATAAAAATATGGGGTCTTGAGTGTAGATGGTAGAGTTGTGTGTCTGCCCATTGAACGTCATCGCGTTAGTATGACGGAGCTGCTCCTGAGGAACTAGGGTGATAGTGTGTTATTGGTTATATATTCACCACCCTTGTTGGGTAATCGGAGGGGCCCAAGTATCCTAGAATTTGGTAGGTTCCCTCAGCATAGGGGCCTCCTTGATAGGAGGATGCCTAATCTTCCGGTGTTAGCAGCAACGCTCGCTTGCGGGGGCCCTTGAGTAGGTCCCATATATAGTTGAGATGAATCCTTCAGCATTGAATTCGTCTACAAACCTAAGATATGGAAAAAACTCATTGTCACGTTCTGGGTATAGGTTCCTGAAATGATTTGAGAAGACCAGTGGGCCGCCTTGTGCTGGGGTGCTGGTAGCGGCTGAAGAGTCGGCTGGCATACCTTTGTAGACTAGAGGGCTTGTCTTGCGACATCAATCATGGGAAGAGTACCATTTTTGTGGTACTCCTTGATCAGCGTGTCAGATACCCTACATTGAAGATACTGGGTAGGCGAGGGGGTCCTGATATTCATTGACGCCCCGACTGCCTACGGGATCACTGATGTTTATGTCTACATGGGTCGTTGGGGTGTCTTTTGGATTGAAGGTCACTCTGCATGAACCATCAATATACATATATTAAATGAAGACCATAAAACCACATAAATGTGACATTCCTTTAAACATATTCATATTTTTCAATTTAGCTTATCCCCTTCCCCTTTTCTTTCATTGTGGGGAGAAGGGGCATGAGTTGGGTGAGACCACCACCTTGGTTAAGGATTCATGTTGGGTTAACTATTTTTGTTTTTCCATCATGGTGGTGTATTTCTTGCATACCGAGGCCCACAAAATGGCCTGATGTGCAGTATCCATTTTTCATTTATTATTAGGGTAGAATTGTCAACTTGGTTAAGGATTCATATCGGGTTCACAATTTTTGTTCTACCTTCTAGGTGGCATGTGTACTCGTACTGGGGTGAAAAAAATAGTTGAACGTGCAGTATCTTTAGGTCTTTTTCCATGTGGGTAGAACTACCACCTTGGTTAATGATTCACGTCAGGTTAATCATTTTAGTTCCACCTTCGAGGTGGCATGTTTACAGGAAGTTTGGAAATGGTAAATGAGGATCATCACCCATACCATTTCCTATAGTATCGGGTTCTTGTCGAATTTACCATTCCTTTTATTTCGACATGTTCAGCATTATTATCGATTAAAAAGGATGAATTAATGTTGTCGGAACTGTGGGTCCATGATGGAGATTGTATAGAGTTCAAGCACTCATGAAATCTATCTTTCTCAGCTGTAACATCCTCAAATGGTCTCTAATGAGTTTATTCACAAAGCCAAGAATTAACAACATCCCTATTATTCATGAATTATTGACATACATTCCAAAGGCAGGTGCTTGTCGGCTGACGATCTGGCCAATGACACCTAAAAACTCCATTAGTCGAGAGGATGGGAGGTTAGGCTCACTGCACCCTTTCATGGGAGGATTTTTTCCTATTCTAGGACTCTCTTATAGATTTATATCGTGTTCATATGTTTGTTAATCCTTAATTAATTCCCGAAGAGTGCGTTAGTGGGATACCCTTGGTTTGAAAAATCCTTCCAAGCTTGCATATTTTTTTTATATAGAGGTGATGCTGATTTGAGCAATATTATATGGCACTCAAGAGTTTATCATCATCTAGGGGGGGCATATGGTGACTTGATGTTGGGATCAGGCCCATAAGGAGGGATTCCTTGGTATCATCGAGAGAGGAATTTTAACCCATGCAGTACGGGATGTGTGGGGCTGACACATAGAAGATTCCCATTTGAGGGGGATTGGTTGGGGGAAACCTTTATGGATGGGCACCCATTTGAGTTCGGGCCTTCTGTTATGCTCCTTACGTATCCTAATTTAGTCAGGAATTATATTTCTCATAGCTCATATATTGTAGGTCTTACACATGGGAGGTTCCCATTTGAGGGGACATGGTTGGGTGGACCCTTTATGGATGGGAACCCATTTGAACTCAGGCATTCTGGTTTTCGTCATACATATCCAGATTTAGTCAGAAAATAGAGTTCTCATACTTCATCTGGTGTGGGGATTATGCATGGAAGCTTCCCATTTGAGGAGACATGACTGGGTGCACCCTTTTGGTTGTAAACCCATTTTATCTTGGGCCTTTTGGTAGGCCTATGACATATCTTGATTTAGTCAGGAATCAGAGTTCACGTAGTTCAGATGGTGTGGGGATTATGCATGGGAGTTTCCCATTTTTGGGGGGCACGGTTGGGTGGACCCTTTATGGATGGGCTCCCATTTGATCTCGGGCCTTCTGGTAGTAATCTTACATATAATGATTTAGATAGGAATCATGGTTCTCATAGTTCAAATGGTGTGGGGATTATATATGGAGAGCTTCTCATTTGTGGAGACATGATAGGGTGGACCCTTTTGTATGGCCACCCATTTAAGCTCGGTCTTTCTGGTTTGTATCCTACGTATCCTGATCTGATCAGGAATCAGAGTTCTCAGAGTTCGTATGGTTTGTATGATCTAATCATTACAAACCCCTAAGCCCATGTAATCCATTCTCAGTGTGAGAAACCAGAGGCTTTAAAATATTCAACAATGCATATGCTTCCCCCTATTGGTGGGGGAGGGAGAGCCTACGGCAGAAGGGGATGGGGTTACCATGGGTGAGGGCGTGGTGCAAAGAACCTTTAAATATGTGATGACATTAGAGTTCATGCGACCCTACCATGTAAAATTGGGGTCTTACCACAATGGGAGGTCCCTAGAGTACATTCTAGGAAAGGGAGGAGTTTCGTCCGCATTAAAGGAGAGAGCGAACGTAACCCCTTAGACTGATAAATATTCTTCATTGAATAGAAAAGAATGTTATAACCCTTAGTCCAGAGAATAGTGAGGTTCACGTTAGTGTACCATGGTTGGGCTCCGGGTTACCATTGGAATGTATCCTCATAGGCATTCTGGAAGACTGCACCTTCGCACGGAGGGACTTTATGACTCCGCTTACTGTTGGTATATAGACTCAATGGGGTGCACTGATGGATCTAATAGTCTGATCATATGGATCTGGTGGCTTTGGAAGAGGATTTGGCCTCATGTCGGAGGACTGATTAGCAGATGGACCATGTAGTACTGGATGGTAGTGGAGGGGTGAGGTTGGAATCGTTGGTAATAATACTTGAAATCCCCCATTCCTCATACTAGTTTTCTTGCTGGATGGAGGAGGCTCTGCATACCATAGTGGTTTGCGAGCAGAGGGGCCATCTGTGTACTACTGTGGTATGTGGGAATGGGTATAGGCCAACATGTACTATAGTGGTACATGACCCATCACACCACTTTGGGTTCCCACCATGTTCTGATGCAGTACGTGGTGCCGGCTTTAGTCCGCATAGTGGTATGCTATGTGGAGCACCATACCGGGGGAGGGTCCGGGGGATCATCATTAATGTGAAGATCCTCTATGATAAGTATTTGGTTTTGGTTCACCAGTAATGTTCACAGTTCTATTATTTGTATTCAATACCATCATTTTCTGCTTCACAACTGGCTATACCCGCAGAGGGAGTGATTTCCGGTCTATCCTTCTTCGATGAATCATGATGAATGCCAGAGTGTAGCCTCTTAGTCTCCCTCATGATTTTTTTGTCCATCTTTATCTCTGTATGTCTCACTATGTCTATGTGTGTTTCCATACATCTATATTTCTCATTTAATAGAGCATCAGATTTATAATATCTACTGGGAACACGACACCATATGTAGAGGCCCGTTGAAGAAATATTCTGACCCGCGAAAGACTCGGTCAACCAGGGTGTGCAAGGGCTTTGGTTCGCGATAATGGTTTGAAGAACCATACTTGTTAGCTTCATCCACGAACTAATGTGTTCACAATAGATTATGTGGACTGACCGTATGTGAATGCCTACTTCAGTTTACATGGTTCATAGTTTCCCTTGCTTGATGGCCATTGCCTCGCGGGCCAGCAGTTCGCAAACCGTCTCACATACCTGGCGGTTCGCGATCCATTTCCCCTCTTACTTTTCCTAGTGATGGTATGTGGGCCACATAAAAACCATAAAAACTTTAATTTCATCATGTTCCTTCAAATAATTAGGACTCAATTTGAGGCCCTTTTCCTTTATAGGCTTGTAGAAGCACTTTCTTCATTCTGAAAAGCGATTGTGGGTGGAATTTCTCCCCTTCGTATAATTTTTAGGACCCTACAATATCCTTTGTGGTTAATCAAGAAAGTACATCCATATCCGTATACTAAAACTGGATATGGATCAGGCACATATGTACATAGGGGTAAAACTTGGGGAAAAGTGTTGAGTTAGACTCGGTCGGGACCTAGTTCACGACAACGAGTCTTATTTCACACATAGTTTGGAACTCCCAGGGGGTATGCTTTGTTAAATTACTAAGATCATTATGATCCATTATTTAGTGACATAAAATTACCATATATTTCAATGATAAGAAATAGATCATGGATAACAAAGGTTCACTACTATAAATTCATAAGTTAATGGAAAACATGACAATTATATGTTATCCAATTAAAAATTTTAGATTCGCATTTATGTGTTAAATAGTTTAAAAATATTTTTACCTAATTTTTCATTTTATTGTAGTATATGTCTGGAAATATAAGGAATATCTTGTTATTCATCGGTGGATTATGTGATCTGTTATAAGATCATTCTACTTCCTTGGTAATAAACAATATATTGAGTTCACATTATGTAGAGAAAAATATGAGCTGGTAGTGGAAATTAACTAATGGATGAAGCTATTATTTTCAAGAAATTATATTTCCTTATGTTCATAGTCTATATGATAATGAATTCCATAACTATAGTAGAATAATATTGAATAGAAAATGTTTTCATATTATTATCAGTTCCTATCAGTTGACGTTCATTTTACCTATCATAGATTTATGGTTTTGTGGTAATTGAATTTATCTTTAACATGTTCTATATAAAACTAAATTACTTATTTGTTGTTATTTTTCTTTTCTATTTCCATATCTTCATTTCCAAATAATGTTTTCTAACTCCAAAACATGGTGATGTGATAAACTTCATATTTCCCTTCCCCTCCTTTCAAGTGGTTGTTTTATTAACCCTTTTTACAATTGTTCAATAAAGATATTTTCAAATTTACAAAAAATTATTTTTGGTGTCAAGATTAAATTTTAAGGATGAAATTTATTAAAGTGTTAATGAATGTACCCCATGTATTTTTTAATAGGCAATACTATGTCAAATAGTTTATTTAATAGGAAACAAAAAACCCAAACAAGCACCGATTATTTAAATATAACCCTTGTAAAATATAAATTTTTTTAAAAATATGACTAGCATTAAATAATTTATGAAATATATATATGACCTATTTATATTGATATATTATTATAAAATTGTAAATCATATTTTGGTAATGTCTATTTTCACTTCAAAATATGTTCTCTTAAAATGATTTTTATTTGATTTATAGAATAATATTATTATAATTATTTGATTTTAAATTTATATATTTTATTGGATAAAACTAACACATTTTTTATTTCATCATATCAACATTAAAAAAGTGTGAAATTTTGGGATTTTTCATGAAATATAGACTTTTTAGTGAATACTAAAAAATCATTTTTATATAAAATAGACATTTATTTTGATAAATTATTTAACAGAAAAAGAAAAATTATTAATTTAATTTTACTTCAAGGTAAAATATTTATTATTTATTTATATTTCAATAAATTAATTATATTTAAATCATCTTTATTACAAAATTTAGAATAAGTTTATCTTTAGGATTAAAAAATAATTTTTTCTCAAAACTATTTTAAAAGGATAAATGTTTCTCTATTATATATAAATAAACTTAAACATAATGAAAAAAATATAAAAATAATTCATTATATTATATATCTATATTTATTAATTCAAATTAATTTAATTAATATTAGTAGTTATAATGTTAAATTAAAATAATCTTTTCCTTTATAAATGTATTTTCTAGAAAACTACTTTCATCATGCCTGTGGGTATTATTTTATTCTAATTTATTCCACCTATATGAATTGATTCTGATAATGTGGACTCCTTATTTTTAATGATCATGTTTAATAGTATTTAATATTACTTAATATGTTGAACTTTATTTTGAACAATATGAATTGTAATTGTAGTAAATATTTACCATCATAGTAAAAGTAAAATTGTTTAATTAAGTGTAAAATAATTTAAAAAATATTAGAAAAAATGTAATCATAATAGTTTTAATATATATATATATATACTTTTCATTATTAGTATTATTATTTTTATTCCTTATTTTTTAACTTTATTGTTGATTATGAAATCGATTTGATAAAAATTACATATTCATAAAATAAAATAAAAATTATATACTTTTGTAATATTCAAATTCAATAAATGAATTTGTTTATTAAAGGATTTTGAAATATATTATATTATATTATATTATTTTTTGAAACAATTTGTTTGAAATATAAATTATTATATAATTTGTTGATGTCAAATGTACTTTTTTAAGGATTCAAAAACAATAATCGTGGAAAAAAGTCATCATTTATAAATATATGTCTATTCTTATTTAAAAAGTGAAAATGAAAATATTTATAATTTTATTTTTGGTAAAATGAATTTTTTTTTTGAATAATACCATAAAAATTATCCAATGGTGAATGTTTCATTATTTTCGGAGAGGGTCAAATTTTTTAGTAAAAATTAAATAGAACCTAAATATATTGTGTGTATTATGACATCATAATGACCCATAAGTGATGTAATATATACTAAAAATGGTATAAAATCCAAATATACGTTTTTCCCTTTTAAAAATTTGAAATTTTGTTTATTTTAATAATTTAATAAATCCTTTATGAATCCTCAAAATCCTATAATATATTTTTTGGTTTTAAAATCATTTATTTAAAGACATGACTCACTTATACATCATCAAGGGTTTTATTTAATATGTTCCGACCATTTACTAATTAAATAATTAAACCACCCATCATTAGAAAAATCCATGGGAATAAACCATGGGATGGTTTGTGGTTTCGGTTATTTTTTTATATAGAGACGAAAACCTATGTTTTTTATATAATAAATAACTCCCCACTCTTTTCTTGTATAAATCCTCCTAAGATGAAATTTCTATTCACAAAAAATCTTTCTATTGCATAAATAAACTTCCATCCCCTTTCTATAGTTCTACCAAGATGCCCCTAAGATCTCCAAAAACACCTTCCAAGGATTTGGAGTCACAAACTCAAGGTACCGAATCCCCCCTACTTTGTGTTCCAAAACCTCTTTTATGTTATGCTTCTTAATAACCATTATTTTGTGTTGGGATATATTCTTTTATTTTCACCATAACAAAACCTTAATGTATATATTATTAGGTACCCATTCTACTCTCATTATGTCCTCCCAAAAACCACTATGTGCACATGTTACGGTGCTGAGATTAATTAAGGGATCCTCTCCTTATCCTATTTATTAAATTATCTTATTTATCTCATGTATTTTATCTTCATTTATGAATTTTGGGATATGTTATTCTATATCCCACATACTATCCATTTGAAATAAAATTTATGAGATACTATATTCCCTCTCATAAAACCCTCCCCTAAACAATTATATCCCCCCATTATGCTCCTGAAATTTCACGGTGATTTTCCATGTCCAAAAATTGTGTAGTGAATACCTATTCCCATTTCCAATCAATGGTTTTCTCCTTGTGAACATATACATAATGATTTGGGACTTACATTTTTTTATTCCACACTCTATGACTGTGTTATAAATTTTGATGATGAATGAAACCATGTTTTATGGTCTCTATGGCACACTTAAGCTAAAAAATGAAATGAAAGTGGTGGGTACTCTATGAATAATATAGAACTCCAATGCATTGGGTAATTATATCGTCTTCTAATACATCATTCAATGGATTAGGGAGTGAACCTATTCCATCATGATACTATTTCCATCATGATGTCTTAGCATTTATCATTAATCTAACATTATGATGCAGTGTTTTAAGTAGATTACATGTTTCCCATGTTTCCTTTTATTATTATCATATTATATCATGGATTACTATTAATGCTTGTGATTATCACTCCTTTTAATTCTCATTGATATTCATATTTTCTACAACGTATTAGATTCTTTATGTTATTAAATGCTTATTCCATTACTGGGATTTATAGCACACCCCTATATTATGTATGTACTTAGGTTATCCCATGTATTTTTAAGTACGAGCATGTTGAGGATTTTTTAAATAAAGATTATTTTATATTATTTTATGTTATTATGTAATGTTTCTAATTCCCAAAAATCCGGACATATTGATATTTTAGGATATATAATGTTTAATGTAATGTTATAAATCAAGAATTGATGAGTAATAAAGAGAATAGTTGTCATAGTAAGTGTATATTTGCTTGAAATACCTAGGGTGATGTGATGAAAAGAATTTCATATATGATTAATGGAAGAGATGGAGTTTTCACTCGTCCTTATGCTGCTCCTATATCTTTTGGTTGTGTTAAATTATTCTTATTTTATGATTCTTTTTTGCATTTGGATCTTTTGGGTACCTACATGGTATTTTTATACTCACCCTTACAAGGGTTCTTCCTATACATGTTGTTTCTTGTGAAAAAACTAGGTTTCCAATCACTTTCTCTGGGAGATAGGGATTGGTTGGAGACAAGAACTTAGTTAGACAGATTCATGAGTCTACCGTTCATGCTTTTGTAGCGATATACCCCTTCTTATAAGTCTTGGTGTTCCTATAGTTTTTAATTTGGTGGGATTAAATAGTTCCCTTTCAATCCCTTTCTTATACTATTTTACATTGTTATTGTATATTGATGTAAGCGTTAAATTTGTAGAAATTTCACTTTTATCATTGCACTACTTCCTGGAGATTAATATTGGTGTGTGCGTACTGGTACCTTTGGCTAATTTCTCCTATGGGTCTGATATGACTACCCGATGCTAGTCGCTAGACCCTAGCCTATTAGAGGTAGTCTTGGGGAGTCATGGATTGGGCCCAAGTGGGAAATTTCATGATATATTTTTATCATAGCTTATTCCACTTTGGACCAAAATGTTTACCTTTTATAGTGGTGAGGTTGGTTGGGGTTCATTGTGACAGTGTTGAAGTGTTTCAAGATTGGTTTTCAAGATGGGAACTCCAGTGTTGTTCTAGAGATTGATGTCCCTATTCACTAGGTCTCTCATAACCTTATTGTTGACTAGGAAAATTTATGCATAGGTTTTAGGGGGAAATTTGGTACATCCATTACATGTGACTCTGTTGCGGTATTTTTCGTGACCTTCTGGATTCATTTCTCATATATACTCTTTAACCATGGAAATTGTTTCCTCTTTTTAGGATATTTCCATGATGATATCCTTTAGGGTTTTCACATATGTGTTGAGGTTATGACCTGATGATAGAGGAGTTTTGATTTCATGGGCATGGTTACGAGTCAAGGTTTCTTCTGAGTGGAACTCTAGTAGAGCTTCTACCCATTGGGTAACTCATAGATCAACCTCTAAGAGTTGTGTGTCTGCCCATTGAATGTCGTCGCGTTAGTATGATGGAGCTGCTCCTTATGAACTAGGGTGATAGTGTGTTATTGGTTATATATTCACCACCCTTGTCGGGTAATCGGAGGGGCCCAAGTATCCTAGACTTTGGTAGGTTCCCTCAGCGTAGGGGCCTCCTTGATAGGAGGATGCCTAATCGTCCGGTGTTAGCAGCAACACTCCCTTGCGGGGGCCCTTGAGTAGGTCCTATATATAGTTGAGATGAATCCTTCAGCATTGAATTCGTCTAAAAACCTATGATATGGAAAAAACTCATTGTCACGTTCTGGGTATAGGCTCATGAAATGATTTGAGAAGACCAGTGGGCCGCCTTGTGCTGGGGTGCTGGTAGCGGCTGAAGAGTCGGCTGGCGTACCTTTGTAGACTAGAGGGCTTGTCTTGCGACATCAATCATGGTAAGAGTACCATTTTTTTGGTACTCCCTGATCAGCATGTAAGATAACCTACATTGAAGCTACCGGGTAGGGCGAGGGTGTCCTGATATTCATTGACACCCCGACTGCCTACGGGATCACTGATGCTTATGTCTACATGGGTCGTTGGGGTGTCTTTTGGATTGAAGGTCACTCTGCATGAACCATCAATATACATATATGAAATGAAGACCATATCTAATTGAGTCCCACTATGTCATCAGGATATGCCGATGTGAATATTGAGTTATGGTAGGGATAGATGCCTGCCCTGGAGCGGCCACCACATTGGACCGACATTCCCCAGTTGGAACATGTATTTGTTCCCGATTCGGTTGTCTGTATGTAATGGGATATTTTCATTGACACTCCTTTACTAGAGAAGGGATGCATAACTACTCCGATGTGACTAAATAATTTGGTGAGTGAGTCATTATGTTCGAGAGAAATGTGTCGTGGGCCTGATTTCTCACCTTTCCCGCCGATGCAATGATATGTTGGCATGTTTGGAATATATGGTCTAGAATTGACTTGTGATCAACAATAACTTCCAGGATGTGCTAAGATTCATCATTGGGTTGAATGGTTATGAAGTCCAATTCTGATTTTGGGGTGGAATTTTGTGCATGCTTCGGTCCTCAGTGAGTTTCCAGTATATACTGGCAGTTCTCCTATGTTAGGACAGAGGATTGAGTCTGTCGTCGATTATCTTCTCTAGTATCCTTCGTATTTTACTGGTGGTATTTATATACACTAGAGGATACTTTCAACCACTCCCTTGCTGCTTTATTTGTTTGACAAGTGTTTTATGCATCCGTAGTAATTTGAATCTACTAATATTTGGTTGCCGCCTTATTTTGATGGTGGGCTACTTGGGAATTAGCTGCTATTTGTTCATGCGTATAGATAGTTTCCTTTCTACTTTGATGGAAGTCTTGTTGTGCGTTGGATGATACCTGCATCTTCCTATAGCTTTCCGCTCTATTAGCACAGAGGGAGAGGAAAGCATTAGTAGGAATAAGCATCTGATTTTATTGTTCCACGCTATTTCTATGGTGGGCTAGAGTTTAGATGGTAGAGTTGTGTGTCTGCCCATTGAACGTCGTCGTGTTAGTATGACGGAGCTGCTCCTCAGGAACTAGGGTGATAGTGTGCTATTGGTTATATATTCACCACCCTAGTTGGGTAATCGGAGGGGCCAAAGTATCCTAGACTTTGGTAGGTTCCCTCAGCGCAGGGGCCTCCTTGATAGGAGGATGCCTAATCGTCCGGTGTTAGCAGCAACGCTCGCTTGCGGGGGCCCTTGAGTAGGTCCCATATATAGTTGAGATGAATCCTTCAGCATTGAATTCGTCTACAAACCTAAGATATGGAAAAAACTCATTGTCACGTTCAGGGTATAGGCTCTTGAAATGACTTGAGAAGACCTGTGGGCCGCCTTGTGCTGGGGTGCTGGTAGCGGCTGGAGAGTCGGCTGGCGTACCTTTGTAGACTAGAGGGCTTGTCTTGCGACATCAATCATGGATAGAGTACCATTTTTGTGGTACTCTCTGATCAGCGTGTCAGATACCCTACATTGAAGATACTGGGTAGGTGAGGGGGTCCTGATATTCATTGACGCCCCGACTGCCTACGGGATCACTGATGTTTATGTCTACATGGGTCGTTGGGGTGTCTTTTGGATTGAAGGTCACTCTACATGAACCATCAATATACATATATGAAATAAAGACCATAAAACCACATAAAAGTGACATTCCTTCAAACATATTCATATTTTTCAATTCAGCTTATCCCCTTCCCCTTTTCTTTCATTGTGGGGAGAAGGGGAATGAGTTGGGTGAGACCACCACCTTGGTTAAGTATTCATGTTGGGTTCACTATTTTTGTTTTTCCTTCATGGTGATGTATTTCTTTCATACCGAGTCCCACAAAATGGCCTGATGTGCAGTATCTATTTTTCATTTATTATTAGGGTAGAACTTTCAAATAGGTTAAGGATTCATATCGGCTTCACAATTTTTGTTCTTCCTTCTAGGTGGCATGTGTACTCGTACTGGGGTGAAAAAAATAGTTGAACGTGCAGTATCTTTAGGTCTTTTTTTTATGTGGGTAGAACTACCACCTTGGTTAATGATTCACGTCAGGTTAATCAATTTAGTTCCACCTTCGAGGTGGCATGTTTACGGGCAGTTTGGAAATGATCAAGGAGGATCATCACCCATACCATTTTCTATAGTATCGGGTTCTTGTCGAATTTACCATTCCTTTTATTTCGACCTGTTCAGCATTATTATCGATTAAAAAGGATGAATTAACATTGTGGGAACTGTGGGTCCAAGATGGAGATTGTGTAGAGGTCAAGAACTCATGAAATCTATATTTCTCAGTTGTAAAATCCTCAGATGGTCTCTAATGAGTTTATTCACAAAGCCAATAATTCACAACATCCCTATTATTCATGATTTATTGACATTCTAAAGGCAGGTGCTTGTCGGCTGACGATCTAGCCAATGACACCAAAAAACTCCATTAGTCGAGAGGATGGGAGGTTAGGCTCCCTGCACCCATTCATGGGGGGATTTTTTTCCTGTTCTAGGACTCTCTTATAGATTTATATTGTGTTCATATGTTTGTTAATCCTTGGTTAATTCCCGAAGAGTGCGTTAGTGGGAAACCCTTGGTTTGAAAAATCCTTCCAAGCTTGCATATTTTTTTTATATAGAGGCGATGCTGATTTGAGCAATAATATATGGCACTCAAGAGTTTATCATCATCTAGGGGGGGCATATGGTGACTTGATGTTGGGATCAGGCCTATAAGGAGGGATTCCTTGGTATCATCGAGAGAGGAATTTGAACCCATGTAGTACGGGATGTGTGGGGATGACACATAGAAGATTCCCATTTGAGGGGGATTGGTTGGGGGAACCCTTTATGGATGGGCACCCATTTGAGTTCAGGACTTCTGTTATTCTCCTTACGTATCCTAATTTAGTCAGGAATCATATTTCTCATAGCTCATATATTATAGGTTTTACACATGGGAGGTTCCCATTTGATGGGACATGGTTGGGTGGAGCCTTTATGGATGGGAGCCCATTTTAACTCAGGAATTCTGGTTGTCGTCATACATTTCTAGATTTAGTCAGGAATTAGAGTTCTCATACTTCATCTGGTGTGGGGATTATGCATGGAAGTTGCACATTTGAGGAGACATGACTGGGTGCACCCTTTTGGTTGTAAACCCATTTTATCTTGGGCCTTTTGGTAGGCCTATGACATATCTTGATTTAGTCAGGAATCAGAGTTCACGTAGTTCAGATGGTGTGGGGATTATGAATGGGAGTTTCCCATTTTTGGGGGGCATGGTTGGGTGGACCCTTTATGGATGGGCTCCCATTTGAGCTCTGGCATTCTGGTAGTAATCTTACATATACTGATTTAGGCAGGAATCATGGTTCTCATAGTTCAAATGGTGTGGGGATTATATATGGAGAGCTTCTCATTTGAGGAGACATGACAGGGTGGATCCTTTTGTATGGCCACCCATTTAAGCTCGGTCTTTCTGGTTTGTATCCTACGTATCCTGATCTGATCAGGAATCTGAGTTCTCAGATTTCGTATGGTTTGTATGATCTAATCATTACAAACCCCTAAGCCCATGTAATCCATTCTCAGTGTGAGAAACTAGAGGCATTAAAATATTCAACAATGCATATGCTTCCCCCTATTGGTGGGGGAGGGAGAGCCTACGGCGGAAGGGGCTGGGGTTACCATGGGTGAGGGCGCGGTGCAAAGAACCTTTTAATATGTGATGACATTAGAGTTCATGCGACCCTACCATGGAAAATTGGGGTCTTACCACAATGGGAGGTCCCTAGAGTACATTCTAGGAAAGGGAGGAGTTTCGTCCTCATTAAAGGGGAGAGAGAACATAACCCCTTAGACTGATAAATATTCTTCATTGAATAGAAAAGAAAGTGATAACCCTTAGTCCAGAGAATAGTGAGGTTCACATTGGTGTACCATGGTTGGGCTCCGGGTTACCATTGGAATGTATCCTCATAGGAATTCCGGAAGACTGCACCTTCGCACGGAGGGACTTCATGACTCTGCTTACTGTTGGTATGTAGACTCAATGGGGTGCACTGATGGATCTAATAGTCTGATCATATGGATCCTGTGGCTTTGGAAGAGGATTTGGCCTCATGTCGGAGGACTGATTAGCAGATGGACCATGTAGTACTGGATGGTAGTGGAGGGGTGGGGTTGGAATCGCTGGTAATAATACTTGAAACCCCCCATTCCTCGTACTAGTTTTCTTGCTGGATGGGGGAGGCTCTGCATACCATAGTGGTTTGCGAGCAGAGGGGCCATCTGTGTACTACTGTGGTATGTGGGCTTGGGTATAGGCCAACGTGTACTATAGTGGTACATGACCCATCACACCACTTTGGGTTCCCACCATGTTCTGATGCAGTACATGGTGCCGGCTTTAGTCCGCATAGTGGTATGCTATGTGGAGCACCATACCGGGGGAGGGTCCGGGGGATCATCATTAATGTGAAGTTCATCTATGATAAGTATTTGGTTTTGGTTCACCAGTAAAGTTCACAGTTCCATTATTTTTATTTAATACCATCATTTTCTGCTTCCCGACTAGCTATACCTGCAGAGGGAGTGATTTGCGGTCTGTCCTTATTCGATGAATCATCATGAAAGCCAAAGTGTAGCCTCTTAGTCTCCCTCAAGCTTTTGTCATACATCCTTATCTCTGTATGTCTCACTATGTCTATGTGTGTTTCCATACATTTATATTTCTCATTTAATAGAGAATCATATTTATAGTATCTACTGGGAACATGACACCATATGTAGAGGCCCATTGAAGAAATATTCTGACCCGCGAAAGACTCGGTCAACCAGGGTGTGCAGAGGCTTTGGTTCGCGATAATGTTTTGAAGAACCATACTTGTTAGCTTCATCCATGAACTAATTTGTTCACAGTAGATTATGTGGACTGACCGTATGTGAATAACTACTTCTGTTGACATGGTTCATAGTTTCCCTTGCTTGATGGCCATTACCTCGCGGGCCAGTAGTTCGCAAACCGTCTCACATACCTGGCGGTTCGCGATCCATTTCCCCACGTACTTTTCCTAGTGATGGTATGTGGGACACATAAAAACCATAAAAAATTTAATTTCATCATGTCCCTTCAAATAATTGGGACTCAATTTGAGGCCCTTTTCCTTGATAGGCTTGTAGAAGCACTTTCTTCATTCTGCAAAGCGATTGTGGGTGGATTTTCTCCCCTTGGTATAATTTTTAGGACCCTACAATAGCCTTTGTGTTTAATCAAGAAAGTACATCCATATCCGTATACTAAAATTGGATATGGATCAGGCACATATGTACATAGGGGTAAAACTTGGAAAAAAGTGTTGAGTTAGACTCGGTCGGGACCTAGTTCACGACAACGAGTCTTGTTTCACACATAGTGTGGAACTCCCAGGGGGGATGCTTTGTTAAATTACTAAGATCATTATGATCTATTATTTAGTGACATAAAATTTCCATATATTTCAATGATAAGAAATAGATCATGGATAACAAAGGTTCACTACTAGAAATTCATAAGTTAATGGAAAACATGACAATTACATGTTATCCAATTAAAATTTTTAGATTCTCATTTATGTGTTAAATATTTTAAAAATATTTTTACCTAAGTTTTCATTTTATTGTAGTATATGTCTAGAAATATAAGGAATATCTAGTTATTCCTCGGTGGATTATGTGATTTTTTATAAGATTATTCTACTTCCTTAGTAATAAAAAATATATTGAGTTCACATTATGTAGAGAAAAATATGAGCTTGTAGTGGAAATTAACTAATGGATGAAGCTATTATTTTCAATAAATTATATTTCCTTATGTTCATAGTCTATATGATAATGAATTCTATAACTATAGTAGAATAATATTGAATAGAAAATGTTTTCATATTATTATCAGTTCCTATCAGTTGACGTTAATTTTACCTATCCTAGATTTATGGTTTTTTGGTAATTGAATTTATCTTTAACATGTTCTATATAAAACTAAATTACTTATTTTTTGTTATTTGTCTTTTCTATTTCCATATCTTCACTTCCAAATAATGTTTTCTAACTCCAAAACATGGTGATGTGATAAACTTCATATTTCCCTTCCCCTCCTTTCAAGTGGTTTTTTTATTAACCCTTTTTACAACTGTTCAATAAAGACATTTTCAAATTTACAAAAAATTATTTTTGGGTTCAAGATTACATTTTGAGGATGAAATTTATTAAAGTGTTAATGAATGTACCCCATGTATTTTTTAATAGGCAATACTATGTAAAATAGTTTATTTAATAGGAAACAAAAAACCCAAACAAGCACCGATTATTTAAATATAACCCTTGTAAAATATAAAATATATTTAAAAATATGACTAACATTAAATAATTTATGAAATATATATATGACCTATTTATATTGATATATTATTATAAAATTGTAAATCAAATTTTGGTAATGTCTATTTTCACTTCAAAATATGTCCTCTTAAAATGATTTTTATTTGATTTATGGAATAATATTATTATAATTATTTGATTTTAAATTTATATATTTTATTGGATAAAACTAACACATTTTTTATTTCATCATATCAACATTAAAAAAGTGTGAAATTTTGGGATTTTTCATGAAATATAGACATTTTAGTGAATACTAAAAAATCATTTTTATATAATATAGACATTTATTTTGATAAATTATTTAACAGAAAATGAAAAATTATTAATTTAATTTTACATCAAGGTAAAATATTTATTATTTATTTATATTTCAATAAATTAATTATATTTAAATCATCTTTATTACAAAATTTAGAATAAGTTTATTTTTAGGATTAAAAAATTATTTTTTCTCAAAACTATTTTAAAAGGATAAATGTTTCTCTATTATATATAATTAAACTTAAACATAATGAAAAAAATATAAAAATAATTCATTATATTATATATCTATATTTATTAATTCAAATTAATTTAATTAATATTAGTAGTTATAATGTTAAATTAAAATAATCTTTTCCTTCATAAATGTATCTTCTAGAAAACTACTTTCATCATGCCTATGGGTATTATTTTATTCTAATTTATTCCACTTATATGAATTGATTCTGATAATGTGGACTTTTTATTTTTAATGATCATGTTTAATAGTATTTAATATTACTTAATATGTTCATCTTTATTTTGAACAATATGAATTGTAATTGTAGTAAATATTTACCATCATAGTAAAAGTAAAATTGTTTAATTAAGTGTAAAATAATTTAAACAATATGAGAAAAAATGTAATCATAATTGTTTTAATATATATATATATATATATACTTTTCATTATTAGTATTATTATTTTTATTCCTTATTTTTTTAACTTTATTGTAGATTATGAAATCGATTTGATAAAAATTATATATTCATAAAATAAAATAAAAATTATATACTTTTGTAATATTCAAATTCAATAAATGAATTTTTTTATTAAAGGATCTTGAAATATATTATATTATTTTATTTTATTTTTTGAAACAATTTGTTTGAAATATAAATTATTATATAATTTTTTGATGTCAAATGTACTTTTTTAAGGGTTCAAAAACAATAATCGTGGAAAAAAGTCATAATTTATAAATATATGTCTATTCTTATTTAAAAAGTGAAAATGATAATATTTATAATTTTATTTTTGGTAAAATGAATATTATTTTTTTTGAATAATACCATAAAAATTATCCAATGGTGAATGTTTCATTATTTTCGGAGAGGGTCAAATTTTTTAGTAAAAATTAAATAGCACCTAAATATATTGTGTGTATTATAACATCATAATGACCCATAAGTGATGTAATATATACTAAAAATGGTATAAAAAACCAAATATACGTTTTTCCCTTTTAAAAATTTGAATTTTTTTTATTTTAATAATTTAATAAATGCTTTATGAATCCTCAAAATCCTATAATATATTTTTTGGTTTTAAAATCATTTATTTAAAGACATGACTCACTTATACATCATCAAGGGTTTTATTTAATATGTTCCGACCATTTACTAATTAAATAATTAAACCACCCATCATTAGAAAAATCCATGCGAATAAACCATGGGATGGTTTGTGGTTTCGGATATTTTTTTATATAGAGACGAAAACCTATGTTTTTTATATAATAAATAACTCCCCACTCTTTTCTTGTATAAATCCTCCTAAGATGAAATTTCTATTCACAGAAAATATTTCTATTGCATAAATAAACTTCCATCCCCTTTTTATAGTTCTCCCAAGATGCCCCTAAGATCTCCAAAAACACCTCCCAAGGATTTGGAGTCACACACTCAAGGTACTGAATCCCCCACCCTACTTTGTGTTCCAAAACCTCTTTTATGTTATGCTTCTTAATAACCATTATTTTGTGTTGGGATATATTCTTTTATTTTCACCAAAACAAAACCTTAATGTATATATTATTAGGTACCCATTCTACTATCATTATGTCCTCCCAAAAACCACTATGTGAACCTGTTATGGTGCTGAGATTAATTAAGGGATCCTCCCTTTATCCTATTTATTAAATTTTCTTATTTATATCATGTATTTTATCTTCATTTATGAATGTTGGGATATGTTATTCTATATCCCACATACTATCCATTTGAAATAAAATTTATGAGATACTATATTCCCTCTCATAAACCCCTCCCCTAAAAAATTATATCCCCCCATTATGCTCCTGAAATTTCACGGTGATTTTCCATGTCCAAAAATTGTGTAGTGAATACCTATACCCATTTCCAATCAATTTTTTTCTCCTTGTGAGCATATACATAATGATTTGGGACTTGCATTTTTTTATTCCACACTCAATGACTGTGTTATAAATTTTGATGATGAATGAAACCATGTTTTATGGTCTCTATGGAACACTTAAGCTAAAATATTAAATGAAAGTGGTGGGTACTCTATGAATAATATAGAACTCCAATGCATTGGGTAATTATATCATTTTCTAATACATCATTCAATGGATTAGGGAGTGAACCTCTTCCATCATGATACTTTTTCCATCATGATGTCTTAGAATTTATCATTAATCTAACATTATGATGCGGTGTTTTAAGTAGATTACATGTTTCCAATGTTTCCTTTTATTATTATCATATTATATCATGGATTAATATTAATGTTTATGGTTATCACTCCTTTTAATTCTCATTGATATTCCTATTTTCTACAACGTATTACAGTATTTATGTTATTAAATGCTTATTCCATTATTGGGATTTATAGCACACCCCTATATTATGTATGTACTAAGGTTATCCCATGTAGTTTTAAGTACGAGCATGTTGAGGATGTTTTCAATAAAGATTATTTTATATTATTTTATGTTATTATGTAATGTTTCTAATTCCCAAAAATCCGGACATATTGATATTTCAGGATATATAATGTTTAATGTAATGTTATAAATCAAGAATTGATGAGTAATAAAGAGAATAGTTGTCAAAGTAAGTGTATATTTTCTTGAAATACCTAGGGTGATGTGATGACAAGAATTGCATATATGGTGAATGGAAGAGATGGAGTTTTCACTCATCCTTATGCTGCTCCTATGTCTTTTGGTTGTGTTAAATTATTCTTATTTTATGATTCTTTTTTGCATTTGGATCTTTTGGGTACCTACATGGTGTTTTTATACTCACCCTTACAAGGGTTCTTCCTATACATGTTGTTTCTTGTGAAAACTCTAGGTTTCCAATCACTTTCTCTGGGATATAGGGATTGGTTGGAGGCAAGATCTTAGTTAGACAGATTCATGAGTGTACTGTTCATGCTTTTGTAGCGATATACCCCTTCTGATAAGTCTTGGTGTTCCTATAGTTTTTAATTTGGTGGGATTAAATAGTTCCCTTTCAATCCATTTCTTATACTATTTTACGTTGTTTTGGTATATTGATGTAAGCGTTAAATTTGTAGAAATTTCACTTTTATCATTGCACTATTTCCTGGAGATTAATATTGGTGTGTGCGTACAGGTACCTTAGGCTAATTTATCCTATGGGTCTGATATGACTACCCGATGCTAGTCACTAGACCCTAGCCTATTAGAGGTAGTATTGGGGAGTCATGGATCGGGCCCAAGTGGGAAATGTCATGATATATTTTTATCATATCTTGTTCCACTTTGGACCAAAATGTTTAGCTTTTATAGTGGTGAGGTTGGTTGGGGTTCATTGTGAAAGTTTTGAAGTGTTTCAAGATTGGTTTTCAAGATGGGAACTCCAGTGTTGTTCTGGAGACTGATGTCTCTATTCACTAGGTCTCTCATAACCTTATTGTTGACTAGGAAAATTTATGCATAGGTTTTAGGGGGAAATTTGGTACATCCATCACATGTGACTCGGTTGCTGTATTTTTCCTGACCTTCTGGATTCATTTCTCATATATACTCTTTAACCATGGAAAATGTTTCCTCTTTTTAGGTTATTTCCATGATGATATCCTTTAGGGTTTTCACATATGTGTTGAGGTTATGACCTGATGATAGAGGAGGTTTGCTTTTATGGGAATGGTTACGAGTCAAGGTTTCTTCTGAGTGGAACTCTAGTAGAGCTTCTACCCATTGAGTAACTCATAAATCAACCTCTAAGAGTTCAGTTGGATGAGGTTTGTCAGAATAACTCATTGATGGATCTATTGGTGTTTTACACTGATGCACTTGGATCGAGCACAAATAACGAGCATTATATTCTAGTTTCACCTTAGGTATAGGTTGACTAGGGCCTGTAGTCATTAGGAATATAACCCAGGAGTCACTTTTGATCTCCGAAACCTCCCAAAAAGCATAGTCATCTGGGGTTGAGGGATTTTTATGCCTTTGAGTTTTTTTTCTAAATATCATGTGGGGGATTCATATGATCAAAGATACTAGAATTGAGATGGTAATCCAACCACCATGTAATATACAAGTGGTTCTGCAAGGTCCATAGATCGATTGATATGACATAGGAGCTGGAGCAGAAGGAGTTGTTTGGTGCTTTGATCGGTTGCTGTATTCATAACCCCATGGTGGTCTAGGCCATGTTTTTAGTGCATGTGGATGGGGAAATGGGCTCTTGTAGGAACATTAATTTTTTTACCAAAAGACACTATAATAGGTTGGAGGTATGCTCAGTGTAAGAACCCATATCATCATTTCAGGTTTGTATCTTGATTTAGGGTTGTTTTTAAGAAAAACATGGAAATTTGGTTTTTCTAAGTTAACATCATGTACTTCTGTGTACATGATGTGTACCATTTTTTAACATATAGCCACATACTGGAAGTGTAAAATCCGAGTACATAGCTGTGTGGTTGCCTGGAAGACCACTTAAGTTGACGACTGGTTGAGGCTAATACACAACTTGTAGTTCTATGGAAAACATCTCATACTTTTATTTTTAGTTGATATATCAGAGTGGGCTCACATATTATGTTTGTAAACATCTTCTTCTCCATGTGGTTCATATTGGAGAGCAACAGAAAGGATAATGAAATTTGACCCCCTCCCCATTCTTCGTTTGAGCTCTGATTGAGACATTATTAGGTGCGTTAGAATCCCACTGGCGAGTTATCAAAACCCCTAGATCCATTCTTCTTGTTTAGTTCTCTTTCACGAGTTATCCAAGGGTTGTAATTTTTCACCTTTTTATAGTCCTACGATGATCTGGGCCAATTCAAAGGTCGACATTCAAATATATTGATCTCAAGATAACGAGGCAGTGGATTGTGTCTTTCATTGTGTTGTGTGGGATTATATAAGATTAAAGTGCCACATACTCACATTTGGGTATTTCTTAATTTTAAATGTAACCCTTTTTTTCACTATCTGTGGTTTATTTAATTGATAAAGGGTTGTTTTTTATGCATAAGTTTATATACCTTGTTTACGGGACTACCCATGGGTGTGTATCCCTTGGTTGATTGTTATGGATGTTTGGTCTAGGATGCCTATTAGGATTTATTTGTATTCCATTCCCTAGTTTATTATGATAGAGTTTGATTGGTCATATGAAATTCATGTGATATTCTTGTGAATTATTATCCATATAGTAGTTTTAGATTATATGAGTTTCTTTGATATTATTTGTGCAATAGTTTTACATGGGATCGTCGGACCCTTTGTGTAGATGTTAACCTAGGGGTATTGACCACATGAGCTACCAAAATGTCATTTATAATTTATTTATGTCGTACAAACCCAAGGGTATTGACCATGAGAGATTCCAAGGTGGTCATTTGAAAATGGTTAGTGATATGTTAAACCAAAGTGATTAGAATGTGAGAGCTTCCTAGAGGGTCATTAATTAATGAATTGGTACAATGTTAAACCAAAGGGGTTAGACCATGATATAATTCTCATATGGTTGTTTATGCATTGTTTAATGATTGTGACAAGTCTACCAAGCCAAAGAAAAATCATGGAATCTGTCTTCCTTGATTGTTTAGATGGTCTTATGAGACATATGTTATGTTACTATTACATAAGGGGATATAGAGCATATGAATGATCCCGAGGTTACATTATTCAAAGAATTTAATAATATCTAACTGAAAATGAGTGTAATTGAAAACTTTAGGACTATTTACTTTTGAGTACATCATAGTTTATTTCATCATTTCTTCATATTTCTTGATATATATATTAACTGAAAATTAGGCACCGATATTTTTGTGGTTGCCTACTGGGATTCGTCTCACACCCTATTTGGGTCATGTCTTGGACCCAAACAGATTAAATTATTGAAGGTATAGATATGGGAAATCACCCTTCTTCATCATGTACTTTATTATTATCAGAAATAGAAATCATGAGACCAAGCTATGGCATGCGATGATATTAGAGTTTACTTGTTTTTTAGTTCTTTGGTTTTCTATTGTATTTCAAGCATAGTGACTTGTTTGGAAGCTTTCATAGACACATGTGACATGAATAATTTATTTATGTGCATCATTTTTTTATTAATATCAATCTTCCATTGTTTACTTCTATTGTATGTTATTACTACTTCCACTACTATTTACTATTTTCCCCCACTATGTATACTCTACCAATGAGAGTATAGTTTCTCTATTATCACACCTTGAGCCTCACTTCAAGTTAGAAGCCTCTGGTGTTTGGAGAAATGTGCTTGAGGTTATGTGACCAAACGGGTTTGGGGAACTTTTTGGCGGCACCTGGATCCGAGACATTATAAAGTGGTATGAGATGATTTTCATTTCTACATTCCTTTCTATTTAGAGCCAATAAGATTGGATAGGAAGGAATATGTAGTTGGTATTAAGGTGTGCTCGGGAGTAGCTAACCCGTGTATAGGGTAAATACAAGTTACCTTGAATGTTACAATTTTTCTGGTATTGAAATTGTTATAGTTGATTTGATTTAATCTTTGGATGATTTACATTTTTTATTCTATTATGATTAATATCATTGAGGTTCTATTTCAATTACCACATGACTAGTTGAGGGTATTCCATCTCATGCATCATATAGACACTTTCTATAGATTTCATGTCATGCATTCTTCTCATGCCATTTAGGGTACATTACTAATTTCATTCTATTGTGATAGATATTGTGGTAGATATGCATGTTGTTTTGAAAGATTCTGTGATAGAAATACATACTATTTTGATAGGCCCCTAAGGTGTATGGGCCCTCTTGGATAAACACTTGGTGGATCATTTTTTACCTTTAGATGAATTATGTCATGTTATTATATGAATAAGGACTCCAAACATTGATTCACGGGGAGTATGGGCACCCAATGATTGGAACATGGAATGCCATGGAAAAAAATTAAGATTTAGGGGGTTCCAGTATTGTTTTAGAGGCTTAATATCTGTAAACCAAGACAACACGGTGTGTGATGTTATAAACACACGCCACATTTTCTTCTATTCTAGAAGAACTAAATTTTCTTATGTACACGCTATGTACCGTGTGTTCACGCCATGTATTTCCTGAACGTGTAACTGAATGTGGGAGTAGAGACATGGGGTTTAGTAAATTTAGGCAGAACACTTCATGTAATGGGAATACATTCCATGAAATAGTCAACTGTGTCTCCGTCCGTGTGACTAACGACACGGGTTGATAAAACATTCTGAGTACATGCCATGTCTAGGGTGAACACTCCATTTAGTATGATAGTAGCAGGCCCATGCAGTTCTATCCATTATAAAAGTACTTGCGATGGAGGTAATATTCAAGTACACATTATGTCTCAAGAGGAAGACACTGTGTGTATGGGGTGTTAAACCGCCAGGTTGGCAGAAGTACACGCCCATGTTAGGGCTTAATGGAACATGTCGTGTAGTGGTTCTACATGCTGTGTAACCCTATTTTAAAAAATTTGAATTATTTCCTTCTCCAGTTCAATTCTTAAACATCTACGTTGTAGTTATATTAATATTGTACTAGGTGTGCGCTTGACCTTTTAGAGTCATGCCACCAAGTGGTTCTCCGATTGTACGTCAAATGTAGGGTGTTGATTAGACACTGAAAATGATAGAACATGGCTTACCAGTAGATCCTCTTGTCATTCCCATTTGGAACCATCTTTTATATATGATGTAGGTGTTGATTCACAGTTCCCTGAAGGCTTTATGATGATTATCTAGACATTTTAGGGAGCATCATATCCTTCCCTAAATATGGAAAAGCTGATGTAGGTGTTCTAGGGGAAACATCCTCCCATATTTTAAAGGGATGGTGGACCATAGGCTTCAATGTAATGATTGGTGGACACTCATTAGATCTTTGAGAATCTGGAGACACCTCCATAGAAGAGGGTAAAGCTCACAACATACATGCTAGTTGATTCCGCTAAAAGATGGTGGGATTCTATCTCACATGCAGGACATCATTGGGATATGACTTGGGACAAGTTTTAAAGGACATTATATGATTACTTCAACCCTTAGATGTTTAGACACGACTAAGTCTAAGAGTTCATAAATTTGGATTAGGGATATATTTTTATGATGGATTATTCTTCTCTCTTTACATATCTTCAATGCATCACACCTATTTTGGGAGGTAAATATTTATCAATGGAAAGGTGATTTGAGTATGGTCTCAGGTTTGATTTCAGATTGTAGGGGAATGTTTTTAGGATAACATTAGTGACTTCTATAGTTAACCAAGTGCAATTACCAATCACAATCTAGGGGTGTCATGAGCTATGAGATAGGGGGGATCATCATCTAGGGTTGGTACTCCATCGACCGATATCTGGAAGCACCACATAGAGCATTCATGCAATATTTATTTAGGTAGAAAATTTGTGTGCTTCCAGTATAGGAGTGGGAGTACACGACCACATTGCTCATGGGACCCGGTCGAGTACTGATCTTATGGAACGATCGGCTACATTCAACATTTTTGTAGGATGTTATCACCTGTATCAAGTGAGAAGGGATCTTTTATGAGTCTAAATTCTCGAGTAGGAACAACAATTTCTCATATGTCGAGGAATTGGAGTTCGTTAGGTCATTCAGGATGAGGAGGTGGTCAAGGTTGTGGTATCCAGACGTTAGGTTTTCAGTGAAAGTAGGGTGGATCAGCTTAGAGAATACAGCCAGGTTCTTAGGGCAGCAAAATAGGTTAGAAATTTGCTACAAATAAGACCCAATAGGAGTAGTATACTGTAGCAACTACAGTTAGAGGTACGATTCTAGTTGCCTCATTTTTATCTTATGCTCTTTTTGATATAGGGGATCCCCATTGATTTATATCTGTTTCTATTGTAGAGAGACATGGTATCATTATCATTATTTCTAAAGTTGTTATGATGCTAGATACTCTGATGTGGATTAGAATGACTAGATTAAAAAAGATTCAGGAGTGTCTTCTTGAGGTTGGTGGGTGTCACTTATTATGGGAAATATTTGTCTTAGAGATGACAAGATTCAATTTCATCCTCGAAATGGACTGGTTGGTCTCCTTTAAATCCTTTTTTGACTTCTATTTCCATAGTGTGAGTTTCACATGACCAAAGGGTTGATCTTCTCTACACAATGGATAATGGGATGTCCAAGCGAGTAGTGATGAACCAAAGCATCATGGGATGGGAGGAATCAAAACATGGATTTCTATTTTATATCTAGATGACAAGGGGATTTCATAGATGGACTTTTTCTAGTGGTAGATTGTTTCAGAGATGTATTTACAAATGAATTTTTAGGTTTAACTACAGAGATATTGGTATATGTCTCTATTGAGTGTGTTCTATGAGAGGAATTAGTGTTCATACCTCTTTATAGGATGGCTACGCTAGAGTTATAAGAGCTCAAAAAGTAGTTAGAGGTGTTTCAATCAAAGGGTTCCATCCGACCCAGAACTTCTTCTCGGGGTTCGCCTATCATTTTTGGGAGGATGGTTAACAGTACCCTCAGACATTGTTTGGATTATTGAAATATGAAACAGTTGATGGTCATGAACCGATATCCCTTTGCAAGGATAAATGATCTCTTCTACCAGCTTCTAGGAGCCTGGGTGTTCTCAAAGATAGAATTGAAATCTGATTATCATCAGTTGCACATTAGACCATCAAATACACCTCCTATAGCCTTTTAGATAAGGTATGGTCTATAAGGTTATTTATTTATGTCGTTCGGTTTCACTAATACAACGACAATGTTTTAGGAACTGATGAAATGAGTGTTCCATCCTTACTTAGATTCTATTGTAGTGGTCTTCGTGGATGATATCTTGGTGTACACTCACACTTTAAATGACCATGTCATCAATCTTGAGATTGTATTGAGTACATTGAGATATAAATAGTTAAATGATAAGCACTAAAAGTTCTATTTTTGGATGGATCAGATTCATTTCATAGGCCATGTTATATAAGATACAGGAGTGTCATTATATCCAATGAAAGTGATATTGGTAGCTTCATGGGATTAGTTGATGAATGTCTTTGAGGTATGGTGAATTTATGGGTTGGATAGATACTATAGATGCTTTATTTAGGAATTTTCAAACATAAAAGAACCATTGATGGGTCTGACTAAGAAGGGTATGAAGTACTTGGGGAAAGATTCCTATAATTTATCCCTTCATGAGATGAAAGGGAGGTTGACTTTAGCAATGATACTGATTTTACAGAAGATGGGAAAGGTTTACATGGTGAATTGTGATTCATCAGGTATCGGTCTTGGATAAGTGCTTATGAAGGAAGATGTAGTTGTTGCATACATGTATCAATAGTTTAGTCCACATGACTAGATCTACCCTACGCAAAATCATGAGCTAACTATAGTTGTTCATGATTTAAGTTGTTGGAGAGATTACTTACAAGTAGAGATTTATTTATTATACACAAACTATAAATTCCTCATGTACATCCTTACTCTGTGTGATCTAAATTTGAGACATAAAAGGAGGGTAGAGTACATCCAGTCCATTGAAATGGAACATGCCTACACACATAGGAAAGGCAACGCTGTGGATGATGTGTTGACTAGGATAACTAAGATATAGGATGTTTATGAGGCCACCAGTGAGTGGCATCTTATTACTCTATTATCTGAGATCCATTTGGAGGTGCACAAAAAACATGTGCAGACATTTCTTTCAACAATATATATTACCTCTTCTCTACTAGACCATGTGAAAATGCGGCGGCTATCAAATTCTGAAGGCCAAGTCCTACGAGAGAGGGTGTCGGGAAAGGACTCTACTCCTGGGTTGACCATAGGTGAGTTTGAGGTTTTTCGTTTTCATGGGATGTATGGGTACCAGATGACATACACAAGGAGTTGTTACGAGATTTTCATAACTCAGTTTTGGATGTTCATCCTAGTGTGACCAATATGTATCAATATCTACATCGTCAATATTGGTGGCCAGGTATAAAGAGGGATATAGTTGGTTTTGTTATGAGATGATCCACCTTTCAGTAGGTGAATGTGCCACATCAGTGACCAGTAGGACTACTACAGCAATTACCCATATCTTAGTGGAAGTGGAATGATGTCGTGATGGATATTTTGACAGGTTTACTGAGGTCACCCTGAGGGAATTATGCAATTTGGGACATTATCGATAGACTCGTAAATGTTGGACATTTCCAAAAGATCAAGGAAACCTTCAGTGTCGATGATATTGGAATGTTTAATATATGAGATATTGTTTGTTTTCATGGGGTTCCACACTATATAATTTCATACAAGGATTCCTAGTATACTTCTTGTGTCTAGAAGGGTCTACATAGGCCTTTGGGTACATGAAAACTTCTGAGAAAAAATCACCATCCCCAGACAGACAGTCAGTCTAAGCATACAATTACAGTTTTGGAGGATATGCTTGGAACATGAATCCAAGATTTCAGAGTCTCTTGGGAGAGACACATACTTCTGGTAGATTTTTGCTACAATAATATTTTTGGAATTTATTCATATGGAACCTTATGAAAATTTTAATGGTAGGACATGATGATCACCCCTATATTGGCTAGAGGTAGGAGAGACAACTTTGTTGGGACCTTGTTTTTTCTAGGAGACCACTGAGCATGTGGAGTTGATTTAGAAGAGCATAGATATTGTACAATCTTGGTAGAAATATTATGTATATTGATAGAGATGACCTCTAGAGCTCAAGGTCGTATATCATTTTTTCTTACATGCCACACCATGTTAGGGACACATGTGGATTATAATATAGGGGGTGTTTTTATCAAGATATGTGGGGCCGTTTGTGTTTTTAGAGGGAGTCAAGAAATTTTCCTATTATATGAAGTTACCTCAGAGGTACAAAGAAATTTGAGATATATTTCATCTTTCTTAGATACAACATTACTTTTCAGACCCATCTCATGTTTTTCAGCATGAGGAGGTTGAGTTGGAGGGGGATGCATCCTTCAAGATGCACCCTATTCTGATTGTGGATCATTGCATAATGGTTCTCTATGGCCAGTCTATTCCAATGGTATGGGTTCTATGACAGCACAGATGAGTGCATGACTAGACTTGGGAGAGGGAGGCTGACGTACGACCACAATGGATGGAGTTGTTTTTAGTTTCTTCTTCACAACCCATGGAATGGAAATTCAGGGCTGAATTGTTTTAAGGGGGGATGTTTGTAAGAACCTAGAAATTCATTTTAGTTGTTGATCTTGATTTCATGTTGGTTTTTAAAAAAAAGTTTGATTTTTATATGTAAATTTCGTGAACTTTTGTTTACATGCTGTGTAACCTTTTTCCATGTACAACCACGTACTAGCCAGGTAATGGACCAGTACATGGTAATGTGGTGACCTGGATGACCGCGTAATATGGGGTACTGTTGAGGCTAATACACAGTGTGTAGTTTTAATAAACAATATTTTTACTTTTATTTTTAATTTATATATCAGAGCTAGGTCATGTCTTATGTTCGTATACATCTTCTTCTCTATGTAGTTTGTACTTGAGAGTGATGGAATGACTGACAATCTTCGAACACCTCCCGATTCTCCATACAACCTCTGATTGAGACACTGTTAGGTGCCTTGAAATCCCATAGGTGAGTTCCCAAAACCCCAAGATACTTTCATCCTGATCCCTTCTCTCTAATGCATTATTAATTATTGATAATCAACACCTTTTTGTAGATCTACGCCGATTCAGAATACGTAATTCAAGTAGATCATCTGCGAAGAATTAAGGTAGGTGGTTTGTTCCTTTCATTTCCTTGTCCAGGATTATACATTCTTAAAATTCCACATCCCACATTTGGGGTATTCCTTGATTTTGAATTTAACCATGTTTATAACCTGATATGGTTTTTTTAATTGATAGAGGGTATTTTCTTCTGTGTAATGTTTGATACCTTGTTGGTGGGACACCTTGTCGGTGTGTTTCCCTGAATATCTTTTTATGGACGTTTGGTCAAGGATGCATGTTAGGCCTACCTTGTTTTCCTTGAATTGGTTGATTAGGATAGAGTTTGACTGATTATTTAAAATGTGTATTATTTTCTTGTGAATCATTACCCATATAGTAGTTTCATATTACATAAGATACATTTATATTATATGTGCTCTGGTTTTACATAGGACCATGATAGCCTTGGTGTAGATGTGGAACTAGGGGTATTGACTATGTGATCTACATTGGAGGTCATTTATAATTTATTGATGTCATACTGACCTAATGGTAATGACCATGAGATCTTCCCAAATGGTTTTTTGTAAATTATTAGTGCTATGTTAAACCAGAGGGATTTGACAGTGAGAGATTCCAAGAGGAATGTTATTTAATGAATTGGTGCTATGTTAAGACAAAGTGGTTAAACCATGAGATATTTACCATAGGGTTGTTTAGGAGTGATTGAATGATTGTGATGAGTCTTCCAAGCCAAACCACAAGCTTGGACTCAGTCTTCCTTGATGGTTTATATGGTCTTCTAAGACATCTGTTTTGTTACTATTACACGAGGGGATAGAGAGAAAAGGCATCAAAACAGAGTCACATTATTCAATTGATTGAATAATTTCCATAAGAAAATTAATGTAATTGAAGACTATAGGATTGTTTACATTTTATTACTTCCTAGTTTATTGCTTCATTAATGCATATTACATGCTATTTTATTCAATGAGAGATAGGCGGAGATCCTTTGGGGGTTGCCTACTAGGATTTGACTCACACCCTATTTGGGCCATGTTTTGGACCCAAAACGATTATATTATTGCTAGTATAGATAGGGAAAATCTCCCTTCTTTATCAAGTACATGATTATTATTAGAGATGGAGAGAATGGGACCAAGCTTAGGCTTGTGATGCGGTTGGTGTTTACTTTTTTTTCTATACTTTGTTTACTATATTGTATTTCTAGCATTATGACTTTTTTGGATGATTTCCTAGTAACTTGTGATATGGATCATTTTTATATGTGCTATAGATGTTTTATTATTATCAGTCTTCCACTATTTACATCTGTTGTATGGTATTACTACATCCACTATTGTTTATTATTATTTTTACTATGTATACTCTACCAATGATGGTATAGTTTCCCCATTATCACACTTGGTTCATTCCTTCTAGTCAGTAGCCTCTGGCGTTTAAGGAAATGTGGCTGTGGTTATCTGACCAACCGTTTTTGGGAACATTTTGGTGGAACCCAAATTTGGGACGTTACACTCAGCATCCTTTCTATTTTTTTAGTAGTTGTGTTTAATGCTAGTGTGAGATACCATTTCCTTTATAATTCTTTCTTGAGGATTTTATTGGGTGATGTTGGGATCTAGTTGAGCCCTATTGTTTTATTCTGTGATGTGTCTTCAAATTTACATGATGGATGTATGCTTCCCCCACTAAAATAAATTCTTCTGAGGTGATTCAAAACCACACAAGAAAGTAAGTATTGTCCAAAGTGGATATTATCGAAGTCTTGGGGATGAGTCCCTTTGACATTTTTGGTTATGGTTAGTTTTTTTGTTATGGTGTTGGAGTAGTCCATAATTGGTGGGGAAAGGAAATCTATGAAATAATGAGATTTTTCTAGAAGGTCTTCTGGTCTAGATTCCTATTTGTGGTTCGAGGTATGACATGTGACTGATTTTCCTCAGTTGTTGCTTTCACCGAATCATGACCATCTTTTCTTATTTGTATCCCCTCTCTAATGCCTGGTGACACCATAGGAACCCTATTTACATTAGTGTTAATTTAGAGGGTTTCATCAACATTTCATGATCTATTGGTTGTATTGTGAGGGCTCGTAAGACCCAACATGTTCACAAGAGTAACCATGTTTGGTTCTCCATGTGGAAGAGAGGTTGCATTTGGATAGTTTTGGATGAAGCTTCCTAGATTTAGTCACTATCATGAATGATTTACCACACCCAGAAATCAATGAATTATTTTTCTAGAGTTTATAAGTTGTTTCTTTTAGTTTCTTAGTATATGAGATGGTTTGACCATATCCCTTACCCTTTTTGGATTGGTTTGTAGTGGAACCTACAAAGGGTTATAGAAATTCACTGAAATTTATTCATCTAAAATTGTAAAGTTAGGTGATGGACTTGTCAAATTCTTTTAGATTAACATTATATTTAAGGTTGGAGAAACGTTACACTAGTTAATAGTTATTACCCCTTTTTTTTTACATCAATTTGGGAAGGCATAGCTTGGAGTTTTGTTTGTGAGGTCTTGTGTGTCTAGATATCCACAAGACATGATCGTAATGGATTTTTCAAAGGTGGGGAGTAAATCACCCATTTGAGGCTAGACGATGGAACCAGTGACATGGTGATATATGGTGGTGAGGAGGTTCCTTTCCCTTAGCGGTTCACCTAGGAGAGGGGTGAGAGTGCCATATAACTGAACTTTTTGGGATCCAAAAAAATAATTCTATTTTTTATGTTAGTGTGTTTTTGGTGTTGGTTTTGAATGGAGAGGACTGTTTGGAGTTGGATGATTTTTGTTTGGTCTTGTTTTGGGTAGTTGTAGACCAATGATCACAACCCTTCTAAGTTGACAATGAATCCATTTTTTCGATGGGATCTCACCTCGCCAATGGTTTGGAGAGCTGGATAGGGTGATAGGCTATCTCTAGAGTTCATGAAACCTTTGTTATATTACTGTGTAGCTTAGTAAGGTGTCATGTCGCTATACATTTTTACGACTATGGGCTGTTTCTGTTGGTTTTCCACCTGGAACAACTAGAGTGACATTTTTATGGCCCATTGCACAATGAAATCATGGATGATCTTGGTTTTTGGGTCATTTTGGTTTTTTTGGTTCCTCAGAGTTCATGCTCATAAGCAGAATGGGAACCCATGGTGATCTTACTAGAGAGGGATCCCCAGTGGTGGCCCATTTTTTATCATAGTACCTAGGATTTTTCTTTTTAGTGAGGACAATCCTTAGGTTGGGAGAGTTTAATGATTCAATTGTTTCCATTGAAGATGTTGGAATATTTCAAAAAAAAATATCCAAATCCAAGTGCAGAATCGGGGCAGGGTTCCAGGGCCTAGAGACCGTCAATGTGGTCTTGAAAAAAAATATTAAATATTCATGTTATGCATGTGCAGTTCTTTAGTAAATGTGGCGTAACTCGTGATTTAAGGAGTGTATCATATATATTATGTAGTGGATGAGTTTAAAATTTTGGTTTTACCATATCCATGATTTAATTTGTGTCATCATCATGTTCCCGGCCAGGATGGAGCATTGGTGGGGCACTGGGTGAAGACTAATTCTTTTAATAAAAATTAAATTAATAAACCATATGTGTTTCACGTAAAGCATAATAGATAATAGTGTTTCCTCCCACAACAACAGATGAACCTTAGACAATCCAAGGTAAGTAGGTTCTTATAGCCTATATTTTTTATGATGATTGTCTATAGATCAAGGTCAACCTTTTTTGGGCATTGTTTCGGGTCTGAAGCATCAACATTTCACCATGAGGTTTGCAGATTATGAGATTTACATTCAAACTAACCAATTTGATGCATTTTGATTTTTTTTAGAGGATTTAAATGAATTATGGGGACCCCATTGTTATTGATATATGGTTTCATGGGAAAATAGTGGGTTTTGGTTGGTTTGGAGGAAATACTCTTAGGGATGTTTTGACCGCAAAATGTGTTGTACTAGTTCATATGTTGTGTATTGTTCCCATTCATCAAAGATATTATTTTGGGAAAAAATTTCATGTATGAGGATTAAATTCCATGTAGTAAGCTAGGACATGAGCTCAAGGGACATGGTCAGTCTTTCCATGTTAAGGGACATGGTTGTGTGGGAGTACATGGCCAAAAAAACATAGACATTGGTTGTGTACATGAGTATTTTTGTGGAAACGGTCAAGAAGGTCAGTTTTTGGGATATGTTGTGAAAAATGGGTACACATCATGTTTCAAACATGGTTGGACGATCAATATAGGGAAGGACAATGTTTGAGTCTCAAGAGAAGAGAAACATTCCATATATCATGGGTTACATGTCATACGATGTTACATTGCTATGAGGTTGTGTATTGGAATGGTCATTCCAATGGGTTCGAACAAGGTCACATTACATTTTACATGGGGTATATGTCATGTATTATCATTTATACATGATGAGTATCATCAAATATCTTGACAAAAGGATGGGGTAAAAATACATGGCTTGTATGGGGGTACACACTGTGTTGTTCCTTATGAGTCTTTCCTCACTCACATATATCCATCGTTTGGACTCATATGGTGGCCTCTCAGTAGTCTATGTTGTGTTGTTTTCCATTTATAAAGAAATGGTGGCCACATTTTGGGATTTTTTATGCGATGTGAGGTGAAATTGTGGTTACTTTAGTTAGCGACGTATATTCCAACAATGGCTTGGTGTATTCCCTTAGTCTTTTCCTATGATGGTTTTTAGCATCACGTCCTCATCATGTGACTGGGATACCACTTTTCCTACCAAAATATTGTGTATCAACTATTTGTTCCCATTTTAGGGAGTGATTCATCTCTGTAGGCTTCAACTATAGAGTCATCATCTTAGAGAACATATAATTTTGAGAGGCCTATAGTAATCCTTGAATCCTTTTTTGATTCCCTTAGCAGGGATTGTTGAATAAGTGTGACCAATATTTACCATGGTGGTAATTATCTTCCTAGGATGATGTTTATGGTAGTTGACAGATCCCTTAGTGATCCATAAGAGAAGGCCCTATATCTATATATTGAGATAAAACCATTCCTACGGGGTTGTAGTCTAATGGAGTGTGTAGCTCAGATGAGTCCCCTCAGTTTCCCATAGAGATATACAATTATTATTTATTAGGTGAAGTTTGTTGATTTGGTTTTACTAACTCTATATAGGCATTGATAAACTACATATAAAGTTAATCTAAATTCCTTTTATGATGTGATACCACCTTTGGTGTTTGGTGTAATAGCAAGGTTTCATAGTGTCACCAAAAAGATCTTGGGAGGGATCCACCACATGAGTTTTGGGGATATTCTAGGTCACTGTGTGATATTATATTTGTCAATATCTGACCAGAACAACCTCATGGATATGCACCCCCAAGGATATAAAGGTTGTTTCATCGGTTCAATGTTTCTTGATTGAGTGGAATATCTCGGTTGAGTTCCATCTCAGATGGAGGGGATTTGACATGAGCTTCAAGATACTCGATGTGTAAAATCTCTCAATTACATGATTTTGAGGATGGATAGGCTCATGGAGCGAGTAATCTGAGGAGGGTGATGTGTTGGAACCATGATTTGGTTGTTGTAGATGGTTATATGGATATTAACATGGGAATTTAAAATTGATTGAGAAGATATTGAATATTATTCTCAGTGACCCAGTGGTATGTGTATTTTTATTGAAATACCTAGGTTTGATGAGATGACTAGTCTTATATTGATATGTAATAGTTGAGATGAAGCGTCCTCTATTACTAGGTATCCTACTCAATCATTTGGTCAAGAAAAATAATTCATATCCAATAATTGCTTTTTGGTTTTGGGGTTTTGGGACACCTAAAATGTATTTTTATACTCACCATAAATGGGATCTGCCCACAAAAAGGTTTTTCTTGTGAAGGCTATAGGTTTTTTTGAATAATACCTAAGGGATATAGAGTGGGTGGATCATATATCGTGGCCAGAATAACCAAGGACTGTATTTGGCATGATTTTGGTAGATGTCCCATCCTTATGAGTAGGCCAAACATTTCTATAGTTTTTCATTCCTTAGTCCTATATTTTTCTTTTTCTATCACTTTCATGTACCGTTGTACTCTATTATGGGATATATATGTGTGTATGAATTTTATACTAGTTTTACTTTTAACATTTCACTGATTCAAGGAGATGTATGTTGGTGTGTGTGTACAGGTACATTAGGCAAATGCCTCCCTTGAGTGTGAGATGCCAACTCAGTGCAAGTCGACATCCCATATCCTATAGGTGGCGGTCTTAGTTAGTCATGGATCAAGCCTAGTGGGACATGTCATGAGAGTTTACATATTTTATTAAATATATTAAATATAAATTTCATTAGAATAATTAAAAAAATATTGATTAATATAACTTACTAAGATAAAAATACCTTACATTCATAAAAATACTTTTTTTATAATTCATTATTTTACTTATAAAAATGTTTTTTTATAAAATTAAAATATTAAATTTATTTTAATGAACTTAATTGGATTATTTAAAAAATGACAGAACTAATTTTTCATTTTAACCATCTTTTTACAAAATGGACCTCTGTAGATGCTTCATATGAAAATACATTTTTCAATAAAAATTAGTATTTTTTATTATTACTTGAAAATTCACACATCTTAGAAAAAAATAGAACAATTTATCATAAGAAAATTTTAAAATGATGAATTAAAATATGTTATAATTTTTATGAAATATTTTTTTAATATTCTAGAAAATAATAATAATATTTTCTCACATAAAATAAATCGAAATGGTTTTTTTATAAGAATTCATAATTTTAAAGAATATAGGTAATTTACAAAAAAAATTGTGATTATTCATTATAAATATAAAAATATATTTAAACTGAGTTGGAAATTTATATATATTTCATAATTTATTTAACTATATATTTACCTACTAATTTAACATCTCAATTAAAATGGTAATATATAAATAATAACATTTCGTGTCTTGTTTATGATCGAGGTTGTCTATATTGAACTCTATTGAACAAAGATATCTTTTTGAAACATAGGTTTTTAAAAACTACAATTATATAACTCTAATCTATAACTCAATGACAAGTGTGCCATGTTTTTGTTTAGAATTTTTCAACCACCTGCATGAATGTTGTTATACTAACATCATCATTCTCACCATGAATAATTAAGAAGACGTTAATATTGATAATTTATGACATTAAATATTAATATATTTCAAAGATATGGTTTTGGATGGCTGATACTAAATATTAATTACCAATATTTTGTATCTCATTTTTATTGATAAATTACACGATAGAATGGTCACCATCGATTTAATTCTCACAAACCATGACCATAAATTATATTAAATTATTAGGGGATACAAGAATCATTGGAACATAAATTTTCCTAAATCATTAATAATCTTTCAATTATGAACTCAATATCATGTATCAAAGACTGATAACACCATTATAAACATTGTACAAAATAGTAAAAATAACTAACATCATATTTTTAAAATGAAATATAAAAACATTAAATATTTATAAATAATTATTATAATTGATTTCAATAAAATTTAATATATTATAATATGGTTATGAAATAAGTGAATAAGATGGTTAAGTTTATTATATTGTAGGTTAAATCACTTTCGTGGATGTCGGGGGTTAAGGTAAGGGATTACTTAAAAATATCATTTTAAAATTGAGATTATTTATGTTTGAACTTAAATTTATGGAAAGTATATGTTTCTTATAAATAAAAAAATATTTTTTCTACATTATTTTTTCATGGGGCATACATGTATTCATAACTTTTAATATCCCTTTGGTTCACAATTAAACTGAAAGAATGTTTGTATATTTAGATGAACATGTATTTGTTTTTCATCATGAATATTTTTCATCTATGTCTATGTTATGTTTTATATGTATGTAATTATATCTTATGATATGATTTCATATGTTATTTTTAAATTTATCAATGTTTTTTTATAAAATAAATATTCATTTATCTTTTACAGTGTGGCTTTTTTCCACCAACTTCAAGCTCTTTACAAATGTGTAAATGAAATATTTTATTTTTTACTTATTTATTCATGATCTCTATTTCCTAATGTTGAAATTATTTTTCATAATGAATCTTGCAATCCAACTTTTAAAATTTTCACAAATTATAATAAATTCCAATTTCTTGTGAATTTCTGTTCTTAAATTATATTTATTAAAAGAAAAGGTCCATCCTTCTTATTTTTCTAAGAAATTTTCTAATGACCTTTTAAAATGTGTTTTTAATTTATGTCATCATCATTTAATATTTCTCATGATTAACCGGGGAAATTTTATAATGATATCATCCAAATTATTTTTTTGGTTGTCTTAATAATTATTTATTTCAGTGTTTTCATGCTACCTATTTCTTATTCTTGGGTTAATTATGTTACGATGGAATTATGAATTTTTTCATGATCTTGTGGAACATGAATTTATGGTTTATAATTATTTAATGGCTGGGTATTTTACATCCCTTAAATAAATTTTATAATATTTCTTATATCATTAGGTCATATTCATGGTACTTGGGAGAGTAACCAATCAACTATGGGACATTTTTCAAAATGTTTTTCAAAATAGGGAGTGAACCCAGTTGATTATGGAATTACAACCGCTATGTGATTATGGTATTGCAAGTGTGTGTTGACATAATAAATTAGTTTTCTAGTCTTTTTATGTTTCAAAATATTAATCTTATGTTATTTTTCTTAGATCATGATTAATAATTTATGTTTCCACTTTCATAAATTTCATATCTTATGTTATTCCGGAAGTGTTAGGTTAGGACTCATGATTATATACTTTATTCATTATGTTCCTCTTAAATTATTCTCATACACCATTATTTTATTCTCATACACACATTTGTTATCTTATTTATAGTTATGATCTTAAATTGTTTCACATAGTTTTACCCTTATTGACCATTTTATCCCACGTTTCTTAAGTTTTTATTCCCTTAAATATAAAGGTATATATTATTTATGATTTTTTATTGGGTATCATGTGATAAAATTATTGGTTGAATGCATGTAAGATGTTGAAAAATATGTTGGATAGGAATGTAATATCCAATTATAACAAACCAACAGGTTCAATGGAGTGGTTTATATTTTGGTGTAATGAATATTAATGTAAAACGATCAAATATGTATGTTTGTTGTCCTTAGGTCACAAAAGTAAATTCCATATCATCCATACATCCACATTTCCCCTCCTATACTGTTTTCTATTTGTGTGTGTAGAGTGTATGAAATTATTTCAAGATTCCATTCATAGAAAAATAATTTCAAATATAATTACATGTGCATACCATGGCATTATCTGAAATCAGAATAAAAATTTAAACTGAAAACTCTCTCCTTAAATGTCTTCTAAAACATTTAAACATGATGAAATATTGAGAAATGTGTTTCATGAACACAATATTTTTCTTCTTAGTGTTCTCATGAATAAAAGTAATGAAGTATAAACCGTCTATGGAAGACTAATGACTAATGGGACCACACAAATCTTTCTGAATTAACCCCAATCATCCGGTGGACTGAATCTCCACAATTTTTGTTTCCTTTAAACCTTATTGACCTATTAGATTGCTTCCAAAAACAACTTCCATTTCTATTATAAGTTAGTGTAAGTAAATCACAATATCATTATTTTATAATATGATCATAATTCATTGATCAAGTTTTCCTTTTATAATGTGAAATTGAATATTCTTATCTTTAGTAATCAGGTAACATGAATTTCCCTGATAGAAAATATGAAATTGATTTCCACATATTCTCTAATATTATTTGATGAAACGTCAATATCTAGTGTTCCCCATGAGGACTGAATTCTTCTAGAAAAAAATTAAAACACCATCATCACAAAATTTGTGCATACATAAAATGTTGTATTTATTCCCATTAGTAAAAATATACATCAATATTTTAGATTCATTCCATAAATATTAGCAGTACGAATACCATTAATTATCAAATACATAAAATTTCCATATTTCAATAACCCTGTATCATGGTTTTCAATGATTTTCAAGATATTTGTATCTCAAGACAATTGTAAGGATCAACCAATGTCAATAATCCATGAAATTAATTTCTTGCATGTTTCAAGAGAATATAAACAATAAGTGATATTTATCCAAAATATTGAATTTGAATTCAATTTCCCTTTTCAATACAGTGATTTTTTCATGGTTTGTTGGTTAATAATACCTCTAAATTGTGACCTTTTTTCACATATGCCATATATTTAATCGAAACATTAAAATATTTTTTGGGATATATTTGATGCATTCTTACTCTCATATTTCTTATTATGTGATTATCTTTTGATCATTTCATAACTATTAGCCCTTACTTCATTATTTCCCCCTAGAGGATACTTATTTAGCATGAATTATCATTGTTCCCAAACATTTGATAGGTCTAATAATATCTATTAAATATGAATCTTTCCTAATAATAGACATTATGTTCATAATTTTATTGCAGTTGGACTACCATGTGTTGTACCTATTTATTACATAATGGGACTAATATTATAGTGATTTTTATTCTCATCCTTATATATGAAATATGGTTTCTCAACAACATTCATAGACCAAACATGAACCAATTTTGATCTTGAACCTACATTGTTTGTCAAAACAAAATTACATTGAGACATTTTATATGAAGACGTGTCATACTATTTAAGGGTTCCAATTCTCATTCAATTTTTATGTCTTAGTATTATATCTAAATCTCTTTTATAATCACCCCAAACCTTATTCAATGTCATTTTTTACATAAAAATATTTATATTGAGTATTTAAAGGATCTTATTCTTTCAACATGTTTTTTCTTCAAGATAATTCACCATATAATCATAATTTGAAACATTCAATTTGAATATAATCATTATTGAAAGATTACTTCTTGTTAAGTTATTCACAAGCATCATTTTCATTTCCAAATTATTTTTTTAAAATTCATATTTCATTCATGAGGTTAGTATTCTATTTAATACATAATTCTTGTTCATATTTTATCATGTTTCATATATAAGTTATCTCTTTTTATACATTATCAATGCATAAATACTCATATACTTCTCAACATGAGCCACAATGTTTTTATAATTTTAGGATTTTAAACTACTAATTAGATTCAAGATAAAGTCTATTATTCATTTTAGTGAATCATTATACTTCTACTCTTTCTTCCTATATGCATATTTCATCATACACCTATTTTGATAAAATATTTTGAATCATTACCGAAAACACCATTTCTGGTACATTACCTTATTACTTCTCTTCATATGTAATTATCATTCTCTTTAGATATCATATGATAAAGTAAATATTTTCTTTCACATTTTAATGAATTCTAGTTGAAATATTACTTTGTTTTTTTTCATTCCTTTTCAGAATTTATTGGGGATAAGAAATTTGATTTTCTTATAGTCCTTATACTTTTCTTATTCTACATTATAGTTTTTGGAGTCATCAACCCATTATTCATTGATTTTAATATTTATAATGGATTTATTTGTGATATCATCCTTATATTTATATATGTATGATAGTATATTCAAAATTTCTTAATAATGAGTATATTTTTATGTTTAAAAAATTTAATATCTTCTATGGCATATAGAGTAGAGATATTATGATCAAATATGGTTGGTTGTTTTCTTATCAAGCTATTTACTATTATTGAATCTTTTAAATCTTCACCAAAACTAAGATATTAATTATTATTTAATCTACTCTTTTAATGTATTCACCCTTGTTTTATTCTTCACCCACTATAATTTCATTAAATTATCTTCTATAGGATTTATGTTTTCTTACATTATCTTTTACATTCCCCATATATTTTCATTCAATCTTGTCCCATATTTAATTTATATTTTTAAGTCTCATAAGGTTAGTAAATAAAATACATGATAGTGAAATAAAAATTTTCTTTATGGATTTTTCATTAGTTCCATGAGTCTATATACCAGTAAAAGATACTTTAGATGTTCTATTAGTTAGTTTAATTAAAATAATTGAAGCTTCAACAACCTCTAGGAATAGTGATAAGATATCGAGTAACATATTATTGTTTTAACCATTTAAATTATTTCCATTGAAGGTTATAAAACATAAACTATTAACAGAGCTTAAATTTTACATCCTCACAATATATGGATTTTATAGAGGAAACTTGATGGCTCTGATACCAATTGGATTCCCCTAGAAATATAGGAATAACTAGAAAGGGGGAATAAATTAGTGTTTTTGATATTTCTAAATTTAATTCACATATAAGTAAACAATGTTATATATTTAATAAATTTCCCACCTTAATATTTATCGCAGCCTTACCCAATAGAAGAAAAACCAAAAGCAAGAGAAGGAAGAAATATTTTTACAATGTTTTTCTCTCATTCGGGTGACTACACCCGCATTTTGATTCGTATCATTTTATTCAATGATTATAAACTATAGATTTATTACCAATGAAAACTGTGTAGGGAAAGGTATCATAATATATCATAGTGCTTTCTTGAACAAAAAATCCTCCTAATTATTTTATTGTATACAAAAATGTTTAAATGAGTCTAAGTTGAATTAAAAATATCAACATGTGAATCTTTGTTTCTTCAACAACTACTGATATATATTTTCTTCTTCGAACTTCCAATATGATCTAATATAAAAATTATCACTTATTAAAAAACATGAACCAAAATAGAGGATTTTTTCAATCTATTTAGTTGGACATAATAATCTCTTGAGAAAACATGTTCAAATACTCCTCAATTTTCTTCTAAATATCAATTCACTAAATGATTAGTCTCTTGAAAGTTTTTCTAGTCGTTTTTGAACTACATATTTAAGTTATATTTTTTATCATTTGTAAATATTTTTGTGATGTTTTCTCAAGTATAAATATTTTATAATTCCCCTTCTATTCGACCCAAATATTCCCAAATTAATTTTAATTATTAAATAATTTAAAGCCCAATATTCAATAGGATAATAATAATTTAATGTTATAATGATATAGTTAGTTCATTAAAATGATAAGAAGTTTATGTGGATATCATCCCAAGATGAAGGAATATTACATTCATAATTTAAGAATTGTATCCTTTTAATTTCATAAAACTACCTTCTTTTGTAGAGACCCGAAGCTTAACGTACATGGACATTACATTACTTTTGCGGAATACTTAGTACATAACAAAAACACAAACACAAGGACTATAATAGTTTAGTGTCTTTGGAAACTCATAATATAATCTTCTAATCGTGGTGAAAGATCTTCAACATATCCTATAAAGATGTTCCTTTTTTTACCTAAAACCATTATTTATATCCCGGGGAAAAGAAAACAAAAAAGGGTGATCTCAAATGCTCAGTGAGGGTAAATAAAACAAATATCAATCAGATCATATTCCTAAGAACATAACAATTCGGAAATCTTACCCTGCAAAATAGATCATAATTTCATAACATGGGATAAATCATGGTAGTGAAATGTAATCCCAATAATCATAACATAAAACATGAAACTTTGTGGCATGCACACATAATCATAGAGAATCATTTCTTATTAGTCAAGACTCATTTCCAAGACTATCTTAGTGGTCAAAGTCCATTTTTGAACCGAGTTCACTCCTCATTTCAGTCCTGTTTCACTGAACCAGTTTAATATTTTGTTCCAATCCATGTCTATCTCATGAGATATAAAATCTTTACCCAATGCATTTGAGGGAGATATAGGTCCCACCCATCTCATAATGATACCATTCTTATGTGTTCCACAGAATCATAAACCATACATCATAGCATAACCCATGTAATAAAAATGGGAATCTTAAACATCGTGACATCGTAAAACAATTCATATCAGATAAAGGAATTCATAAAAATATTTCCATCACAACATAATCAAATCCATGGAATAATAGGGATAGAAACAGAACCCTATATTATCTTAGATGGAAAATAATTTTGATAAAACTCTTGAACTCTATTCTTGAGGAAAATATCCTTTCAACTTTAAAAACAATTTTCCTTTCATAACATGTGATACAATTTTAAACTAAAAGAAGTTGATTAAAAATAAACTTAAAACATGTATAGGAAGCTTCATGGAAATAATGTTTTAAAAATCCATTCATGCCGTATAAGTTAAAAAACATTCTTCTCGTACTTTTCTTGGAAAAGTCAAAAAGTACCTCATACGAAAAATGACAAAAGAATCCTTTCATATCTTTTACTAAAAACTCACCGAAGGGTAAAATTGGATATAAAATATTGTAGAAGGATATAAATATTACATATTGAGGAAACATGGATGTGGATGATAAAATACACCCCAGTAAATACCAAAGTATAAACAATCTTTGATAAAAATGAGATTGTGATATTTTCCCTTACCTTAGGTCCGATTTTCTTCGTAAGTGTCCGAACCTCCTGTATAATGATTTAAATAATGTCATTTACTTATTCCAGAATCATACTCATTGTTATGATATAATATATGGTTCACTTATGACTTTATATTACCTGTTCTTTTGTAAAATCCATGTTAAAGAGCGTTTTGGGCAAAATCATTTCATTTGTCGTCCGTGTTTTGACTTGTAATTATTCATATGATTACTTAGGTCATGATTAATTAATTAAAGAATATAAAACATGATTTATATATAATATATATTCATAATTTACATATATATAATAGATCAATAAATGGAATGAAATACACCATTCATGGAGACAGTAGGCCATACATACATATATAGACACATGAATCCAGTATCATTATTATGTCATATATTTCATGATTACTTATTATATATACTTTATAATCATTCGTGAATGGTTAACATGGAGAATGAATCTCATCGCGTCATGGAGACGGTAGTCCATACGTACGCACGAGCGATGATAGCATTCTCATGATCGTGGAATTGCATTGGAGTGTATGTATAATATTTCAGAATCAATATCACATTAAAATAATATTATATAGTTATTATGTACACCATTATACCCATCCAAGTATGGTGGTGGTGGAAAATAGATTACACCACGGCGTGGAGACAGTATTCCGTACGTACGCACGCGCGGTGATTTCGTTTTCCATAGGATGGATAGATGGTGAAATAGTTTTGTTTCATACATATAATAACATATCAGTATAAGAATTATACTGATGTTATTACTTCATAATGAAACAACCTAAGAAGAATAAGTGGAAGAAGAAATAACGTTGAAAGAATCGGTGACCGACATTACCTCTTCTTTGAAGCGCCTCTTTGAGTCCTCCTCTTAGGGTACTAAAATTGATCTTTTAAGAAGACCAGGACCACTAGGATGTTGTTAGGGAAGTTGAGAAGAGAATTTCGCAGGGATTGACTGAGCTTTAAGTCTCAAAGTGGTGTGAGGAAGAGATGGATGAGGTGCCCTTTTATAAGGGAGGATAGGGGCACCATTGGAATAACATAAAATATTATTTTATTATAAATCCAAATTCGGTTTTAAATAGATCCAAATTGATTTATTTCTAAGCTAAGGTGTGTATGGGTCAAAATCCTCTCATACAATAGAATTTAGACAAGTTTAGGTTCCTATTTTAACCTTATCATTTATATTTAACTTTAAGTTAGATAATTTTACTTTTACCATGTCTTTTTGTGTTCTTACACTATAAGGTTAATAAACATACTATAACAAGCCAAACGAACCCCAATTTGTTTATTATTAATATATATAACTTTATCTAAGTTATTTTTCCGAACCATAGATTTTTAGGAATAAAATAACAATTAATAATATAATATTTGTTTTAAAAGATATTTTATGTCAATTTTGAAAGTATTTAGTAATTGATTTTTTTGAAACTCATAACAGAATGATTAGTTCGAAAAAAGTTAATTAAATCAATACTAACATGTCATATTAACCTATAAAATTATTTTAATTTATAAAAAGTCTCAAATTACATTTATTTGGGTATTTATAACATCAATTATGTCAATATTTCATTAATAAGATAATTACAGCATCATCTTTGTGTTATAAATAAATTAACATATTTAAAGTCCAAAAATTATAAATAAAATATCATTATGTAGGAAATATATTTAGATTTATAATGAATATTTATAGTCGAATTTAGCTTATGTATAACCCTATATTAAAAATTATTTACTTATTAAGCTTTGATTTTAACTATTTTAACCCTTCTTTAAATAAATTAATAATAAATATCCTAATCTAATCCAAGTAGGCCTAAATGGTCATATTTTATTCCTAAGGTTGTTTTTTGTCTAATTACACTTATACAATAGAAATAGGACATGTGTTATGGTAATAATAATATCATTTTTACCCTTAATTATCCTATTTACTTTTAACCGTCGTAAATAAAAGTAAAAAGTTACTATTCACCAAAAAGTATTTTCATCTCATTGAACCACATTTTACATACTGACATCAACTGTGTCTCTCGGATTTTTGAAATTCCATTTTCAAAAGTGGTAAAATTAAGTTTTATGCAAATTTGCAAATTCTCATAAGAGGTGGGTAAAAGACGGTTAAAAGTTCAATAAAATTTTTATATATCTAAAATAATTAAAAAATGACTCCAATGAATTATATTGAACTTATATATGTATTATGTATCAATTTTGACCTAAAATAAATTCAAATAAAATAAATAATTATTTAAATAAAAAGTCAGTTTTTTAAAAAGTAACCTAGTGTTTTCACTATTCATCAAAAATTGAAAGTTTTCAGAAAAATACCAAAATTTCACCCTAGGCTAATTTCGATATTCTGAATCAAAAAATGAAGTCCATTTTGAAAGTTTAAATTTAAAAAATTTCAAAAAGTGGTTATTACTATTCATAATGGTTAGTTTTAATAATATTTTAACCATATATCGTTGTTTAGTGAAACCTGGTATTGCGTACAACATACGCTATCGAGGAAAGTCGCGATTGCGTGTAATTCAAGCCAAGTTAGGGTTGTGTGTTGTGCAAAACTCCTCCATTGTTTCGTATAATAGAATCCAACCATATTTCATTTATACATTGAATATATATATATATACACTCAATGTTTCGTAGAATAACTACTATCAATATTGTGTGTAACATGATCCAAGAATAGTGTTGTGTATACTGCAAGCTCATATAGTGTTGCGTGCAGCACAAGGTAATCTTGTTATAGCATACAACACAAGACATTAATGATATTAAAAGAATATTTTCCATAAAATCTCGGGGTGTTACATTCTACCCCCCTTAAAATGAATTTCGCCCTCGAAATTCGTCGGGGTTATAAATGGTTTACTACTCAAAAGTTTGTTTAATAGAAACCGACATCGTAAAAAGGAATATCAAAACATGGCTTTAAAAACTAAAGTATGAAATGTAACAGTTACCCAAATTAACTCATCACTGGGTTTCCACGTAGGAGATCATAGGTGAAAATATGGATATGGAAGAAAAATCTAACCATCATGTTCTGATGGAGAGTGGTAGAGAACATGGCTTTGAAAAAGCCATCAATCACAAAGCCATAAATTTGTGATGATCTAGGGTACCATCTGATTAATCAGATAGAAGGCCACTAGGACAACATTTTTGGTTTTCAAGATCATTTCCATAAAGTTGAAGAATTAGAATTAGAATAAACACTTACTTTATTTTGGTACAATCTCACTATTGTTCGTGCTTTGAACAATTTCTGATTCATCTCTTAAAGAGATTAAGTCGAATTTGTTATTCGTGAAGTGTTAACAGATTGTGTGATGGAATGATGGGTCATTCCATCTGTTTCAAACAAAAGGTTAGGAAAATTTATCAAATATACATAAGTCCATCTATGGTGAGGTTAATAGTATATGATTCCAAAAATGAACTTATAATTCATATATCATACCGCGTAATAAAATAAAACTAGTTTCTACTAACCAGGGACTTCCTGTAGGCCAATGGTAGGCGATAAAGGCTAGTCACACATCGGCTGTGGGTTTGATTCCCACAGCCTTGTCCGACATGATGGGCTGTCGCCCATCCTGTAGGTTGTCCTTTTTCTAAAACTACATTACTATAACATTCCATAGATAATATCGGAAAAAACTTCTATCCTTAAACAATACTAACTTATTTCCAATATAATCCATTCCAATATTTAGGCTTATCTAAAATACTTCGGTCTATGCTCATAGTATAAAGAAAATTATTACTTGAAATTTCTCATAACAATCACGTGAATGCCATCATTTATCCCCCATATATCATAAGATATATATTGTTGGTCAAATTACAAACATGTGAATAACTTAATCATGTATACCCATTGAACCTTAGTGAAAACATGAATGTAGTTAAAAGTTAACACTTTCCACAAACCAAAATCCTCAAAATTATATATACTCAAACCATGATATCACTTAGTCCTTATATCAATCCTGAGCTCATGAATACTGTCAATCATTTGATTTTCTCCTTATCCCTTCATTATGTGCAAATCATCTTCTTTATAAAATATTTGAATCACTTTTCATGGTCACCGGTACCTTAAAATTATTGAAAACCACAATAGAATAATAATAAAATATTCTAATACACAATAAAAGTACCTCAACAACATTATTCTTGAATACCAATACATAAACACTTCAATCCATCCTCTTCAATTATTGTCCTGGAATAAGTCCTTCCTTGATTTAGAAGTAAATTTTTAGGTCAGGGCATTGAGTTGGGTAATTCCCATGTTCTCCACAAATAATACATTGAACTCCATAACACTCTGTCACTCTATGACCCTTTTCTCCACACAGATAACATCGGTCCCTCCATTTGAGGTATTCCTCAAGGTTCTTCTTCCCTTCTTTAGAAATCTCAATCTTCCTTTCTTTATGATGCTCAACATGCGAACATTCATAATAGTTTATCTTCCTCTTCTTTGATGAATTAGGAATACCACTAAATTTCACCTTGTTTATCATATATCGCGAGGACTGATTTGGAATAATCACATTATATTTTTCTTTAGGAATTACCCAATTTTGTTGCTCATAGTCACCAATTTGTCTATTGGATTCAATGTTAACCGAATTCCTTCTGGTTCCCTCCATTAACTAAAACACAAAAAGAATTCTGTGAGAGGCAAAAATCATGCTATAGAAAACAACATAGTAAAGGGGGAGTACCCTCAATATCTAACATCTTTGGTTAAATTCTAAGATCATTAGCGCAATTCTAGGACTATAACCTAAACGTATACGTAACCTTAGAGACATCCCTAGACATACCTTAGAAATATCTCACGGGATCTCACTAACGTTTTCGCATCCTAGTTTCCAAAGGTTGACTAAACCTTTCCTCTGATACTAACTGTAGAGACCCAAAGATTAACGTACATGTACATTACATTACTTTTGCGGAATACTTAGTACATAACAAAAACACACACAGAAGGACCGTAATAGTTTAGTGTCTTTGGAAACTCAGAATACAATCTTTTAATCGTGGTGAAAGATCTTCCTTTTTTTTACCTAAAACCTTTCTTTATATCATGGGGAAAATAAAAAATAAAAGGGTGAGCTCAAATTCTCAGTAAGGGTAAACAAGAGAAATATCAATCACATCATATTCATAAGAACATAACAATTCGGAAATCTTACCCTGCAAAAGTGATCATAATTTCATAACATAGGATAAATCATGGTAGTGAAATGTAATCCCAATAATCGTAACATAAAACATGAAACTTTGTGGCATGAACACATAATCATAGAGAATCATTTCTGATTAGTCAAGACTCATTTCCAAGACTATCTTAGTGGACAAAGTCTATTTCTGAACCGAGTTCACTCCTCGTTTCAGTCATGTTTCACTGAACCGGTTTAATCTGCCGTTCCAGCCATGTCTATCTCATGAGATATAAAATCTTTACCCAATGCATTGGAGGGAGATATAGGTCCCACCCATCTCATAATGATACCATTCTTATGTGTGCCACAAAATCATAAACCATACATCATAGCATAACCCATGTAATAAAAATGGGAATATTAAACATCGTGACATCATAAAACAATTCATATCTGATAAATAAATTCATAAAAATATTTCCATCACAACATAATCAAATCCATGTAATAATAGGGATAGAAACAGAACCCTATATTATCTTAGATGGAAAATAATTTTGATAAAACTCTTTAACTCCATTCTTGAAGAAAATATCCTTTCTACTTCAATTTTTTTTCCTTTCTTAACATGTCATACAATTTTAAACTAAAAGAAGTTGATTAAAAATAAACTTGACACATGTAAAGGAAGCTTAATGGAAATAATGTTTTAAAGATCCATTCATGCCGTATAATTTAAAAAAACATTCTTCTCGTACTTTTGTCGGAAAAGTCAAAAAGTACCTCATACAAAAAACGACAAAAGATTCCTTTCATATATTTTACTAAAAACTCACCAAAGGGTAAAATTGGATATAAACTATTGTAGAAGGATATAAATATTACATATTGAGGAAACATGGATGTGGATGATAAAATACACCCTAGTAAATACCAAAGTATAAACAATCTTGGATAAAACTGAGATTGTAATATTTTCCCTGACCGTAGGTCCGATTTTCTTCGTAAGTGTCCGAACCTCCTGTATAACGATTTAAATAATGTCATTGACTTATTCCAGAATCATACTCATTTTTATGATATCATATATGTTTCACTTATGACTTTATATTACCCGTTCTTTTGTAAATTCCATGTTAAAGAGCGTTTTGGGTAAAATTGTTTCATTTGTCGTCCGTGTTTTGACTTGTAATTATTCATATGATTACTTAGGTCATGATTACTTAATTAAATAATATAAAAAATGATTTATATATAATATATATTCATAATTTACATATATATAATAGATCAATAAATGGAATGAAATACACCGTTCATGGAGACGGTAGGCCGTACGTACGAATGAACGCTGTTTTCGTTTCCTTATTGAGTTGAATGGAATTAAGTAGATGGCATACATATATACACACATAAATCCAGTATCATTATTATGTCATATATTTCATGATTACTTATTATATATACGTTATAATCATTCATGAATGGTTAACATGGAGAATGAATCTCATCGTGCCGTGGAGACGGTAGTCCGTACGTATGCACGAGCGATGATATCATTCTCATGATCGTGGAATTGCATTGGAGTGTATGTATACTATTTCAGAATAAATATCACATTACAATAATATTATATAGTTATTATTTACACCATTATACCCATCCAAGTAAGGTGGTGGTGGAAAATAGATTACACCACGGCGTGGAGACGGTATTCCGTACGTACGCACGCGCGGTGATTTCGTTTTCCGTAGGATGGATAGATGGTGAAATAGGTTTGTTTCATACATATAATAACATATCAGTATATGAGTGATAATGATGTTATTACTTCATAATGAAACAACCTACGAAGAAGAATTGGAAGAAGAAATAAAGTTGAAAGAATCGGTAACAGACATTACCTCTTCTTTGATGCGCCTCTTTGATTCCTCCTCTTAGGTTACTAAAATTGGTCTTTGAAGAAGACCAAGACCTATAAGATGTTTTTAGGGAAGTGGAGAAGAGAATTTGGAAGGGGTTGGATGAGCTTGAAGGCTGAATGTGGTGTGACGAAGAGAGGGATGAGGTGCCCTTTTATAAGGTAGTAGAGGGGTACCTTTGGAATAACTAAAAATATTATTTTATTATAAAGACAAATTCGGTTTTAAACAGCTCCAATTTGATTTATTTATAGGGTAAGGTGGGTATGGGTCGCAATCCTATCATATAATATAATTTAGACAAGTTTAGGTTCCCATTTTAACCTTATCATTTATATTTAACTTTAAGTTAGATAATTTTACTTTTACCGTGTCTTTTTGTGTTCTTACACTATAAGGTAAATAAACTTACTATAACAAGCCAAACGAACTCCAATTTGTTTATTACTAATATATATATCCTTATATAAGTCATTTGGCCGAACCTTAGATTTTTAGGAATAAAATAACAATTAATAATATAATATGTGTCTTAAAAACTATTTTATGTCAATTTTGACACTATTTAGTAATTGATTTTTGTGAAAATCATAACAGAATGATTAGTTCGAAAAAGGTTAATTAAATCCACAATAACATGTCATATTAACCTATAAAATTAGTGGAATTAATAAAAAGTCTCAAATTACATTTATTTGGGTATTTATAACATCAATTATGTCAATATTTCATTAATAAAATAATTACTGCATCATCTTTGTGTCATAAATAAATTAACATATTTAAAGTATAAAAATTACAAAGAAAATATCATTATATAGGAAATATTTCTAGGTATATAATGAATATTTATAGTCGAATTTATCTTATATATAACCCTATATTAGAAATTATTTACTTATTAAACTTTGATTTTAACTATTTTAACCCTTCTTTAAATAAATTAATAATAAATGTCCTAATCTAATCCAAGTGGGCCTAAATGGTCATATTTTATTCCTAAGGTTGTTTTTGGTATAATTAAACTTATAAAATAGAATTATGACATGTGTTAGGGTAATAATAATATCATTTTTACCCTTAATTATCCTATTTACTTTTAACCGTGGTAAATAAAAGTAAAAAGTTACTATTCACAAAAAATTATATTCATCTCATTGATGCAAATTTTACTTACAGACATCAACCGAGTCTCTCGGATTTTTGAAATTCCATTCAAAAAAGCGGTAAAATTAAGTTTTATGCAAATTTTCAAATTCTCCTAAGAGGTGGGTAAAAGACGGTTAAAAGTTCAATAAAATTTTTATATACCTAAAATTATTAAAAAATGACTCCAATGAATTATATTGAACTTATATAGGTATTATGTATCAATTTTGACCTAAAATAAATTTAAATAAAATAAATAATTATTTAGATAAAAAGTCGGTTTTTTAAATAGTAACCTAGTGTTTTCACTATTCATCAAAAATTGACGGTTTTCAGAAAAATACAAATGTTTCACCCTAGGATATTTTCGATATTATGAATCCAAAAACTAAGTCCATTTGGAAAGATGAAATTTAAAAAATTTCAAAAAGTGGTTATTACTATTCATAACGACTAATTTTAATAATATTTTAACCATATATCGTTGTTTAGTGAAACCTGGTATTGCGTACAACATACGTTATCGAGGAAAGTCGCGATTGCGTGTAATGCAAGCCAAGTTAGGGTTGCGTGTTGTGCAAAACTCCTCCATTTTTTTGTATAACAGAATCCAACCATATTTCATTTATACATTGAATATATATATATATATATACACTCAATGTTTTGTAGAATAACTACTATCAAAATTGTGTGTAACATGATCCAAGAATAGTGTTGTTTATACTGCAAGATCATACGGTGTTGCATGTAGCACAAGGTAATCTTGTTGTAGCATAAAACACAAGACATAAATGATATTAAAAGAATATTTTTCATAAAATCTCAGGGTGTTACATCTTCAATTCATATTCCAAATAGAAATTCCTAGGCAATTAATTCTTGTTGATCACCATTCTAAATAATTCAAAAATAAATTTCTTAAAAAATTTCAGAAATACCCACTAGTGATATTCCCGTATCTCTACGGGATCAACCTTGGTTATCATCATATTCAACACATTCACAATGAAACACAATTCTTCATGATGAAATATAACATCATAACTCATATTCGTGATAATTATCACTTATAATTTTTAAACTTGAATCTCAACATTATTTTAACATGATTAATGAAATAAAAAATAGACCCAAATCAACCCAGTATTATTACAAAAATATATTCATGGAAAAATAATTTATAATATTCAACTTGGATTACTATTATAATTTTATAAATATATTTCAGTTGAAAACATCAGACAGTTTTACCAGAGATCACTATTTTTATTTCTCACAAGAATCATCTGGCATTGAAAATTAATTAATCTATTTATAAAATGATGAATGTCTTAGGAATCACAGTATTTGTTTTTTATAGAACATATAATTTTAGAATATTAAATTTTTCAACCTTTAGACATGTAAAAATTTCACAATTGGGGTATCTCTTATGAATTATGTAATTACATTTTTAATCTCTAATGTTACTCTTAAAAAGTACCACTTGACTTTTAAAAAGTACTTACTACTCTTTATATGTTTTAGGGTTACATTTAAGAACTATATATTACTGTCTTAATGCTTTGATATTCATTTCCAATGTACTTATTTTTCTTAATATGTATATATTGACTCATTTATAGTCATTAGATATTCTTAGTAAGTATCAAAATACCTTTTTGGAGATATAGATTACACATATATAGTCTTACTACACACTTTGACCCTCATTTAGTTATCAAATAATCAAGATTACCTACACTAGGTAACTCTTAAAAATTAAGTAATGAATCTTAAATATTCATAATTTGGAAAAATTCATCATCAAATTAAGAATAATAGAGGTTTTTAATAATCACAGAATCACATTAAATCACTCATGAACATATCAAATTATCTTGAAAAAAATAAAACACATTAAAAAAATATCATCATACATAGATGATTATAATATATTTTTGATAATAAATACAACCCTTCAATAATTCCCTAGGGTAATTAAAATATTTAAAAGGTTATGAAACAACCAAATGCACTATTCTAGGAATGGTCGGTTCGTCTTGTGGATCAATGTGAGGAGAATATGGGTGGGAAGTTAATTCCTATAATTCTTGTATATTATATGAATGAATATATCTAAGAAGAATAATGGGAGTGTAAATATAATATTTAGGTGTAGTGGATATATATTTTTACCGATGAGGCTCAATGATGCTTGGTAGTGCATCTGAGGGATGAATAACTACATGGTGTGGAGGTTAGAACTTATTATTTATTTCAATGATTGGTTTGGATATATATTTATCTCAAACCAAAATATTTCAATATTTTTTTTATCTTTAGAGGTCTTAGAGGTGGCTCATGGGTTGGTTTTTGTTAGTTCACCTTAGGTTTTGGGTGAAAATATTTTGCAGGAGGCACAACACATTGTAATTGTATGGTGGGAGCATAGGGAAAAGGTCATGTAAAATGAATTCATGATGAAATATTGAGTTTTACTCAATAAATACTATATCTATGTGGTATATCACATTATAATGAGTTGATTGTGATTTTGGGGCACTACATAGTTGAGGGTGTTTAACTGTGTAGGGTGCGGAAGTACCATCAATACATGGAGCATTGTTTCTTAGTTCTTCCATATAGAAGGTTGTTTTGTCATAACTGGAAAGACATTTAATAATTAGGGGAGGTTGTATTTTTTTCTACCATGGGGTGAGGTTATACACCATGATATGATGGGAAACACTACTAGGATGACCTCATAAGAAAAATTGATCCATGACCATTGTTGTCATGTTGTAACACCTATCCTATGATTTTATTATTTTAATATTAATTATTTGAAATGTAATAATTGTGTATTATCATCATGTGTCCATGCCACACATACATTTTACATTACCCTTGATTTTTACACCTCTAAATTGTAGTCTCTATCAACTATGGACATATTGGAGGGAGGACCATCATGTTAGATCCACAAATGTAAAGATAGAAAACCTCTCCCCAATGATTCTTCATTCTATCATTGGTCTACCATGTATCAATACATGTGACATAAATTTGGTGCTTTCCTAGTCTTTTAAATTTCGATTAACTAAATACAAATCTATCAGATATATTTAATATGGTAGGACCTACTAAGATGAGGATTGTGATCCCCTTCATTATTGTTGGTATTTATATGCATGGATTACAACATATGAAATGAGGGACATACTGAGCATGTGTATATGACATAATTTAAATATTATAATTAATTTCATGATTATTTTTAACAAAATGAAACCTATTAGGGTTATGAGTGGTTTTGGAAAAGTTGTTATTCAGCATCATTCTCATCGATGAACATTTTTATTATGGGGTTTTGTTATATAACATTTTATTATGATTGAAAATGGTTATATAAACTCTATACAAGATCTGAGAAGACTTTTTGTATCCTAAACCATTACTCAGTAAAAAAAATTAAAATTGAATGTGATGTGATAGGGATAGGGTAGCCCATATATGATCCTTTGATTTGGTTATGGGATAATGAGAATGAAATTATACACATTAAATAATCAGGATTTTCATATTTTCATCATAAATGATATTCATTCTATGTTATGTTTATTTTATATGTTGTGGCTATCCCATATTCTTTAATAGATGGTTTATTGTTAAAAAATCCACTAGAGGTTATTTTGGGGTATATAATCCTAGAAAATTGATCCAGTAATCCATCAATAAATTTTATTTAGATATATTAATAGTCCTATTTTCACTTAGATGTAGTTATTAGTTGTTCATCATCCACCCATAGAGTCAGTACTGATGGTATACAATCTAATTAAGGGATTTTTCATATTGGTTAATTTTTCACATGGATAATTTAATAGGTGGTACATCATATACTTGAGGTTTTAGGGATTTGGTATACCTTCAACCTATGGGGGTTGTCCCGCTGTTCTATTGCCTACATATTGACATGCATCATAGGTATAACATCATCCAAGGTAGTGATACATGTGGATAAAAATACACATGGAGGGATTTACTTAGTGGTGGATCATCTACTTAGAGATTATTTTTAAGGTTTATCATACATATGGGGTTGGAGATACATTGATTACTATGTGATTCCTTATTATACCTTGAAATTAATTTTCTAATAGATCATTAACCTAATTGACATGTTATAGTGTTACAATGTTCACCTAAAATATTTGATTGTTATTTCTCATTCAAATTGATTTTGATATGATGAGTGATAAATCATTCATCCTATAATAGTGTTAATACCTTGGGTATATCATCACATTATAGAGTAAGATAAAGTGGAATGGTTACATTTGGTTTACCTATTTAGAACTCTATGGGGTGATGAATTATTTATTTACTTTATTTATTTGAATTATATATCATGTATATACATTTTATAATGTAATTTTATAAGGATACCATTGATGATGGCCTAACATGTCACATTTACACTCTAATTGTGATCTCTAGTAGCCAAATTGACAACAAGTTCTATGAAACGATTTAAAAAATTATTCATTCTGATTTGGATAGGGTAGAATTTATGTGGATTTGGTTTTGGGAGATGGAACATATACAAGACTCGAGACTAGTATCATGGTTGTATCTATCATTATTTTTTACTATTGGAACATTTTTGTGCATGATCTTCCAATGAGGAATCCTATTGATGTTGTATCACTCATATAATATGTACATTAAATTATTTGGACATAGAATTATGGTATATATATATACTTTTGGATGGAAGATAGTTGTGATTTTTATTTTCATAATATTATTATTGTTAATGTGTTCTTCTTTATATTATTTCTATTATAGGTTATAGTTGTCATTAAATGAGGGTATAATAACTCTATATAGTGACCCAAGGATTTAACATATTTTATTTTATAATTTTTAACATGATTTCCTAAAAATAAAATCTTAGTATCTAGAGGACTATTGTTTTTCGGATAATAGATACAAAAATACAACCCCTTAAATGTAAAAATATAATCATTATTAAAAACTCTAAAAAGTTCTCAAAAGCCCATAGATATTATAATACTAAATTGAATACACTGGGAATAATACATATTTAAAAGAGTGAAATATAAATCCATGTAAGGGAATAAAAGTTTAAATAATGAATAACATAAGAGTAAGGGGTGAAAAAACGACAAAATAAAGATGATGATTATAAGAAGATAAATATGGTATAAGGAAATGATATCATATTGTTGAGGAATCATTCGAATTTGGATAAAAAATATAAATCAAATCTTAAAAAAATGTAAATGGGTAATTTTTTACATCATAAAAATAAATATTGGTGCATAATATAAAATCATTCCTCAATGAAGGATAATTGAGATGGGAACCGTTACTACTTGAGGAGTATCAAAAACTATTTAACAATATTGATTTAAATTGAACATAAATTTCTATAAATAAATGCTATTTCATGATATAATATCTCAATTTGATAGTATGTAAATCATATAAACTAAAATAGGTTCATAATCCAAGACATGTTCTAAAGAGTGGAATTTAAGATGAAAACCCTTACCTTATCCCTGATTCATTATTAATTTGAACAAAACATTCATAGTAATTAAACTGAGTATATTAATCTCATCAAAATAATATTATTCATATCTATATAAATTTATAATATTCATTGATAAACATTCCATATATATACGTTAGTTTTTATCTATTTTCCCACATCAAGGGTATATAATTTTAATGGTTTATAATAGTTTCGAATGATAGGTTTTTTGTTTTGGTTCTTATCACAAAGTTTATATTTCTAAAATAATTGATTTAATTATAATGGAAAAATTATGTTGATTTATAAATTATAATTTTCCATTCGTGCCATTTCATCAATTATCTGGGAAGATGAGATCAATAAGAATCATATTTATGTGATTCTTAACCAACGAAGGTTGTTTTCTTAATTATTGAATTGAAATATCATATAACCCCTATAGAACACAAAAATATTAGTATTTTCATATTTATTTAACATTAAATGAGTAATTTTGTTCTCATTGTTATCCATGATATAAATTTGTATCACTGTTCAAGTAGGTGGATAAACTGACCCAAGCACAAACATACCATGATTTATGGATAATTATGAGACAGATTAGAAAAATATCATTATACCAAATGAATAATGATCATCATTACTATTTAAATATTTAATATATCAAAATTAGAAAGAATTATCTAGGAAGTATAATATATATAAACCATTACTTATAATAAAATTAATGTTTCCCCACTCGTATGTCTTTTTATGATGGTTAATTTTATAATGATTTTTAAATTTTCGAATCATTAATAGTTTATTAAAATTGTCATACGAAATTCCTAATATTTAAATAATAATTAAATTTATAATTTAAACCAACTCATAAATATATTAATTAATGAGGGTAATGAAAAACGAAAAACATCATTTTATAGAGGCATTAATCGACGCATACACATGGAAGATGATTTTTTTTTCTTATGATGCGATTGAGGGGTGATTTTTACTATTAAATAATTTTTATTTATCATAATTATATAATAAATTCTATTTTTTAAACCATAAATATTATATGGGGATTTAAAATGAATATGTTTCTTCATAGAAGTCATAGGCTTCTTGCACACACGATTCATGATTCAATTTTTCTTAATAGAAATGGGAAATGTGTTTAAATTATTTTGGATAATTATAATAACATTAAAATACACTAATTATATTGATGTCATAATTTCAAGATGATGTAGTTTAACTTTATGAAGAATTACTACTCATAAAAAACCCAAAATGGGGAAGGATTGATTAGAAGGTTATATCTCACTTGTTGGATTATCTCTTTTTGAAAAGGAATAATACCTTGAGGGATGGCCTTTTGAGAATACCCAAATCAATTGAAGGATTCTAGGAATGTGGAGGATAATATTTTTAATATTTTTTTCAAAATATGTAGGATTTGGTATGATGGTATATGACAAGATGAGTTCTATATTTATAAGAGAAAAAAGATGTCATTTTTGTAAATTCCCAGAACATTTCAGTATTGGCGAGTCACTATAAAAGGAATGTAGCTAAAAAACTTATAAATAATCAAAATCATAAGATATAAGGTCTATATATGTCTCAAAAATTCATTTAAATATATTTTTTATTGATTTTTTTCGACTCATTATCATTTGTTTTTTCAATTTTTAAATTTTCACTTTTACCGTGATAGTTGGTTTTTACCTAAGGAAACATATCCTTTTTGATCCAAAATAAAATAGATGTTGTTACTTAATATAGAAAAAATAATTCATATTTTTAAATCAATTTTATTTTTGTTAAATTTATAAAATAGATAAGAATTAATTTAAAAAATGTTTAAATTTATAATATTTATTTAAAAAATATAAAATAAGTTATAAAATTTAAAAATTGGATTTGTAAAAAAAACTACCATTTATAAAATAGTTAATTAACTTAAAAAATTAATATTTAATTTTAGATAAAGGCCTAATGGATTTCTCTTTTATACTTATATACTAATAATTTCGTAATAGTAATGTTTTTATAAAAATGGTATTTTACACCATTAAACTAAAAATAAATATTTTTTGAAAAATATCTAAAATATATCTTATTTTAATTTTTACATTCTGCGCCCTAAAAAGAAAGTTATTGTTTCCCAATTTAATTCATATAATATTAAATTTTATATTTTATATAAAATTATGAAATATGACAAGATGCTTATTTTATAAGAAATTTACATTTTCTAAAATACTGGATGTTCTTATACTTAATTTCAATAGAACAAAAATAAATAAATAAATTATCAACTACATTTTAATTTTAATAAAATCATAATTTAAATGTAATATTCTTAGTTTTCATTAATAAAACTTACTACATAAAAAAAAGATAGATTCATATACATAATAAGGAATTATGTAAACATGGATAAAATAACCTCTATATATTTAGTTATATATTAATAAATTTTGTTATTTGGTTACTACAATTAATACCTAATAATTCATAATATAGGTTTTTAATGGTACTAACTTATTTCAGTATCATTTTAGTTCAGTGTTTCAAGTCGAGAAAGATATCCATCATATTTGGATTACTTATAGGAAAACATATATTAATATATCATATGTTTAGATTCTCCCCTATAAATAATTGCCATCCTCACAATTTTAATCATTTATATCTAATGAATGTATGTGAGGGGATTACTAATATATTCATCATTTGGGATATAACTTATAATGTTACATCTACCTAACTCTCTTAGTTTATATGATGTTATTTATCTTATTTAAACGAGATTATTCATATGTGCAATCATGTACCACAATATGTATATAAAATAATCATATATTCTCCATTACTACATCTCCCAAAAGAAATTGAATCTCCGAGACATTAGACCAATGTAAGAAAATATATTCCTCTAAAAATTAACTCTATCATTAAACATTAAATTTATTAATTATTGGTTCATAAATTAAAAAACTAAAAAATATATCACCCCATTTCAAACATTACATAAAATTTACCTAATATTTCAACGATTAAGTTTTCATTAAATCAATAATCAATTCCATGTATATCAGTAATATCTTTCTCACGCTTTAAAAAACAAATCAACATTTTGTTACAAAAAATAAATGAAATATTAAACCTAATATTTATCAATCCCTCCATCATGTTTTCTTCAATAGTTATCCCTAAAAATATAAATTTTTCATAAAATCACTTTTCATGGTCATTGATTCCATTTAATATATGTTGTAGATTCATTATGTAAAAATAATTTAAGAGAAAAATCCTTAGATGTTTCACAATATTCTCATGAAACTTTTAATATACTATTGTATCATCTATAAATATCACTCATTACTGAATATATCTAAGATTAAGAAGAAATAATTTCTATTAGTTGGTAAATGTCACTTCTTTAGATAATACTAGAAAACTAACTTTTTCCATAATAATTGGAATATTCCAAGAATCGCAACATATTTAGTATGCAATCTTATTCTATTATAATACATAGTGGTTCCCAAATACATACCATTATCAAATTTTTTATGTGTTCCTTGTTTAATGAAGTACTAATCCGAAAATAGTTATCAATAAAATTATGGTGAATGATCATGAAAATATACTATTAATTTTTATGTTCTAATTATACCATCATTTCGTCCTTTAATTCATTTAATTAGATAGATTTTTCTTTATGTTAGGTTCTATTTTACCTGTCATTTTAATCACTTAATTTAATTATAAAATAAATCCTTTATAAGGTATCTTAATGATAATTTATTTGACCAAATTATATTTTCCAGGATTATTGAGTTGGGTGTAATGTATTTGGCCCACCCATCATGCAATAGAGTGATTATCGAACCAATTCTAGGCCAATCCTTTTGAATAATATTACAACTAGTTGAATCTATGCAACAAACACTCACACAATAAATTATCTATATAGTTATGTAACTTCTAGGAAGTCCACACTCTCTATACATTACTAAAATTCTATGATAGTATCATTTATTTATTCTTATCCTTACGGTTTTCACTAATGTTCTCTCAGCAAAACCGCCCAAAATAAATAGAACATATTATTATATGAAACATATTGAAATAGTCATTAAAATACTTATTTTCAAAAAAAATCACATTGATTTCCAAAAAATACAATTCGGGTAATAGAGTTGAAGTGGATTTGGAAGATTAGATATATAAATGCATAGTATTAAATGTAAAAAAACCATCACTATTTAAAACTCCATGTAGTACACCAAGCATCAATTTATCTAATTATAAACCTTAATATTCCATAGGAATAATAAATAGGGAAGTGGGTGATCTAAAATGAAAAATACAGGAATGAACAAGGTAATAAAGCACAACATGAGAATTAGGAGGCAAAACATAACATCTTAAAGAGGATGATCATAATCATGGAAACATGGAATATAGAAATGATATCATATGATCATGGAATCATAAATGTTTATATACAACATAATATATGAAATTATAATCAAATGTTGTGGGGTTGTAGTTACACCATGAAAGTTTGGATTAGTGCATAATATCCAATAATGCCTCATTAAACGAATATTGAGAAGGAAACTGTTAGAACTTGAGGAGAATAAAAACCACTTGAAAGATATATATTTAAATTAAAATTGAATTACCATTACTAAAACTCATTTCATGAGAAAATATATCAATTATTATTTATATACACCACATAAAATAAATTGTGTTCATATTAAAAAACTAGTCTTAAAGAGATGAATTTGAGACAAAAAACCCTTACTGTGGTCTTGATTCATTTTAAAATTAGACCTGGCATACTAAATAATTGAATTTTTTTTCATAATTATATACCTAAGAACTATATTAATAACTATAAATATTTCTAATTCTCATTGATAATAATTCCATACACATATATATTAGTCATTTTTTACTTATTCTTCCACATCAATTATTTTTAAATTAAAAGGTTTATATTAGTTTTGTAGGATTAATGCCTATATTTTTTAATATTCAATATTCACCAATATACAATAATTAAATTAATATTTAGGGATGATTTATATTTACTAATTATGTTTCGAATAAATTTCATGAGAGTTTCATCTGTTATCCAGGAAGATAAGATCAACAACATGTATATTTTAGTGATTCATAACCAATAAAGGCTATTCTCATAATTCATTAACTAAATTTTTATATAACACTTCTAAAATAAAAAATCATTACGTACATATTTTTATAAAATAATAATTATGATATATCAAATTAAAAATAATTATTGGACAAGATGACTTCAATTAAGTTATTACTTAGAATAAAAAGATTGTTTTCCACTTAATGTGATTATTTTAAGAGGGTTTATTTAAAAAATATTATTTATTTTTCATATCATTAATAGGATCAAATATTGTTCTTACTTGAACATTAATAATTAAATAATTTTTTTTAACATTTAATCCCATTCATAAATCCATCGATGAATATTTGTAAATAAAGACGGAACACATCATTCCATGGAGGTGATAATCCAAACATATACATGGTTAAAGCTTTTGTTTTTCTTTAAATGTGAGAGGTATGAAATATGGTTTTTCATTTATTAAAGGGAATTTTTGTTTCAGTTATCATAATTATATATTAAATAACACATTTCAATGAATCCTTGTTATGTATTAATAAAAAATAAACATGTAGCTTTGTGGAGGTGGTAGTCTTCAAGTACGAATGATTCGCATTTTCTTTTTCAATAATCAGAAGTTTGAAAGGTAACATAAAATAATAATAATGATACTAATTCTTTTTGTTTAATATGCATTTGTTGAATTTTATAAATTAGAGATGCGCATAATGAAATATAAATGAGGAAGCTTTAGTTCAAATTTTATACCTCACTTCTTGGATTATCTTCTTTTAAAAGGGATTAATGTAATGAACAAATATTGGTCAAAAAGAAAATTCACCTCAGCTACCCCCTCACAAAATTTAGGTAAAGTCGGAGAAAAAATATATTAATGAATATTAGCAAAATAAAATGACAACTACAGTATGAAGCGAAAATATATAAGATACCATGAAGACATATAATCCCATGAGAAAACTGGATAAACAAAATATTATGTCATGTCCCCAAATGAAACAAATTCTCCTCCAAACTAAATCAAATAAAAATTAGTATTACCAATAGAAATTTTCAGGATACAATATTATCTTTCCTATACCTGAGTCCTATAACACAACATCTACAAACACCCAAAGGCACAAGTAGGGTGTGAATAAAATTCCAATAGGATACCACCGTAGTTTCTAAACATGGTCTAATATCAAGAATGAAAAAACTCTACATTTAAAAATAGAAACGTTTTTTAAATTATTTTTCTAAATATAAATCATTTATAAACCATTTTCCCTTTTTATTCATTTCATCTTCATAAAAATCCTTTCATATTTTTAAACTACAGATACGAAAATTATAAGTGAGAAAAAAAAAGAAATCATATCATGGAATAAAGAGGAAAAAGGTAAACACCTATCGATGAAATTATCTATCATACAAATATATGTGATATATCCTCATATAGAATCCTTTGAGAAAAAATCCATTATAAAAACAATCATGAGACAAATAACTTGAAATGATAAATGAAACATGAAAAATCACCTCAAATCGTGATCTAGCATATGGGGAAATGCGTAAAAGACATTAATAAGCCTAAAAATATATAATACTGGATCCAAAAGATATTAAGTAATTCCATTCGACATCACAATAGATTAACTCATAGTAATGAAACTGACAGTAAGGCTACCCATGTCTTTTACAGACACACCTAAGGTTCCCAATGTGCATTTTTCCAATACATTTTCAAAACCATGATCTAAATTTTATAAAACATTTTTAAATAAAATATAATATACTTCATAGTATGGAAACCCATTTCCAAATCAAGGAAACCCATTTTCAATGAAAACCCCCCTTTTGAAATATTTTCCCTTCCATTAAAACATTTGAAACTAGTTATGACTTAAAATTAATGAACATACCAAATTAATTTTTTATGAAAAATATTCAATTCATCAAATTTAAAAATTATATGGAAAACCTACCTCATAACGGAATAATACAAGATGGTTTTGACAGCAGAGGCCAAATACCAGGAGAGAAACCTTTAAAAGAGAAGGCATTCCATGAATCTGAAAATGATCAACCCAAAACACAATATAATATAAAATTCACATTCAAATCATGGCATCATCTAAAACCAAAGGACTTTAATGATTACATACCATAAGAGAATAAATAAAACACCAATGGTGATTAATCCCTGAGAACAGAAATCTACATGGGAATTATTACCCCAAAATCGCCTAGGAAGTTCCCCAAGGTAGAGAGAAAGGAAACCTATATGAATGGAATAATAACATCATCTGAACCACATTTCCAAAACTATCCAATAGTATATTACATGGAATGTAATACGATTACATGTTGTGTAACCCTTGAGTCCCACATATATTAAAAAATCAATCACCTTTTGTAAATATTCTATTTTGTATCATTACATGATTTGTAAAATTTACATGGTGTGTAAAATTGTGACATTGTGTATTATGTTCTTGGGTTTTTTCTAGAAACCATTACATGCCATATACTCAAATTACATCGTCATGTAATTTCCCAATGAGACGAAAAAAAAACAGGGTTATGATGAAATTTCCAACAAATAGCTCACTTCACCATTATAGGAATCTGACCAATTCATTCTCAAAATTACCCAATCAATAAAAAACTATAATCTAAACAATGATTAAAATATACCTGATATAAAGGTAATGGGGAATTAAAATCTCCCCAATATAAATGATTTCGACCCCCAGAAATCCATCAAGATTCTAGATATGAACAAAGAGGAGGATAGTGTATCATTATCAATGGCTCCCACTCAAACATCTCATGGCTATCCTAATTGTACTGAATAGTACTCAGACAATAAGGATCATTTCACTACATAGTACATTATCCTGGAGAACCATACGTTGGATTGGGTGCTCAAATAATTTGTTAAGAGGATTACGATAAAAATCCTCTCATCTAATAATATGGGAAGGTTCTAGTATATACCTCTTAAACTAGGAAACCTAAAGAAAAATCTGGATATATTTCAAACCTGTTTGTAGGTAAAACTGATAGGATACCCACCCTAGTCATCCAACAATCTCAAAGTGCCCCAGAAACTTTGGTACCATCTTACTCTTATTAACCAACCAGCAATGTCCCAAGATAGGTGAATCACTGAAAAAGATATCATCACCATTCTAAAACTCCAATGGAGGATTCTGATAGTTCTCATTGTATTCTTTAAGAATCATTTTCATGATCAGTCTATTCCTGATCAACTGCACTATCTACGTGGTCTATTGAACTACACTCCTCCCAACCAAGGATTCTTCTCCTAACACTGGATGAGACAAGGGATATCTATAGGGACTCTAATACAAATCTTCTTAGGGATCCATCTTTACTGAATCATGATAACAATTTTTATAGTCATATTTGGCCTAATGAGATTTCATTTCACAAGATCATCAAAAAACAAGTAAACATGCACGATGCATATCCTATAAAACATAGATAGCCCTCTCTATCATTCCACCCATCTTTGGAAGGTATGTGGTGATTTATCTAATTTGGGAACCCATCACAACTTCAAAACCATTACATAACCTGGATGTGAATGTTGGAACCTTGTTAGAAACAACTATAGATGTTACCCCATGAAGTCTCACAATCACTCAAATAAACAAGTACTATTGTTACTCCACATTCTTCATCTCCATGATGGGTATAAAATGAATTTATTTCATGATTCAATAAATTATCAACCAAATATAATCCTTATTTTAAAAAATACACAGTAAACCAATAAAAAACCCATAGATATCTCATCCCACTTCAATACATGAATGGGTATGGTTTAGAACGACCCTATAGGTATCTAGGGATCTACCTTAACTCTATGAAAAGTAAGACATCGCGATACAAAATACACAGTAAACTATCACATCTCTAGACATAAATAATTATGACTCAAGTCTATATACATTTTAATATCCCAATGGTGCGTTGAAGAATATAAACTATTCAAACTATCCAATAACTCATGCCTCCATGAAAATAGAACAACCAACCTAATACGAAAACAAAAATCTCGATTAGAAGACAAATACCACTCACCTGAGAACTCTCAACCCTAAAGTATTACACTATTGTTTTCCCACATGGTGTTTTCTATATTCTTGAGATGAACCCACTGATAAAAAGGTGAGTCATCTTTTACCAAATCCTAGAACAACTGTTCACCATATTCCTCCACTTCCAAGATCATCTATGAAAAAAACTCTTCAGTGACCACTGCTCAACTGATTTTATCATGAATTATGTCATTAATATTAGTCTTAATTAATAAAATCCCACATTTCATTTTCTAGGAGTATTTGTAATATCAAAAAATAGTTTCTAATGAAACTGCACCCATCATATTTGTCCAAAATTAATATCCTTCTAAGTTAAAATATATTTCCTGAACATATGATCGAAATTTATCATAAACCCCTCCCCAAATATAAAATAATGTAATGTTTTTAGTGTCAAAATAATATCTTCAAACATAAGATCCATGGAGGGGTAGTTTTTCTCATGAAGGTGTAATTGGCAAGAGCTATTAGCCATAACCTCCCCCCCCCCAAAGTCACATCCCAAACCCATACCAAAAGAATCTGGGGAAAGATCTAAACAAAACCCTACATAATAAAGAATAAAAAAATTATTGAATTCAAAATTTAATCTCTATAAATGATCTCATTACTTTTCATTCCATTCAATGATTACACCCCTATAGGATGGTGTTTTCATTAAAGATTTGATCTTGGGGATTTTCTGAGAAAATATCTATAGTAACAAGCCATTCCTAGGAATCTCTAAATCTCAATCAAATTTATGAGATTATCCAAGGAGATAAATTCCTATACGTTTTTATGATCTATTTATAATCCCCTCTCAGATATCACATTACCCACAAACATTAGTTCCAATATCCCAACTGTACTCTTGAAAATATTAACATACAAAAGATGTTCCTTTATGGATCCTAGAATGACATCAAAATGGTCCATGTTCTCCTCCTCAAAATTAGAGTAAACCAATGTGTCATAAAAAAACAAGTCTTATTGAATAACTAATGAATGATTTGGTTTTTCAAATACATAAATACTGCAAAAAAAAGTAGTCAGACTAAATGGAATAATGAGAGACATGATATTCCCATGTCAACTCCTAAATGTTGTCTTTGGTATATCCTCTTCTTGTATTATCAACTGGTGAAACCCTAACTACATTTCAATCTTATAAAACTGATCACCCCTTATAAGTTGATAAAATATTTCTTCAATCCTTAGAAAAGGTTATTTTTTCATAATGGTCACCCGATTTAACATTTGATAATCTAGACAAATTATAAAGCAGTCATCATACATCATAGTAAAGAGGATAAGGGAAGAACACTATGAAATTATATGATGATTAAATATTTTAACCTCTAGGTCCTAAAGTTGAAAATCATGTTCAACCAACATAGTAAGTTCCAAACGGTAAGTTATCATTGAAAGAAGAAAATTACCATGTAGTAGTTCAATAGTAAAGTTGACCTATCACTATACCAAAAAGTTGAAAACCATCCAAAAAATTCATTATCGTATAAACACACAACTATAGTAATTTGACCACCTAATAAAGGATCAGATTCATCTTGATGAATTTAAGAAAACATTCATGATATTACCCTTCCATAAAGAAAATCAGCCTCTACCCTTCCCGATCTAGAGTCCCACTGACCCTAGAAAACGAGAGTAACCAAATCGCTAAATAAAACCTAAAAATTATGATTGTGGTGGTCAATATGAACTATATTATTGATCATACAATTCATATCGATAATCATTTCAATGATATCAAGATCATGCACTAAGAATTCCCACCCATCCTCAAAGTCAGCTATTATCACCAAACATGTGAAAAAATTGAAATCTTGTTTTGACATCTTTCCCAAAGGTGTGGAATGATCCAACAAAAATTTAATACATTCTGACTGATAATGAAAATTTTCAATGATTCATAAAGATATAAATTAATGAGTATCACAAATATAAAACAATGATAAGACCATAAAAGATGAGATAAATAGTATAACTTAAAGAGGAGACTTCCCGGCTTCATATTCCTTTTATGCATACTCCACTACATAAATTAATTAATTATTCTCCACATGAAAATATCCCTCAGAATAAATATTAGAGAAAATAACCTTCAAAGCGTCTATCGGAATCTAATAACCCTTATTGATAGTGGATTCATCCTTTATTATCTACGATATCATTTCAAAGAAGTGTTGTAGATAGATAGATTGTTATCAAAGTTGAAAAGTATTAGGATCCTCCATGTAGTTACTCTTGGTATGACCTCCCCTTCTAAACTGGTAGTAGTCAACATATTGTTTCTTTATCTTCACCCCTAACACATGTCCAACAGAAACTATTAGGATTCCTTTTATAGCATCAACATACACCCTGTCTAACCACTGAACCAATTGAATATCTACATATACCTGTTCTCCCATCTATGATTTGCTTCGAAAATGTTTCAATTTTAACTACCTACACAATTTTTGAATGTCATATAAGTATCAACATAAACAGAATATCAGTCTTATTCCGGACTCAGACCTCTGATCCATTAGGTACTTATAATTGACAAGATGTGGTTCCAAATACACTAACTTAAAAAAATGGGTAGAATACTCCAAAACGTTATTCCTCTAGCACTAATATCAAAAAATACTAGGTCTTCACCACATGTAATATCTTAGGATAAAACAACTGGTTATACCTTTTTAATGTATTTTCTTGCAATATCCTCATGAAAAATAAATTTCCCAACAGAGTCCCATCATCTTCTTTCGGGTCCCTTGAGTATATATTTTGAAATCCCACTTTAGAGTATTTAGGAGTATTCAACAAGTTATAGATTATCTATATCTACTCAAGAAACTCCATGGATTCCTGGTGACCCTTTTCACCATGATATAAGGGTGAGTGATTCATTGTAAATTTTGTTCAAGGATCCAAAATTCGTTTGGGGATCCTAATACTCACTTGTCCATGATTTTTAATTGTATGGACAACACCATATATAATATTATGGCCTACTAAGTGATTTCCAATGGATCCTATCTCATAGCTTCCTCTCAAAAATTTAGAATATCTCTCTGAATATATGTTTTTGAAAAAAAGAGAAAAACTAATCAATCATGATAGAATTCAGAAATCACCAAACCAAATTTAGATATTTATAATAATGCTTTAGAACATTATGAATTTAAAACAACCATGAAAAAAACCATACTTAAAAAATGAAAAGGTCAATTTAATTAACATTCTCATTCATTTCATTCAAATTACCTATAACTATAAGTCATAAACCTAGTAAAAGTCTCTTACCTCCCATGGAAACTCTATTTCAGTTAGAAATGTGAGTTATATAGACCCATTTTCTTCAACTTCTTCAATAAATTCAATGGTCTTAACTACAGTCTTCTTAAGACACTAAACCAAAATCACTATTTGATAATTCAAATTAGTATGATAATCCCTTTGATTTCAAATTATGACAAATCAACCATGGTAAACTAGACAAGACACACAAACCGACCCATCACATGATATAGGTAACATATGATAAAGAGAAACAATACCTTAATATCATCAATACAAAACAACAACTATTGTACGATGTGGAAACAGAAAAGAAAAAACTAAAAATATAATCCCAAGAGAAAACTAGTTGAACGAGAAATTAATCCAAGTGACCATGTGACCAACAGTTACCTGTATACATCCCCAAATAGAATTTTGTGGTAATAAGAGAAACCAATATACTACATCATGATCTTCCCTTTACCTGTACCCTATAATAAAACATCTACAAATTCTTAATGGTTAAATTAGGATGTGATACAAAACCTATTATAATACCACCATAGTTTCTATACAAGATCTAATATCAAGAATGGAACAATTATATATTTAAAAAATAATACTTTTACAATGAAATTTCATAAATCCAACCCTTTTATAATTTTTTTCCATTTTTCAACCATTGGTTTTTATAAAATTCCATTAATATTATCAAATCATAAATATAACTAGTAGAATTGATTAAATAGAAAATCATATCCATGAATTAAGAGGAAAATAGGTAAACACATTTTCATGAAATAACCTATCTTATGATGAAATGAGATACAACCGCATATAAAAACCTATGATAAATAATCTTTGATAAAAATAATCATTTGATAAATTACCATAAATGACAAAATAAAAATAAAAGCACAGATTGTATTGGGATATATCCTATAGGGAAATTAATATTAGACTCTTAAAATCCTAAACAAGAAACACTTTGGATCCACAAGATATTGATCCCTTCCAAAGTTATCGAAATGTTTTACCTCCATGTAGGGAAACACACACTAAGGGTACCAGTGTCTATTTTCCAGTACACCAAAGTTTCTTAATGTTCAATTTTATAAAACATTTTCAAAATTGTGAAAATAAATTTATAAACCATTTTCAAAGAAAATATGATCCACATGGGAGTTTTCAAACCCATATCCAAGGAAACCCATTTAAAAAATTAAAAAACATTTTTCTTTACAAGAAATAATTCAAGACCATTTTTCCCATTAAATCAATGATCAACCCAAAGTGATTAATATAAAAAAAAAGAAATTATTTAAATTAACCTATTTTATTAAAACATCATCCACAAAATGGTTGAAAAGTAGATTATATAGGAAATATAGACCAAAAACCCATAGAAAATCATTCAAACGTCAAGGAGTGCTACGAATTTGAAAAGGATCAACAGAAAACATTATCCATTCATAAATATACAACCAAACCATAGCCACAACCAAAACCACAGAATATCATGATGGATTCATACATGGATAGAATAAATACAACCCCAATGGTGATCAATCATTGAACTATGTGATTCATAAAGAATAGAGTCAACAAGTATTTCTAGGAAGGCCCTCGAGGTTGATAGCAAGGAAGCAAGAATGTATAGAATAATTATTTCTACTGAACCACCAACTTAAAACTGACCCTTGATATATTACTTTTCCAGCAACCCCATTACATGATGTGTAACACTAAATTCCAACATACATTTAAACCCCATATATTTTTACAAGAAACATGATATTTTCTCATTATATCACATTTAACCTTTATATAGAGACTAAAATTCTCTAGTTGTGTTTCAAATTCACGAGTACTATCAGTCAGTCACTACACGGTGTGTACTCCAATTACATTCAGTGTAATTTCCTAGAAAAATGATAAATCTATAGGTTTCTGGTGAAAATTATAACAAAGTCTTAACTTCACTATTATAGGAATCCTACCAATTATTTATTATCATTACTCAACCCAAAAAAATGGAAATAAAAAACAATGGTTAAAACATACCTTTTAGAAAGGTAATGGAGAAATAAAATTATGCTCTTGATTAATGAAATTTTGAATAGAAAATAACCTCATAATTGTGGATTAGATTTTGGAGGAGTGGTTTGGTTATATTTTGATCATAACTATGTTGGTTTTGGTTTGAGGGGAAGTGAGGAGAGGAGTTCTAATATACAAGAGAAAGCAGATGGCAATTTTTATTAATACGAAAAAAACGTTTCTACATTGGGAATTCAACCATAAAGAATGTGTATCCAAATTTTAGAAATAATATATAGCAGAAGATAAAGTTTTTATCTAGGCCTCAAACACCCATTCCAAAAATCATTTAAATATTTTTTTCAACTCACTATCATTATATTTTCACTTGTAATAAATTCTGTTTTACACTGGTAACTAGTTTATCCTAAGGTAATTTTTTCAATATACTAAAAAAATAAAAAAATTACATAATATGGACGTATTGATTCATTATTTTAGACAAATTTACTTTTGTTAAATGTTTCAATGTCATAAAAATAAATTTTATATTAAAAAATTTATAATGTATTAAAAATAATATTCTGAAAAATATACCCCCGGTTCTAAGATTTCAAATGTGTGCATGTGAATTAATTTTGTTTTAAATTATAAAACCACAAATAAAATAAATACATGTTTTTGAATTTTTTTTATGAATTTATAATTCATACTTACATACATATAATATCATAAAAGTTATGTTATATATAAAAATGGGGTTTTCACTATTCACATAAAAATCAATAATTTTAGAAAAAACTCAATATTTCAACTGAAATTAATATCTTAATTATTAATAAAAAAATGAAATTTATATTTTAAAATGAAAATTATTTAATTTTATATTTTAACTTTTAAATAAGATTATAAAATACAATGATAAATTTGTTGTATATAAAAATAAATTATTTTTTAAATACATGTTGTTCTTATTCTTAAATTATATAAAGTAATAATAAAGAATGGAATAATTACTAAATATTATATATTATTAATACCATCATTTAATAATAATAGACATATGTTTCTTTAATAGAAAATAATTATCTTAAAAATGATATATCCATAAAAGCGTAATGAATAAAAAATTGTATAAATTAACCTTTATATATAAAAGTATATATAATAGTATATTTAAAAATTTAGTTAATCAAATTCGAAACTAATAATTCATTGGATTGGTGTTTAAGAGTATAAACATATCACAATTTTTTTGTTCGGTGTTTGTTGTGGAGAAAGTTATTGAAAATGTTTGAATGAATTTGATGAAAAAATATATTAATATGTTAGGTCATTACACCACAGCTATTTATGTAGACACTTGATTTTATCCAAAAACATATGGAATAAGAGGAGGTATTATTTCTTTATGTGGTGAATTGGTTTTCCCATGTGGAAGGTGAACTAGATCGGTAATTCTCTATGTTCTTCTATTATATGATTTTATTTTATTGAGGAGTGTCGGCAACTATAAGCTATACATAACTGGATTATAAATGAACTAATGTATGATACTTATCCTTGTACATTATTCATCATTTTAATTCCTCAAATACTTGATTATATTTCTAGATTAAATTTCCTTTCAAGAATTAAATTTTTTTATTATTTCAAAAACATCTACCTTTCCATTGATTAGATACGCCCAACATATCCAAGAATAATTATCAATGAATGTAAAGAAGTACATTTACACTAATTAATATAAAATAGTTTCATGAAAAATATAATTATTACTATACTGTAGGATCAACTTTATTATTTACATTAATGTTACAAACATTATCATGTGTTTCACACAAAATATACAATGAAAAAAAGGAAAAATAGCATTGTGATCCTAGGTAACAACTTCTAATCATTAAAAATAATCAAGAATCGTTTAGAGATATAAAAAACCCTTGATTATGTATAATAATCAATGTTTACATTTTTTTACTTAATAAAATATCCACATTGACATCCATATATGATTTAACAATAATCACATACCATTTATCTATGGTTTTATCTATATTCATAACCTTTAGTTCTTCCCTCATAATCATCATCACTCCTTTCTCAATGTGATTATTTCACCTGATGTCATAAAATTTCATTGAATACAATATATTTTTTTGGGGCATTATGTTTTTTAATCTTTATATTTTTCAAACCATACTATCAAGAATCTTTAATTTGATGGTACTAACTCCAATGACCTTTAATGTGTGATTGTTCCACACATACAAAAGTCCATCCGATTTAGGTTCATACTAATAAAACCATTCTATCTAAGATTTCATGTGAAACATTTATACTAATTTGATTATCCAATAATTTTTGAGGTTTTATTCAACCTCTAGTAGGTTTTTCAAATTTACTAATTAGTATATCTCCTTTATCAGAAGTTATCACCAAATTTACAAGAAATTTTATCCCACCACTCTTATTGTTCAAATATAATTTATTAACATGATACATCATAACAAACTTATAATATATTACATTACTATTCTAGATCCTTTATTTTGAAAGTACCTTATTTTTTGTCACACTATAACCACGCTCCATTATCACTCTTATCTACATTGACAAAGCCTCTACACGATGATGATTTATCAAATTATCATCTCTATTATTGAATTGAATTTATTATTAACCAATCCTATGAATATTGTAATTGAAGGGAAATATAACCATAAAAATATTTTCCTTACATGGATCATGAGTTGAACATGTGAATATGGAAAACATTTTGGTATAATCATCATATATTCTGTATACCCAATTTTTTATCAAAACATAATGAATCATTTGAACTGGGTGTCTAAGGTGTTTATGGTATCAATAATAGATGTTTCATTTCCTATTTTGAGATTCTATACTTTTATCTTTATATAAATATTTTGTTTTTATGATTTTTCATCGTACAACTTCCTCGGAGTTGCTCACATATGATTTAAAATCTATTCCTCAAGAATTATTAACACAATGATATTAACCAAAGAAAAATGGATTTTTGCTTTATAATTCTCATACACATCATTACATTTCTCATCTACCATACTCAATGGTATTTTAACATTCACTAGTATGTAAATATTAATCAACAATTGTGATTGAAACTTAATATTCTATAATAAATAATTATTCCTTTGAACTTTTTAGTCTCTAATTTTCCTTCCATATGAACACTCTATCGATCCAACACATCCACTATTTACCAATGGTAATAATAATAATAATAATAATAATAATAATTGACTTTATAATATGAATGATCTAAAATATTTAGAGTCACATTGCATACTCAAATCAATGATAATTATTAATAACATTGAATTTTTTTAAAAAATGTTGATCCACAACCTAACCGTGATGCCACATGTTGGAATTAAAATTATTGTTTGACGAGTGATACAATATTACTAAAATAAAAATAATGTAAAAAATATTGAAAATAAATGGAACCCAGATGTGACAAGTAAAAAACCTGAAATAAAGATGGCTGAAAAATCACTAGAAGGATCTCACTGTGATAAAATATAGTTATATACTCTCTCACTATTACAAGGGGAAAATCCTTATAAAAATTTCTATCAAATAAGAATAAAAACATCTCAAAAAATATCACATTCAAGATTTATTAATAGATAATGGTTTAATGATATATTAAGAGATAATGAAGAAAACATAAAAGGGATATGTCTTCTATAGGAAAATCATACCATAATTTCACACTGATTTATCATCCCTTGGTGGGTTTTGTGCTATTTCACCACTATCCATAGATGTCATACTTCCCCCACATACTCAAGTCTTCTCCATTTTAAAAATGGGGATAGTGGAAACCTCTCCCTAGAAAGACAATGGTAGAACTGATATTTCGGAAAGGAAGTCCTATTTTTTCATGAACATATAGTAGTGTGTTCTTATTTTCCGATATTAGTTTGAATAAAATGGGTTTATGAAAACTCATCTTACACTATTATAATAGGATTTTTTCTAAGATATTTGATATGTTTTTTCTGGGTTACCTTACATGGTTTTCAAGCCAGTCATTTACACTACATTATGAACATTTATTATCATATATATATACACCTTTCGATGAATATCCCTCCCAAAAAAACAACCTCTTTTAGTTGAATCTCAAAATTGAATTTTGTTCAACATCCAATTATGCTATATCAATTCAATTTTTCTTAAGAAATGATAGCTCTATGTCTGCATTCCCAATAATAAATTCCCAATGAAGATATTTTTAATTCCATATCACTTATGTTTCAGGATGATTTTTATATGGGTAATTGGTTAAATATATCATAGTTATTCCTAAACATCACAACTCTAATACCATTAATTAATCCATTTCATGGTGGTTATATAATGGACTAGGAAAATTATGTATTTTGTACTAAATGATATTCATATCTAATAATTTATGATATCCACATCCATAACCATCATTTGTTTCCAAAATAACCAATTATATACTTACTAAAGGGTCTCTATTGTTGGCGGGGGAACCAACACATAAAGAAAATATACTAAGAATAGTATACATAATTCCTAAAATGATGTTGGAATATTTTGTAGTGTATCAAATAATTAGAGAGGCTAGACCACCCCAACACCATGCCTATGTTTTGAAACCGCATTCTCAATTGACCCTCCATCCATTGGGGACCCTCATTAATATTCTTCATAGAAACTATAAAATTAGAAAAGTATGGACATGCAGTATAACATAATCTTTAGACTGAAAAATTAAATGTACTACCTCAATGATAAAAAAATGTTCATCAACAAAAAAAATCATCCATAATAATTCAAATAAAATATCTATCACCAGTTATTTTATAATACATAAGACCCAACATGAGCAGGTAAAAATTATATCCTAATTCATATAGAAAAATGCACACTCTATCATAATTCAAATAGACATTATTAATATTATAAAAACCAAATATATAAATAATATAAATAAAATTTGAAAAAAATGAAGTTATATGGTTATTCACGTAGAAAAAAATATTTCATTAGGTGATTTATTGGGATTATTTTTGAAATGTTAGATTTTTTTGTGAATATTGAAAAATATAGTTTTTATCAATAGTGTAAATTTATATAATCAAGAACTAAATGATTATAAAACCTTTTAATTGATCAATTTTTTGGATGTAAACATATACATTTTAAAAATATCACATCGAATTTTGAAATCCAATGATTTACATTTTATGAACCTAAGTAAAAATTTCGAATCTAAACAATTTTTTCCTTTTGATGTAATTGAATATTATTTTGGTAAATTTATGTTTTGAATTTATTTGAAAGCCAAATAAATTTAATTTTTTTTATAATAAACATATTAATGTCATAAAAATAAAAAATATTTATAATTTTATCATATAGATAAATGTTTTGCGTAAAAAACTATTTTCTAAAAAACGGGAATGTGAATTACATGTGCTAATATTAAAATTAAATTTTTATTGAAATTAGAACTTGCATAAAATAAAATTATTTAATTACTATTTATTTAAAATTTATAATTATTTAATTATTTTAACATCAATTTTTATCATAAAAAAATGCTACCAATGTAAATATTAGTCACTATGGTTAAACAATTATTTTCCAAAGAATAATTATTTTCTATATATTTGAAAATTTTAAATAGATATATTGTAATATTAACTCTATAATTTGAAGAATATTTGTATATGAAAATTAATTAAAACTACATAAGTTGATAATTAATTTAAAACATGATTGATAATACCTACCAATTATAATACAATCTTTTTTATAAAATTTAAACATGTTATATATTTTAATTTAAATTTTATTTTTATCATTTTTAGAAACTAAAATATGGTAAATAGTGCCCCAAATTTTGATAAATTAATATAAAATTGGACTTTAAGGGTTATATTATGTTTTAACAAAAAAATAATAACAATGAAAAATATGTAATGATTGTTAATAAGTGTAAAAATGGGTAATTTAATGTGGCTCCATTTTTTCAAAATCAATATTATAATTAGAACATGTTGAATACCTTTGATTGGTTTTAATGTAATACCTACCTATATCACTAATGTTTCCCCACCTAACATACCTACCTCACTAAACCACTAAACCCCTATGTGATAACATTTTTACCGCATACCTAAATTTAGTTACCATGAATACCCTTATTTTAACCTATAAACAAAGTTCACTCCCACCCATTCCCTTGTCCCACATTACCCCAAAAGAATTTATAATGAATTGCCCCTTTATATTTCTCTTTAAATCTCTCCCAATGTTTTAATAATGTCCAAAGTAGTCTTCTCATTCATTAAGAATCTATTTATAAAAGTATGTCTTTTAATCACTCTGTTTATATTATAATTGAAATAATTTTATTTTAATACAATTTCAACATATTTACATGATTTCAATTTTATGGTATTATCTCCCATTTGATATGAATTTTAGGATATAATAATTATCCCATCTCAAAATATCATTTTTCTTATGTCATTATTATTTCGAAACATGGGTTATCATTCCACCCCTTTTATTTTCAATATCAAACAATTCTTGAAATTTCATAATTCTTGTAATTATATAACATTTTCAACCATTTGACATATTGAAAATAATACCTAATCACACTAAATCCTTTTATTAATCCATTATAATGATAAAAAACCATAAATTTTTGTATGTAAACAGTCTTTGGGTTTCTTGAAAATGGAATCCCTCTATAGATACTAGAAAGTGGATGTGGTTGTGTTTCATATTTTCCTACGGGTAATAACTAGGAAAGGGGATATTTTTTTCAACTCAATATTAACTCTGGTTTATTATGGTGGGTCAAATCCAACATATCTAGCTAGACACAATTGGGGGATATTCTTTTGAAAACTCACAAGCTCTTTACAAACCACAATGGTGGATTTTACTACAATTTTTATAGTATACTATGAGTGTAAAATAATTAAATCAAGTATTATATTATATTCTTGACCAAACACATTGAATATATACCCATCACCAGTACATAATATATGTCCCTTTAAGGAGGGTACTTCATTTTTCATTGAGAATACCTCATAGTTTCTAAGATTATTTCTGTATATTTTCCAAGATAGCTATATTAATCAATTTGATGGGGAAAATATTTATTTTCTATATTTATATCATATTGATAACCATTATTAAATTTATCCTTGATTATTTATTATATTTCATTGGTAATTATATGAAATATATTGTCAACACATATGGTGAATACATTATACTTAATTATAAATGTGTGGGTCTATGTATCATATCCCATTGATGCATCGATATGTCTCACAAGAAAAACAATATAGGTTATTGGTATATAGATTACTAATTTTGATATGATGTGTTAGAACAAAGAAATGATTGTATGTCTATGATTTATTGCATTATTAATTCCACCAATATGATATCATTATTTTTTATCCAGGTGTTATTTATTTTCATGGAAATTTTATTCCTTATGTTTCATTTGGTTATGGTATTATTTTTCTATTTTTTCCCATGTTATTGGTTGTATGATAATTCCTCTATATGTTACTCCTTACTGAAAATATGAGCTCAACCATTTTTTCCTTCACCAGGAATCCTAGAAGAGAACAATTTGTAATTTTCAAGGATCTATTATAGGGGATAATGATTTTTTCAAATATTTTGTACGTTTTATATTATATTTTCAAGTGTAATGTGAAAAATATGTATGTATCCAATATTAAAAGACTTCTATGGTGTTAAAATACAATACAACATCTTATATATTGTAAAAATAATGTAATATTAGTACCATATCTAGGAATATGGAGTATGGGTTGTTATATTTTGTAGCATAGAAATTCTAGTGGAAAATCATGGGGACTATATTTAGCGGAACCAAGTTACATATCAGACATATTATAAGATTCCATTAATATTTTTTTTTATTTTTTTATAAAAACATATATGAATCTAATTTTTTTAATCACTATCATACACGAATTATGTTTATTCCATTGTTTAGAGATTACTACTAATGGGATTGACATGAAACGCATCGAAAAATATTAAATATACGAATGATCCTGTTTATCAGTTCAATGAGTCTAGAGTTGCGTCGAGTTAAATCATAACCATATTAGAGTAGTTAGTCCATTTTAGGGCATATGTCCTTTCTCGAATATATAAACATGATAGTCAAGAATTTTTTTAACAATGTTGGTAAACTTCTTGTGACCAAAACATATACACTCCATTAAAATACAAAACCTTTAGTAGGTGGGAAATGAATCATGTCCCTAGAAAACATATTTTTTACTTTGGAAAGCATTGAAAGGGAAAAAGATTCATGGTGGTATATCATCTGAAAAGAGACGTGGATGAATAAATTTCACTAATTCATAAAATTAATGAGGAATTAGGGATATAACACATAGAATAGATAAATTTTAATGAGAAATTTTTTGAAAAATACATTCCATGTGCGAAAATGGATGAAATTGAATATAAATTCCAGACTCTCAGACAAGAGGAGGATGAAATTGTTCTTGTGTTTGAGTTTAACTTTAAGAGGATATCAATACATGTTGCTGACTATGTACATATCCAAAAAATATAGATTGATTATTTCTTTTGTAGTCTAATGCCAATACATGAAATGGTGGTGCTATCTTATAAATCATGATCTTGTATGTATATAGTCTCATGTTATATTAATATTGAAATGGAGTTCTTCATGAATTTTATCATTAAAAGAAATATAGAGAATAATAGGTCTATTTAGAGAAATCAAATGAAAAGTATATCAATGGGGATAAAATTAATACTTAAATTTTCGACATATAATTATTGTGGAAGGAAACCATTAGGACATTGTTAAAGGGAATAAGAGTTTTTTTCATGTTTGGTGAAAACATTCGTTAGAAATTCAAAAGAAATGTTAGGGAAGAACATTATGATGATTAATGAATTAATTTTAATGAGGTTGTGCACTGTTATAAAATCCAAATACCCACACCCTTGGATCCTATTAAGAAATTATGAACGTTACAATACTTGATTTGATGGTGATAATTGTTATCAAATATTTTCTGATCCAAACCATATAACATCAAAGTGAAAAATAGGATCACATTAATTCTCATGAACATCTTAGGTTTATTTCTTTAGATAATTATGTAAAACTCATACATAAATAACAATAATGTAATTAAATGATCATTTCTCCCACTTAACCCATATTTTCATATTTCAAATATGTCTTTAACATGAATATGAAATCCTTTCGAAACATAATTCATTGAAACCCATGAAAAATAACCTGTGGAAGGGAAATAGAATATTGGTGAGCTCATATGATCATTATGGGAGCATTTAATCACCAACAAATGAATTTTATAAGTGGGAATAAGAAGAGAATAAGGATTTTATGACATAATTGAATTGAATGAGTAAAACATATGAATATTCATACACATCAATACATGGATCATCAAACATGAAAACAAGGAATATGGATTTAATAAATAAATGATCATAATAATCAATAATCAGGAGCCATGTGATATCAATATTTCTCAAATGAAACCCCATAAACCCATTGCAAGAAATTGAAACCCTTTTGGTAAAATGGATGAATTTTTTCATAAAACCCTTTAAAAACCCTTTTTAGTATAATACCTATAAGGATAACTTCCGATGTAATCATTACAAAATGTATTAGAGCAATATCTGGGCACACCAATAATTTAAGCTATAAGGGCTCACCTGTTACTATCTGGGACACCCTATCATATAAGCTGTAATGTGATCAACTAGTTTTATTAGGTCTTCCCCATCATATAATATGTCACAGGGTCACCAATCTCTATCTAGTCTTCCGCATCACATAAGATGTTCATGATTAAAAATAAGAATAATATACATAAATATTTAATCATAAAACTCAGAAAAATAATCATTATTAAATTTTTTAATTTATTTAAACATGTAAAAGAAATGGTTTCCTAGTCAATATCATTGAAACATGATTGACTAATTTCAATAAAATGGGTTTCATAACAACCTCTTTGAATCATGACTACCTCATGGAAAAAAGGGTTCAATAAAAAATTCTATAAAGAAATATTTGTACATCAATATATAGAATTAGGATGGTATTATTGAAAAGTATCCTTTTTAGTTCATAAGTAAAAAAAATGTTTTTTCACATTAAACAATGGAAATACCATTATCATATCAGTCATGACATTTTTATAAAAATACCATTTAATTTTAGAAATTATTATTTAAAACATACAACATTCTAATTTTTTTTAAATTACCTTAAAAAAATATAAAGGATGAATTTAAATTAATCATTTAAGACATTTAGGGAATAAAATATCCATTTTTATTTTAAAAACACTATTTAATTTTTTTTAGAGAACATGGTTTTGGATGAAAAAGTGATTTGGACCTAAAAATAATTTTTAATAAAAACAAATCATTGAACTCTTGAGTGAATAATGAGAAGAAAATGAATGGAAAAAATTTGACTTCATTATATAAAATTATTAAAATAAAATTCATGATCCTTTTTTGGAGATAGATGGGAATATTTCAACATTGGATACATAATCATTAAAAATCATAATAAAGGATGAGATTATAATATAAAGCTCTTATGAATTTGGTAAATTGAATCACAATCCCCCTTAAAGGATTGAATTGAATGAGAAATTTAATAATAAGAGAATAAATAAATTGATGATATTAAATGTCAATGTTGATTCATATTCACCGTGTAAAATAATATAAGCGCATAACATGAGATGAGTCTCAAAAAAGGTAAATTGTCAAAAAACCATTACCACTTTAAAAACATTGAAAACATAAAACAAATAAATTATATGTATTCAAATGATATGTAAATCATCACAAAGTTAAGTATAATAATCACATAATTCATTCTTGTGGTGTATATACACCACAAAAAAGACATAGTGAATATAGGATATATCTCAGAGAAATAAATGTGAGATGAGAAAAACCCTTGAATAACACTTCATTTCTGTTGAACATGATTTAACCTCTAGTATAGTGTTTTTAAATACATTATTTACATATTAAATAAAAATATTAATATTTTTAATTTCATATATTATTTTATTGTGACTTTTTATTATCTATTTATTATTTATTCAATTTTAAACTTATGTATGATGTAAAAAGAACTTGTTTTTCATATATATTTTGAATTTTTTCGCATACTTTGGACATAATTTAATCATATATAGAATTTAAAATATTATATAAATATAGTATATAATCATTATGTATTTATTTATATTAACCTCTAAAATTTAACGATAGGAAATGAAATAGACCATTCATGGAGGCGTAGGTCGTACATACTCTTGAACGTTATTTCCATTTTTATATCACATTAAAATAAAGAAAAGTAAATGATATATATATATATATATTATAATTGAATTGGAATTAAAATATCATATATATATATATAACATATTTTAATTAAAAAAATCCTTAATACAATCTATTTAAAGTAAGAATGATCACATTGCTTCACAATGCAGTTGTTCTCCGTACACACAAACAATGTAATCATATTCCCATAAAATGAAAATGATGAATTTATGTTTGATATTATAATACCAAATGCATAATAGTATCATACATTTCATAAAAATCATATATAAATTGTATATACATCATTACAAATATCCTTGAGATATGGTAATGAAAAAACAATCAACATCGGTTCTTGAGGTGGTAGTCCACCGTACACATGACCGATGATTTCACAAACCTTTTTATGGACGTTTGTGTGGGTTTATATAATATAATTATCATAAAAAATATATTTGTGTGTATGAAAATTTTGAAATTATATAATCATGGTATATGAAGAAATAAAGGTGTTGGAGAAACAAATAAAATAAAGATTTTTATTGAAGAACATCACCTCTACTTCTGGTTCCCTCATTAGGTTTGGACTAAATCCTTCAGGGTTGTATTTATTCCAAATATAAGGATTATAGGATTATTTTATGGATTTTTAGGAATGATTTCTTTATCATTGGGATGATATAAATGGCTTGATAGGTGTGTATAAGTATGGGGAGTTAGTGCCCTTTTATAGAGGAGTGAGATTCTTATAAATACTCATAAGTATTCACTATTTTAACGTCAATAATACCTAAAGTGGAACCATAATAGATAATTAATGTGGTGGAGGGATAATATTTTTGATCCACAACACCAGTACATAAAAAACATGTTTTCAACATTTGTTTTTCTTCAATAATAATATTCCTTATTTTTTGGTTTTGGTTTATCATTATGGTAACTATTTTTCTAACCTAGGTAATTTATCCAACAAGATAAAATTAAAGTGAGACTTATTATACAATTTTTAAAACTAATTCAAATTATTAAATTAAATTTATAAAAAAATATAATGTTTGTTTAAAATTAATTTTAACACAAACACATGTAACAAGAAAAACATCAATTTGACCATAACCACACTAATATAGTTTTTTAATATTTAACAGACAATATAATCATAATAAAATATTAAATAGTCCTTGAATATAAAATATAGGATATTTATTGACATATAAAAATCACATGTAGAAGATAGTATTTTTAGTAATTTTAAATGTTTTAAAAAATATCAATTATTATAAAACAACATTAATGTTAATTTTGAAATTATTTATTTATTTTTTGAATTTAAAAAATATAAATAAAAAACAGGATCATAATATAATATTTTAAAAACTTTATAACATGATATATTCTATTAAAAAATTAATGGGAGAAAATAATTCATTTATTTTACATAATTTTAATATTTTTTGTATCATTTATTTTATTTCATTATTGACTATATAAATACTATGTAAATTTTTTTAGGTATTTAAAGAAATTAATTGATCTCTAAAAAATTAAAATAAAAAATCATGATATAGAAAATAAAAATTCAACTTTGAAAATAATATTTAAAACATAACCAATATTTTTTGCCCTACACCAATGATTTATAATGATATAAAAGAAAAAATGTTCTTTTTTATCTTTTTTTACTTAACATATTATATAAGTTAATTTAATGGAATGTTATTCTAAAAACTCATAAAAAATATCGTGAGGTCATAAGGGTATAAATATATCTATAATATTGTGTTTTGATTAATTGGTATCTTATTTTTACACTTATATTATTAGTATAACCATAGACATACCCATTTTTATATTAATTGTGGTAAACTTATTATTAAAGTTTTTACTATTAATTTTGGTCTTAAATTATGTTAAACATTATTTAAATTATAAATTATGAAAAAAAATTGGAATCCATTTTTCCAAATTCAATTCACATAATTGGAAAAAAAATTATTTAAAATCGATACCATAGACATGACGAGAAAGAATGTTTTTTAAAAATAATATTCAAATGTCTATAATGTTTTAATATTAAAAATCAAAATTAGAATGATTCAAATGACATAAATTATTTTAATTGCTATAAATTTTAAAAAACAATTCATTAAAAAAATAAAAAATTAAATTTAACATTATAAACTATTTAATCAAAAATAAAATTTTCAATTATGTTTTGGTATTTGTCAATATTCATAAAACAATGATACTTTTCAAGAAATAAAACCAAAAAATAACTCTGGGATATTTTTTTTATTCTAAGTTCAATATTTTATATATTTTTTGAATTTATTCTCTGAATGTGGAAAAGTTAATTTTAAATTATATGCACAAAGTGTGCTTAAACTGTCTTTTAGACAAAAAATTGTTTTTTTTTCAGAAAACATTTCTTTCATTTCATTATGATTCCTATTTTAGTTATAAAAAATATATAACAATTTTATTTATTTTTAAACCATATAATTTTCAAAATTTGGTTTTTAATATTCTGACCCTACAATTTAACAACTAGGTTATAATGGTTATATATATTATGTGTCATTTAAGCTCAGTGTTTCAAGTCCTTTATGCTATCAAATAGGTTTTTCTTATTTCAAAAAAATATGGGTTGTTACATTATTCCCACATTAATAAATTACATCCTCAAAATTTGAAATTAATCTTTTTAATAAAAATATGTGGATTTTGAAATCTATTTTCTATAAACCCATATCGTAAAAAGGGTAAATAAGACATCCTCTATAGAGGATAAAATGGGAAGTACATAGGTCTTGTGGAATTACACAAACCTATGTTTCCAAATAAGTGAAAATATGTTGGAATAGAATAAAATCTTACATAATTATAGATAGTGACTGAGTTCGATTCTTAGAATAAATTTAATGATCAATAGAATGTTTGGTTCATAAAAATCATAATTTTGTGATGATGGAGAAGACCATACGTTCATCCGAAATGATGGTACTGTGATATAATTTTTCATTCAATATCTTTTTTTCTAAAATTTAGGAATTATCATTCCATATTTTCTAAGATATTAAGGAAATATACTTACATGATTAGTATAATCTATAATTTAATCAATATTTATTATAATGTTATCTCTTTCTCTAAATGATGTGTATTAAGGATGAATTTTTTAATTCCTAAAGATATAAAAATAAATTTTTGATATTTCATATAACCAAAAAGGGACACATATTAAATACACTTATTTATTTACATTAACCAAAAAAAATGTTTATCACTTGGTAAGATAATTCCAAAAGTGAGAAAAGTTTCTTATGATACATAATTCCTCAAAATCAATAGTAATACCCAAAGTTAAAACAAAATATTTCTTAAATATCTATAAAAAACATTTAGCCTTAAATTTTATATCATCCCTTTCAGATTCTATGCCGAAAAATATAGAAAAATATCTTCTTTTGGGAATATCATAAATCACTTATTTACCCAACCAATTTTCAATCTGCTGGCTATCTATATAATAAAACATGTGTTCTCATAACTACCTCAATATTTGAGATCATATATTCCCTAACCTTCATAAATACCTCAAAACATATTCCCACAATATTTAAAGTACTACTTTACAATAAGCTAAAAAAATTTGAAAATCAATATTCCATTAAGATTTCTCTTAAACATTCATTAATCACTTTAAGATCACATTGCTTAAAACATCATAGGGGTGTCTATGACATTGATATTATGAAAAACAAATTAATATTATAAACCTAAAATAGGTTACATATCTCTTAATATAACTTCACATGACAAAAGCCTAATAAAAATGTTATCTAAACTAACCATTGATACCAACTATAAAATCACAAGGCCTGCACTCTTCGATCTTTGGCAGAAATTGTAAACTTTACATTCCTAGAATTTATAACGATAATTGTCGCCCAATTATTACCCTTCCAACCCATTAAATATCAAAATTAAAAATAGTATCACATAAATTATCATGGACATTTTAGGTTAAGAGCTTTATAAAATTAAATTAAAATACTACAGAAACAATACCCTTGTCATTATTAGAGGGTTTCTCCCACATAACTGTGCTTTTATTATTTCACATCAAGTCATCATCGTCATCCAAATTAAATCCCATCGAGGCATAATTAATTTAACCTCAAGATTTATATCATTTGGAAAAGGAAACAAAATAAGGGAGACATTGAATTCTCTGTAAGGATAAATGAAATCTCTAACAAATTAATTTCATTTTAAAGAATAAGAATAACATAAGGGTATGCTGACACAATCAAATAAAATGAGTATACAATAATAACATTCATACACATCAATACCTGGATCATAAAACATGAAAATAGTGAATATGGATTTTACAAATTAAATAGTTCTAACAATCAATAATCACGAAGCATATAATATCAATCTTGATCAATTGAAACATCATAAACCAATAGAACAAAAATATTATTTTTTTGGAAACGTAGAGAATAAAATTCATAAAATCATTTAAAACCCATTTTAAATTTTAATGGTCGTATTTTATACTACCAAAATAATAATTACCTAATTCATTTTAGTGCTATCATGGAGAACACGTTATTTAAACTATAATAGGTTTAGTTAGTGCTACTAGGTCACCCAATCATATAGTTTGTAATGGGAACACCTGATGCTATATGTGATTCCTAATGTAATAAGTTTTAATGGACTCACATTGTGATATCTAGGTTTCCCCATACTATAATATGTCCAAAAAATGACAAAATTAATAAATTACAGAAATATTATGTCATAAAACTCATAGAAACAATCATTATTCCTTATATATGTTTGTTATCCCATGGAAATGAAATCGGTTTCATGTCAATATCTACGATACATGATTTACCTATAGAAAAGAAATGTTTTACATTACAATATCATTGAATCATGATTAACCTATGGGAAATAAATGAGTTCCATAGAAATCTACATGAAACATTATTAACCCGTAGAAAAGAAATGGATCCATAACAATCCATTTTAAACAATCTTAATCCATAAAAATAATGAATAAGGATGGTATCATTAAAAAAAGATAAAATTTTTTCATAAGAAACAATAATATTTTTAGACAAAGATAAATTTAAATAAAATTATGATAATAGTAAACAAGTTTTGAGGAAAATAACCTTTTCATTTTGTAAACAACTCTTCAAAACATAAAACACATTGAAAATAATTTTCTTTTAATATATATATAAAAGATTATATATTATTTTCTTATAAAAAAATTAAATAATCTTGAGGAAAATTTACATTTTTCTTTGAATAACACTTTTCAAAACATTTTTAAAATCATATATAGAAAATATTGTCTTGGATGAAAAACATTTTTCTACTCAAAACGTGATTTTTAAAAAATACAATATATTGAACTATTCAGTTCATAAAGAGTGGAAACTGACTAGAATACGTGTATTCTCATTAAATTAACAGATTTTAATCATATAAATGATACTTATTTAGATTTATAGTATATAATTTCAACATTTGAGACTTCATCACAAACAATCCTGATAAATGATTAGATTATAATATGAAACTCTTACCACTATGGTAACAATTAATGATAAACAAGAATACCTTAAAATAAACATATAATACCATTAAAATTAAATTTAAAAATAATAATAAATGTCAATGGGGATTTATATTCACCTCATAAAAGAAGATAGGTGCATAACATGACATAAGTGTCAAAGAAAGATTATTTTTGCATACATCCATTACCATTTTGGTAATATTAAAACGACAAACCCAATGAAATAAATATCATAAAATAGATATGTAAATCTCAATAAATTTATTTATAGAAATAATAAAATACATTAATTGTTATTATGTACACTAGACAAAAAATAAGTGATAAATGCGGCATATATCTCATTGAAACAAATGCTAGATGAGAAAAACCCTTACCTCATGGTTCCTTTCGGTAGAATAATTTCTATCTTGATTTATATTAGTTATAAAAATTTTATTTTCTTATTAAATTACAATATTAATATTTTAAATATCATATATTATTTTTATGACCTTTTATAGTCTATTTATTTACAATTCCATGATAATGCTATGTTTTTGGGTAATAGCCACTTTGTTTTTTTGTATATGTTTTGACATATTTTCTTTAGTCTTATTAATTTGTTCATGGTTTATTAATATTTATATTTTAAACCATTATATAAATATAAAATATATTCAAACTATATTTATTTATATTAACCAATAAAATTTAGTTAAATTAAATTAAATACGCTATCCATTTATACAGTTCGTCGTACATATGCATGAATGTTTTTCCCATTTTCTTATCATAGTGAAAAAATAAAGGATATATATATATATATATTATTTCATATATATCAAATATTTTTGTTAAAACCATCCATAATATGTTTCATTTAAAAGGTGAATGAATCACATTGCTTCAAGAGTAGGTAGTTCGTCGTCCACAAGAATGATGTTATTGTGCTCCCAAAAATTGGTAATCATGACTTAATGTGTGATATAATAAATAAATAATAATATTAGTATCATAAATATTATAAATAAAATATATATATTGTAATTACATCATTATTTATATCTGTGAGAGGAGGTAATGTGAAAACGAACAACATTGATTTGCGAGGTAGTAGTCCGCCATACACACCAACAATGATTTCATGACCTATTTGATGGATGTGTGTCTAGCTACATGTTTTAACCTTATCATAAAAAATATATAATTATATGGAATATTTTTATTATTATATCATAATATTATATGAATTATTGATGGAGGTGGAGAAAGAAATAAAATAAAGAGGCATCGAGAAGAATATCACCTCTTCTTTGGGTGTCCTTCTTAGTTTTTGGCAAAATCCCTGAAATTATAGATTTATTCAAAATAAAATACTTCTAGGATGATAATATGTATATTCAGAAGTGATTTGGGTCAGTTTTCCATGAGACAAATTTCATGAATTTTGTGAAAAATTGAGGGGAGTGAGTTCCCATTTATAGTTTAGGGGGAGTGGAGTTCTTTTTAATAATCAAAAGTATTTATTATTGAGAGGTAAATATTTCCTAAAGTGGAACCAGAACTAATAATTAATTTTTTAATGAATTTTCTGGTTGAGAAAACCTCCACCCAAAAAAAATACTTTTTAAGCTACTTGATCCTTAACTCCTAATTTTCCTTATTTTTTCCATTTTGGTTTTTCATTATGGTAAGTAGTTTTCTATCTTAAATAATTTATCCAATTAAAACTAAGTTAAAGAGACACTTATTATATACTTTTTAAAAACTAATTATAATTATTAAATAAAAATAATGAATTTAAAAATCTATTTTTTTTAAAATTAATTTTAAAACAAGAACATCTAATGTGACATAACTCTCTTTTAACCATAACCACGAAAATAGAGTTTTTTTTATTTTTAGCTACAAATATATTCACTATAATATAATAATTATTCATGGAATAGAACATAGTAGGTATATATTAAGAATTAAAATTCACTTGGAAGAATATAATTTTTTTCATTATTTTAAATCATTTACTAAGAAATCATTTATTACAAAATAACAATGATGTCAATTTTTACATTATTCATTTAATTTTAATTTATAAAACGTGAAGAAAAATATTTTATTCAAATAAATAATTTTAAATCTAGTGAAACTTGATATATTAATTAATAAAATTATGTTTATTCAATAATTCATTAAATTTTCTAAACATTTACAATATTTATAATAATTTATTTTAGATTATTATTAACTAAATAATATTTGTGTTGGTGTTTCTTAATTGTTTAAAGTAATTAATTAATCAATAAAAGATTAAAATTAATTATCATGATATAATAAACTAATTTATATTTCAAAATATTTTTTATAATCAAACCTATATAGTTTTTGTCCATATCCCAATGGTACATAAAATAAAAAAGGAAAGAAAGTGTTTTTTGGTTTTTCTATACTTAACATGTTATATGGGTCACTTTCATGCTTAACTATCCTAAACACTCTTGAAAATAACACTATGTTCATAATTTTTTTATATTCCTAGACAGTGGGTGTTTGGATAATATTTAGGTCATTTTTAAACTTATATTAATAGTTTCATCCACCGATAATCCCATTTTTTTCCTTATCTGTAGTAAATAGTTTCAACAATGTTTCTTTTTCAGTTTGGTCAAAAATCACTTAGAACATGTTACAAATTATCAATTTCTATAATTTAAAATACTAAATATATTTTTTGAAATTAAATTTCATATTATTGGGAATAGTTAATTTAAAATTAATCTAGTTGCCGAGAGGAGAAATAATTTTTATTAAGAGAAAATTTTAAAATGTTTATAATATTTTTATATAAAAATTCAAAATGAAAAATATTCCAATGAACTAATTTTTAATAATTAATATACAATTATCTAATATTACATTAAAATTAATTAAATTTTTATTTAAAATTATATATATTTTTAATGAAAAGGTAGTTTTCAATTAAAATTCTATTTTTTCTATATTCATAAAAAATATTGTTTTCTGAAAAAAAACCAACAATTCAACCTAACATAGTTTGGGTATAATGACTTCAAAACTTTATTTTGTTTTTTTAAATAAATTATTTATGTTTATAAACAATTAAATGTAATTTATGTCTGAAAATATTGATTAAACATTCTTTTAGAAAAAATATATTTTTTTCATGATTTTTTTTAATTTTTATGATCATTATTTTAATTTTAATAAATATATATAATTGTTTTTATTTGAACGAAATATTTTTTAAAATTTTTCATTATTATTCATACCCAAAAATATATCAATAGGGTAACAATGGTTTTATATATCATGGGTCGTTTAATCTTGGTGTTTTGGGTCCTTTACCATATCAGATATAGTTTTATTCTTTTAACAAAACTACGTTTGTTACAAATATAAATCCAATTCCCCATATGTAAAGGGAATTTACCTTTTAAAATTACATGGTATTGATGATATTCGTATGTGATTACTGTAGTTGTGGTTGAAGTCTCGTGTAATGCGATAACATGTTCAATAATCATAAAATTAAAGTAATTGAATGCTTTATTTGTTTCATGATCTACCCAATACTTTATATCATGCATTTTTACTAAGATCAGTATATCATACCCTAATACTCTATTAAATGTGTTTTTAGTTAATACATAGAATGGGATTTTTATTATAATGAATATTTACCTAGAAGTACCTTTTAAGATTCCATGATATTCCCTGTTAAAAAATATAATTTTTATACCAATGGTTGATTCATACTTAACCATTAGTGTCGATTGGATCAAAATGTATAGTTCAAGGATTTATTACTATGATAATGAGATTATTATTTATGAATGGATTATAGAATCCATTGTTTTAATTGGATGCAATTCACATCTCAAGTCTTCTCTAGACCCACCACAAGTAGATCACCGTAGAGAAATTATCAGTGAAGAGGAAGAGAAAACAATATATATCTATTGAAATGGAATCCAAATAATATAATATTTCAACATTGTATAGAAATAATTTGATTTATTTATAGAATAATTACTTATTCATCTACCTAAGCATGATATTTAGTCTTCTTTTGAAATAATTCTCGATGGATGAACCATATCTAAAACTCTTAATAGAGGGGAACAATTAGAGTTTTTCTATATGAAGAATCATCTATACGAGTTTTCTATAAGGTATATATACTCCCTAGTGTCCCACCATGGGGATACCCAATTTTATTTTGGAAAATAACGATGGTTCTAAAATATTTTCCCTCATTTATAAGGAAATGAATTCCATTACTAAAACATATAAATATACATTACCACATATTGTTTTCTTATTTTATCAACTTTATGGAGGTCAAAGTTTATCAAATATCTATTATTTATCTTACAATAATCATTTTAGGGTAAACCAAGAGAATATATATAAAATGGAATTGCATATAAGATATATAAATTATGAGTTTATGGTAATACCATTTGAATTGACTAAAAAACATTATGATTTATTGATCTAATGAATAGATTGTATATGAAGAGTATGAGAACCATATACAAAAAATTCTTGAGACCCTGGAATTATATGGTAAATTCACCAATTATGAAATTTCAGGCTTATAATGTTTATTTTTATTACAATATTATCTCAAAATATACATTATCTATTGATCCATTGAATAAAAATGTATTGTAATAATGAATAGTCTAATGAATATAATTGAGATACATAATTTCTGTAGTTTTGTGGGATACTATCGGTGGTTTGTTCAAAATGTAGCCAGATGGGCCAACCCGTTAACTGATTTGGAATATAAAGGGTTTAAATTCACATTTCCCCTTGAATGTAATGAAATTTTTGAAGAGATAAATATAATATTTTATTAATTAATTTTTATTATATATACTATCAAGAAATAAAGAATATTTAATATATAGTGATGCATCATTGAAAAGAATTGGTTGTCATCTTATGATGAATGATAGAGTGGTTACATATTAATCAATGAATTTGATGATTTTTGAACATAATTGTCAAAATCATAACTATAAGTTATAATGGTTCTTTAGGGGGGTGGCGGGTTCTTGGTTAGGTGATGGTCTTCTCCCATTGGTGACGACGACAGATCTAGAGCTGGTCCCTTACCCCCCGGTGGGGGAGGGATCATCAAAGTTCAGGGATGTAGAGCCTATGTTCTGCCCCTTCCAAACCCTAATTTCCTTCCTCTATTTCTGAATGCCACATTATGCCCGAAAGTCCAAAATCTTATCGATGGTTACCCAAATCTACATATTTCGAACACTAAGTTCATGGAAACCTCCGCTCTTCTGGATCTGACCTTGGTTTCCAGATTTAAGCAACAGAGACCCTCAGTGGACTCCTTCGATAGATTTTCCTTCAGTTCATGGGATCTTTAAGAGAGGGAGACAATGGGACTTCTCGACAAAAACCAAAATATGGTTTGATTCGTGTAAGAGAAGGACCTCCTCAACGCATGGTCAAGTACCCCCCGTATCATCAATGGACTTGTATTCTTCCTTTTCCGGTGGTCATTCAAGTTTCACATGAATCATGATCCTACTTCCACTGCGGTATGGGTTAGTTTTCCAAAACATCCTATTCCTTTTCAAAATTCCATAGTTATAAGAATTCTTGGAAATCCTATTGGTAGATTTTTACGCTCCGATAGTCGAACAGAATCGGTCTGTCACCCAGTCAATCCACATGTTTGCGTAGAAATGGACTTGTCAAGACCACCTTTTGATTATGTTTGGATTACAAGTGGGGAGGAGTACAGGATCAAGCAGCGAGTGGTTTATGAGTATTTTCCGGTCTTCTGTTCCTCCTGCATTAGGCTGGGGCATGCATCAGATGTTTGTCATCGGGGACCTGTAAAGCTGCTGGACATGGAAATTGGAAATATTTTCTGTTCTGTATGCAAGCGTATGGTTCATTCGATGTAGGCCTGCAAATGGGGACCTCTAGTTAAGATGAGGATAGAAGACAAAGATAGTGGTGAGGCTTCAGAAAATTGAGATCCGTTGGCAGGCAGGGGATTTGGACCACAATCGATGAAGGATGGCCTTAGGGATGGGCAGGACACTGCTCAAATGGCAGTCATTGTAAATGATAAAATTCCTCTAGTTTGTGATACATCGGGCTTGGGTCTGTATGCAGCGGGTGAAGAGGTTAGAGATAAAGGAAATTCGTGGAAACAATTGGAGGAGGTGTGAACAGTAATTGAGGCAGAGGGTAGCATTGTAGTGGGTGTGGAGACTCTCGACAATAGTGTGGTAGTAGTCCACGTTAACCTGATGGTGGTGGATGTGTCCAGCAGGCTAAAAAGAGATCTGACGAGTTCTACCATCCGTTGTGCGCTTGATAAAGGTGGATATCACCAGTTTGAGTATTTTCATGTGGATGTCCAGAGGATGGGGGTAAATCAGTAATGGATCAGATGCTCGATGAAGGGAAGGGGAATATTTCTGGTTCGGTGGTCGAGAGGACTGGGTGGGTAGCGTGGACATGAGTAAGGGGAGGCCCGGACTCGATATGGTTAAGACTGTTTCAAGTAGAGGTGGGAAGGAAGAGGGACTGAGATCAATTGCTTTAAGTAACATGTTTGAAGGCCTTTCAGAGGATGTTTTGAGTTCGTATTTGGTTATTCCATATGAGGGAGATAGAGTCAGTGTGACAATTTCCAAAGGGAGTGTACATAGCCATTCCACTGGTGAGGCTTTATGCCCGAAGAGTTCTAGGGGTCCTAGGAGAAGGAAGGGGTAGAAAGACTATTCATCACTACCTCCTCCTCTGAGGACTCGATAAGCAAAGAAAATTAGTGACAAGACGATGGATATGGAGCCTCTGAGACATCGGAGGCTAGCGGAGGAGGATTGTTAGTCCTTGTGTCAGCTTTTAAGCTCCGAAGAAGACGTGATAGAACATTTTCTATTTCTCGACGCTACTGAGGAAGAGGAGGATAAAATGAAGGGGAGGCTTCTAGAGGTGTCCCTTAGAGAGGATAAGTACTCTTGGATTGACAAACCGAACTCAATTCTGGTAGGGGGTTTCATCCATGGGAATATCAGTGTTGTGGAGTACATTCAGACTTGGGACCAACTCGTGTCTGTTTTTGATAAGCGGTTATTGGAAGAAGAAAACATTAAGTTATCGTCCTTTACATTGAATTTATTTTGGGAGAGGTACTCTGGTAATTTTAAATTCCTTATTAGCAACTTAATATATGGTGGTGGCTTTGGTTGGAAGGCATGGGTGAATTGGTTTTGTGAGTTTGGTCTCTACGGGCCAACTTTTATTTTTCATTGATGTTTTGTATTAGCTTGTTTTTTGCTTGTTACTTGGTCTTTCTCTAAAATGGGATTAGATAATTATTTATTCTTGATGCAGGTCCATTGGATTTGGATGCATGAGAGGGTATGGCTTCGCAATCGGTTCTGTGCCCGTGCTTCTGCACGGGACTGCATGCCGAGGGGATCTGTGTCGGAGAAGTTTTATTGTTGGCTCATTTTCCTGGTTGGGGTAGTCCGATAGTTTTCTTTAGTTGTATGTGGTTTCTCACCTTTCCCTTAAAAGTGTTTTATAATAAAAATGTAATTTTCAGTCATAACCATAAGTTGTTAACTGTAGTATTTTAAATGAATATATTCAAGAACAATATTTATGGAAAAATATACAACATATAAATAGGCAATAAAATTTTGAAGTATATTTTATCTCATAAAGATCTCAAATAAAAAAATAAGATGGTTGGAACCATTCATGGACTATGAATTATTCATACAATACCACCATGTGAAGGAAAATAATACGGTTTATGATTTATTTAGGGATCCATAGAGTTATAATTATAATGAACATTAGTAAGGTTATTATATAATGTGTTATAATATATACTAATATGGTAATTTTTATTAAAGGGGGTTCATCATCCATTTTATATTAAATTTTTAAACCAAATTTATCATAAAATATATAGAATTCTTATCAATATGACAAAAATTTAAAATGTAGGATTAAATAATTTCATGAATGGAAATGGAAGAACATAATACATAATGATGGAGTTTAGGTGTTTGGAAATATGTTATATGCCATATCCATACTTGAACTAAAGTGGGAGAAACCTGATAAATCACATAGCTCAATTTTTTGTATACACCTGGGTAGCACAAATATGTTTAGGTATTTAATATAAAAACTCTTTTATGATGGTAGGAAGAAAATTTTTTAGAATATGTGTATAGATTTTTAATGTTATAGAAGTTAAAGAATAATAGGAAACATCCTAAGGGTGTCAAAAACCTATTCCTATACCTATATGGAGTTAGTACTGTATTATAATGAAACTTTTATTTTCACATATAATGCCTCTAAGGAAGAATGATGCTATATGGTTCATTATTGATTTCCTTACCAAGTCTTTGAATCTGTTAGTAGTAAGGTAACACCTACCCCTTGGGCTCCAACCTCGTCTCTATATCAATTAAATAATGAGATATCATGGAGAATCTCAATAAATTATATCTAATTGTGACTATAAAGACCCCAAACATACCTTTATAGAGTCAGTAGTTATTTTATTACATTTTAATAAGATATAAGGAATCACATCCTGAATGACTGAATAGTTTAGTTTTCTTGGTTAACTAGATATATACATGAAATTTACATTAAAATGGAAAACCATGAATACAAAAGGCTATTTCTTTTAGAACAACATATTACCCCTTAAAATATTTTAATATATCAAACATAAAATACATCCTACTATCTTATAGAAATTAAAACCTAAGAATGGGGTGATCCCAAACACTTTTTAAGGGAGTGTGTAAAATTAGATCCATGAAAAAATAAAATATAATTAATATGGTATGGTAAATAATTGAGACAAATTCCATTTAATCAATAACATGAGAATAATATCGTTGGAATTAATAATTATAAAATTATTCCATATAAAAAATCAGATTAACTTCAACATTTTCCATGGACATTCTAACTAATATAATAATCACATTGATATCAATGACTTATCTCATAATTTCATAACACACAATTCCAAATATCAAAACCTTAACACCAAGGCCTTGTGTTAATACATGTTACATAAATAGTTAAGGCCACAAATATGAACCTCTTATAGTTTTTAACAAGTGAACAAATTATCACTAAGGGGTTTATATTAGACCATGACTATCACTTATTAATTCCAATTAATTCCTCATATGAAAGGATTGAAACAAAATCAAGATTAAAATTAAAATTGAAAAACTAGTATACAAAAAGATAACAATTGACCTAGTGAATAATCATAATCATAAACTACCCTAAGTAATAGGATGGTATCAAACTATTACATATCCAGTCGAACTAGTTATAAAAAATGTCATATATAATAAAGATGGTATCATTTCGTCAAATCTCCAACATAGAATTTTTAAAATTGGGGTTGTTTTCGTTCATAAATATAAATTTTATGTAATGATCCGTTGAAACATTCTTATAGAAAGTAAAATGTTCACATTTAATATATGATATTAGAATTAATATTATAAAAATTAATTGTGAAAATATTTTTTATTTAAAATTTACATTGAAATATATTAATTATTCTTTAAAACATTTTGTGTTCATGAAATTAGGAAATTTTTTCCCTCATGTATATGTTAATATAATGATTTTTTTCATATTTTCATTCAATCGAAATGGGTATTTTTTTGGAAATGGCATGATTTTTCATTTAAAATAAATTTTTAAAAAGTAAAAAATTGGTATAATTGTATTTAATAATTCATTCTTATAATGGTAGAACCATTATTGGAAAAAAACTAGAAGACATGGTTTTGGAAAGAAAATTATTTTGGGCCAAAGAGATAAATTAAGTCGGATTTTATTACAAAACTTTTCAAAACATTTTATATACCAAAGAGAAGATTATGGTTTTATTACTACAAAAATTCAGGAATAAACATTGGATAAGAAAAATAATTGGGTTTATCAAACAATGATAAAATAATTTCCTTCAATGGAAATTTTATTATAATAAATCTTGATTAAAATAATATAGAAACAAAAATCTCTTACCACTTTCATAACATTTGAATCATAATCAACATGAATGGAAAACCTAAAATTAAAATTAAATTCTATGAATAGAAATAGATTCTTGAAATAACATATCAAAAGGTTCAGTATATACCCTAAAATTGAATATGTTTTGAAAATGACATTTTTCTCATAGAACTAAAAGTGAGACAAAAACCCATACCAACTTTTCAACCTCCTTCTTAAAAGTAAAAAACTCCAAAATAATAATTATTAGTTTATTTTAAATCTTTTATATATTAATACTCATATATATCATACCATATATAATTTAATATACTCTTTTATCGCCTGTATATTTGCAATCCATTGTTATAATTGTAGTTTTGGGTGACAATTGCTTCATTTTTTATGTGTGTTTTGGTTTGACAATTTTGGTGCTTTTACATTGATCATGGTTACATAATTTAAATAATTTAAACAATGATATAAATATTATATATATTCAATATATATATTTTAATCCATCAAATTTAGAGATAAGAAATAGATTACATTTTTCATTGAGACGGTAAGTCGTACATTCGCATGAACACTGTTTCCATTTTTGTCGAAGGACATAATGAAAGAAAAAAAATTTATAATTCCCATTTAAAGAATAATTATTAATTTATGTATCTATTTTTTTATTAAAATACATCTTTATAACCATCTATTTAAAAATAAAATGAAAAAATTTCACATCTCTACGTACAGGTGGTAGTCCACACGAACGCATGAGCGACATTATAGTTTCCCATAAAATTATAAGGTAAGATGTTATAGAAGATTTTATATTTACAATATTATTTTCGATTCATAAATATCACATATATTAGAAAAATGTTTCCTTTTTTACCTTCTATTAAAAGTGTAATTGTAAAACGAATCACATCGCTTCGTGAAGAAGTAGTCTTCCAAACACACGAGTGACATTATCGTATCACCCCAAAAAAATTGTATGTGAGAGGTAAATTTGTTATAAAAATTATATTGGTATAATAATTTCATAAATATATTATATGTATTTTAAATACATAATTCTATCCATCCATGAAAGTTGATGATGTAAAACAAATTACATCGGTTTGAGAGATGGTAGTCCACTGTACTCATGATCGATTGTCTGGTTTCTGTTGATGGAAGTGGATATGTATTTGGGTATTTAAATTAACATGATAACATATCATATATGTGTTATAATTGCTTTATTATATTGTAATTACAGAATATTATTTGAAGGATGTGTAAGATGAAATAAAATAAATTATCACACTTAATAATTTCACCTATTCTTCAAAGATCCCCATTATGTTTAAATGAAAAATCCATATTGGAAGAGTGCCATAATAAATGTAATTTATATAGGATGGGGGAAAGAATTAAGGGTTTTATTTTATTTTTTATCATTTCCAATGAATGTTTTTTGGGAAGCATGGAGTGGGGAGGAAAGGTGGTGTCCTTTAATATGTGGGGGAGTGGACACATGAAAGTTTACAAAAGATATTGTGACACCCGCATTTTTATCATGAACAAATCCCCCAAAAATGTGTCCTTATTAATAATAAGGTGTGATAAGGTAAAAATATTTCTTTAACATTTTATGATTTCTGGTTTTACCATTTTTAACCCTTATCTTATTATTTTAACCAGGGGTACACCAATATTTACCTTAACCTAGGTAAATATTTTTTATGGTTTTAATATTATTATGTTCAAAAATTATGTTAAAATTTTTAGATAATTTATATTATTATTATTCTAAATAATAAATCCATTTTTTTAATTCAATCCATATAATTGTAAGAATATAATTTGAAATTAATCCCACAGACATGACAAAATATGTATTTTGAAGAAATGAATTTTTCAGAGAAAATATGATCTTATATTAATTATATAAATAAAAGTAATCACTATATGAATTTCAAAATTAGAATATAAATTTATAATATATAAATTTCTTTTAAAAAATTATTAATTAGGGGTTATATTGACTTATTATTTTTTGTAGGCATTATGAACTTTAAAACAATTTTCCAAAAAAGGTATTTTTTGACCCAAAGAAATTATACTAAAGTATAGTATAATGAGATTAGAATGTAATTAATAGGAATAAATATTACTAAAAAATATAGGTGTTACTTTAAATAAAATTCAAATATTTATTTCATTTTAATTACTTAGTTTTTATAAAATAAATGATTGTTTCACAAAAATAGTTAATTTCCACAATTCAATGGAAAAATAAACATTCTATTAAAAATATTGAAATTTATCCCTCAGTAAAATTTTATATGTTGTTTTAAAAATTAAATATAATTTTTGAAAATATATTTTCTAAATGTGGTAAAAATTAATTTCAAATTGTGTTCGTATTGAGGTATTAAACATCCCTATTGAATAATATTTGTTTTCTAAAAACTCTTTTTTTCTTATAATAAATATATTTAATTTCAAATTAATAGATATCCATTTAAGTATTTTAAAATATTGTAAACCAAATAATTTTTATAATTATTTATTCATATTCATAATTGGAAAAATAATGGTGAGGTTAGGAAGGTCATGATTGAATAGTAGTATTTTAATAGAGTAGCACACTACTTTTAAACCCATTGTTGTGTACATTGAAAGCTAATGTGAGATTAAATTTATTAAATAAGAAATTTATCATATTTTATTGTGGTGTTACACTCTATTTAATGTTCATTTTTTTATTCCATATATTCTATAAAAATCAATTTTCTTCTTTTAGATTTGTTTGGTGTTACATTCTACCACTACTAATGAAATTACCTCCTCACTATTTAGTCTTGATCTCAGAAATAAAGGGTTACAGATTTTATGATACTTTTGATGTAAATACACATAAAAACTGTTAATAAAATATATTATCAATAATATATAAAGGTAAATATGAAGGTCATCATAAATAACACATAACTAGGTTTCCATGTAGTACAGCATTGTTGGGGTGTACTGATTTGGACATGGATGAGATGAATAATATCCAAATAATTATAGAGGTTGATTGAGGTAATTGTTTAAAATAAATTGTACAATCATGAAAATATTGATAACCGAAAAACTTCACTTCTATAATGAGTTAAAATCCATTTGATTCGTTGGATATAAATGTAATTGGATTAATGTTTTATTCATGATCCTTTTCTAAAAGTTGAGGAATCCTTTTACTATAATTATTGAGAATAGAAGAATATATACTTACTATTTCATACTTTGGTTGTTTTGTAATCAATTTCCACTTCATTTATTACTCCATGAAATGAATATCCAAGATGAGTTTTTAATTCATAAAGAACTAAAATTTACATTTACCAAATCGTATGATCTATAAAAGAGTGGAATGTCCTTCTGTATGTCTCTAAGTATTTTCCAAAACCAAAATGGTTATCATAATCCATCAAATAGAACACATTAATCTCTAAACCGTAGTAGTACCATGTAATTTCAAACTCAATCCATTCCATAAGTGTTTTTCTATAAATTAATTTAAGTAAAAAACAACTCTATATTAACTAGAACATGATATTGGAATGTGGTAGGTGTTACACCATTATCTCCCTTCAATTGTGGATTCATGCCTTTTGGACTCATCGAATTTAATGGGTTTTCACCCGATATGCAGACCTTTATTTTCTAAAACTATAATAATATAATTCTATAAGATTCATAAATTTAAAAAACTATAATTAACTCATCATTAATGATAATATAATAATTATATCATGCCAATAAATTTAATTTTATTTACAAAAATGGTAATGGAATTATTTTATTAATAAATTTTTAAATGTAAATTTTACAAAACTGTTGGTGTGTATTACCATAAATTTCTCCCAAAATATCCTTAATCTAGGAAAACACCCATCACATACAACCATAATAGTGTTGTTTAATACTTAGTACATATCAACAGCCTTAAAATCATGATGGTATCCATAACTCTTATGTTAATGAGTACATATATTCTTCCAATATCAATAAAATTCATATATTTTTCAGGATTCTTTTAGAAAAAATAAAACTGATAAAAATAATTCTGCAAATTAATTTTGAATCCCAATACCCATCTATATAAAACATTTCACTTAAAAATAAGTCATTCCTTGGTGTAAAGTTTATCAATTAAAAGAGTGAATTTCCTATAATAATTACAAGGGTTTCCATATTTAAGACAATATTCTATAAATGGATATCTAGGGTGAAATTTGTACACATTCATTGTACTCTTCATTTTAAATCAGCAATTCATTTATTTAGGCCATTAATTTCCAGACCTAAAAAAAATTCCTTTCTAGTGGGACACATTCAAAGGTATCTCATTCTTTTTTTATAAAAGGAATAAAATCAATCCTTCTTTCCTACAAGTTCTCCATCACACGAGCTCGTAGAAAAAACCATTATTCTCTTCTTTAGTGAGTCCAAGGGTTAGTTAATGAACATATAATTAATAATTTTTTGATAGAACTGATTTTGAATAATAACGATATGCTTCACCAAAATAATCATTCTATTTGGTTTCTCATAGTCACAAAATATTCTGTCATATTCAATGTTAGCACAATTACATCTAGTTCCATCCATTATGTAAAACATAAAAGCATACTGTGAGAAATAATAATAATAGTTGAAAAACTATATACCAATTTATATTATATCTAAATAATGAAACCTTTTTTTAATCTAGTACACCATTTTTTACCTAGGACATTCAGCTTCAAAAAAAATTCAAGCCCTTAGTAATATTGTTTTAATGGAAATTTGAATTACCCAAATTATATCCCCTGAGAGTTTCAAACTTGGTGCCCATTAATACCCATTTTAATGTAATTGGTAATGCTCAATTAAAATCCAAAAATCCATTGTAGAGTTAATAACCCTAATTACATCTATTATATAACCAAATAAATGATTAGTATCTTGGAAGGCATGTACTTCAATGAAAAATCAAATAATATATACCTTACAAAAACTTTAGTATTTTCTTCTATATTTATCCTCAAGGATTATGATAGGTTTATGTTTCCAAATTAATATTTTCGAAAATATAGTTCCCATGGTTTATAATAAACTTAATCTTCTACCAACTATAAATACCCCACACATTGTATCCCAGAGTCTTTAGTTGCTTCATTACATTGGAATAAGATAAAAGAAATCACATCTTAAAGGACCAAATAGATTAGTATTTTGTCTACACTAGATACATACATGAAATTCACATATATTGGAAATAATATAACACAAAATGTGTCTTCCATGAGAACTCCATAACTCACATTATCATATTTGAAAATATAAATCATAAACTTTAACACCCTATGGTTTTTAGGAATTATTTATTTTCAAATAATTTGATTTCTTTGATATATTTTGGTATATGCAAGAGAGAGTTTAGACTAACTGGGAAACATTATTAAAACATTAAATGTTCATTATCACCTACTCATTAGATTATCAGGTACGAAAATTAGTAAATAAACTATAAACAAAAATATTTTTAATAATTTTTTAAAATTCATTATTTATTTATCTAATTATTATTAATAAACAATATTGAATATAAGAGTGATATTTTTTAGGGAAAATATTTTTTATGCGTGTAATTTATTTTATTTAAATTTATAAAATTAATCCATTAAATTGAATTATTTTATTGAAATTTATATATTATTTACATTACAAAATTTATTAATCATTTGATACGTATTATTCTATGCGTATGATAAGAATAAATTTTGTTTTATACTTACAAAAGGAATTTTTTTTCTTCTAAAAATCAACATTTTCAACATTTTTTGCAATTAAATTAAAATTAATTTATTCCATTTGTACATATTGAATTAGATAAATTAAATTTCAACTTTATAATGAAGAGGATCAAATGTTATATTTTTAACCATTTTTTATTTTTGGTAAATATGAATAGTTACTGTTGTTAAATTTATCAACTAAGTAAAGGGTAAATATTGTGACTATTGATTAAAAATATGTGACAAGGACATCATTTTTTTCATTATAATTCTTATTGGATGAAGTTAATTAGAAAACTGACATGTAAATATTTAGTTATAGTTATTTATTGGTCTCTTTTCCATGAAAATTACTTATATATTATTCAAATAAAAGAATAAAATAAAATGTCACTCTATTTGTTTGTAATATATCAAATTTTTATATATATGTAAACAAGTTGGTAATTAATGAATATAATATAATTAATTTATCTTAATAAAATTAATTTCATTATATTGTTTTAAAATACAAGTAATTATCGAAGGGCCTTAATTTCTTAAGCAACACAGATGCAGTATTTGATCATTTAATAAAAAAACTAAAAGAAATGATTTTAAAAGTATAAAAAGTGATAATATTTGAATACTTTAATGTAAACCATTGCTTTTCTAGTCAAATATTATATATTATTGAGATTATATATCATTACATTATAATTTATCCACTTTCATGATGTATTCAATGTTAAATTAAATGAATATTGCTAAAAGTTACTATAATGATATTTTATCATAATAATATTTTATTAAATTATTTAAAAATCATAAAAACTAAAAAATAATGAATTTTTTATGATATGTTCTAAAAATCCATAAATTATCCATTTATGTTCCAATTATAATCTTATAAATAAAAATTAAAACCTTTTAATAGTGAATTTTTTTTATCATAGTTATAAATAACATATGTTAACTAAGGGTTAATCATAATGATAAGGTCAAATATTAAACATGAACTTATATATATATTATTCGTTTCTAGTATTACAAACCTATACCAACTTATATTCTAATGCATTCCCATTTTGAGGTATTAATCTTGATATTGAATATATTATAAATTAAAATTTTGTGATATTCCCAAAGTGCCCCTCACTACCATTAAAAAGGTACATTTCCTCCCTCACATCCTTATAACACATTTAACATTATATATCAAAAACCCAATTCCATATTAAATTATTTTGTTCACTTAATAATATATTTATGTTTTCTTTGTTCAATGTGACCAACCATATATTCCATTTGGGGATATCTAAATGTGTCATTTTGAAGAAGAGGTAATCACCATAACCGATCACTTCATTTTTATAATATTATTTTCCTCTAATAAATCTATTATTTTTATCAAAAAATATATTAATTATCCTGAATATGATTAAATGTTATTATTATTAATAAAAAATTATTTTACAGTCTTTTCCCATAAAAAGTAGTTAAATTATCGCTCGTTCATATGTATGGCATACCATTACCATGAAACAATACAATAAGTTTTTTAAAAAAAAATTAATGGATGGACATTATTTCATGAATATATATATATATATATATATTCATGAAATAATTATAAGTATTCAACGATAAGTTCATATCTACCTTCTTACTATCTAATCATTTGGGGAAAGATAACATCGCTTGGGAAAATGTATAGACTATTATGACCACGAGGTGATGTGATTAATTTTTTATTTATATTTCACATGGATGGTAATAATGATAAATTTAATGAATATATATGTTATATATGATATTATATTTATTTATTAATGGTGAATTATTATCTATCATTCTTTCATTCCATGAATGGAAAAATGGAATCAACGTTCATGCGTATGTATGACCTAACATTTCCATTAATGCTGTAATTTATTTTTCTATCTCTAAATTTTATGAATTTTTAGATATATGTATGTAATTAATATAAATTATTTTTATAACATGATTAAAATTCTATACATTATGTTATCATGTCAAATTATAAGGACTCCGACTATTAAAGAAAAACATGCTTGGAAAACAAATAAGTTACTACACAGGACAATGATTTAAATAAACAATTAGTAATAAATAGGTGATACAAATTCATAAAAATCATACATGGAATGATATATATGAATATTATTATGTAAGAAATGAAATATATATTCATATTTATTATATATTATGTTTTAATGCGAATGATGAAACGAAATACTGGAGGTATGGTAGTTTTTCTCACTTTTAATTATACGGGGCACATTACTTATACAATATTTGTTTCATTATTTTGATGTTTATAATCATCATGAATGTATTTTATGATTATTATCATGAATATTATTGGATATACATATCCATATAAAGTTATTTCTTTCACATGTCTTATGATTCAGAAGATATTAAATTTGTAATGGTTTATTTTCCATTCTCATCATTATTAGGGATTGTTTATCTTTTTATTTCTGAGGGAGAATATTTCTATTCCATGTCCATTTTTTAAAGAAATTTTAAAAAAAATCATTATTCTATTAATATTTTTTAAAATATAATATTTACCTAATGTTTGGGCTTTTCTAAGAATGTGTGAAATGAATCTCTTTTTAATTTTTCAAATAGGGTAATTTATAAATTTTTTGAAATAAATGGAAGGAATGTTTTTTTACTTATATAAAATGAGAGTATTTTCCCACATTAATAAAACCTCAATGGTTTGGGGAATTTTTAACATGTTTATATGTTTCTTCCAAAAAATTATTATCATTTATAATTCTACATAATTTAAAAAAATCTTGTGATTCAAAAATAGAAAATTTATTTTCATCAAGAATAATTCCAATTAATTTTTCAAAAACATTTTACAAAAAATATGACTTGTTATATATATATATATATTAATAGGGATATTATATATGGATAATATCTTTGTCTATTCTATGTATGGTTCATGTTTATTGTATAATGATATTTATGTATCATATTCCTTTTCTATGAGTAATGTTATATTGATATGATTATGAAAACCATTTTTGTTATGGTTTATGGTATGATGAGTTTTTTATATTGTGGCCCAAATATGTAATATTTTCATTATGTGAGATTTGGAACCTATATATCCCTCTAAATTTTTGGGTAAATTGTTATATATCATGAGATAATAAGGGGAAACAAGTCAATGTGCTTGATATTTTATGGTAAACAAGTAGAATTACTTGATGAGTTATGGTAAACAAATTGTTGTTCATGGTCTACTATCGGAAACGATTATATATTTATAATATGATGTGTTTATTAATTAACCATGACATATTAAATGGTTTTTACACTAATTATTATTCCAAACACATTTTTTACCTAAAACTATGGTTCATGATTCAGGGAAGAAAAATTATAATTAATTTGAATCATGTATTTTGGAAATGTTCATGTTTTATTCCTTAACACATGTTTATTATCATTGTCATATTGGGAATGAAAATTGAAATTTATGGTCAATATCACATGCCCTTATACATATATCATTATTTCATATCATATTCAATTAATATCTCACATTTTTACCCTTAATGAGCATCTAAGATTAACCTTTTTTTTTGTTTCTCTTACCCATGTTATGAATATTATTTTTTAGGGTCTTCCTATGAAGAGTACTATATTTGAATATATTTCTCATTGGTTATAATAATCATTTATAAAACAATAACATTGTATCTCTAATCTCAATAGAATCTAAACCATTTCAGTTTTGTCAAGGATCATATTGTTATTTATATAATATCCATCTAAATAGATGTAATATTTGTGTCTAAAAAGAGTGGGTCATTATCATTTTTATCAGACTAGTTTTTAGTAAATCATTGGGGATTAAGGTTATTACAATTTTTTTAAAACCATGGAGATAGGTCATTGTATAGAATAAAATATTATTTTTATAGTAATTATCACAGTTGACCTATGTCAAACAAATGGTTTCATAATTGAATGGGTCATGATTTATATATTATATAAATTATTTTTAGAATTATGTGGTTTCCACTATGATCAATTTTTCTAACAATATGATTTTTGGTTTTATTAAAAGGATATGACCTAATGAAGTCATGTTATTTAAGAATGTGATAGAAAATTAAATGATTTACCAGCTGAGAAACCAAATGTTACGGGTGCTAGAATACAAAATCTCCATACTATTCTAAAACAAATTTCTTAGTTTATGAATAATGAAGACTGTCTAAAAGATCAAATGAGGGAACAAGTTACTATTAAATATTTCAAGATAGAATGCTGACATTATTTTAATGGATATTATATACCACTAGTGGATGAGTGATAGATTAACACCATTATGAAAATACTTTCATTTCATGAATGCCTGAAACAGGAAAAAATTTGTACATTATGTTTATTATTTATAAGGTGAACCATATAAATAGTATAATATTATCAAGAATCTAATGTAACAAGATAAAACTTAATCCATGGAATGAATGAGTTTGAGGGGATATTATTGGGTAATTAATTTCCTTGTATTCAACATATAAATACAGAGAAGTAATTTCATTAGTAGAAGAAAAAAGATTATAAATCCATTAATACAAATGAGTAAACTCTTATAAGGCTTGGAAGGTATGCCTAGGGTTTAATTATCTAATCTGAAACTGAAAATAATCATTTTTTTGGAATAAAAACAATTCTATGAAAGGAATTATAAATAATATACTTTAGTTTCTATGAAGAAATAGTTTCATGCACCCTCAATATAGAAATTGAAATTGGCAGTTCTTACCATTCCAATGGTTTTGATAAGAAAAACAATTTTGAGTATCATTACAACTCAAAAAAATCAAATTGTTAATGGAAATTCAATAGAATACATTCCATAAATGTGGAAAAAAACATGGAAATATCTTGAATGGAGCTGGTTGGTGATATAAATGTGTAATGGTTGGTTATAAAGCACGTCAATTTCAAAATACAATGAATAGGTTTGTCAATGTAGTTGAAGAAATGAGGGTGCCAACTATTGAACTACCCATTATTGAACTACCCATGCTCCAATTATATAAATGCAATAAGTGTGGTCATTATTCCAACAATTTCATAAAAATAGAGATTTAATTTGGGGGGTATCAACATCCAATTGAGCCTAAAAGGAAATGGAAAATCACATTTGATCATGACTGCCGAAGTGGGTTCCGAGAATTACATGATGATAGGTACACTTATCATCCGACATTGAACATTATAAGATTTTATGTGTTTTTCAATTCACTAACCCTTTAATTTATAACGCATTTTCTATGGGTATCAACATAAAACCTCCATAATTATATATCAATTAAGTTTTTGAAACACTAAATGGAACAACTATCATAACTCATGTTTACAGTTATTCTCCAATTGATGTTTGTGGGATTGTAATTCATGTAGATATTGGGATTCACCCATCAGATTAATTTTATGTGATTTATAGAATTGATAAGATTTATCTATATAAAACCCATATCAATTTATGAGAAATAGAATTCACATTCAATATTTCTAATGAAGGTATGATCACTTATCGATGTAAGGATTAACATAAACATCTGATTTTAATTACATCCATGGTATAGTTCATAAATCTTAATCAAAAAGGAAATTTTGATTTAATTATTGTTTATAAATTAAAAATTTATGACATGCATATTATATTGGAGTTTATTTATGTTATTCTAGAAGAGTTACCTCATATTCCCCCAAATCCCAAAGTTGAGGTATCAATAAAACTCATACAATGTGTTATGCCAATTTCAATGTGTCCTTATAGATGGTCCCAATTCAATTTTAGAAATTGAAGAATAAACTCTTGGGGAATCATGATAAGAGATTCATTTGGCCAAGTGTTTCACCATTGGGAGATCCTCTTATGTTTATAAGATGAATGATTGATCAATGAGACATTACACTGATTATTGAGAACATAACAATATCAATATCAAGAAGAAGATTCCTCTCCTCTCTATTGATGACTTATTTGATAGAATACACCAAATTACATAATTTTACAAGATTTAATTTCATTATTTATATCACTAGTAGATGGTTTAGAATCTTCATATACACAAGAAAATATTCTATATAACTTATAGAGAGTATAAATTTATATTGGTGGATATTTTTCTTACTAATTCCAATGATATTTTCATGGATTTAATGAATTTATTATTTACATATTACCTTGATAATATTATTTTGTAGTCATTATTATTGATATTCTTTTTTATTGAAATAGAATGGAAGACCATAAATATCACTAGAGGATTGTAATAAAGATCCTAAGGAAGGATAATATTTATGATAAATTTACCATGCACGTATTTTTGATATAGAAAGGTTCATTTTTGGGTTATATAATCTCAAATGAGGGTATACCATTAGATCCTTCCAAGATAAAGGTTACTTAGAATTACCCTATACCAACCACAGTGAATGAAATCCATAGATTACTAGGGTATGATAGATATTATTGAATTTTTATGAATGAATTATAATGATTATCTAATCTCATCACCAATATGACTTTGAAAGGAGTTATGTTTAGATGGATGGAGGAATGTGAAGAGAATTTAAAGGAGATGAAAACAAGTTAAGTCATTGAACTAGTGATCATAATACCCTATAGTGGAGAATAGTTTGGGATTTATATTTATACATCAAATAAGGTATTGGGATGTGGTCTCATAAAATATGATATTGTGATTGATTTTTCCTCATAGAAATAAATGATCCATGGGAAAAGAAACACAAATAAAGTTTTTAAGTTAGTTTTTGTATTTTTTGTGGTAAATATATGGAGTAATTATGTACATGGGGAATATTGTGACATATATACCACCAAAGAAAATTGTTGTAGATGATTGAAAATTATGAATACTCAATGTATTCCCTCCTTAAGAATGAGAATAGGGTGGAATCATCTTTTAGATGAAATAATCATTCTAGATTATCTATGATGATGATCAAAAAATATCCAATATTTACAGATTTCCAATGCTTTTAAATAAAAATAATTGTCGGGGTAAATATAATCTTGATAAAATAAATAATCAACCATCAATACAAGTTATGAATAAATAGAAACATGGGTACGATATAGATATATAAATAAGGTGAGAAATATTTATGAGATACATGATTACGATGCAATAAGATGGTTCAAGAAAAATCAATTTGTCCCTCCCATAACAGATTTGAAGAAGGATATATGGGATGATTCAAATAGTTCGCCATTATCTATTAATCCTAGAAGTACAAAGTTTTACACATTCTTGAAAGAGTATTTCTAGTGGGATGGAATGAAGATAGATATTTTAGAGTTTGTTTCTTTGTTCTTGTTTTCTCAGTACGTTAATGTTGATAAACATAAGTCTATGGGGGGGTACAACCATTTACAATATTTGAATGGAAATTGGTAAACATCTCTATGGGTTTTTTCATCGGTCTCTCAATAACACCAAAAGTACATGCTGCAATATGGGTTTTTTCAATCTTCTTATAATGTTTGAAAACATAATTTCTATTTTTCAGAATTTATCTCTTGGTTCTCTATCCATAATTATAAGGACCCAACCTTAAACATTACATAATATTGAATTAAATGAATAATTCACATTGATGATATTTTCAGGTTTATGTTTTAAAGAATTAAGACATAACTATTACATCTCAAAAGATTACAAAGAAGAAACTTCTACACAGTTTCCATTTTTTTTTATTAAATAACAACTCTTGAAAAAAAATAGTTATGTCTAGTTCCAGGTTTTAGACAGCATGACATTTCCTTGATCCCAATCATTGACCCTATTCATCTTTAAGTCTAGTGAAAATATTTCAAAACACAGGATGAGCATAAAAAGCTCAGTAAGGGTTATAAAACAAAGAATAAAAACATTTGTTCATAAATACATACAAAACATGAACTCCTTTAATTACCTTATGTAATAAAATGATTTATGAAAGACACATAGAAATCATATATCATAAAGGTAACTTGTGGCATCCATAACATACTTACATTGTAGCTATCATAGCTACATAGGGAGTTACTTTGGAATACCCATCACAGTATATTCCCTAAATTTTATAGGATAAACATCCACATTTACCTCCATCACATTACCCAATGCATTAGAGAGCTGTCTCGAGCTCACCCGCACTAGGATTATCATGGAACCACCCGTATATGTAAATAATTCCCAAGAACCATAACATGATCATAACACATAAAATAATCATAAAGCAAAGGTAAAATTTCCACATTGCAATAAAAGAATATAATTTCAAGATATTGAAATAATAAATCCATTCTCAAAATCATTTTCAATTCCAAAATATGTAAAAAAGAGTATATGGTATTTATTTTTCCTTTTAAAAACATTCTGGCTTGTTAAGGAAGCCAAAGATCAAAAAATACTCGTGGTGGAGGAAAGGTCATTGTCACCACTTACGTAAAAAAACATTCCTGTTTTCGTTTAGTAAAATTCTTCATATAAAAAGATTACCATTGAATGAAACAAAATTTCAATGGGGTTTATACATCGTATAAAATAAAGTGATGTATAAAACTAAATATGCCTCAATTAAAAGAGATTGAGATGAAGTCCCTTACCTCATGTCTGACTTCACTCGATCGTTATTTAATATCCTGAAGCATAAACTAAAGTTAATTTATACATGATTAAGAACATTTTTCGAGTTTAAAATTCCTTTTATATCACTTATTACCATGTTATAAACATTATGTAATCATTTAAGTTAATAACGTTCATTTTGTCGATATTTGGTACTTGAGTCAAAAATGAACACCTTATATTACAAGTTGTCCATGTGGTCAATAGTCCATTATATACAGAATGATATTCATGGTTTAGATATCATATATATAATATATATCCAGTATATACATGTATTTATAACAGTACATAACATTTGGATGTAAGAAATGAAATGCGCCGTTCGTAGAGTTGGTAAGTCGTACGTACGCATGAACACTACTTTAATTTCTATCTCTTATATTAATGGAATTAAAACATAATGATACATGAGTATATTATAATTCCAGTACAATTTCATATATAATATCCTATATAATATCATTAACTTCATCCTTTATACACCCCACATATGGCATTAACAAGTCATATCACTTTGAGGGGGCGGTGGTCCGCACTTCCTCAAATGAAATTATTGTGTTTACACATAATAGAAACCACAAAGGTATGATATAAAAAAAATAAAGAAGAATAAAGAAAACACAAACATAATATATATCTTATATATATACAGTTCCATCATAATGGCCACCATGAGAGGCGGTATGAGGTAATTGAACAATCATCGTCTCATGAGGCGTTAGTTTTCCATCCACAGAAACATTATGATCTTCACCAATTTGATGAAGGTGTGTGTATGTGTAGTTTTAATCCTCCCCATAACGACATCCTAGTATATTGAGGAAACTGGTGTTGTTATAAAATAAAGTAATAAAAATATTTTAGGGGTTGGAGAAGTAATATAAGGGAAAAGAAGTTAAGAGAAACTGTTACCTTTAATTTGGGTAACTGCATTTGGGATGAACCAAAAGGACTTCTTGAAGTGCTTTATTTCTAATGTAATGCATCTTGGAGGAGGAGAGGGATGTAGGGAGATTAATTGGGTAGAGTTTGGATGATCCAAATGGCTTTAGAGGTGTGTGGAATTGGATAAAAATGGTCTCTTTTTATAAGGGGGAGGAGGGGCTCTTTAGGAACGTGGGAAAATATTATTTTATTATATAATGTTATTCAGTTTCTAAAGGTTCAAAAAATAATTATAGTCGATGATAGAATGCCTCATGGTAGAAATAAAATCATCCAATAGGAATTGGACAGGTTTTGGATAATATTTTAGTCAATATAATCTTATTTATTTAAATCATGTTTTAATAAGGTAAATACTGCCAAATTATTGTGTCATAAATAATTTAATTTTTTTGGAAGTCTAAAAATTCTAAAAAAACACCATGTTGTAGGAATTATTTTAATATTTCCAATTAAAATTTACAATCCAAAATTTTACTTATATAACACCATATAAATATTAATTACAAAAAGAATTTTCTTTTTGTCAATTTGGCCTTCAATTTAAATTAATTAATCTGAAGTGTCATTATCATTTATAAGTGGCTCCATGGGGTCCCCCAATTGACCTAATGATTCCCATGGTCAACCATTACTCATCCAATAAGGTTAGGACAAGGGTTATGGTAATTATGATTTATTATAATATTCTTTTTACCTTGATTTACCCTATTTACCTTTAACCACAGTAAATAAAAGCCAAAACATACTATTCACCAAAAACAATTTCATCTTATTGAACCAAATTTTACTTACTAATAATAAAAATGTATTTATAATTTTATAAATTCAATTCACAAAAGTGGTATAATTTCATTTAAATGAAAAATTCGATTTTTTAAACTACTACTAAATGGTTTCACTATTCATCAAAAAATGAAGTTTTGCAGAAAAACCCAATAATTCAGACTAAGATATATTTGATATTACAAATTCAAAAATGATGTTTATTTTTAAAAATTTAAAACATAAGTGTCATTAATTAATTTTAAAATCATTTTCTTTGGTTGAAACAAATAGCGTGTTTTTATGAAACAATAACTATTAAAAGATTGACACTTGTTTATGTAAAATTTCAAAGTGAAATTAATTTCACTGACCAACATTGGATTAAATGGTAAAAATATATTCTAAATAATCTTTTACAACCAATTAAAAATTTAATCTAACCATATAAATAAATTATACTAAAACATAGTTTGGAATTAAAATACAATATCTTCACTATTCATTAAAAAATGACCTTTATTAGAAAAATTCCAAAAATTTAAAAAAAGTAAATTTTGATGTCCCCATTCTAAAGAAGGATTTTATTTGGTCATATATAATGTATTAAAGTGTCAAAAACTAGATTGAAATAGGTCTCTCTATTAAACGGCGATAAACCGGCCTTTTAATGTAAATTATGCTTAAAATTAGATTCATTCAAATTTTAAGCCTCTAATTTTTTATTAGATAAATGTAAATACATTTAACAATAATTATAATCATATTGTAGTTAGTTATGATTCATTCCCGCCAAATAAATAGCTAAGATTTAACTACCATTTAAAATATTATTATTATGTTATTAGTGTGCAATGTAGGAAACCCGTTGTTGCATATTGGGTAAGCTATCGAACATAACAACCCCTTTAATGTAAAATTATTATTTAATTAGTTAATATTAATAAATATAAAATATGTATTATTCATTATTTACCTAGGATGTTACATCCTTCCCCCCTTTTTTAAATAGTGTCCTCGCAATTTTTATTCACTTATCAAAATATGTGGGGGTATTTATCCCTCATTGCATTTTCAGATTCACACGTTGCCTCTTAAATCATATGTTTTTTCCACAAAAACATTACCTGGTGAATTAACTTTTTCCACAAAACATTCTCTCTACAGTCAAGAATCTGGACTGTTTCTTCTTTATAATAGGGATTCTCTTCCAACTAAACTTCATCTTAGCTCGAAACATGAGATGGATCTGGTATATACTTTCTCAACATCGAAACATGAAAAACATTGTGTACCTGGGATAAACATGGAATTAAAGCCACTATGTAGGAAACTGATCCAAATTTCTCCAGGATTCAATATGGTCCAATGAACCTCGGAAACAACATTCCCTTATTATCAAATACGTCACCCTTTTCCATGGAGAAACATTGAGAAAGACATGATAACCTACCTCAAAAGAAGGACCCTTCCTCTAGTTATCTACATGACTTTTCTGTCTGCTCTAAGCTATTCTCATGTTCTTATAAATCAGCTAACATTTCTCTACCAACTTTTCTACCAATTCTGGTCCCATCAACTTCCTTTCACCTACTCCATCCCAAAAAGCTGGAGTTCGACAATGCTTTCCATAAAATTCCTCTAATGGAGCCGTCTGTATACAGGAATGAAAACTGTTATTATATGAAAATTCAACCAAAGAATGATGTTGGTCCCAACTTCCCTAATAATCCATCGAGAAACCATGTAACATATTGTCTAGTGTGTGAATTGAATGTTCTGATTGCCCATCTGATTGAGGATGAAAAGCTGTACTAAAATTTAATTCAGTACCCAACGACTTCTGAAGGCCTTTCCAAAAGTTATAAGTAAACCTGGGATCACGATCTGATACAATAGAGAGGATAAATCCATGGAACATGAATATCTCTTTAACATACAACCGAGAAAGTTGATCTAGAGACAAGGTATCTAGAATAGGGAGGAAATTAGCAGATTTAGTCAATCGATCAACTATAACCCAAAATGAATTATTACCTAGAGATGTCTTGGTAATCCCACAACGAAGTCCATAGATACATTTTCCCATTTCCACTCTGGCGCTAGTAGAGGCTGAAGAATCCCTTTCGGTAACTACTGCTCTGCTTTATCCTGTTGACAAGACAAACACTTCATAGTAAGATCAGCAATATCTATTTTCATTCCATCCCACCAGTAATACTCTCGAATATCTATGTGCATCTTAGTACTACCAGGTTGAACTGAAAACGAGGAACTATGAGCTTCACATAACAACTCATTCTTCAATGGTGAATCACAAGGCACACATAACCTCTTTACAAATCATAAAACACAATCTTTATCAATGTTAAAATCAGGAAACTTACCCTTCTAAACCAACACTACCTTTTTCTGCAACTCACTGTCTTTTTTCTTGTACTTCCTTTATTTTATCTGATTGAGATGATTTTACTGACAGCTGAAAAAAATAGAAGAATTTCCTACACCAAAAAATTCTATTCCAAAGTTCATCAAATCAAAAACCAAAGGATCTCGTTCCAAACATTGGATTGCTAATGAGACATTACTTATTCGACTCAAATCATCATCTGCTTTATTTTATTTTCCCGGATGGTAATGGATCGTGCAATAATAATCCTTGATTAATTCTATCCATCTCCCCTATCTCATTTTCAGTTCCTTTTGAGAGAATATATACTTTAAACATTTGTGGTTAGTATATATTTCACATTTTACTCCATATAAAAGATTCCTCCAAAATTTTAAAGAAAAATAATAGCTACTAATTCCAAATCATGTGTATGGTAATTTAACTCATGAGTTTTCAACTTAAGTAAAGCATAAGAAATTACCTTATCATTTTGCATAAGGACACATCCAAGTCCTTTTAATGGATAATCATTATAGATAAAAAACTCACCATTTCTATATGGTAGTACCAAAACTAGAGTAGTCACCAATATTTTTTTCAATTCTTGAAAACAATCATCACATTCTTTTGTCCAGAAGAACTTAACACCTTTCCGACTTAACTTTGTCATTGGACTAGATAAACATGAAAAATTCTCAACAAACCTCCGGTAATAACCTTCCAACCCAAGAAAACTACGAATATTGGTTATATTTGTGGGTCTTGGACATTCTTCAACAAATTTATAGCAGGATCAAAAGTTATGCCGTTTTTTGAAACAATGTGTACCAATGAAAGAGATTTGTTGTAACTAAAACTCACACTTTCTGAATTTCCCATGAAGTTTCTTTTCTTTTAATATTTTCATGACATCCCTTAAATGAATTTAATGTTCCTCTTTACTTTTGGAATACACCCAAATATCATCAATGAACAAAACCACAAACTTATCCAAGAACTCATGGAAAATTCTATTCATAAGATTCCTGAATACTGCAAGTGCATTGTTTAAACCAAAAGACGTAACTACAAATTCATAATGGCCATATCTTGTTCATAATGCGGTCTGTGGAATGTCTGCTTCCTTTAATTTCAACTGATGGTACCCTGACTTTAAATCAATCTTCGAAAAATACTATGCTCCATGGAGCTGATTAAACAAATCATCGATATGAGGAAAATGATACTTATTATTAGCAGTGATGTTATTCAATGCTCTATAGTCAATGCAAAGTATCATTGAACCATCTTTCTTTTTACCGAACAATATAGGTGCACCCCATGGTGATGTGGTAGGTCGAATGAGACCATTATCTAATAACTCCTATAATTTATTCTTTAACACTAAATGTTAAATTTGAGCCACTCAATAAGGGGGTATTAAAATTGGATTATCATCAGGAACTAAGTAAACAGTAAATTCAACTTCCTGGTCAGGTATAATACCAGAAAACTCATTAGAAAAAAAAAATCAAGATACTCATTTACCACTGTCACATCATTAATCTGAACAGTTCCTTTATTTTTAACAATATGTGCAAGGTAACATTCATTTCCATATTTTACTAGTTTCTCAGCTTCTTTATATGTTATCCAAAGAAGGGGTTCATTCTTCTACAAAAACTATAAATCATTTAGAAAAGAAACCAATTTAGCTCTGTAGTCATTATTCGCATGACAAACAGAAAGCCAATCTATGGCCAAAATAACATCAAACTCTACTAGATGCAAAATAATAAGGTTTTTAGGTATAATCTTTCCACACACAAGGACATGAAGGTTCTTTTGTTTTCTCTTTGTATCAACATTTCCTCTATGTGTTTTTACCATATGTTCTGTATTCATATCTTGAGATGGAATTCCTAATTTACTAGAAAACTTCTCAGAAATGAAATAGTGTGTAGACCCTGAATAAAACAACCCATTGGAATAATCCGAACAAACAAACAATGTACCTGATACTACTTCATTTGAAGGCCCAACATCTGCTGAAGTGGTTGCAAAGGATTTCACCACCCCTTTTTGCTTGTTGTCTGGCTGCTTTCCTTCGGTTGAGTTCTTTGTTGGACACTCATTTGCATAATGCCCCATTTCATTTCACTTAAAACATTTTATTGACTGTAAATCATATTTTGTCTTACCATTACCCTAATCTTTTTCAGTGAAATTATGAGCCTTATGTCTGTTTTTACCTCATGGGTAGCAATTACCCGAATTCAAATGACATTCTCCACCAATCTTTTTACCACATTTTTCTCAAACTGTAAACTTATGTTTCTTACCATTAGACTTTTTTGAAGAGTTATTCCCTTTCTCCTACCACCATGACTTCTTATTATGTTGTTTTTCAAAGAAAAACTGTTCATCAGCAAACTCCATTTCCACCTTCTCTTCACAATGAACAATTTTTTCATAATATTTGAACTCACTAGAAGCTAATGTCCCTCAATACTTTGGATTTAATCCTGAGTAAAAATCGTTGATTTTACTATAAATATGTCATATGAAATTTGGAGAATACCTTGCTAGTAGAGTTAATTTTTCTTCATAATCAGCCAATGAGTCATCATCCTGCTGTAATTCATGGAATTGTTTTTCCATCCTAAGACCAACCACATTAGGAAAATATTTCTCAGGAAACATACCTAGGAATTCATCCACATCAAGAGCATCAATCTCCTCACTATCCCTGATATTTTTCACCATTAACCACCACTGATTAGATTTTCCTTGAAAATAGTAAACAACAAGACTAAACTTTTGATGTTCTGAACAACCCATGATATTGAAAATATTTTCCAGTGCTTTAATCTACCCATCTGCTAGAACCATATTAGATGATTCTCTAAATGATGGGGGATGTTGCTTTATGAAATGCTCCACTACTGACATGTTCCTCTGTGGTTGATCTGGATGATCTTGTACATGGATACCACCACCATTTATAGCCTGAATCAACTATGACATCACTACAACAAACTTTTTAGTTCCGATTAAGACCATCTCAAGTTGCTGATTTGGAATGTCATCTTCCTCCTGATGTCGTCCCATCATAGCTGCCCTATTTCCCCTACGGAAAAAATTCTGAACACAAGAAATATCTTAGGAGAAGCGACGTGGTAAAATTTATATGCTATATGATTTCAATATTAACATAAATTACATTATGGATATTAATTTAACAATACCCCAACTCCTAAAGTTATATAAACCAACCTTTGATACAAACTATAAGGGCCCAGCCTTAAAAATTACATAATATTGAATTAAATGAATAATTCACATTGAGGATCTTTTCAGGTTTAGGGTTTTATAGAATTAGAACATAACTATTACATCTCAAAAGATTACAAAGTATACACTTCTACACAGTTTCAAATTTTTTCATAAAATAATAACTCTTGAAAAAAAATTGTCATGTCTAGTTCTAGGTTTTAGATATCATGACTTTTCCTTGATCCCATCCTTAACCCTATTCATCTTTATGTCCTGTGAAAACATTTCAAAACATGGGAAGAGCCTAAAAAGCTTAGTAAGGGTTAAAAAACAAAGAATAAAGTCATTTGTTCATAAATACATACAAAACATGACCTCTATTACTTACCTCATGAAATCATAAGATTTATGAAAGACACGTATATATCACATATCATAAAGGTAACTTGTGTCATCCATAACATACTTACATTGTAGCTATCACAGCTACATAGAGAATTACTTTGAAATATCCATCACAGTATATTCCCTAAATATCATAGAAGAAGCATCTACGTTTACCTCCGTCACATTACCAAATGAATTGGAGATCTATCTCGGGCTCACCCACCCTAGGTTTATCACGGAAACACCCGTATATGTAAATAATGCCCAAGAACCATAACATTATCATAACACATAATATAAGCATAAAGGAAATATAGAATTTCTACATTGCAATAAGAAAATATCAATTCAAGATATTGAAATAATAAATCCATTCTCAAAATCATATTCAATACCAAAATATGTAAAAAAGAGTATATGATATTTATTTTTCCTTTTAAAAACAATATGGCTTGTTAAGGAAGCCAAAGATCAAATAATATTCACGGCAGCGGAAGGGTTTTTGTCACCGCTTATGTAAAAAAAATTCATTTTTGTCATTTAGTAAACGCTTCATATAAAAAGAATCCATTTGAATTAAATGAAAGGTAAAGGGGGTTTATACAACGTATAAAATAGAGTCGTGTATAAAACTAAATATGTCTCAATGAAAGGATATTAAGACGAAGTCCCTTACCTCATGTCTGACTTGACTCGATCATTCTTTAATCTCCTGAATAATAATCTAAATTTAATTTATACTTTGTTAAGAAACTTTTTAAAGTTCATAATTCCTTTTATATCACTTATTACCATGTTATAAACATTATGTAATGATTTATGTTAATAACGTTCATTTTGTCGATATTTGGTACTTGAGTCAAAAATGAACACCTTATATTACAAGTTGTCCATGTGGTCAATAGTCTATTATATCCAGAATTATATTCATGATTTAGATATCATATATATCATATATATCCATTATATACATGTATTTATAATAGTACATAACATTTGGAGGTAAGAAATGAAATGCACTGTTCATGGAGATGGTAAGCCGCACGTACGCATGAAAGCTACTTTCATTTCAATTTCATATTTCAAAGGAATTAAAACATAATTATAAATAGGAATATTATAATTCTAGTATAATTATATATATATATAATATCATATATAATATCATTAACTCCATCCTTTACACGTCCCATGTATGGCATTAACGAGTCATATAACTTTGAGGGGGAGATAGTCCACACTTCCTCCAATGAAATTATAGTGTTTACACATAATAGAATACATAAAGATATTATATAAAAAAATAGATTCATAAATAAAAATTAAAAATAATATATATCATATATAAATACATTTTCATCATAATGGCCACCATGAGAGGCTATAGGAGGTAGTTGAACAATCATCATCTCGTGAGGCGTTAGTTTGTCCTCCATAGAAACATTATGTTTTTCACCCATTAGATGGAGGTTTGTGTATGTATAGTTCTAATAATTCTCATAAAAACATCAGATTATATTTAGGATACTTGTTTTGAATAAAATAAAGTAATAAAAAATTTTAGAGGTTGGAGATGTAAAATAAAAGAAAAGAAGTTAAGAGAAACAGTTGCCTTTAATTTGGGTAACTTCCTTTGGATTGAAACAAAAGGTCTTCTTGAAGTGCCTTATACCTATGTTAAGACTTATATGAATAGGATAGGAATGTAGGGATCTTAATTGGTCACAGTTTTGATGAGAAAAATTTCTTGATAGGTGTGAGGAATTGGATATAAATTGTCTTCATTTATAATGGGGAGGAGGGGCGCTTTTACAAAGTGTGAAAATATTATTTTATTATATAATGATATTCAGTTTCTAAAGGTCCAAAAAATCATTAGCGTCGAAGAAAATATGACTCATGGTCGAAATAAAATCATCCAATAGGAATTGAAAAGGTTTTGGATAATATTTTAATCATTATAATCTTATTTATTTAAATCATTTATTAATGAGGTAAATACTGCAAAATTAATGTGTCATAAATAATTTAATTTATTTGACATATAAAAATTATAAAAAAACACCATGTTGTAGGAATTATTTCTAGGTTTACATTGAATATTTATAGTCTGAAATATTACTTATATAACAACATATAAATATTAATTACTAAAAGATTTTTCATTGTGTCAATTTGGCATTGACTTTAAATTAATTAATCTAAAGTGACATTATCATTCATAAGTGGCTCCATGGGGTCCCAAAATCGACCCAAGGATGCCCATGGTCGTCCATTACTAATCCAATAAGTTTAGTATAAGTTTTAAGGTAATTATGAATTATTATAATATTCTTTTTACCTTGAATTACCCTATTTACCTTTAATCGCAGTAAATAAAAGTCAAAACTTACTGTTCCCCAAAAATTATTTTATTCTTATTGAACCTCAGTTTACATACTAATAACAACCATATATGTGATATTTTCAAAATTCAATTCACAGAAGTTGTATAATTTCATTTAAATGAAAAAAGTCTGTTTTTAACTACTACTAAGAGGTTTCACTATTCATCAAAATTGAAGTTTTTCAGAAAAATACCAATAATTCAGACTATGCTATATATATGATATTATGAATTAAAAAATGATTCTTATTTTTCCAAATTGAAATCATAAAATTTTCATTAATTAATTTTAAAATTAATTCTTGTTGTTAAATCAAATAGCGTGTTTTTAAGAAACAATAACTATCAAGAGATTGACAATTGTTTATGTTCAATTTCAAAGTGAAATTATTTCCAATGACCAAAATTGGATTAAATATTAAAAAAATATTCTAATTAAACTTTTAAAACCAAAAAAAAATATAATATAACCACATAAATAAATTATATTAAAACATAGTTTTGAATTAAAATACAATATTTTCACTATTTATTAAAAAATGAACTTTATCGGAAAAATTCCAAAAATTTACACAAAGTAAATTTTGATGCCCCAATTCTAAAGAAGAATTTTATTTGGTCATATAGAATGTATTAAGGAGAAAAAAACTAGATTTAATGAGGGTTATCCATTAAAAGGTGATAAATAGTCCTTTTAATGTAAATTATGCTTAAAATTAAATTCATTCACATTTAAATCCTCTAACTTTTTATTGGATAAATGTAAATACATTTAACAATAATGTATAATCATATTGTAGTTAGTTCTGTCAATTCATGCCAATAAAATGGCTAGGAGTTAACAGCCATTTAAAATAATAATATTATATTATTAGCGTGCAATGTAAAAAACCTGTTGTTGCGTATCGAGTATGCTATCGAACATACCAAACCCTTTAAAGTAAAATTAATATATAATTCTCAAATATTAATAAATATGAAATATGTCTTATAATTTATTTACTTGGGATGTTACAATAATATATATTAAGGAAGTGGTAAGATGGAGGGGAGTTAAAAATTCTATTGTATCTCATCTGGATATGAGGATTACCTTGATGTTCTAGTGAGCTCTTCAGTAGGTTCAGGATACATTGTTATGTCTCAGAACTAATTATAATCCTGAGAAATATTTTCAATCTAAGAGGTATATTCAAACTATGTAAAACATTTTGAGATATTTCTCTATAGATTTAAAAGTTGGTTGGGATCAACAACATCCTCTGGTAGAAGTTTCTTACAATAATATCTTTCAAGCTAGTATTTAGATGGATCTATATGAATCCTTATATGGTGACAATTATTGCACTCCATCATGATTGAGTTAAGTAGAAGAATGGATGATATCCATACCAGATCTAGATAAAGAAATGGAATATAAAGTCAAATCCATTCAATAACACATAAGAGTATCTCAGCCTTAAAAAAATGTTTTTTTACATTTTGAGAAATATCTACAAATTATAGTGAGTTGAAAGATATTCCACGGAATATGGCCCTAGAAGAGAGTGTTGAGATTTAGAAATAATATAATGTGAAGCCTTTTTTATAATTTTCCTTATTAAATCCTTGATCATATCAGGATGGTAGATTGTCAATTAGTTCTGCCACTGAATTTCTTTTGATTTCATGATGTGTTCCAAGTATCTATCTTGAGGAAGTACAAACATGATCTCTAACATGTAATAAAATCATAGTTCACACCAATATATAATTATTGTTTTTATAAATTACAACCATTATAGACTCTAGATTTTAGTGATAAATTAATATGATACAAGGTCACACTCCCTGTCAAAGTTTTGTGGTGAGGATGTTAAGAGTCAGAACTTCCCTCATCAATTTACATAACAGAGTGGAATTTATGAGGATAAATTTACTTTAGAGGGAGTATAAGTTAATTCCATGACATTATGGTGAAAAATTTCAATTAAAATAATTTTATTTCCTTGATAGATTATGTTACACTTAATAGTGAGTTTTGATAAATCATGATATATTATTAAAATGTAAATTTCAGTTATCCCATTGACATTGGATTAGATTGTATGAATATTAATAAATAAATTGTGGAAAATATATAATATATACATTTATATAATTAATTCATTACTTATCAAATGATTGTCATTAAAAAAAATTGGAAAAAAATTGATGCTTTTTATGAAAATGAAAATTTTGGGGTGGAATTTATTATATATTAGTATATTTAATTATTCAGTATTAGTGAATTATTTTAATAAATTCATATATATTTACATGATCAAATTTTTTTAAGCATCGGATAAAAATAGATATAGTTTTATGTATAAAAATGTATTCTATCAAAGAATCAATTTTCCCACAATTTGTGGACATATAGTAAAATTACTTTCATCCAATTAAAGGTATTTAATTATATAAAATTTATTTAATATTTATATTTTGGAGGATGAAATTCTTAAATTTGGACCTTTTATTTTTTGGTCAACATGAATAGTAACCAAGGTAAAATGTATCACTTTGGTAAAAGGTAAATCGGGTTAATTTGGATAAAGAATAAGTGGTATGGTGATATATTTTTCATTCTAATTATTCTTATATGAAGTCTCATTTCCTCTTTACACCTTAGGTTATAAATTGAGTTTTTTAATGTACACCATTCCCTGAAAAGGACTTCTATATTATTAAATGCAATGAAAGATACAAAATGTTATTCTATATATTTAATATCTCTTATTTGTCTACATAGGGAAAATAGTACGTTATGAAAACATATAAGTTTATATATTGATATAAATAATTTTATTTTAATTATTTAAATTTATTTTAAATTTTTAGTATTTATATAATGGTTATAACTTCTTATGAAACACGGATGAAATATTTCTCCATTTAATAAGAAAAATTATAAATTATTTAATTTTTTTTCAATTTATATAATTTGACTGATTTAATTTCACCCATAAATTTAATAAATATATAGGACATTTTATGGAGTTTTTAAATCATTATATTTTAAGTTAAACTTTTATCTATATATTTAAATTTAAATTAAAGGATTATTTTCATAATTGAACATAATGATATTTTATTAAAATAAAATTTTAGAAAAATCTTTTAAAAAAATGATGAAATGATTTAAATGGATTACCATATTGTCCAAAATTTCATAAATGATGTATTTTTTCCTATTTTATCGTTATAATTAACAATTATAAACCTTTAATTTTGAAAAAGTTGTTATGATAGTTATAATTAAAATTGGCTTAGTAATTTTTAATCATAATGATAATGTTTAAAATTTAACCAAGACCTGTATAAATTATATTTTTATAGTATTAAAATACAATACAACCTTATTTTATAATCCCCTTACATTTTTTGGTATTTTGTTTGAGAATTATTTTATTATAATCTAATCTTTTGAGAGATTCTAAAGGTTCTACTCGCCTCTATTCTAAAATGGAACTTCCTCCCTAATTTAATTACACAACATTGAGCCTTTAAGATCAACCATACTCAGAAATATTCTCCTGTAAACATCTCTAAACACATTCCTATATATGTATTTTCAACCTAATGTACCAACCCTATAGCCCTTTAGGGGAGATCTAAAGGAGTCATTTTGAAGAAAAGTTACTCAACTTAACTGATCCCTTTCATATTATTATCTTATTTTTTTTCCTATAAAGATATGATATTTATCATAAAATAGGAACATTAGGAAACAAAATATTCTGTAATTTTGTTATGATTATTAAAACACCATTATACAACATCTTTCCCGTCAAAGAAGAAGTGAAAATATCACTCATGCATACATGTATCTTGTTATATCCACATAGTGATACAATTGATTTTTCATCACCATATTTTGTGGATGGTTATTTTAATGTATTTAATGTTTATATATGATATTTATTACACAATTATACTTCATTCATGATAATATATTCTCTACCATCTTTCCATCTAATCTTATAGGAAATATTAATGTCTCTCATTCGATCATATGGACTACCATCTCTATGATGAAATGTGAATGATTTATAATTTATATTTTATATATTTAGTAATAAGGATGAATTTGCAGAATATATATGATATATATTATATAATTATTATTGTATAAAGGTGAATTAATTTTAACAATTCTTTCATTCAATCAGATAAAAAAATGAAACAGTGTTCATATGTACGTATGATCTACCATCTCCATGAATTGAACAATTAATTTTTCTATATCAAATTTTCTTGAATGATTATAAATATGTATATAATGAATATGTATTATTATTATACCATTACTAAAATTATGTATGTGATGGTACCATGATCAATTTATAGAGACCCGGACTACCGAACTGAAACATACTCCGAAAATGAAGAGTTATCACCCAGGACCATGATTTCAAAAACATATTATTAATAAGTGGGTGAAAATATGTCAAAACATTATACATGGTATGATAAATAAGAATTTTGTTTTGAATAATTTTATACTAACTTCATATTATTTTGTAAAAGTGTTTTTAAAATGAATGAGTAAAGGAGATACTTGAGATAATGATTTTTTACCTCACATTTATTTCAATGGGACGCATGCCATATAAACTATATGTTTCACATTTTTGACTTATATACTCCCCATGAATGTCTATTTTAGTTATTTTAATGAATATTATGATATATAAATTACCATATCAAATTATTTATTTCTTGGTGTTTATGATTCGAATGATACTAATGAGATTAGGGTTTTTTTCAAAATATTATCATTATTAAAGAGTGTTTATTTTTAAGTATATGTTAGGGAATATATCACTTCAATGAACATGTTTTCTAAAAAACAATAATTTTTTTAACTATTCTACTAAAAAAATTAAATTTATTTTTTACACAAGTTTTACTTTTTTACATAAAGGTATGAAATGAATCTTTTTGTTATTTTCCAATGAATTTCCTGTGATTGTTTTGAAAAAAATAAGAAAGTAATATTTTTTTACATAGAAATCATGGGATGATATTCCCACAATAATGACACATAAATGATTTGATTAATTCTTTACCACTATAAAATTTTATTTTAAAATAACTTTCTTACTTATATATGTGTAGATTCTTATAAATAAAACTAATTTCAAAATGGAAAAGTTATTTTCTAAAAAAATAATTCAATGTTGTGTTTCAGAATCTTATTACTTATAAGATGAAATAATTTTATGTTACTTATAATTTATTTAGGATATAATTCATGTATACCATACTTTTTCATTCCCTATATAGTTTGTTTTTATTATTACATGATGTTTTTGAATCCCATTTAATTTCGTGGAGTTATGTTAGGAGGAAATATTTGTTAAACCCATTTAGTTTCATGGGTTTTTATAAGAAAAATGTTTAATATTTTATAACACATATAAAATATTTTCATTCACTGATGGTGGAAAACTATATCTTCCTCTAATTCATTGGATAAATTATTATCTCTCATCAGAAAAAAATGATAAACATGTTGATTTGATTGATCCGATATGGGAACCATGTTGAATTTCTTTATGTGTTATGGGAAACATGTTGATGTGCTTGATAAAATATAAGAAATACTTATTGATTCCTAATACAATGGTCTTGGTAATTTACAATGACATGTGAAATGGTTACTATACATACAATGATGCCACACACATTAATAGAATGAATATATTGTTCATGATTGAGCTATGATGGATTCTCATTATTTTGACTCGTGTATTTTGAAATGTTATTATTTTATTACATAAATCATGTTTATGACATTTTCCAAATTTGGTGTGAAATGTTTACATTATATTCATGATCTCATTCCCTTATGATTAATTTATTATTTCAAATGATCATTAATTGATATCATCCATGTTTATCCTTACTAAAAATCTTAGATATATCTTTTATTAAACATTATTTACCTAAGTTATGATGATTTTTTTGTAAGGTAATCCACTAAAGATTCATATATGGGATGATATTTGTAGGATATTTTGATAATATTTTATAAAATAGTGTGATTTTATATACAATATATAATGGCCATAATACATTATGGTTATAGATTGAATTTTATTGATATATATCAAATATTTATCTAAATATATTTTATACTTGTGTTAATAAATCTTGTTCTATTATATAATAAACTTCCTGGTATCCTGGGGAAAATCAAACATAAGAAAGAGATGGGATCAAAAGTACTGTAAGGGTATGAGAATGAGAGAAGTTGTGGATAAATAAATCATAATCAATATAGAAATGTAAATAACTAAAAAACACGTCATTTAGTTACTTAACTTGAACATAACATGTAAGGGATAAATAATGATAAACTAATGAAATATTTGTAACCAATTGAGATTGAAACATTTCCATTGATATTATAACTAATATAATAATCACATGTATGTCAATAACTAATCATATAATGAGTTAATGCTTAATTTTATATATCATAACAATACTGCCAAGGTCTCATTCCAAGACATATTACATGAATGGGTAAGGCCTTGGGAAGAGACCCAATATAGTCTATGTCATTAAAATTATAAGGAATCAGTGGGATATCACGGTCTATTACCATGACATATTAAGTACAATGCATTCCTCGTATCAAAGGGGTGAAACATAATCAACATAAAAATTCATTATGAAAGACTATAATATAAAATTTTATCAATTACCCAAATCAATAAACATAATTATAAACCATCTAGAGGAATCTATATATCTTCTAAACGTGGAATTCTTCTACATACGTGTCACCATACGGAGAAGCCACGCCTCCTCCGCCATAAAAATCCCTAAATCCCCCCTCCATTTTCCTCGACACCCAACCGCGACCCTCCCGCGTATGCTCTCCTCGACATCTAGGGTTCCATATATACCGTATGCATTCGAAGCCGATCCTCCGCTGCTCCACCAGCTGAAAAAACCCTCGACAGACCCCATATTCATCTGATGATTCCTCCTGAAGTAGCATCTCGTCTAATAAATTTATCCGCAACATCGCGTAATTAGAAAAATCTATCTTTGAAACTTCACATCGGCGCTCCGTCGAGACTGCGTCTTCTCTCGTATACTGACATCGCTTTTCTGAAGCACTGATTCGAAACCCTCCACCATTTTTGATTCATCGTTGTCTGACGACTTCACTATGATCGTCCACTAAAATCTACAGTCTGTGATGATTGTCTACACACCATTTTCACCTCTTATAATATCCAAAAACAAGGGTTTCGTAAGCTCCACTATTTTCAATTCATCTCTTTTATGTTTTTTATTTCATTCTATTCAAACGAACATTACATATTAGGATGGACCCACTGGAGACTTCGGCCTAGATATGGATTACAAATCCTTTGCCGACATTTTTGTTGGGATAAGTTATCGATGGAATTATCACGAGGAGTCTATTGCTTTGCGTATTGAGTTGAGGAAGTATAAACACAGAGGTCTCACTACAATTACATTCTCAAATGAAGAGGTTCAGTCTCTTTTCGCTGATCTACATGATATGCTTCTGTATTTTTGTCATTCTAATTTCTGTAAATTATATGTTGCAACCAGCAATACTCATCTAGGACTGTTTTGGTTAATATGAAGCTGGTACTTGAAGATTCCTTTAGGACTTTCACTACATTCTATGAATGTGCTTTTGCAGGTTGTAACATGCGTAGAATAATCGCCTGAAAATAAATGTGCTTTTATAGGTTGTAATTGTATGTTAATGTTTTGAAGATACCAATGTTGTGAAAGTAGCTTTACTTTCTATCCTTCTTTCAGGTCTCATATGTTCTCCCAATTCGCCTTTTCCTTACTGCCTTTGTGATTCACTATTCCAGGGAGTTTTGTTGGAAAAAAACATTGCAGGCAAGGATCCTTCTGCACTTGGATTGGATAATTTATCACAAGAATTTTTGTCTTTTCCTGGTTGTACTTGCAGTTCCCATTGAATGGTACTCAAGTATTAATTCATTAGAAAAACTATACTGGGGACCACCACTCTTGATGGTATATATAATGTGGAAGTATTGTACATTGTAGAATAATATCTTTTTTAGTTACTACTTTTTTCAAGTTTCTTGAGTTTATTGTATCTCAAAATTTATTATTGTGACTTGTGTTTAATTACATTTTTATGATGAATAGAATCATATAAATTGGTCATAATTTAAAGCCACCTATTAATGGTATGTAATTTATTTATATGATTTTTCTTCCCAAAAACAATGGATCAGAAGAGTTTAACTCTCTAGATCCAACTGAATTTCCATTCTTTAATCATTGCAGTTGTTTAATACTGTTGAGTTAATATGTTTTTTTCAGTGAATAATCCATTTTCATTTAAATTTAGTCTTGATGATATAATGATTCAAATCCACACTCATCTGTTATTTTTTTCAGGTATATTAAAACCCTGGAATTGCAGGAATTATGGTTGTTGAACTATATCATACCTATTTTATTGTTGTTATATTTTTATCCTTACAACTATTAAACATCATATTTATGTTTCAGTGATTTCAGTTTTCACTGGCACATTCTACTTAATCATTAAAGTTATTTTTTTCAATAAAGAAGCCCAGAGTTGGTGGTACGTTACTAATCTTTCATTTTCATGAGATAAGGAAATGTTCATAGTTTTTCTTTAGTTATTTTAATTCATATCTCATCCAATTACCCCATACCTCTTCCATCTATTTATAGGTACACTAAATTTTGAGGGTCTTTGCCTTTACTACCTACGGAAAACTGTGCTGCCCAGAATTGGGAGAAAAGACAGATTAGGAATCAAGGAGATAATTTCAAGACAACTCCAGTATATACTCATGTTCTGCATAGGGGAGCTTATATGGTGCACCATTCACTGAATTATTGAGGTTGTTTCATCCAGAATTTCTTGCTTTATTCATCTTATTTTTTGTAGAACATGATTTAATGATACATTCATAGTATACATATCCTATTTGGATACACCAAACACCCCTTCCCTAATTCATCTCTGCCATTGTTTCTTCAAAATTATTTATTCTGATTATATTCTTTGATGTTGTCGATTTATTCATTGAAAATATTGGGTTTTATGTATTTCCCATCTATGCTAGATGAACCAGGATAAAACTGATATTGTTCATATGATTGGGATTAATTATTTCTGAATGATCAATCTTATGATATTTTTTAAATATTTATTTTGAAACTGTGCAGTTTATAATCCTACTGAGTTCTATGGAAATTATGAAATATTTGTTGGTGGTTGTAGATCTAGGGGCTTCGCTTACCAGTGTCGGGACTTCAATTCATAACACTGTCACGGGGGCTGCAACATATGGAATCTAGATCTAGGGGCTCCGCTGTTTTTTGACTAACAATAACTGGCCCAGTTGCCCCCAAGTGACTGTAGTTCTTCTTCTACAAAGTGCAGAATTCATATTATGTTACCTACTCTATTTTGTTGATTACATGTGCTATAGATTTTAGATTGGGGTGACCGTTACCAAGTTGGAAATCTTATAAGATTATATAAAACAATAATAACTTCATAAATGTCTATCTCGATCATTTTGGAACTCAAATTGTGGCCCAAAGTTGTTTTACTTTTGCTGCTACCAAATTATTTTTTATTTCTTTTATTGTTTTAATAGTTTTTATTGATTTTATTTCAGGTTTTCAGTAAGGATATATAAGTAAGAAGGTGATCAATCAATTAGAGAGTTTTGGTGCCCTCAACCACTAGGTTCCCCTTAGGATCCTACGGAGGGCCCTCTAGGACGTGCTAGGAAGCATGTGATTATGTTCTCCAAACCAGTAAACTGGTAACTTCATGTGACGCCCCAGGTTTTATGAACTGGTTTATGTAAGAAGTGTTATGCCTTTAATAATGTATCTTGTTTTGTTTATTTTTCTAATAAGGAATTAGAAATGAAATAAAACATAGAGAATAAGGTAAACTGATGTTTATTAAAACATTACTTTACAACGAGACCCAACTAGTTGAGTGTACCAAGCACAAGACCTAACACGGCCACCGCAAGGATACAAAGAACCACAACGCGGGAAATCGGATAGTCATCATCTTCAGGGTCCATCAGCGTGAAAAGTATAATCGCCAGGGCCACGACACACATTCTCAACGCCAATGGTATGAGGAGATCCATCCTTCTTGTTCAAGTGTTCTGTTTTAAAGGGTACCCCATATCCCTGTATTTATATTAGTTCTTTGAGTTTTGACCGTTATGTTTATATATATATCCGTTGGGTTTTCAAAAAACGACCGTTGTGTTCCCACTAATAAAATTTTCTTTAAAAGAGAACTAAGTTTTATTCCCTCATAACCTTATTCTTAAAAACATTCTTTCATAGAAGATTCTCTGTTTTTATTCTTAAAAGTAAATTTCCTCGTTTTACAAAATCCCGAAGAATACCTAGGTAGTTGGAAACTTGGTAATATTTTTATATGCTTAGAGTGAATTCGTAATAATTATACCTTTTTATCTCTTAAATGATGAAAAATTTTGGGAAAACTTTTGGTCTTTAAAGGAATTTTATAAAACAAATAGTAGAGTGTTTTAAAAATACTAATGATTTTAATAGTATTGTACAAGAGGTATATCTTTTAAAGATTTAGATCAAGAGTTAAAATATTTTATCTAAATTTGAAATTTGTTCTAACATTTTGAGTTAAAACAATTTTTTTTACTAAATTCCTACTTTTCACTATATTTGAGCTAAGTATATAATAAAACTGTTTTTATATAAAAAAAATTTTTGATTGAGTCCCGGCCAGCCAAGGGCATCCACAAGGGACAAGCCCTCAGGCCAAGGCCGAGACCCCACATAGGGACCTGAGGTACCGCCATCGGGAACCCCATGTGCATGCGTGCGCGTTTCAGGATCCAGTCAGGCTGGAGCTCGGGCAGGGCCGGCCGCGCATAGGTTACCGAGGGGTCGCGAGCGGGCCCTTGTATAAGGCCGCGGCTCACCTGCGTGAGGGTGGGCCATGGCCCGCAGGGGTGGGGAGGGGCCCGTGTATAAGGCCCCGTGTGCGTGTGTGTGTGTTGTGCTATTGCACCGCTCCCCGAGCGGCTTGTCATTTATACTACGCCTCAAATTCTCCCCGTTTCGATGTGGGACGCACTCCGCACAACCGGGACCGTCCGATCGACATCTGCGTTGATCTCAGCCGCCCAACACGTTTTAACCGTGCGACCTCCCCCACGCCTCCATGAGCCGTCCGATCTCTTCGAAGATTTAATCGTGGCCCTCCATCCCTTTAAAATATTTAACCCGATTCCAGCGCCCCCTTCCACTGCACGATCTCCTACTCTTTAATCCCGGTCGTTCCTTCTTCTTCCGCATCGACCCCGTTATCCTCTTCCTCGAGTCGGCCCCGACCAGTAGGCCTGCAACCAAGGACGCATCGGCCTCCCTCCCCCACGCTGCTCCATGACTTCCGAGTGCACCCCCCTCCTAGGTCCCTGTTCTCCGGTCTTTCCCGCGTCGGTCTACACCTGGTTCGGGACACCAGAAAGGCACCGAGGCCATGTTAAAACCCCCCTGCTTCGTTGAAGCCCGAGGCAGCCCCTTCTTCTTCCTCCTCCTTCTTTCCCTCGGACACCCAGCAGCGGCTCCGAGCATCCTCCTCAAGCACGGTAAGGGTTTTTCTTGCACCCTTGCCTTGTTTCGAAATAACCTACTTTTTTTTATACTCTCGGTGTATACATATATATATTTTATAAATATATATATACTTAAATATAACTCTCTCGGGTTTCCTTGCCTTCCAAGATCTCTGCCTTCGTGTTTTTTTTCTGGGTTGTATATGCGAGGGTGCGTGTATACCTGGGTTCCAGTTTTCTTTCGAAACCCGTATATATGTTGCTCACATATGTTATTATATGTTGTATATATGGTTTCATATATATGTGAACGGTGTATACACTTTATATAAGCATGTTTACAAATTCCCCAGGTAGTTTATTTTAAGATTTTATACTTCGGTTTTCAAATATATATATATATATATATATATATATATATCTCAACCTCGTATCTAATGTATATGGTATGTATATATATATATATAATTCGTGAATGTATTCTCCTAACATAACCCGACCTATTTGGGGCATCAATATTTAGATGAAATTTTTAGATATATATATATTTTTTAAACTATTCCGTTTTGGTTTAAGTGAAGATATTTTTGTAAAACCTTAATATTCTTACACATGGTTACATTTATAACAAAACTTATATGGATTTAGTTTCAACCATGTAATTGAATTATGATTGGAAACTTTGAGTTACTTAAGGAATTTAATAAACTTTGATTTGAATTGTGTACAGCCCATATATGCACTTCAGGTATATATATGTGCACGTGTGTATATGTTTATAAGATTATTTTCTTTTATAAATAGAAGGACATAAACTGTTCTTGGATGCTGGGATGATTTTATTTAGATATGAATTGTGTGATTGCTAAACCAACATGTTTTAAAATATACACAAATGGACATGTTTTATCAAAAAGTCTTATCAAACAATTCCCTGATGAGTTTTATGATAAAACTTGTATTTTGATCCAAATGCCTGTTTACCACCGTAATTGATTTCATGTGTTTTTCTTAAGATTTTCCCTTTTCCAATGATTTATAATGACAAAGATTCATCATTTAGTATAATTCTGTTTATATGCCTTAGTGAAAAAGAATGTTTTATTAAACTATGTATGTCATTAATTTGTCCTTGCCCTTTTTTTTAGTGAGAACTGTCACATCATGTAAAGTGTGTAATGATTTATTAATTATGTTAGTTATTATTTACATAATGCATTTTTCTGACATATCACTAAATGGACTAAGAAATTGGATTACCCAAAGTGGTATGGGACACCTTGGGTAAAATTAAAATGAATGAGATGTTCAAGGTGGTAAGGGACATCTTGAATTACGTACCATTTCAATAAAGCATGAATGATGTGGCTCACATGATAATAAAGGAAAATTTAAGGGTGTGCCCTGATAGCGCTCCAATGCATTGGGTAATGATGTAACCACTAGAGATTACAATTTTCACGATACCTTGGTGAATAACCTTGGTAATTTTCAAATGACACCTTGGGGATGGACCTTGGTGAAACGAAACGATTGTCAATATTAAATGTTGATGCCACATAATTCAAGTCATATAACAAGTTTTTCCAAGATAAAGTTCATTCATGACTGATGCCTTTAATGTTTGTATAAATTTCATAATTCCCTAGTTTTAAGCTTGAAGCATGGCTAGTGTTATCACTTAATAGAATAGTAACCACAATATGAACATTTAGTTGTTTCCTTGTGCGCAACTCTGATTATGCATTACTTTTAACTGTTTAAATTTATGTTCAGGTAAATCACATGTAGTACTTGTTTATATCAACCATTATCACTCCTTCAAGAATTGACGTATTCGTTTCATGTTTGTTGTTATGTTTGGTGTGTTAAAATCTTTCTTAGTGGATGCTCAAACTCTTTTAAAATAATGTTTTCAAATGTTACTGTATTTTAAATTCTTTTTAAAACCCCCTAACTGAGTATTTCAATGCTCACCCTATGTTTTGGTTTAAAATTTTCAGGTGTCAACTTTTGTAAGATGGATGGTTTCAGAAGTTTCCATTTTCCCAGAACCCGAACCGCACACGATCCTCTATATGGGACATGATGTGTTGTTAACCAAGTGTATTTTATTTTAAGATAACACATCATGTTCAGAAGGCACCGACTCCTATGGTTTTCTGGGGTCGGGGTCTCTACAGTTGGTATCAGAGGTTCGGTTTGGATAACTCTGGAAAGCCAGAAACTGAAACAAAAATATATATGTATATGTATTTAAATTTTATTAAAAACTTGGTTTTCTTAATTTTCAGATGGAAAATGAAGGCACAAATCTCTTATCTCTCCCCACAGAGGCCCTAGAGACCATTGTGTCTTTAGCAAGCCGTGAGGACTTTCTAAACTATGCCCATATCCGTATGACATGCAAATACCTTTACGATGTATCCAACTCACCTCGAGTTCTTAGTCTGCACCAAGGGTTGGGATTGGATTACCTCCTTATGATAATAACCCAATTTCCCTCCTATGTACGTCGAGGAAGGTACTACGAGGGACTTTTCCGGATTTTCACGGCGGGTGAGAACTTTGGCACTATGCTTGATAACCCCTTTCAAGAAGCTGCTACTGACGGAGACCTCCGAGCGGGCTACCTTTGTCAGATTTTAAACTATGGCTTCTGGGGTCAGTTGTTGGACTTCGGAAGGTTAGAAGACGATTCCACCCGATTGTCTTACAGACGACAAGTGTATGAAGATGTCTTTCAACTTCATGTCCCCCATGCTAGACTCATAAGACGTCATAGGTGTCCTCATGAGTTTTTTCCTGAATGCTCGGCCTGTGTTTGGTTCGAGGAGTTAGGGAGTTTTTCTTCTCTGTGTGGAGTTCGTTTAGTCAATGAGTAAGGGAAACTCAAGCACTAATAATAATGAACATATGTTTATGTTATCTTTATCCTTTCCTTATCCTTACCTTGTTTTTTTTGTCCTTGTATGATTTTCAAGTAATGGAACTCCTGTCTTAAAACTTTCAGATGGAAGGACAAACCAACCTGTTATCTCTTGCCACCGAGATTTTGGAAATCATTGCGATCATAACGTGTGAGGACGAGTATGACCCCTTCGAAAATTTGCGAAGAATGTGCAAGTAATGTTTTGAGATAACAAACGGTCCGGAGATTCTCCGCACCTGCCAGGGGAATGCCTCCATCTATTACCGCATTGGCTCTGCTCAGCTAGCCGGACGTGAATGACGAGGAAGTTACCACGAAGGGCTCTTTCTTTGTTTCACCCTAGGCCGAAACTTCACGGCCAGAGTAAAATTCCAGGAGGCTGCATTAGAGGGAAATCTTTATGCAGCTTATATGCTCCAACTTATCAGCTTTAGTCAGTTTGACCACATCTATGGCTTCGATATCCTCGACCGAGACATAATTCGGAAAGTTCTTCGAACGTTGGTCTGCAAAGACATTTCAGAACTTTGTACAGTTCGAGCTTCCCTTTGGAGGCCTGAAAGCCCGGAACATAAGTGTTACCCCTCCTGTCTTAGGTGTGTGTGGATTAGGGAGCTGGAAGAAGTGAGCTTCGCTATGGGGATCCCTCTAAATATACCTGTTGACCCTTTTCGTTGGTGGAGGTGGTAGGAACGTTTCTGAACCTTGTAGTGTCATGAAATAAATTGCGAGGACGCAATTTTCTAAAGGGGGGGATAATGTGACGCCCCAGGTTTTATGAACTGGTTTATGTAAGAAGTGTTATGCCTTTAATAATGTATCTTGTTTTGTTTATTTTGCTAATAAGGAATTAGAAATGAAATAAAACATAGAGAATAAGGTAAACTGACGTTTATTAAAACATTACTTTACAACGAGACCCAACTAGTTGAGTGTACCATGCACAAGACCTAACACGGCCACCGCAAGGCTACAAAGAACCACAACGCGGGCAATCAGATAGTCATCATCTTCAGGGTCCATCAGCGTGAAAATTATAATCGCCAGGGCCACGGCACACATGCTCAATGCCAATGGTATGAGGAGAGCCATCCTTCTTGTTCATTTGTTCTGTTTTAAAGGGTACCCCATATCCCTGTATTTATATTAGTTCTTTGAGTTTTGACCTTTATGTTTATATATATATCCGTTGGGTTTTCAAAAAACGACTGTTGTGTTCCCACTAATAAAATTTTCTTTAAAAGAGAACTAAGTTTTATTCCCTCATAACCTTATTCTAAAAAACATTCTTTCATAGAAGATTCTCCGTTTTTATTCTTAAAAGTAAATTTCCTCGTTTTACAAAATCCTGAAGAATACCTAGGTAGTTGGAAACTTGGTAATATTTTTATATGTTTACAGTGAATTCGTAATAATTATACCTTTTTATCTCTTAAATGATGAAAAATTTTGGGAAAACTTTTGGTCTTTAAAGGAATTTTATAAAACAAATAGTAGAGTGTTTCAAAAATACTAATGATTTTAATAGTATTGTACAAGAGGTATATCTTTTAAAGATTTAGACCAAGGGTTAAAATATTTTATCTAAATTTGAAATTTGTTCTAACATTTTGAGTTAAAACAATTTGTTTTACTAAATTCCTACTTTTCACTATATTTGAGCTAAGTATATAATAAAACTTTTTTTTATATAAAAAAAAAATTTATTGAGTCCCGGCCAGCCAAGGGCATCCACAAGGGACAAGCCCTCAGGCCAAGGCCGAGACCCCACATAGGGACCCGAGGTACCGCCATCGGGCACCCCATGTGCGTGCGTGCGCGTTTCAGGAGCCAGTCAGGCTGGAGCTCGGGCAGGGCCGGCCGCGCATAGGTTACCGAGGGGTCGCGAGCGGGCCCGTGTATAAGGCCGCGGCTCGCGCTGCGTGAGGGTGGGCCATGGCCCGCGGGGGTGGGGAGGGGCCCGTGTATAAGGCCACATGTGCGTGTGTGTGTGTTGTGCTATTGCACCGCTCCCCGAGCGGCTTGTCATTTATACTGCGCCTCAAATTCTCCCCGTTTCGATGTGGGACGCACTCCGCGCAACCGGGATCGTCCGATCGACATCTGCGTTGATCTCAGCCGCCCAACACGTTTTAACCGCGCGACCTCCCCCATGCCTCCATGAGCCGTCCGATCTCTTCGAAGATTTAATCGTGGCCCTCCATCCCTTTAAAATATTTAACTTGATTCCCACGCCCCCTTCCACCGCACGATCTCCTACTCTTTAATCCCGGCCGTTCCTTCTTCTTCCGCATCGACCCCGTTATCCTCTTCCTCGAGTCGTCCCCGACCAGTAGGCCTACAACCAAGGACGCCTCGGCCTCCCTCCCCCACGCTGCTCCTTGACTTCCGAGTGCACCCCCCTCCTAGGTCCCTATTCTCTGGTCTTTCCCACATCGGTCTACACCTGGGTCGGGACACCAGCAAGGCACCGAGGCCATGTTAAAACCCCCCTGCTTCGTTGAAGCCTGAGGCAGCCCCTTCCTCTTCCTCCTCCTTCTTTCCCTCGGACACCCAGCAGCGGCTCCGAGCGTCCTCCTCAAGCACGGTAAGGGTTTTTCTTGCACCCTTGCCTTGTTTCGAAATAACCTACTTTTTTTATACTCTCGGTGTATACATATATATAGTTTATAAATATATATATACTTAAATATAACTCTCTCGGGTTGCCTTGCCTTCCAAGATCTCTGCCTTCGTGTTTTTTTTTCTGGGTTGTATATGCGAGGGTGCGTGTATACCTGGGTTCCAGTTTTCTTTCGAAACCCGTATATATGCTGCTCACATATGTTATTATATGTTGTATATATGGTTTCATATATATGTGAATGGTGTATACACTTTATATAAGCATGCTTACAAATTCCCCAGGTTGTTTATTTTAAGATTTTATACTTCGGTTTTCAAAATATATATATATATATATATATATATATATCTCAACCTCGTATCTAATGTATATGGTATGTATATATATATATATAATTCGTGAATGTATTCTCCTAACTTAACCCGACCTTGTTTGGGGCATCAATATTTAGATGAAATTTTTAGATATATATATTTTTTTTAAACTATGCCCTTTTGGTTTAAGTGAAGATATGTTTGTAAAACCTTAATCTTCTCACACATGGTTACATTTATAACAAAACTTATATGGATTTAGTTTCAACCATGTAATTGAATTATGATTGGAAACTTTGAGTTACTTAAGGAATTTAATAAACTTTTCTTTGAATTGTGTAATGCCCATATATGCACTTCGGGTATATATATGTGCACGTGTGTATATGTTTATAAGATTATTTTCTTTTATAAATAGAAGGACTTAAACTGTTCTTGGATGCTGGGCTGATTTTATTTAGATATGAATTGTGTGATTTCTAAACCAACATGTTTTAAAATACACACAAATGGTACATGTTTTATCAAAAAGTCTTATCTAACAATTCCCTGATGAGTTTTATGATAAAACTTGTATTTTGATCCAAAGGCCCGTTTACCACCGTAATTGATTTCATGTGTTTTTCTTAAGATTTTCCCTTTTCCAAAGATTTATAATGACAAAGATTCATCATTTAGTATAATTCCGTTTATATGCCTTAGTGAAAAGGATGTTTTATTAAACTATGTATGTCATTAATTTGTCCTTGCCCTTTTTTTAGTGAGAACTGTCACATCATGTAAAGTGTGTAATGATTTATTAATTATGTTAGTTATTATTTACATAATGCATTTTTCTGACATATCACTAAATGGACTAAGAAATTGGATTACCCAAAGTGGTATGGGACACCTTGGGTAAAATTAAAATGAATGATATGTTCAAGGTGGTAAGGGACATCTTGAATTACGTACCATTTCAATAAAGCATGAACGATGTGGCTCACATGATAATAAAGGCAAATTTAAGGGTGCGCCCTGATAGCGCTCCAATGCATTGGGTAATGATGTAACCACTAGAGATTATAATTTTCACGATACCTTGGTGAATAACCTTGGTAATTTTCAAATGGAACCTTGGGGATGGACCTTGGTGAAACAAAACGATTGTCAATATTAAATGTTAATGCCACATAATTCAAGTCATATAACAAGTTTTTCCAAGATAAAGTTCATTCATGACTGATGCCTTTAATGTTAGTATAAAGTCCATAATTCCCTAGTTTTAAGCTTGAAGCATGGCTAGTGTTATCACTTAATAGAATAGTAACCAGCATATGAACATTTAGTTGTTTCCTTGTGCGCAACTCTGATTATGTATTACTTTTAACTGTTTAAATTTATGCTCAAGTAAATCACATGTAGTACTTGTTTATATCAACCATTATCACTCCTTCAAGAATTGACGTATTCGTTTCATGTTTGTTGTTATGTTTAGTGTGTTAAAATCTTTCTTAGTTGATGCTCAAAATCTTTTAAAAGAATGTTTTCAAATGATACTGTATTTTAAATTATTTTTAAAACCCCCTTACTGAGTATTTCAATGCTCACCCTATGTTTTGGTTTAAAATTTTCAGGTGTCAACTTTTGTAAGATGGATAGTTTCAGAAGTTTCTAGTTTCCCAGAACCCGAACCGCACACGATCCTCTGTATGGGACATGATGTGTTGTTAACCAAGTGTATTTTATTTTAAGATAACACATCATGTTCAGAAGGCACCAACTCCTATTGTTTTCTGGGGTTGGGGTCTCTACACTTCATGTTGGAGGTTAATATGTAGTTAGTTACACTCATATGAATTTAGGATAAATGGTTTGAATTTTGTGTTGACATTGATGCAGTGTTAAGGGGGTATTATATATGTCTATGGTTTGAAGACTATTAGTGGAAAGCTACATACCCTACTGGATTTGGTTGTTGCAGATTTTTATGTTCACATCTTTTACAATAATATATTGTTTCCCTTAATTTTTTTCGATAGACAGAAACATCCATGGTGATTTGAAGCTTCTCTGTAATGGAGATCCCCCATAAGCATACCAGATAGATTTATTTATTTCTCATGATTTTAGGTTTTATTATCATCATCCCTCTTTCTACTTTTTTAGCAAGTTGAATTTCTAAACATCATAAATTTTCTATTGTTTGTTTTCTGACATTAATGGCCCAATTTTCTGAAGTGACATTAGTTGTGCTTCTATAGTGTACCTTATTTTGATGATGTTACCTACGGTTTTTTATGATTATTTGAGTTATAGATTTCATATTAGGGTGATAATTATCGACTTAGAAATATTTTAAGATTATCAAAAACATGCATAACTGCATAAAAGACTGGCTTGATCATTTTGGTACTAAAATGTGGCCCAAAACTATTGTACTTTTGTGGATACAAAATAATATTTTTTAATTTTATTGTTTTAACAGTTTCATTTGAGTTTATTTCAGTTTTTATGTTTGGATATAGAAGGAAGATGTTGATCAATTAATTGGAGTGTTTTGGTGGCCTAAATCACCAGGTTCCGCTTTGGATCCTACCGGGGCCCTGATAAGATGTTCTAGGAAGCAGGTGCATATATTCTCCACACCAGCAACCTGGTAACTTCCCATTGGAGGTTAATATGTGGATAGTAATTCTCACATGAATATAGGATAAATGGTTTGATTATTGTCTTCAAACAGATGCAATTTTAAGGGGGTATTTTGCATGTCTATCATTGGAAGACTATTAGTGGGCAGCAACATACCCCCCCCCAGATTTGGATGTTGCAGATTCATGATAGTTTTATGGGATCATATTTTATAATAATATATTATTTCCCTTAATTGTTTTCAATAAACAAAAAAATACAAGGTTTATTGAAGATACTTTGTACTGGAAATCTCCCACAAGCTGACAAGTTTTATTTCTCTTTTTCTTGAAATTTTAGGTTCAATTTCACTCTTCCCACTTTCTCATTTTGTAATTTAGGTTCACATTTCCTTCATAGATTCCATCTTTCCTCTTTCCCTTTTTAATTTTCAGGTTTGGTGTTCCCTTCACATGTTCCCTCTTTCAAATTTCTGTGCCTCCGCCTGCTACATCTCAACCTCCCTAAGCCTGATCTGCCTCCAGTACCTCTGCCTCCCCCTCCACCTGGTCCGCCTCAGTCACCCTATGATTTCATAGATATGGTAGTCTTTCTTGAGTTCAATCATATACTGTGTTTCCAATTTTATTTTTCATAATATATAATATAGTTATTTGTCATATTATATTTTGAAATAGTATATTGAATTCATTTTACTTATTCGGTATACATGGATTTCATATTCAACACATGCCTACTAATATTGTATTTCTAATATTAAATATCTAATATTCATCATAGGCATAATAATATAAAATTATAAAAAAGGTATATTATTCTTAAATTTTGTGAAAGTGGCTTCTCATGTAGTGATTATAAGTTAATATTTTGTCAATATAGTATTTTTAACTAGAAAGACCATATTGATATTTTAGTATTGAATTTTTAATATGAGAAATATGTATATTACATATTATGGAAAAGAGAACAAAAAATAGAAAATGGTTATTCTACATTTAGTAGTATATTTAATTCATTTTACAATTTAAGTATATGTAGATTACAAATTCAGTATATGCATACTAAATACATAGAAATGATGGCTACATAGGTGTATATTTTTGAAAAATAATGAGTTTGGGATTCTGGTAGAATCTTCCACTATTTAAACCCTAAACATTGTTATTTTCCTTGGAGATTTATGAAAACAGTATCCAGAATCATCACCATCAATTTGATGATAGTTTTAAAGATCTAGACATATTTAAAAATTCCTCAAAAATCATGGACATTCATAAACAGGATTTCATCCATGCAGCTTCCCAAATTGAATACCTAGATCTAGTGCTTTGTATGTGTAATGATGATTATGGATGTTGATTTCAGAAATCTCAAGGAGGTGTTGCATACGATGAATATGAAATCATCCTTAACTTATATTAATACTAATATCAAATTGAAAACAAGGTATATTATTTTTCATCTAACTACAATTGTCTTTTCAGGTACTGCCTATCAAATTGAAAACAAGGTATATTGGTGAGATGATGGATTATTACTTATTATTCAGAAATTAAATTCCAAGTAAAATAAGTTCTATATTTTGTTGAACTATTTTAAGTTTGATCTTCATGATTTTTACATCCATATGTCACACACAATTATTAAAGTCTACATAGAATTTGTAAAAAACATATATGGCACAAATGGACCCTTTCTGACTTTATATGTAACATATAATTATACTCTCTCTATAACAAGTTTTTATACCTTCTTCTGTTTGGATTAGGTTTTTATTATATTTTTGTATATTGGTACATGTGTATACCCCTGCATTGATTGCATAATTCTATTTTGGCCTAACATGTTCATATCAGAATCTGTTTTGATTGTTTTTATATTCTGCATGGAATGTTTTTATCCTCTGTAACAGATTTTTATATATTCTGCTGATCGGATTCGGTTTTGATTGTTTTTATACTCTCTGTAACAAATTTTTATATACTCTAATGATCGGATTCGTTTTTTCTTATTGTTTTTATATTTTTTCTCCATAATTTATGCGATTTTATTTTGAATGTTGACAAAAATTTGTTTTTTCTTGTTCAGTAATTTTTTTTAGGATTATGTACGGAGGGGATTCGAGGAGGGGAGAAAATCAAGCACAGGTGGAGCCACAACTACTGTGTAAGTCTCCCTGTCTCCATACCCCAAGCTGACATCAATATTTTTCAATGATCATCATCTCCATACAATGGAGATAAGAAACAAAGCAACTGCGAAACTATACAATATAATTCTCAACCATCTCCAAGGTAGTGTTTACATGTAACTCTATCTCATTGTTTCGTTTTTCTATTAGATATTTTTCTCCGTATATAATTCATGTGAAGTCTCTATAATGGATTGAGGATGTGTTTGTGAAACTTCATTCAGTTAATGTTCATTCTAGGTTTGTTTTCTTTCCATATCTCAAAACATTTATGATAACTATATTCTATAGTCTATAATTTATTTACTTATCTTTAGTTTGCCTCTTTCATTAGCATTGTTGTGTGATGTAGCATGATTTTTAATATATTTATTTTGTTTTATTCATTATATAAAAATGTTATCTATTGATCAATAAATTACTTTTTTTTAGCTATCTTTATTTTATGATATTGCAATATTTACTGTTTATCTTTGCTGATTAATTTGGTCCGTACATTGCAGTGTGGATTTTCCTCTTCATATGGATGTCTACCAATGCCATTCCACAACTATACCATGCTGCCTCTTCAAGGAATTTGTTGTTCGATATATTAAGTTGGAAAATTATGATCTTTGGACAGCTGGGAACCAATTATTGAGGGTGATATGGTCATAACCCTTTTAGTTGTTGTTTGGTTGATATTCAATTCTTCTAATAGTTTATTTTTAGTTTTGAGGATGCATTAATTAGTATTTTTCTATTGTTATAACATGTTATATAAATAATAAATCATTTGGATAACATTTCATCTTCCATTTTATTTCATAGGGATTTTGCATTGACCTATCAATAAAAACTGCCTTTAGAGACAGTTGAAATTTTTTTCGGATCAGAAGTTTTCTATGAATTTCGGTGTTTAGCCACACAATTAGGGGTACCTATGTGGTTCCCATTTACTATTATCATTGAGACTTCAATAGCTTACAGACCTTTTCATAAATGATTTGTTATATTATCAATGTTGAAATTTGCTGACTTTTCTTCACCATTCTATAATTTTAGAAAACTGCAAAGCCAATTTTGAAAATAGTGAAAACATTCATTTACTTTCATGTCTAGAAATTGTTTTCATAAACTAGAAACTATGGCAATGATGTATATCCTCTTGAAATAATAATATACTTTCATCTTCAAATTGTCTTTACCAGTTTATAAAAGGATGTCCTTTATTTAATTATCAATCTATTGATGGCCAAAAAAGATTTCAGTCTACACATTTTTCAAGTTCTGTTTATCTGTCTTTATAGATTCAAAAACTGAATTCAGTATACGTTCTGTTAGAGAAACAACTGTTTCTATAAGTATAAAAAACATATCTTCAACATTGACAAAAAACTCTTTCTATATTTTCAACAACCTATTTCAGTCATCTCATTGAATTTTGTACTCTGTTGAGTAGGGGTCTGCTCTATAAATATATTTAAATTGTTCTCCATGATGAATTTTACAAACTTAAAGTAATCTGTTCTTCTCTTTGTCAGAATTTCCCTTCTCTCAGTTTTATTTTATTCAAATGGACTGTCCAAGAGTTTCTTTTTATTTCCTGGGTAAACAACCACATTTTCATCGTTTTATTTGTCCTAATTATACTGTATGATATATTAAGAATAAATTTTAATGAAATTTTAAGGCCCTGATTTATAATAAGATTACAGTATTTTCCATCTTATAATTGTTTCAGCATTAAAGACCCGATGGCTAATATCTTTTTAAAAAGTTTTATTAGGAAATACCCTTATTATTTCAACTTTATTCATACAAATTTTATATAGTTTTTGTTTAATTATGTTTTATAAATCACCCATTTTTTGGGATTCATATTATAACTGTTTCAATTTTGGATTCATCAATTCAATATGATATGTTTAAAAACAATTATGTTAATGATTTTTTACTCATTTTTATGCTTCCATATTTAACCATATAAAATAAGGTTTGCAAAGAATTTGACTTCTTTTTCATATCCATATTGATTAAATCTTCCTTTTATATATTTTATTTCTTCATCATGAATGTCTAATATAAATTTTTATTCCTTACTATATCAACTCTATATTTTCTAATATGTTAATTATTTATGAACAATTTTTAAATCATTTTTCTTTATTTTCTATATACCTCTTATTTGTGGTTTACATATCAGAAATATTAATGTTAATTATTATTTTTTGAAAAATAGTATTCTTTTGTTAAACATAAGCATTGATCCATATCATCGTGCAAACGCATGAGCGAGTACTAGTGTGAATGGAATCAATATGTTTCATCTCTAATAAAACTGATCAAAAACCATCTAGATAAACAATAAGGATAGTATCATTATAAAATATCACCAGTGTATCTTAAATATAATAATGGTTGTTGTCATTTAGTAATATAAATTCTTATAAAATCTCCTATAATAAACAATTTTTGAAGAAAACTAAACTTTTCAGTTTAGATAACCAAATTTAATATTATAAATTAAAACAAAATTATGAATTTTTTTAGTGAAAATGGCCTTTTAAACATATAAATTATTTTTTAGATTTTTTTGGTTAGGAAAGTGGGAAATTCCACTCATGACATACATGTTAAAACAATGTTTCCATTAACATGTTCAATAAAATAAATGTTGTTATTAATGGAATTTTTTTATATAATTTAATTTAACATCAAATTAAGTATATATTATCCCGATAATAATTAGATTGAAAAATAATTCACTTACCACTTTGGTACCTTTTGAACGGTAAACCCCATGAAAATTTTAACATAAAATAAAAAATTTAAAAACACGATGAGAAATATATTAATGATTTAAAATATCAATAGGGGAATTATACATCACACAACAGAATGAATGGAAAAATGGCGTATGTCTCATGAAAGTAAAAGTTTGACGAGAGACTGTAACAAGTATTTTTTATTCGGTCGTATGTTTCTGATCTTCCTTTTAAATCAAACTAATTTAATTATATATATTTTATATTACCATTACCATATATCTCATACAATATATTATTTACTTATATTATTTTATCACCCATTTATTAAAATGAATTTTTTAAAATCACTGTTTAGGGCGGTAATTGCTTCGTTTTTCATGTTTGTTTTAGTTTGATAATATAGATCATTTTAAATTCATCATGGTTACATAATATGAAGAATTTAAAACATGATATAAATATCATATATATATTAATTATATATTTATTTATGGAAATCTATAATATTTAGATATAGAAAATCGATTACACATTTTATGGAGATGGTAAGTTGTAAGTACTCATGAACACTTTCTCTATTTTTCTTGAAGGATGTAATAAAAAGAATATAAAATATAATAAAACATTACATAATAATTATTAAGAGATATATATAATTTATATTAATAAAATCCATCCTTATTACAATCTATGAAATAAAAAAACATTTCACAGCACCTTGTGGTGGAGGTAGTCTCCACGTACACACATTCAACGTTATTGATTTCTAATGGACTAGAAGCTAAGAAGACAGATATGATTTTATATTTATATTGTTATTGATTGTTTATAAATATTTCATAAATTTATTAACATTATCCTTCCTAACATTCATGTAAAATTTATGTGAACCAAATCACATCACTTTCCAATACAGTCATCTGAGGTACACACGAGCAATGTTATTAGACCCCCCATGGAATAATAAGTAAGAAGGTATATATGATATCCTAAATAAAAACGTTTTATAATTTCATAAATATCATATAAATGTGTTAAATCCATCATTATATCCAGCCTTAAAATTTGGCGATATAAAACTAATTACATTAGTTTGTGAGGTAGTTTTCTGTCATACATACGATCGATGGTTTCATTTTCCATATTGTTGAAGTTTATGTGTATATAGGTTATGAAATTAATATAATAAAATATATATATATATATAAGGAATATTTTTTTATTATATTAATAAATTTTAAGATGATTTTGAGGTGTAAGAATAAATCAAACAAATACACATATCTATAAATTTTACAACTTCTTCAGTGAGCCTATTTAGGTTTATACATAAATCCTTCTTTGGAGTGATTTGTAATAATAAAAAAGAATCTAGTATGATGGGAGGGAATTAAGAAAGTTATTTCGATAGGTAATTTCCAACCAAAGGTTATTTGAAGTGTTGAGTGGTAATGAGAGGGGGTGGCCTTTTATAAATGGGGCAGAGAATGCACAGAGAATGTTTTTAAAAGAAAATGTAATACCCACATTTTTTCCACTCCAGATGCCTCTAAAATGAGTCATTATGGACCATCATAGGTTATAAGGTGTTAATATTTGAATCTATTGGGGTTTTAACATGTTATATTTTATTTTTAACCATTAGCATCTTAGTTTAACCCCTCCCCCACCCAATGATAATCACATTTTTACCTTAACTGCAGTAATTAATTTTCAATTTTTCACTATTCATTATGGTAAAACATTAAGAAAAACATATAAAATAAAATTTATAGATATTATTTTAAATATAGAATAAATTTTTAAAAATTAAATACATAGACTTTTTAGAATTTAATTTAATATTTTTTCATTAGACACAGTGACAAATAGTTTTCAAGATACGTATTTTTCAGGTAAAATATGGTATTATATTAATTAAATTAATAGAAATAAAACTTATACGAATTTTAACATATAAATGTATATTTATAATATTTAAATATTATTTATGTCACTCCTCATTATGTGTTATTTATATTAATTAAAATTGGTAAACATTATGCAGTTTAAAACATTTTTCAGAAACGTGTTTTTTAACCAACCAATACACAAACACTTATATATAGAATAATGGTGGATCAAATTTAAATAATTAGATTAAATATAACTGAAATTTTTTTATTTTAATTTAAATATAATTTGAAATATAATAGGTTTTCAAATTACCTAAATTATTTTAAATACATGAAAATTTAGAAAAATCGGTATTCTTCACTATTCCTAAAATTTATAAATTAATTTTAAATTATTTTCACAATGATACAAGAAACAGTCTTTTTGAAAAATAGTGTTTTTAATACATCGCTTCCTTTGGGTTCAAATTTTTATTATTTTATTCTTAATAAATACATAACAGTTGAATTTTATTTTATAAATGTGTAAAATGAATAAATTTAATTATATGTTTAGTCATATTCACACCCTATAACATAAAACATATTTAATAATGTTCATGTTTAAATAATAATTTTTAAAAAGGGTATCATTTTTTGTTAAAACCAGGTGTTGTATACATCGCAAGCTATCATGAGGTTGATTTTTTTATAAATAAATTTATCATAATTTATTCATATTCTACATTATCATATATTTTTTGTCATATATGTTGTCAAACCTATTTTTCTTATTTAAATTTATTGGGGTTTTCTAGCGACCCTCAGATCAAATCAATATTCTAGAAGTGTCCTAAAATGGATCTCGACACTCAGTTGCATTTTATAACCTCATATTATCCCCAAACCAATGGGATGTTGAAATGGAATATTTTGAATCTATAGTAAATGTTTAAATCATGTAATTATGACTTCAAATGATTATGGAATCATTATTTTCCTTAATAATTTTTTTTTAAATAATAGATTCCATTTGAACATCCAAATGGCACTATATGAGGCATTTTACGGGAGGATATTTTGTACACTAACATGTTGGGTATAGGTTATAGAAATTATGCAACTATGATTGGAAGATATTGGGGATACATTAATGTGTCTATTTATTCACTTTATAACTTCTTGAATAACTAATAAAAAGAGTCTTGAAACTGAGGTTTGAGACCATCATTAATTGTATATGCATTTTTTACCCTTGGTGTGAGTTAATTATTGTGAATTCTGGGAGTTTGATTTGATCACTGTCATGGGTAGAATTATAATTAAATAAATTAATATACTTTTAAAATTTATATAATTAAATATTTATTCTAAACCCTTCAATTTAAAATATCGATTATGGAAAATCACAAGGTTGTTCCACATAACCCAAGGGATTATGAGAATAATGTTGGGGGAGGGTTCTCATACGAACAACATTGGATCCTAGATTGAAGATTGGTGTTCTAATCAGAGCTCATGTATCTCACTAATAATAGTAATGTGAAACTGTTATTTTTCAATGATATATCCAAATCCAACATGTGGGGGGGTCAATAGCCAATCCTCATTTGTTCATCCGATGAAGGTTAAAAAACTAATGCACTAACATTTTGATTCATGGGTTGATCGTATTTATGGGTGTGGTTATTGTCTCCATATATTTTAGGAATGAATATTATTTTATTATTGGGTATTTATTTTTTACTCTTCATTCATCATAATAGTGTAATTGTATTGAGACCAACCTAAAAATGTTTGAGGATTTTTTTTCTATTTCACAGTTTTGTATATATCTTGCCCCTCCCATCACACATTCATCATCAAATATTTTTTACTCTTCTTTTAACATTATAATATTTCTATAATACATAGGATACAAGTTTTTCCTAAGGTGCAATATAATGGTTGAAAGTGTTGGGTTTTTGGGTTTTGTGCTACCAAAAATAGAATAGTAATTCAATAAATTAATATTATTATATAATTATAAAAATTAAATCCTAAACCCAATCACATAATTATTAAATAATTATTAGGGATATTCCCAATGGTGAGCCGCATATTCCAAGGGATAGAAGGAGGGTTGTCAGAGGAGTATTGATAAATGATGAATGATGTATCATGTATTAGTGATTGGTGTGCTAATACATGAGTGTATTTTTTAGAAATGACAATGAAATGTAATATTTATTCATATATGATTGATTAAATCCCATGGTAGGGTGTTTTACATGAATTATTTAATCCCATTTTGGATACCCCATGACAAACATAAATCAAATCCACAACAGATTGATTCACAGGTTGATCATGTTCACTTGTGAAAGTTTTTCCTTCCTGGGTATTGTGAATTGATATTGTTAAAACATTATTTTTCTATTTTTTTCTATTCATTCATTATTCTAATTAAAATGGATTTTGACCTTCCTAAAAAATTATTGATATCCCATTCCACTTGTAGTGTTTTTTTCATTTCTTCATATGTTCGATGTATATTCATCTTCAGTAATTTATTTTTCTAGAGGTTCAAGAAATACCTAGTAATTGACCATTGATAAATCCACTATTTAGTTCCATGTATCCATGTCAGATGATCATGTTTGATAATGAAATCATGATTTTTGTGTCTGATGATGGTGGATGATTGCGATCAGATTTAGAGATCCTCAATTCATAGATTTCGATTTTTGGAAGACATAGTGAGATGGAGGCAATTCTACTTTGTATTTAGTAAATAAAATATGGTCACTAGTGAAAACCAGTCTCAATAGATCCTAGATATGTGGTTATTATTGGGTATAGTGGCCAAATCTACAATAATTGTGGTATGTGCGAGATGTGTATAATAGTCTACAATTTCTTTAAATAAACGAGACCACCCGGTGTGCACACTAAAAGAGAACACATCACATGTCAACCTCCGATAGTGATAGGGATTACACATAGATAAAAATGTAACTCACCATATGGGACCCACCAATAATCACATGACCTAGAACATGTGGCTTATTATGTACCCTAGTTGTAAACATGCACGGATACGGTGAGGTAAATAGGAATGACCAGAGTACATGGGGACATAGTAGTACCTGAACACATTCAGGTACATGGGAAGGGACATATTACATAGGCATTGCCCTAATTATAGGAGAATAGTATGAATTATATGGTTAGACATGGGGTAGACGATACTAATAGTGGAATCCGATAACATGTTGTGTACTTCTCCAGGGTATCCTCACGCCCTTATTCTCTCTAGTGTGTGACAATAACAATCAGGTGTGATCCCTTGGTCGATCCCTATGAGTTTATAGTGTGGAATTAATTCCTGATAATAGGATTTTGATAACATGTATATGTATTTTCCTAAGATAGAGTTTCAGGTATCCCGTAATGTGACTGGGGTTGGATCCTTTATCACTCTTCCATGCCTAGAAGGATTTTAATAAATTTATATGACCAAAATACAAAAGTAATTGGTTCCCTACATAGCGGGTTATTCTAGGTATGGTCTAGTATACCATAAATTCCCAAGGGGATAAAACCTATATTTTTGTGGTGATGATCAATGGTTTTGGTTATTACTAAATTTTGAGGTCTGATGAGGTTGACCACTCGGATGAGTTCCATTAGTGGTAGAATTTATTGTGGAGTGATTTCTAACGGATTACCATTACCTTGAATCCTTAAGAAAAACATGTGGTTCGAAGCATGGTTGCAACCTATAGGAGACTTGGATTCATTAATCGATATATGAAGGTTATTTTTATTATTTTTTGGTATCATTTTCTGAGTAACATATCTTTATGATGCTTATCTAACTTTTCTCTAGATGGTTTATGTTTAATGATTTCAGGGTATCCTACTAGGTATTATTATACTCAACCATACATGGGACCTTCCCACACAAGTCACATATTATGGAATGATATGTTGTTGGAAGGTTCCCAGTAAGAATAGGATAAGATTAACCATAGTGAGATAGAATGACCATGGTTTGTACCATATGTTGAATTTGATATAAGTCCCGTCCAACATAAAAGGTGGGACTCTTCTGTTGTTTTTAGTGGAATTTTTTTTCACTTTATTATTTCCAGTAATAGTTTTGTACTCTGACATGAGATTGATGTTAGGTATGCATTATTTCATCATTTGAAATTACCTTTTATAATTGGATGGGTATTTGGAGATACATATATCGTTATGGGTACTTAAGAGTGAGGGCTCCCATATGTGATATACTCTGACACGTCATTTGTTACTATCCTCTATCCTATTGGAAGTGATCATGTAGTGTCACAATCTTCATACCATTGTTTAGTAGGGCCCCAATTGGTTGGTTAATTAAAAATACAACTAATAAATTATAGACTATTCATAATAATTTCAATTAAACTCAAAAAAATATTTTCCCTCATAATTTAAGGAATGAATTATTATTTAATGTGGGGAATCATGTATTCTTAATGGTGTAACCATGGAAGGTATTTTTAGTAATTGTCAATTAGGGAATGTAATTCCAAGGTATATTAGGAATTAGTAAATTTTTGAGATAATTGGAGCTTTATATTATCAATGGGTTATGTCACCAAACATTTAAATAATACATGACATCTCTCATTTTCCATTTTTTAGGAAACATAGGCTGGATGCAACAAATGTTCTCACCAAAATGGTTGTATAATTGGTAGATGTATTTTCTTATAATGATGCTCCAATCCAAATTTATGACACTATAGAGAATTTTTTTCTCAATCAAAAAACTCAAAGGGTGACAGTGCATTGGCGAAATCAAAAGATAGAAGCGGAATCATTAGAACCAAAAGAGAAAGTGTTTAATAATTAACCACATTTTTAGTAGTTGTCTTATATAAATTTTTGAGGGATAAATTATTTATTGGGTGAGAATGCAATTCCAGAGACCCAACCCCACCAGGTAAACACTATATCCGTATAATAATCAAATAATGTGCACTCTATCATAATAGAAAGATAATTCATTCATTTTTATTAGTTAAATTTATAAATCCTTGAATTTATTTTTATATAAAGGTTCTAGTTTTTAAATTCACCTTGAAAAAATTATATTTGAGTGATTTTTTATGATTTTTATGAATTTGTTTGTGGTGAACATTGAACAATATAGTTTTTACAAATAATGTATATTTATATAATAAATGATTATAATTTTACATGAAATTTTAATTGATAATGTTTTATATAATTAAAACAATATATTTTAAAAATATTATTATGAATTTATAGAACCTATAATTAACATGTTATGGTAATAAATAATAGTTTCCAATCAAAACAATTGTTAGAATTTTGATATAATTAAATATTATTTTGGTAAAATATGGTTTTGGTTTTCATTGCATAAAACATAAATTTTTTTATAATGTACCAATAAATTTCATGAAAATATAACTCAACTGTAATTTTATCCTACACATAATTTTTAATCATAAAATACAGTTTTTCTAAAAATGAGTTTATAGGCATTACATACATTAATATTAAAATTATTTTTTTTATCGAGTTATGAAATTTAATCAAATAATATAATGTTTTTTATTGTAAATCAAACATTTCAAATTATGAAATATTGTAAGTTTTATTTAGTTGTATAAAATTAACTTCCAAGTTAAATAATTGTTACCATAGAAAAATAGTTATTTTTTAATAAATAATACATTTCCAAATATTATGTATTTTTAAATGTATAAAATTTAAAATTAATACAATAATATGAGGTTTATATATATTTACAAATAAACTAACACTCTATTAGCTGATGCATTATGTTAAAAAGGATCAGTAGAACCTAACAATTAAAACATCAATATCGTACAAAAAAGACTTTCTCTAAATATAATATATTTTAAATAAAATGTAATTTTTACCATAAATATATTTTTAATAAATTTAAATAGATAAAAATTCATATTTATACTGTCAATAATTTTTTAATAGGTTCATCTTTGGTTTTTTGATAAAATAATAACCATGATTAAGATTTAATCCTGATTAATAAGTGTTACTATGGGTGATCTGATGTGGCTCCAATTTTAATAAATCAATTTCAAACATAAAAATATATAATAAATTTTTTATTATTGGAAATTCATTCTTACAGGTCTCACAAACATGACACCACCTAAATCAGCAAACTCCCCAAACCCATATAAACCCCATGTGATACATTTATTAAATATTACCTAACATTAATTTCCAGGGAAAAGACCCCATTTTTCATATATAAAAGGAGCTCACTCCCACACAATATCTTATTCCACTCAACCCTTAAGGCATTGATAATGAATTTTCCTTCCCACTACCTCTCTAAAGACCCACATGGAGTTCTAAATGAACTAAGGATCCCTCCAAAGAATTAAGAAGATACTAATAAAGTAAGGTTCTAATGTCCTTATAATTCCAATTTATTTTAAATTTTTTATTATAATACCATTTCTATATATTTTAATGATTATAATTTCATTGTATTATCACTAATTTTATATCATATTAATTAAAAACTAATTATCCCCTCTTATTATATACATTTTAATATCTCATTATTATGATGATGATAAAACAATTTTTTTGAATATTTTATTGATAATAATTTTAATAATTTCCTCAAATTTTGATAAATATGTTTATTTATAGATTATTTGGGATTACATCATTCATTTGAAAATTTGATAAAAATTACAGTTTTTCACTTTTAGAGTAAAGAATAGCATTTCAGACATAAATATTTAAATATGTATTATTTAAACAGTAAATTTTGAAATTTTGTTCATAAATTGATTAGATATAACATTAATTGAAGACATATGATCTAAATCATGCATTTCATTTGACATAATGGGAAATGATGTCAAAGATGGACTAGACTCGCCAGATTGGACATCACATCAGTATTTAGGACATAACATCTTCATCTGTGCATCGATTGGGACCAAATATATAGTGAATCTCTAGTAACTAATTTCTCACAAATCCTTCATCTTGAAGGATAGCTGGTTAATAGGTTTTGGAAGTCAAATATGATGTTCAAGTTGGCTTAAAATGTTTGGCCGAATTTCCTCAATCTCAATTGAACCCATTTGTAACCCATCATCCCTACAGTATATAAGTATGTATTTTTGACATTTTTAGGGGTTGGGATGTTAATTGGGAGATTTAAGGAATATAATAATTGGATTCATGCTATTTATACTATCATTTCATGTGGGAGATCTTTTGAATATATGATCCCTTCATCAAAGCCTTCTTCTCCTTCTTCCTCACTTTTCAATATTGTGGATCATTAAATAATCTATTATTTTCTCTTCCATTTCTTCAATTATTTTTAATTTTATTGTTATATTAATATTCCTATTTGATATGGAAATCAATAGTAGAAAGTTTATTGGATTATACCATTTCAATGACCTTTTTTCAATTTCAAAATGTTTCTACGATGACTATACTGTCCACGGAAGAGTAATTATTCTTAGTAATTGACCTAACTCTAACCATCTTCACTTAATTATTCTGAATCAAAGAGAATAATTAATTTACATATTAGGATTTATGAATTTTGTTTTTTAATTAAAATAAACTAAGTTTGAAATTGAACAATTCACAGAAAATCACACAAGGTGTGGAATTGTGTGAATTGTTAAAGGACACACTTAATCGGTTATGCAAAACAACATGAGATTAATTTTTAGAGTTCAAATATAATTCTTGCCTAAATTTATCCAAATTGTTAGAATTGAAATGTTCCCTAATTTACCACTGATAATAAGTAAGTATCGGAACTACAATCAACATAGGGTTCTAGTCTTTCATGTTACCAAACTAGCGTAGGGTTCAATTCATTTCATCATTGTAGTTATGTTATCTCTCTTAGAGTTTGAGGGTTAGAAAATTAGTGTATCATAATTAAGTTGGTTTTAACATAAATGATAATTATTAATAAGTAATAGAAGATGTAGAGTCATAACGATATTTCCTTCTAAAATATTTTTCTCAACAATCTTCTCATTGTGTTTTATTAATCTAATTTAATTTTTTTAAAAAGATAAAAAATGAAATCATCTTCCATAATTCTTCTTATTCTTCTACTATAAGTGGATAACAAACAACCCATCATTTTAATTAGTGTTTTTATTTTATTTTATTTTATATTCCGAATCCCATTAAGATTTTATTTTAATTTACTTCCCCCATTCAGTGATGAGCGTGGTTAGCCCTTCGTTGTACCTATATACCCAAAAATCACACATTATTTGTGATCTCCCATGATAGTGCCATAAATATTGGCTCTATTTCTTTCGTGGAATGTATTTTATTCAACTAATTAGTGGTATTTGATTAATTTTATTTTATCCTCTTTCTTCATTCCCCTTTCTAAATTTTTGATTATTTTTTTCTCTTTCTTATTCATCTCTATTTTCTTCTCTACTAGACCATCAATTGAAACTTATTATCACGATAATATGGTGTAATTTTCCAAATTTATATGATTTATAACATGATCCCATTTCAGGATCTCTATTATGTAGACCCCAAGATTGAACACACCCTTCAGGATCGAATTATACAATATCGGTCTACGGGTAGTGTCGAAAATTACAGTACTGGGGAATTCCTACACTCTAAGAACATTGAAATTGGAAATACTTATGAATCCAACATAAAACAAGAACTAATGCCTCAAAATATTAATAATGAACATAATACAACCATTTGATAATGGGTTGCACAAGATATTATCTATCAACCAATATTTATTGAATACCCAAATCTTGAATCAGACATTGAACTGAAATATGGGTTAATACACCTACTTCGAAAACTTCAAGGATTATCTGGTGAGGATCCAAAAAAACATTTAAAAGAATTTAATGTTGTCTACTCATCCCAAAAACTATGAAATATATCTGAAGATGAAATCAAACTAAGATCATTCCCATTTTCACTTGATGGATTTTCAAAGGATTGGACGTATTATTTACATCCTAAAGACGTAACATGTTGGAACTATTTGAAATGTATTTTCTTGAATATTTTTTTTCTAGCATCAAGGACCACATCCATTTATTAGAAGATCTCAAGGATCGAAAAAGAATAAAGATATTTAATGTATGAGTATTGAGAGATATTGAATATGTTGTTTGAAAGCTTCCCATATCACCAAATCAGTGAAAAACTACTCATCATATACATATATGAAGAAATATCACATATGAAGAGAAGCATGGTGGATATCACTACTGTAGGGGAATTGGTTGATAAAACACCAGTAACTATGCATGAATTGATCGATAAGATGCGTAAAACACTCAATAAATTGGGGATTTACATACACAACTAGTTAAAGGAGTACACCAGGTAAGTCCATATTCTCTTGAAAGTCATTTAATTGAAAGCATTATGTAAACATTGACTACTATATTCTGGTAGATATCTTTGGCTTAACAGACATCCCAACCCATTTTTATGTGACCTCGTTGAATTTTTTCTGAAACATGAAACTCGTCTAATTGTTTCCAAAAAATTCCAAGATACGAAGGATTATGTGGAAGTGTTCCCTGGGAGACCATATCAGCATCAACAACAACCATATCCCAAAATTAAGTATGATTCCTTTTCTCCAAAATAATTCCCAAGGTGAAAGGATCAATCAGACATAAAATATGGATCTGGATAACTATAATGACCTCCTTTTCAAAACACATTCTAGTAGCCTCAGTCTTACCAACATGGATTCCAAACATCCCAAAGGATATTTGAATACCAATAATAAACAAGTCAAAAATAATGGAATTCTCATCCAAAATGTAGATTCTAAAACAAATAATCATTTTAATCAAATTCATCTTAACCAACAGAATGATTTGAGGATTCAAGGATTGGAGTTGAGGGAGTTGAAGAAACAAATGAGATAGATTTCCATTGAACTCTATGAACTAGTAAGTAATAAATATATAAAACATCCTTACCAGCATACTCCAAATCATGATGGGAATTTTAGTGTCATCACATTGAGAAGAAGGAATCAAACAACTTATACTTATGCCCCCACCATTCCACCAAGATTCACCTCAACTCCGGAGAAGTCCAATTAAAAACTCCCTAATTTGAAACCCAAGGAGAATGAGAAAGGTAATAAAAAGATTAATGATGTTCCTCTTAAATCCCTCCCCTTTCCAAATATATTTGGGTATGCCAAACCAATAGCTGAAGAGGCGATGTAAAAATGTGGTTTTGGACAAATTCCAGTCTGTGGAGATCAAGATACCTCTACATTAAGCCATTAAACAAATACCATGGGATGCCAAAATCAAAAAATAACAATGTACTATTTTACGGGGGGTCATGGGAAATGAGAGGATCAATCTTGGATGGAATGTCTCTGTACTAATTACACTAAATCTATAAATACCCACAAGGTGACAGAATCCCAAGATATTCTTAATACCATACACCGTAGGGGAGTTACACTTTGAAGATAAATTATGTGATTTAGGTGCTTCAATAAATGTGATGCCTCACTTTGTTTTCTCTTTATTGAGGTATGGTGAGTTTAATCTGATGAGACTAGTGGTGCAATTGGAGAATAGTTCTGCATCATATTCAATAGGATTCCTTGAGGATATACTTTTTTAGGTAAGAGACATTATATTTCTAGTATATTTCTATGTGATTAACATAGAGGATGATCAGGTAAGTTCTCGTGATTCCATTATAATTGGTATTACCTTCCTCAAAACTGAAAAAAAAAATCATAAATGTCAATGAGGGTACAATTTCGATGGAATTTAGAGATGATTTTGTGATATTTAATGTTATTGACACTATCAATTACCCCTCATAGGACCATTCTTCTTTTTTTATCTTCCATTTGGAACCACAAAATAAAAACTCATTGTAATTTTATTGTTTTCTTCTTAGTGAGATTATGAGTATTAGTTCATGTTTGATATCAAATATCACTTCCACACTAGTTCTTAATGAACAACCCCCTCTGAGATTTGATTTGAACTGGATTCATATTTTTATTTTGATCATGTTAACTCTGATTATGACGTGGTTGTTGAGTATACTGATTTATTTGATTCTTTATTCTCTGATTTTTATTATGTATATTCTAATACTTATGTTCACTCTACACATATTTGTGTTCTTTCAATTTCTCCATCCATACATCACCCCCATCATTAGAAAACAAGCCATCTCCACCATATCTAAAATACTAAAACTTCTTGAGTTGTGAGATATTACCTTTTAAAATTGATAACAATCACTCTTTGGAACATGACGAAATACTTTTGAATCTATCAAGGCAGAACAATTAAAAATTTTGGTGGACCTTGGCTAAAATATCAGGTATTATCCCCTTAATTTTCATTCATAGTATTATTTTGAAATATGGGACTAAACTGTTTAGGAACACACAAAGGAGACTAAATCCAACTCATCTATAAGTTGTTAAAAAAGAAGATTAAAATTTTCTTGAAGAATGTATTATTTATCCCATTTTAGATTCACAGTGGGTAAGTCCTGTTTAGGTTGTCTATATAAAAAGTGGTGTTACAGTTGTTAAAAATGAGAGAGGGGAGTTACTTCTAATGAGGGTGAAAAACAGTTGGAACATGTGTAATGATTAAAGGACACTAAATTAATCCACACACAAGGACCATTTACCCTTCCATTCATTGATCAAATGCTTGAGATACTATCTAGGAAAACATACTGTAGTTTCCTGGATAGATTTTCTGGATATTTGTAGGTTCCTATAGCCCCATAGGATTAGGATAAGACAACATTCACTTGTCCATTGAGCACATTTTCCTACCAGAGGATTCCATTTGGACATTTCAATTCCCCAGGTACCTTTTAAAGATTCATGGGGAGAATTTTTTCTGATTTTATTATGACTATAATAGAAGTATATATGGATGAATTTATAGTGTATGGGTATTTTTTGACGATTTTATAACTTTTTTAGAAAAGGTGTTGAATCATTGTATTCATAAGAATATGGTCTTGTTTTTGAAAAAATTTCATTTCATAGTTGTACATTGGATTTTCTTAGGGAATATAGTGTCAAAACATGGGATAGAGGATGATATATCTAAGTTAGATATTATTTCATCTTACCATATCCTTTATGGGTGTGTTTTGTTATATATTTATTAAGGCTTGTAGTATTGTATTGGTTCTTCATTAATGATTTTATTAAGATTTATGTCAGGATTATATTAAAGGGTTTATGATTTTTCATTTAAGTATTCTTTTCAGACTTCCAATGTTGAGATAAATTAGTTTCTGACCACTCCACCAATCATACATCAAACATTGTAGGAAATTCCATTTGAGCTTATCTGGGATGCTTCAAAAATTACAGTTTGAGAAGTATTATCACAGATGGTGGAGGAACATTCACATGTGATTTATTATGATTATAAAACATTGGATTCCACCCAATAAAACTACACAACCACAGAAAAGAACTTTTAATCCAACATATTTTCATTAGATAAATTACATGCATATTTATTGGGCTCTAAATTAGTATTTTTTCTTAACCATGCAAATCTGGGGAGCCTCTTGAAGAAGCTAGATGTGAAGCATGTGATTATCCGATGGATTCTGAATCTGGAGGAATCTGATATCGATATAATGGTTGAGAACAGTTCAAATATCATGGAAGAGGACCACTTCAATAGGATTACTATCACATTAGCTGCTGACTCCATGGACTAAGTACCACTTCTAGACACTTTTTACTATGAGCATATTTATTTCCTCTTTTGTAGGCATACGTGGAATAATGATTTAATTAACTACCATTCTACATTGGAAATTCCTAAAAATTTAAAGAATCATCATGTCCAAAAGTTAACGAGTAATTCAGGAATTTATGTTTGGGATGATACATACCTCTACTGAATGTGTAGTGATAATGTTTTTAGGTGGTGTGTTCCTGATCCTAAGTTTGAATTTATTTTTCATTTCATCCATACACGTTCATGTGGAGGATACTTTGGATCCCAAAGAATAGAAAGGAATTTCTTAGAGTCTAGATTATATTGGCCAAGATTATTCCACGATTCTCAAGTGTTTTGTAAGTGTTTATCGAATTTCCGACACACTAAGAACATTTATAGGAGATGGAAGATTCCCCCAAAACCCATATTATTGTATTACATTTTTTATGTGTGGATAATTTATTTGATTGGTCATTTTATCAGTTCATTTGATGTTTTTCAATATTTTAGATGTCATTGATTATGTGAGAAAACGGGTGGGGGCAAGGCCACCAGGATTGATGACTCTAATGTTGTAGTAGACTTTGTCAGAGCACAATTTTTTTTCACGTCTGGAGTACATAAGGCTATCTTCAGTGATCCAAGGACATGATTTTGTAATTGGAATTTGGATTCCCTCCTTCAAAAGTATGAGGTGACACAAAAAAAACATCAAAACCATACCACCCCCAACCAAATGGTCTGGCTGAGGTTTCAAATCATTAGTTGATTTTTTTGAAGGAAAATTGTGCATCCAAATGGGAAGGATTGGAGAATGTTCTTGGATGATGTTCTTTGGGATTATAGTAAATCATAAAAGACCCCCATCAGTTTTTTCCCATTACATATTTTTTTTGTAAATCATTTAACCTCCTAGTGGAAGTCGAGCATCAACCACATTGGGAAATAATGAAATGCAACATGGATTTGGCCAAAACTAGAATTAAAAGGTACCCAAAAATTCCAGAGCTTGGGGAAATTTTTATATCATCATTATAGAAGTCAAGGATCCATAAGGAAAGAACAAATGCAGCTCGTGATAGAATGATACAACAAAGGGAGTTTCATGTTGGAGAGAAATTCCCACCATGTTTTTCATGACTACAGTTGACACCGAGTAAGTTTTGTTGTTGATGGTTAGGCCTTTATATTATTTATAATAATTTTAATTAGGGTGTAGTAGGTACACACAAGATTACACTGGAAGATGTTTTATAATAAATGGGAAATATTTGAAGAAATAAATTTAGGGACATCCTACCGATGTAGTCGATATCATCACACTATATGGCATCATCATCACATTAGAATATCAGTATAATCCTTACCTTTTTTGTTTAATATTCATTATCCTATTTAAAATTCTTCATTTCAGGAGCATGTATCATTTAATAAATTCACATTGATGATAATAAAATATTTTTTGTCTGGGGGAGGGGACCCCATTTTGGGGATGTTTTTTTTGTTTTCATTTGTGTGTTTTTTTGTTTGTTTTCTATTATGTTTTTAGTTATATGTTACAAAAAATTAAAAAAAACATATCATGTAACATGATAATTTAGATATGGAATATATGGAAAATGAATAATTTTAAATTTCATTAGTGGTTTGGTACACCTGAGTAAGATTTCATCATCAATATTGATTTTTATAAAAAATATGAAGTCTTAGATCATATGATTGGTTGAGTTATTATAAAACAATTTAGATTTTGACATCATTATTTGTGATATTTTCTTATGGTAAATTTTTTCATTGATTTCTCCACACAACTATTCAGTGAACCAAGACTTGGGAAATTTTTTCAACTCAATGGAAGGCGTAGTGAACTTGGGTAAAACAATTCAGTGGTTGATCTATAAATTTGATTCTATTCCAATCTATTTCATTACTATACCAAATTAACCTATGTGTCTTCTCCAATTACGTGACTTTTCTATACCCCAAATAAAATCAAGTAAGGAAACAAAAAAAATAGGTAGTGTTTTAGGCAGGTAAAAAACCACTCTTCCTCAACCTTTGATCTTGTAATAACTATTATAATTAGTGTCGTGGGGAGATAAAACTCGGGTTGATATATGAGGGTGATATTTTTCCAAGTGAAATATAAAAAATATATTAACATATAAGATTGAGGAAATGTATAACACATATGGATAATTATATCTGGAGCTTAATTTCTGAATTTTGGGAATTAATATGTTAGCGGTTCAGGAAATATGATTGCAATGGAGAGTAGAACATTTTCAGTGAATTAAATTGGGTAAGAAGAATTGTTTCTCTTGATCTCAATATAATGAATTATAGGTGGAGATATGATCTTTAAATGGTTTTCACACACACATATTGGGAATTTATCTCATGGTTGACACATAACTATTTTCTCTATTATTTGTGTCATTAATTTATTTTGAAAAAATTTATGAGACAATGAATTTAGTTTTTTTTTGATATAGACACTTTATGTGACTCTTACTTCTCTTATGATTCCACTTTTGATTGAGGAATATGAACATGCTTATCTTGTAATAATTTCTTTTAAAGTATATGATATGAGGGTTTTACAAGGAATGAAAAACTGTAAATGTGGGGGATTTTATAAAACGAAATTTTATTGAAACTTTTATTAATAATAAAGGAAATTATTTCCTCAAATCATGCTAAATATGTTTATTAAAATAATATTTATGATTAGATCATTCATTTGAAAATTTTCTGAAAATTACAGTTTACCCCTTTTACAGTTCAGTCTATTAATTTGGTCATAGATATTTTTATATGTTTTATTTAAACGTTAAATTTTATAAATCAGTTCTTAAATTAAAGGGATACAAATTTCAGTCAGTACATAGGATCCAAATCATTCATTGGTTTGGAATTAATGGTCCATGAAGTCAAATTTTCACTGGACTCGCCATATTGGACAACACATCAGTATTTGAGCCATAACATCTTCATTCGTGCATTGATTTGGCCAAAATTTTGAAATGATCCCTATGAACCAATTTCTCACAAATAATTATAATGTAAGGACATGTGGTTAATAAATGTTTTTGGTGAAACATGTGGTGTAATTTGATATAAAATATTAGTCCGAATTACCCCATTCACACTTAAAACCATTTGAAACCTAGCCTCCCCTCAACTCTTTAAATATGTATTTTTTTCATTTAGAGGGGGTGGGACGTGAGGTAGGAGATTTATTGTAGGGGATAATTAGTTTCACTCCATTTCTCCAGGGATTCCAAGATGGAGATATTTTTAAGCTAGCATCCCCTAATCGAAGCCTGCTTCTTCTTCACGTTGTAATATTGTTGTGATTTAAATAATATCATAGTTTCGCTTCCATTTATTATTTTATTCAAAAATTTATGCCTATATTAATCTTTCCATTTGTGAAGGAAATCACGAGTATAAACATGATTGGGTTAGACCCTTTCGACAATTGTTTTCAATTAAAAAACATTTCTACGATGACTACACCACCCATAAAATAGTAATTCTTCTTAGTAATTGATATTACTCTAACCATATAAACATAATTATTTTCTATAAATTATATAATTTAATTAATATATAATTATTTATGAATTAAATTTTTGAAATAAAGAAACTAAAAAAGAAATTTAATGATTTATGAAAAATCACTCAAGGTCGAGAATTATGTGAATTGTCAGGGGGTGATGTTAATCGGTGATAAAAAACACATGAGATTAATTTTTAGTGTTGAAATATAATCTCTACACTCAATTAATCCTCATTTCCCAAATTTATATGTTCCCAAATTTACTAGTGACCATAATCTAGTATTGGAACAACAATTAATGTTTGGTGGTAAGATTGCATGTTCTAAAACAAGCCTAGGTTTCAATTCATTTCATCATTGTGGTTAAGTTAACTCCAGTGGTGTTAAGTGATTATCAAAATAGTGGATAATAATTAAGTGAATATTAATTTTAATGATATTGATTAATATGTATGAGAAAAGGTAGAGTCAAATATGTTACGCTTTTTAAAATATATTTCTTAAAAATCTTCTCGTTGTGTTTTATAAATGCAATTTCAATTCAAAAACAAAAATAAAAACAAAAAAATGAAATCTTATTCATGTATACTTATTCTTATTCTTTTATAAATGGTTAAGAAACCCACCATGATTTCATAGTTGTGTTTTTCTTCTATTTTATTTTATTTTTAAAATACCTTTAATAAGTTTATTTAATTTACTTCCTCCTTTGAGAGATGACCAAGGTTAGCCACACTGTTGTACCTAAGTACCCGAAAATCAAAATTTACTTGAGAGTGCTCATGAAAACACATTTTAGTTGACATAAGGGTTCTCCCTCTACCCCTTCTATTTTCAATTTCATACCTTTATAGTAATTTAATCATGATTTTAATTCTACGAAATTATCACATATTTGAATTATTGAAAATTAGTTTTCTTATTATAAAATTATTTTTTGATGTTTTCATTGTTTCTAAAAATCCTAAATTTGGGATAATAAATCATGTCTGTTTTTAATATCAATTAAATCTAGATATAAGATCTAGAATGTGGATGTTGTTCTTGCACTAATGCAGCAAGGGGTAATCAGCCAAAAAATGAATGGTTTAATTTCTACTCAATATTCACTTTGGTGCACAGTGAGTGGTCATAAGACTTCATACCTAGATTGAAACTCTTGGGGGATACACATTGGGTAATTTTAATTCTCATTATCAACTGGAATGAAATATTTTACTATAATTTCTATGGTCTCTTTCCAATTAATAGTCTTTTAATAAATTATTATCTTCTATTGACGACCAAACAATTTTAACATCACCTTCCAAACAACCTTATATTCATTTCATTAATAATGTTAGATACATGTAAATTGAGAGTATTCCATAGTTTCTAGGTTGATTTTGGGACATTAAAATAGATAGAAAATTTTTTCCATTGATTTGGAACATATGTTTTCTCTATTTCCAACATACAGATATCTGTTGTTCTATTTTTCCATGATTATGAATTAGATTCCTTGGGGAATGCTATGAAATTTCTTTTTAGATATTATGATGAATTCATTGGACTTAATTAGAATTGGTTTAGAATATCAAATATAGACACTCGATGCATCATTAGGACTCATTAGAAAAACATTAAAAGGTATTTTCATACACCTTAACATTTATATATGATTCTTGGAATAAGGCCTTGATTGAATGTTTTTGATGTATTTCATTATGAATTCTATTTGTATGAGTTCCTTATTTCATATCAATAGTATATGGATTTCCTTCCCTAGGAAACATATAGGGGGACTATGGGTAATTTTCATGGAACATATAGATGGGATAATAATGTTATCATGATGTTTTTATGCTATATTTTATGTTATCAAATTTAATGTCAAATATAAGTTTGTATCTAGTATTCCAAGACTAATATTTTGTTAGATCATGATGGAAATCTTATATTCTATACCTATAATTTAATAATAATAGATGTTATAGGTTTATTGATTTAATGTTGTCACACTTTTGATGATCTATTACACATCTTGGTACAATTGAATATTTCTAGATAACATATATGGGGGTTAATGAACCTGCCTCAAACAATCATAGAATTCATTTGGGGTTACCAGACATTCATTATTATAAGTAGTTATTTCTTTGGAATCTCTATGAAATTTATTAGGTAGGTGGGATTATTGGGGTTTGATTCAATCATTTTACAATCTTGACTATTCATATAATATTGATCGTATCTTTCTCAATAAATGTATATTTTTTTCTTGGTCTATACAGAACAACACACCCGATTTTTTTAAATTATGCCCCCATTTTATATTGAATGGAAATTAATAGATGGAATATACACATGGGGTATCATTTTGATTAACTATTAAAACTACACAATATTAATGTTTCAAATAGAATATTTTATTAATATTTAGAATCAATTTTATCCCATTGAGAATAAAGGGAGTCATCCATGATGAAACCAAGGATGTAGTGTAAAAGAAGATGTATAAAATGAAGTTCGATCAAATATAATTGTGTATTGATGATAGTGTCTACCGCCATGTTTCTCAAGAGACATGTGCAGATGTACTCTTTAAGAAGATGATGAATATATTCGAGTAAGAAAATTCTAAATAAAATATCCCATTGTTAATGAAAATGATAAATCATTGAATATGTTGTATAAGTTATGCAATATAACACACAAAAATGTTTTAAATAACATTGAATATATTTATTGTTATAATTAAGACTCTAACTAATTATGAATAATATAACCACCTACTATAAAAAATTCTTACTTGTTTCGATACATTGGTGTTTTCCCATAGGAAATCGTTTCCCAGAGGAAATCATACCATAGAAATGGTGAAGGATTAACTTTTCAATGAGGTGACTCGAGTGGTAGACCTAAGTTATAAATAAACACAAGATATCATTATGGATAAGTGATGAATATAACAAGGTGGTTATTGTGTTAAATGAATTATAGTTCAAATCAAGAGTTGAGTAAATTCCATTTATGTAAGGAGAACATCATAAAATTCTACATTTTTTCATGGGGGTATTTGAAGAAGAATTTTTGAATGTTACTATAATATCAAAGGCTAGATAGGGACAAAAAAATAATAAATAGAGATACACACATAAAAGATATTAGATTTGTTTCACTTTAATTAAAATATGAAGAAGATCCATGCCTTCAAAAATCAATCCAAGATGAGTAATATATGGTTGATAATGAAGTAGTGTACCACATCACTTTATAAACTAATAATTTTTTAGATTATCATACTGGTGAATTTAGTACAGTCAAGATAGAGAGTACTAGTTTTACAGAGATCATTACCATGGGTGAAATATAATTCACGATGAAAATTGGATACACAATCACACTGAATGATATTCAGGATTTTCCATCTCTTTCACTCATACTATTATTGGGATAACATTTTATAGATTTTAATATTGAAAAAAATTTCAATGGTTCATGGAAGATAATTAAAGGATCCATTTTCATCCCCCGATGGCACTTATGAGACACATTTTACAGGACTAAATAAAAATTAACATTTTATTATATAAAACCCTTTTAAGGAAATGTGACAAAATATAGTTCAAACACTAATGGAATTAATGGAACCATTGAAGAAAAATTTATTTCTATTATACATTATCTTCGTACATATTTTCCATGAAATAATGCTAACCTGAAAATCTTAATTGTCCTTCAAATGGACTTCGAACTCATACGTCAGCTATTCCCAAGAATAAATGTACCCCCCTTGATTAATCTTCCCAGCATTGTATCCGTTGTTCAATATTATATATTTCTTTTCAATCATGTTACTCTTCTCCTAGTTGGTATCCACCCTTAATCTCATTCCATTAATATTATTGGATTCTTATTCAGTAGAATTAATCGGAAAAAAATATGCAACCATTTCTTCTTCTCAGTTCATAAGAAACTCCATATGGAAAATGATTAATCACCAGTTCCATAAAATTATTTATTAAATGGTAGTAAACACAGAGTCTCATTTCATACTTCTTCATTAAGGAGACAAGAGATGTTGGTTTGGTGAACTCTTGTGTATATTGTCCCATAGTGGAAGAATCACTATGAGGTGAAATAAATTTTACTAACTATTATTGATGGTGCATCGTGAGAGGTGTTTTTTTATTGAAAACAAAGGACCAAGTTCTATATTACATTAAGAAGATACAAATTATAGTGGGGTGTGAAACTAGAAGGATGATAAAGTTTCTTAATATAGGAAATGGAGGAGGGTAAAAATCTTTGTAGTCTAATGCATATTACAAGATTAATGAAATTCACCCAAATAATAAGGTATTAATAACCCCACAAAAAAATTTAAATTTTCATAAAGGATATAATACTATCCTGGAGGAGGCCAGAATCATGATGATTTTATTTAATAAACCTAATCATTTTTGGGGAAAATTTATTGAAGTTATGTGTTACCTCATCAATGAATCACCATAATTCCTAAAGAACATTGAAATTCCATGAATAAATAGACCTATGAACATTCCTCTTACTCTCATTTATGCGTATTTAGATGTTGGGAATTTTTACATTTATCAAAATAACTCAAAAATGAACAGGATAAAAAATATACTCCATAAAAATAATTTTTTTATGGAGATTAAATATTTTGAAAAAAGTTTTAGGATCAAAAGATGAAAAAGGTGGTGAAGAGATGAGATTTATTGTTTTCAGAGAACTAGATTATCAACCAAATTGAATGTTCTAGAATTTATCATAATAAAAGTATCTGAGGATTCAATATTTCTCCAATAATAATAAAATAATTAATTTTTAATGAAGAAGACGAGTTTCATGAATGAAAATCACTAGTATTTCAATAGAATGCGATTGAGGATATTGATTAAGAGATACTCAATCATCTAAACTATAATTTATTAAATCATTAAAAGAACTAATAGATGGAGGTCCTCTTGATATTAATACATAATTGTTTCAGTGATCTACGTGATGAAGTATTTCATCAAATAATAATATTTAGAATCAGAATACATACTGACTGATGAGTGGAATCTAAAATAATATTTATATGTTGTGTCTCATCTAAATAAACTGAAGAGTCTACCTGAATGATAGAATGATATGAATTAATTAATAAATAACTAAAAAAATATTTTGTTTAACTACAGAAATATAAGATAGAACAAAAAAATGGGAGTTTATAATCATGAATGTTATTAATATAATGAATGTCATGAACAAAAATCTATCAGTGGTCAATAAATATATCATAAAGAAAGAAGATGAATTTTCTGATATTTCTTCACCTATGGTGAATATATATTAAATTAAATTAATTTTTGTGTTTCGGAATAGCTTCGACATAAATCAAGAAAATACATATATAAAGATATATTATTTTTATAGTTACCTCTTAAAAGAGATATTCATGATGTAATCTTGAGGATTTCACATTTCTAGATGTAAAAAATTCATGTCTAAATTGATGAAGATTATGTATGAACTAAAATAATCTCACATAAATTGTGAGATGAATTTTGACTCATTCATGGTGAATCATGGATAAAATTAGATGCATTCATTCTAGTGTTTCTATATTAAAAGATATCAATATGGATATTTCATTAATCTTATACATTATATTGTTTTCATGATGATTATTAATAATAATTAAGTGAATATTAGATACTGGATGAAGAAGTTACCAATGTATTTTGACAAAAAATTATTCATATTAAATCAATATATTTCGGGATGTAGGTCATCTATGAAAGGTAAGGGTGGGTTTTAAGGATTTCACATCAGATGTTTTTTAAACATGGTCTAAAATATTTTAGCGTATATACAACCAAAATAGTGAACAATACACTTCCTAGTAATTTTATGACAATTAGGAAATCATGTTTTTCATCTAAGGATAAATATTACATGTTAGAAATAATACCTTAATCCTTATTAATTATAATCATGATGTACATTATTGTGTGTATGCATCTAAACATTTCCCATGTAATGGAAACAATGAACCAATTTCTCTCTAATCCTAGGAAGGAAAACTATTATATAATCAAGTAAATTATTATGTATCATTAATCTAGATCAAAATAATTTTTAGGATATAGTGAAAATAATCCACTCTTGGAGGGTCATACTACAACACATATGATAGGATATCCTAGTTCATGGAATTCCACATTACGATTTAACATTACTTTTAATGGAGGCGTTGTATCATGGGAATCAATATTGTATAATTCGGTCATGTTTTTCATTAATAAAATAGAGTACATTGTTAATATATCAGATAACAAAGAGGATATATAGTTTTCTAATTTTTTATAGGATATCATATTTATCTTGAATGAGTACAAGGTTCATTTTGATAATCAATATGTTTTGAACGTATTAAATAGCTCCATGTAATATTACTTTAAAAATATCATTGACATGTTCTTTCATAGGATATGAGATATAATAGATCATTGTATAATTTTAATTATGAGTATTCATAAAAAGAAAAGATATAACCTCGTATTTACTTAATATTATTACATCTATGTGTAAGTTAGACCTCTTCATTGCATAGTAGTTGGAGGGGGTGAATTGTAAAAATTTATTACCTTCCTTATAGGTGGGTTGGTGCACCTATCAAACCAAAACGTGCAATTCTATCATTTTTATTGAACATTATACACATGAAATGTCTATTCTATTGTAATCCATGTTATAATTCCATGTTATGGGTGATTTTTTGGAATTTTTTCAATATATTAATTCTTATTCCAGGCCTATTTAAGGATCATGTGGTATCTTCCAGTAGAATCATCCAATTCATATTTCATAATATTTCCAAGAGAGATATATAGAATATATATATCTATGTAAAAGATTAAGGGTAATTTATTTATGGGAGTTTTTCAAAGAATTTTTCTTAAATAATAATATTCATTTTTATCCAATTCTCATCCACTATATTCTTTCCATATCGTTTAATAATAACTGAATGTACAACCCACCATGTTATCCTGACATTATAACTGACCAGTTGGTGATTATATTATAGAATAAAGTTATTAGCCATATTTATTATATAATGAATAATGAATTTTAATGATCCATAATAGAGGAAATGGAGAGGTTGATTCTTATGGACCACACGATTGACCCGATGGGGTGTGATGCGAACCCAAACTCAAATACTCGCTCTTTAAAGAAAGTGGCAGTTAGGGGAATGACTGAGAACATGAGACCCTCAGAAAATGTTTTCATAGATTCTGATATTCAAGTTTCTCCTAAGTATTTTCATCACCATAGTCAATTGGAGATTTCTATCTTAACCTCTGAGGAAAATTTTATTGTTGATGATCTTCATTTTGTTGTTGTTAGGAAATTCCTCAAGAAAAGACCCTCTATGAAATATTTACGATCATCCCTTGAAACCATTGGTTTTTCAGTATTTCATATCGGCCTCCTCAATTTATCAATTGTTGTGTTTTGAATCTCCTTTGAGGATGACAACTACCATTTTGGGGAAAAACTTTCATGGTTTTTTTTGTGTTTTATCTCATGAAAGTTCTCAAATGGACCCTAGACATTGATCTTGTCACCGAATCTCCTATAGTGCCAATCTGGGTCAATTTTAATAGGCTACCATTACATCTATTTAAATATTAAGCTTTGTTTCAAATCTCTTAGCATGTTGGTATTCCATTGAAATTGGATTCAGTGACGAAACCTCTCCCACAACCCACTTTTGCCAGAATTTGTGTTGAAATTGATGTATCTAAGGATCTTTCCTCTCACATTTGGATCCAAAATAGAGATTATGGCTTCTCTCAGGAGGTTGTGTATAAATGTAATCTGGACTATTGAAACCATTTCTCTATGCTTGGGCATGCCTCAAATGTTTGAGGCCAAAAACATGTCATTCCTAAGGTCAAGAAATCCTCTTATATTGTGAAGGGAAACAAAAATCCTGGACTTTATGGAACAAATGTTACTTCTGGCCCATCTAGATATTGTGGAGAGCCAACGAATGGTGTGAATACAGATGGTCAACCCCCTAGGAGTAAGTAATTTTTAGGCTCTATGGACGACGACCTTGCTATCACTTGTATCAATACTGCCACAGTTTCATTGGAGGAGGATCAAAGGAATATGCTTGACTCACTTGAATCATGGGACAAGGTGAAAGGAGACCTCTCTGGTGACTCTCTTTAGGGAGAAGAAGACCCACAAGATAGAATTGTGGAAAATTTCCTCAAATCAAGCACTATAAAATGGAAAAAATAATGGTGGATGCGGATAAATACATTGCCCCAAATCCCAGGAAGACTTGGAAACGTAGAGACTATTCTGATTTATAAAGAACAATTGTTACAAGATCCCTTCCACCTTATAAGAAATATGTTGATCCCCCTAAATAGCCGGCTGAACATGTTAAAGGCTCTGGTAAGGAGGAGAAGTACAACAAAGATACTGTGTACTGAAATGCATATCATATTTGAGAGGATGATGATGTGAGTGATGAGGTTTTTGCATAGATGGAGGAGAAAGATGAAATAACACATCATAAATATTGTTATCATTATATTTTAGTAGACACATACCTTGAAATTAGAAAACGAATGTACACAAGGATGGTTGATGAATACAAGAATAATCCTAACTTCCACTTCAGAGACATACAATGGTCTTGATCTTCTTTAGGACCTGCTCCATGGTGTATGGCATTTTTGTATGCTATTGTTATTCATTAATTTTCTCAAAATGGAAGATTTTTTCTATGGAATGGTACTAGGAGATGCTTCAAGATTAATGAAATTAGGTTTTGTGCTGCGGCCTAATAATCAGGTGTGCTGGTGCCTGAACATATGGTTCCCTCTACACTCATCTATCTTTTTATGTTTTGATTTGGCCCTGTATTGTTTATGCTAGCTGAAGCCATCTGTTAAGTCAGTTATAGGTGGCGGTGGTTTTTTTCGGTGAAGCCACTTCTGAAGACCCCTACTAGTGGAATTCGATGTTGCACCATTAATGCACCTTGAGGCCTCAGAGCTTGCTCAGAGTTGCTACTCATTGGCATGGGGTGATTTCTTATCTGATGGCATGTTGTTTTTGTTTGATCGTTTCATTGTGGGTTTTTGTTTGAGGATAATTGTTATATATTCATGTGTTTCTCTCGTTTTATGTTGGTTTAAACAAATTCTACCACGAGCATGTATTGTTACATGTCTTCTATTTATAAATTTCATAGGGTTATGAATTGGGTGACCAATTCACGACTCTGTTTGTCTTAAAAAAAATTATTATATAATATGGACGCATTATGTGTGTTATGGAATTTGAAATCATGTACATATTGGGGGTAATTATGTTTTATTTGGTGATGGGGAATCCAATAGTGCCTAAGGTGGTAAAGAATGTAGTGTGGGATATAATGGACCAATTTGGTGGGAACACATAACAAATTTCTAAATATTTGTGAGAGCCTTGTTTGACATATGGTATCATATTTCATTAGTGATGGAACTTTCTTTGATTTTTTATAGTTTTCCTTAGAGAATTTTCAATTGTGAGGGATGTGGTAGGTATGATTCTCAATGTTATTGCAGAGAGATATATTATAATTCCTTCAAAAATATTGGGAGTAAGTTCCATGTGATAAAAAAATAGTTATGTATAAAATTATAAAGGACTATAAATAGTTAAAAGTGAAATCATTTTCGTTTTTCTTATAAGATAAAATGTGTGATAAAATACATTAAGAAATAATGATAAAATTATACATGAACTTATGGACCATGTATCATTTCATGATATTTCCATTATTTTAATATTGATATGGTTAAAATTTTCTTGAATAATGGTAATGATATATTTAATGATTTTATTCAATTTTAACATCCACTTTAACTATTAATGATAATTTCTATACGTAATTGACTATGAACATCCAATACATGGTTTACTAAACCATTGGATGTGATTATGTGGATAATGAAAAACTCATATGGAAAGTATTGTTCTTATTAGAATCATAATAATATAATAAGACCATATACTCCAAGGTCATTTGTATGATATTTTGAAGAAGAATAATATAAAATAAATAATATATCATTATATTGTCAAGTATTTCTATAAAAAGAAATTCCTCTTAAGAAACAAACAATAATTATATCCATATGTATCCATAGATTGCATGATTCACTAATATTCTTTGGTATGGTCTCTTATCATTCATGGTATTCTATTTCACCTCTCAATAAAGTTAGAAAAATGAGGAGAGGTTTTCTGTTATGGGTTTCCCAATTCCTATTTTTTTTATCCTTGATTTATACTCCATTATAGATACATATTTTAGATTCTCTAATGGTCGACATGGTAAATAGTATATTTTGCAACATTGGTAGAAAATAAACTCTTTTACATTAATTCTTCCATTCCTATTGTTAAATAACCAAAATTGAGTCTATATTCTACAATATATATATTATTATTGTTAAAAATGTATTTTCAAATCTGTTTTTGGATAATAAACATTTATTTCCATTAAAACATTAAAACACATGCCCTAGTTAAATATCACTACATTCCCTAATAACAATGGAATCTTTACATATCATGAAAAAAATTAACAAACTATGTATTAATCATTATATTTTACATGTTTTAATCATATAAAATCACTCCAAATGATAATCCTCATCCATTAACACCCATATATTATTATAATCCCCAATCCATTGATTCCCCTCATTCAAAAAATGTTTACTACCTCACTAAAATTAGTACTTCAATTTTTAGGGCTTTGTTTTTTTAATTTATTTGATTTTTATGGAATCAAGTTAATGTTAAAAGATTTCATATTTAACAATTTTTTAGATTTATCCACCAAAAGTGGGTTTGACCCATATTTATCTGAATTCTCAATAACTGATATACATAATCTTAATGTACAAATATTATTAAGTTTTCTTCTGGAATATTAATATATATATATATATATATATTTATATTCTTGTTTATTGGTTCATACATTAATTAGTTGTAATGCTGAATTTCATATCACGTTATATAAATTTTTAAACATGTCCTTGGTTCACTTTGATATTATTATAGTATAATTCTGTGTTACAATGTTTTTGATGAGTTGTGATGACTTTTTAGATTACTAATGTAATATCATAGGTTTTTATATAAGGTAAAGATCTATTTAATTCCAATTTAATTTCATGGTTTTAACATAATTAAAATTCTTATTGTGGTAAAAGGATTTTAGGGGTGTTTGGGGCTTGATTGAAGTTAGGAAGATCAGTTTCTTGAAAATGAAGTTGGTTCACATGATTAGTAAAAAATATAAATCCACAAATGCATAGTTACTACTAACTATGTGGGGATTTTCAAAGTCAAAATCATGAGAACATAGTATTGGGAATCCATGTAGTCTGGGTCGTATGCCCAAGTGTCTGTGCCTGTAATTTTTCACATAGGAAAAATCCACGGTCAGTGCAAGATTTCTCTAAAAGTTTGAAATGATAGTGGAAGGGGATTCTGGGACAGTGGCATGTGTCATAGTTTTTGCATAGTTTTCCAAACCATGCACCTGAACCATGTGGGTTCCCTGTTAAGAATGTGAGGGTGAATAGTTGATGCACAATTGTGCCAACCATGAGACCTAGTTAAAAAGGGTAAATGATCATTTCACCCTCAAATTAAGTATAAAAAAATCCTTATTTTTAACTTATTCATAAATTAGATAGACTCCATGGACTTTGGGATCCATTTTGAAGCATTGAATTTACCCTTTGATCTGATTCCTCTGTACGATGTCTGATTTGAGGGTCATTCATTTCGTTGGATCTACAGTAGTGAGTTATTCATTCATATTTCATTTTTAATTTCCCTTATTAATTTTCAATGAGTTATATTGGTGAAAGATAATTTTCCTTACTTCTAGGGAGTTCATTCACATATTTGTTTTCTTATATTATAGGTCGAGCTAGCCGATTAGACTCGATGAGTGTTCTACCATGGGTATAAACTAGGCCATCGATACCCTTCCCAACAAGTTTGGTTTTTTATTTACCATGTTTCCATTGTTCCATTTCTGAACCTTTTTATGGTTCTCCTAAAATATATTGAACAACATGAATAAATTATTGGAACTCGGTTAGGTTCCCCACTTATTTCCATTTTGTTATTGGGTGTTGTTATCCCCAACTCAGATCACTCATGATTCGTTTTATTATATCAGGATCTGGTTATATGACCTTGTTGGGTGTCTTTCAAATTTCCAATTCCATGGGAGCCTTACTGAATTAAGTGAGAATTAAATTATTTAATATAATAACCTTTATTCCCAATTGTACATGTTACAACATGTTGTTAAATGGTAAAATGTAGAATGAATTTTTTAAATGGGTTTGAATGGAAAATGTGAAATGGGTTGGAGGAACTCGTGGCTTGTGATATAATTATGATATGATGAATTTAGTATGTTAGTGGATTACATGGACATTTTTACTCCTTGGATAATAATTCAATAGGATTTTATTGACATTTCTACTCTATAAATACATTTTACTTTGGAAGTGAGGGACATTACAACTCCTGGGATCTGACATGCTTGGACCTTCTTGGACATGCTATATGGACATGCTCCATGGGCTCTAAACAAGACTTTACCATGTTTTATATGGTAACCATTCATGTACTCTATGAGGATTCCAGGATCATTTTATAACATTGATCTGACTATTTTGGTTTGAAACATTATTACATGACATTAGACAATATGGATGTTTTATCATTCTTTAATGTAATCCCATGTATTTGGTTTCTGGATTACATTGGTACTTGTTTGTCAGATAGTTTACACTTTCATACTTATTAATATGACTGTTATATATATTGAAAACTGTATTTTTATATATAAACATACAAAACATTTAAAAATCTCCATTGGTGGTGAACTACTAAGTGTTATCTCACACACTATTTGGGTCATTTTTTGGTACTTGGAAAGGCTTCATGGATTCATGTAAGGACTGGGGTGAGTGTCCACTTTAGGATGATTCATTTTAGTATTGATTAGGAGCAGGCGAGCATAGGATCTAGATATTTTTTTGATTCTTTCTAGAGATAGTTCCTTTTGGGTATTTTTTTAATACGATACATGCATTATAAGGGATGCAGGTTTACATTTATTTTCTACCATTTTGTATATATACATTTCATGATCATCATATTTTATATGAAACTGGTCTTGTATTTAGTATTATTAATCATCTATATGTTTCTATGATGCTTAGTTATTTTTTATGCCTCCACAATTTATTGATGATATTAAACAATTGTGATACACTCTGATTCTGACGTTATTGTCTCCCCACCATATCACATTAGACCCTTACTTTTAGTCGGTAGCCTCTGACATATGGGGAGGTGTGCTTGACGCCTTGTGACCTGCCATCTCAGGGAACTGTTTAGGGACACAGGGATGGGATATTACGAAGTGGTATCTGATCTATTTTTTCATGTCATTTTGGAATACTATAGATATGATTAGGAAGTGTTAGAATTTGGTAATGAGTTGTCTAGGTATTATCTAACTCATATACCGTAAAAAGAAAATTTTCATGCAATGGTACATGTTGTTCTATATTTTCCCTATTATATTTAATTTGATTCCCACAATTGGGTGACACACTTTATTGTTGATGTTACTTATGATTACTGATTTTACTTTTTCCTAATGATATGAGGTAATTCCAAATCACAAATCTTATTAAGAACCTTAAACGATTCACATGTCTTGCATATTCCATGCCTTATTGGATTCATTTCAGGACTGGATGACATTAATTATGAGTTCCTTGTGTAATAAATAATTTTTATAAATTAATGTTATTTCATAAAATTAAGAAACATAATTGGTAGTTAAATTAACTATCAAAATATAAACAACATTTTTATATATAGGATATAGTATACACCTAAGATATCCCTTATGGCATGTCGAGACATGGACTACAGGTTTCATGGAATGGAACATGATACATTTAGGATTGAATTGATGCTACCCTCAATTTATATGGTGTTTGGTCCCTTACAGGTTGGAAGTGGTGATCCATTTGGATCAACCATTTAAATATTATTGTAAACAAGTAAGGATTTAAAAGAAATTGAGGTACTAAAATTTAATGCTCACTGATAAATATATTTTTCATTTTAAATCGATAGTCTATATTAAGAACCATTGTTAGGGAATAGTGAACTTGACCAAGACCAAAAATTAGTGTGGTAATTAGATAGTGTATCTACTGTTCTTTTGGATTTTTCATTTTACCCAATACAAGATTTATGAGAAAGAAGTGGGGTTTAATATTTTCATAGGAAGTATTTGACATGTCCTATGCTTTGATATATGATATTTGGTAACTCTCTTACCATAGTTCCCCAGATTCGGTGCATTATTTTAATACATTGGCCTGATACAAGGAATCATATCCAAAAGAACCGATCATTTTAGCTATCTTGGAAAATAAAATACATATATGAACGTTATATTACAATTTATATAACAAAACACAACATAATTTACCCTTTGAGATTACCAATATTCCCATATCTTAACCATGCATATCAGTCATAATACACTTCTTCGCATCTTGGTAAAAATAAAACATTTCTAAAGTGGTGAGCTCAGATGCTCATTAAGGATAAAATTACAACAGAAACTCTTATAAATTAGCATAATAATTTAAGTCAATGTATAATATTAAAACATAAGACTATTATACTTAAAATTCAGCATAATATGACAATGATAAATAAAATAATGCTTTTTACTTATTTGGATGGATATTCTACTAGTCGAATAATCACATGTAATGTCAATAGCTTATTTCATAATTGTGGAATGAATAATCCCGGACATCATAACCACATAGTCAGGGAATCGTGCCCAGACTAAAAATAATTATTTTGTCTTGTCCTTGTGCCATGAAACTATTTTTTTTATGAGACCTACCAATGCATCGAGGAGATGTAGTGGGCTCCACCCGTGACTTACTAAGTCAAATGCATTCCTCATATGAAAAGGTTGAAACATATATAAACATTCGAATTAAAACTAGCATAAGAAATATAAATAATTTATCCATAAACCATGAATAGTATAAAATTATCACATCCACAATCGACATATCTTAACCCATTCAATACAATATGGATGATTGTATTATAGTAAATTTACTTCAAACAAGTGTAAAATCCATTAAAGGATGTGGACATAGATGAAATCAAAACTATTTGAGGGAAATATCAATTTATATTTTTAAATAGTTTAAAAGTCACATAATTATAAAATAGAGCATTTACTATTTAAATATACTTATAATCTTATATGTGAAGCATCTAAGGTGTTATAATTGTAGAAAATAGCTGCACATGATGTATAAGTTAAAAAAACATTCTTATCTTAATTTTTCAAAAAGGTCATAAAGTACTGATGGAACAAATATTTTCAATTATTTTATTCTGAATTTAAATGTTTTTAATCCCACCAATGTGTTATTTAAAGGGAAATTGTCACATTTCATGTTTTAGAGATATTTTTTAGCTTAATTGAAAAAATGGCTTATTTTGGATTTAAACAGTTTTCATTTATTATAATGATTCGGCCATTAAATTTTATAGACTGATCAAAATTGAAAAATTCTTCTTTTATAGGTTTCTATGTTCGATGGGCTTCATTTTATCCTTCTGGACCGAAAGCTCAATTCATCATTTGGAAGCTCAAATTCAGCTCAGAAGTCAGGACTCAAAAACTGTGTACAGAACTCAATAAGTATATTTATGGGCCCACATCTCATAAATGTCTGAACCATTGGAGCTGAAATTTTACATGGAGTTAGAGGCAATCATGAGGAACGGGTTTTATTAATATCTCCATGCATTATTCTTTAATTCTCAAGGTCATTAATGCGTTGGAACTCGGTGCAATGAGAGATGAACAGTCTGTCTGGTAGAATTAAATACTATGAGTGAGGCAGCCATAACTCCTTCATTTCCAGGACATTGAATCTGAAATTTTGTGGGTCGATGTAGGTGATCAATAAGAACAACTTTAAAGAAGGACCAAGTTCCATATTCTGTCATTAATGGGGCCATCCATGCGGATGAATTTAGAGAAGAATTTTGGATCCAAATTTTCACACACTCTCCCCATAAAATAGTGTGTCTTTTTCATTCCAAAGGGTTGGCAACTTAGGAATAGCCTTTGTTGGCCATTTTATGTAGTTTAGCCTTTTATTTTATTTTTTTCATTCTATAATAGAATTTCATATTTTTATTCAAGTGTTCTCCTTTCTTCACTTTTCTGTCTCTCTTTTGTTTTCTCTCCCTGTTTTCTTCATCACTGTGAACTTTTATGCTCATGATAATGAGTAGCTAACCCGGGGAATTTATCAGGGGGGGGGGTAATTCAGTGGTGAACCCATGTCTTTAATAATTCATTTCTTAATGTTTCTTATTTTGTTAGAGTAATACTGGGGGGAATCTTAGTGTGTAAGGCGGCTTTGTGTCTCCACTTGCCACCCGAAGTTTAGCTTTCACTTTAGCAATATTTTCCCTCGATCGAGGAGGTGGATGTGTGGTCTCTCAGAGATCATTGAGAGTACCATATGTTCAAAAACATATGAAGAGGAGTATTTTAATGAATATGATGGATCAAGTTCATTATGTAAATTCGAAACTAATAATGAGATGATGAAGGTTCACTCTGGATAATCTCTCGGGAGGATCTCCTTTCTGTTTAACATCATTCTAATTGCATTCATTCTATTGCATTACATCTGCATATTTACTTTTAGTTTAGAATTTTTAATTCTCAAATATAATTTATGGTCATTTTATTTTATATATATATATATATAGTGATTTAGAATTAGTGAGTGATTGACCGCAACAGCTCCTCATGAGATCGACCTAGGTCAGCTACTATGCTGCACTTAGTATAAATATTTTTTAGAGTGCGCACGACAACGCTTCATCAAATTGGATCCATTTCGTGGGAGCCAAGTGGTCTTCACTATTTATTTGTATTCACTTATTTTATATTATTTAGCTACCTTTAATTAAAAAAACAAAAAAATCATAAATTTCAGAAACCCTAAAAAAGCTTTTTGTTCATGATGTCTTTCAATTCAAATTTTTATGCATAGACTGATGAATATCATGTGCCAGAAAAAGTTTTAAATGATCTTGATGCTAAATATAAAAGGATTAGTAATTGAGTGGAAAAATTGGAGATTCAAATATAGTGGATTGCTGAATAAATACATGTTTGTCAAGAGAAACCAGAACCGGAATCTGAATCTGAACGAGTGGTGAATGAGATTTCACCATTCATTTTTTACGTAAAAGAACCCAAGGAGGGTGAGAAGGAGCTTCTAAAAGATTTAATCAAATCATCTCGTACTCAACCATTGCTCAAGGAGGTCCTTGATGTACACATGCCAGCTGATTCAATTTTGGGAGATCAAAAATTTTTGTAAGAATTCTGGAATCACTTTGTAGAAGATAACCTGCAACTTGATCTTCCCATGCTTGATATTGAACAATCAGTAACATTTTACCTCTCTCTTTCTTTGGAAGATGAAGAAGAATATGCACCTACAGAGATGGAGTTACCAATGGTCTTTCTAGAAGAGATCAATTTCCAAGCTGACTGATTTGAAAGAGAAGATTTCGGGATAGATTCATCATGTTTTAAATTTATTCAAATTGAATGGTTTTCTGAAATCTCTTTTCCTGAAATTTATGAGACAGTAAAAATGGATCATTCCTTGGATGATATAGAAGATACCACCCAAGTGGTGGTGACTGAGGAATAAGAGTCAGATAAGCTGGTGGTGGTGCGACTACCTCCTCTACAGCAACTTTCATACCATATGGAGGAGGACACCATAGACGTTCATAGGGAGCACCCCTATATTCTATTCCCTCCCACTCATGAACTTAAATTCTATTTTCTTATTTCTTGGGGGTTGGGAAATTTCTTATTTTCATTGGAGTCCTCCAATATTAGTGTCTACTGATGGACACTAGACAATGTCACATGTGGTGGTTTATCTCAAAGCAACCACACCCACCTTCTGATTGGGGATAATCTGTTGCAATTGCCTGACTAGAGGCAGTAAAAATCAAGCATCTGCTTGGGGTTCAAACCAAGAATTATCTATTCTCTATACATTTTCAATTTATTTTTATTTATTTTTCTTATTAATTTTCATTTCTTTTGTCTGTGCTTTAATTTTATTTTTCATGTTGTTTTTTTTGAAATTTTCATGTTTTCTTTTTTCATTTTTTTGGTGTGTTTTTAGGAATCTTGGGCTAAAATTGATTGCTTTGGGAAAATTCAAACCAGCTTGGTATTTTTGGCCCATTTCTTGATTTTAGTATTTGAGGATTTAAATGATTTCTGAATGGATTTTGTTTCTAATTTCCGATCTTTTCATTTGATAAAGTTTGATTGATTGTGAAACTCATGTTCATTAGTGCTATCCAAATTGAAAATCCTTCCCAACCTGAGAGGTTTCTAAATCTATTTTACATCTTCTTATATTTATATTTTTCTTGAGAGTCTTGAGACGTGTTCTGTGATCTATAACTTTCTATTTTTCTCTTTTTCAAAGCTGTTAGAGTTCATGGAATGTGTTAAGTATGATTGAGGCATCACTTTGAATGCCCATTTTGTATTAAACTCTTATTTTGGCCTACCATTACATTTGACCTTTTTTAAGCCCCTAGTAGCCATGAAATACCTTGTTAGTCAGCCAAATTACATGCCATTTATCCCTTTATAACCTTATCTAGAAGTAAAATGCATGATTATTGTTGAACTCATGTGTGGGGGAGGGAGAAGATGTGCTTGGTTTTGCTTTCCTGAAGAATCTGTTTGAGTTGAATTGAAAGTGTTGTCATATTTATTGCTGCTTGGGTAGAAGAAATGTCATGATGGAAAGATTTATAGGTGGCCCAAAATAGCATTACATATATGGGTCGTATTTTCACCAATATTTGAAGATCAAAAGTTCCCTCTCTTTTCTTCTAAAACATGATTCTGATGATAAATCCAGATCTGAATTCAAGTTGAAACAATTATAAAAATGGTGAAAAGAGGGATGAAAGTCATTGATTCTGAAATTATATGTGTGAAATTCCCAAAAAGAAGAGGTTTTTGAAGGTGATTCATTTTTGTGATGATTGCGGAGCACACCATTCTTGAGCAAAACTGTTATCATGCATTTACTTCACTTTAGAGCTTAACCCTCCTCATTCTGCCTTAGATGTATTTACATTTTAAACCTACCAACCCTAATCCTTAGAAAAACACATGAAAAATGCCTCATGATCGACACATTTGTGACTTTGTGAAGTGGAGATACTAGGAGGATATCAAGCCTATGTAAATCACACATGTTTTGAGAATGAGAAAAACTCCACATTAAATATCCTTGTGTGAAGAGAGAAATATTTTTCATGGGAGGTAGGTACGACATGAATGTGAGGAATAACATGAGATTTAATGGATTCAAATGATTTTTTAGGAGTTCTGAAATTCTGATCCATGTAGGAGGCATGACATTTTCTCTGATATGATAATTGGCATGTGTTGTCATTTATGCTTTGAAAAGTTTTTTTGACCATGGTATTAGATGATTCCCTAGGACTGCAATGTTTATGTGTGGGGGAATTAATGGAACAAATATTTTCAATTTTTTTATTCTGAATTTCAATTTTTTTAATCCCACAAATGTGTTATTTAAAGGGAAATTGTCACATTTCATGTTTTAGAGCTATTTTTGAGCTTAATTGGAAAAATGGCTTATTTTGGATTTAAACAGTTTTCATTTATTATAATGTTTCGGCCATTACTTTTTCTAAACTGATCCAAATTGAAAAATTATTCATTTATATGTTTTTATCTTCGATGGGAGTCATTTTATACTTCTGAACCCAAAGCTCAATCCATCATTTCGAAGTGAAAATTCATCTGACATTTCAGACCTCAAAAACTATGTACAGAACTGCATAATTTTATTTATGGGCCCACATATAATAAATGGCCAAACCATTGGAGCTGAAATTTTACATGGAGATAGAGTAAATACGGAATAACACGTTTAATTATTATTTCCATGCATTATTCTTTAATTCTCAAGGTCATTAATGCGTTGGAACTCGGTGCATTGGAAGATGAACAGTCTTCATGGAAGAATTAAATACTATGATTGAGGTGGCCATATATCCTCCCTTTCCAGGCCATTGAAGCTGCAATTTTGTGGCTCGCCAGAGGATTTCAAGGGGAACAAATTTCAAGAAGGACTGAGTTCCAAATTCTGTCAGTAAAGGGGCCATCCATGCGAATGCATTCGAAGAAGAATTTTGGAGCCAAATTTTCACACACTCTCCTTATAAAATAGTGTGTCTTTTTCATTCCAAAGGTTTGGCAACATAGAAATAGCCTTTGATGGCCATTTTCTGTAGTTTTGTATTTTATTTTATTTTATTTCATTCTATAATAGCATTTCATATTTTTATTCAATTGTTCTCCTTTCTTCACTTTTCTTTCTCTCTTTTGTTTTCTCTCCCCGTTATCTTCATCACAGTGAACTTTTATGCTAATGATAATGAGTAGCTAACCTAAGGAATTTATCAGTGGGTAATTCAGTGGTGAACCCAAGTCTTTGATAATTCATTTCTTAATGTTTCTTATTTTTTTATAGTTATACTATGGTGGATCTTAGTGGGTAAGGCGTCTCTGTGTCTCCACTTGCCACCCGAAGTTTAGCTTTCACTTCTGCAATATTTTTCATCGATCGAGGAGGTGGATGTGTGGTCTCTCGGCGATCGTTGAGAGTACCATATGTTCAAAACCATATGCAGAGGAGGATTTTCATGTATACAATGGAGCATGTTCCTTAAGTAAATTCAAAACTAATAATAAGACGATGAAGGTTTACTCTGGATAATCTCCCGGGAGGATCTCCTTTCTGTCTAACATCATTCTGTTTGCATTCATTCTGTTGCATTGCATCTACATATTTACGTTTAGATTAGAATTTTTAATTCTCAAGTATCATTTATGGTCATTTTATTTTTTATATATAATTATAGTGAATTAGAATTAGTGAGTGACTGACCGCAATATCTCTTCAATATATCGACCTAGGTCACCTACTGTGCTGCACTTAGTATAAATATTTTTGAGAGCACGCACGACAACGATTCATCATGTACGTTGTTGGGAAAATGATAGAAACATTCTTTTTAAAAAAATTTAAAAAAATTACAACAAGGGTATTAATGACTTTAACCCATATTCAAGGAAATAGTAAAAATATTTTGACAAGAAATTCAGTTGTGGATGATAAAAACGTCATAGTAGATACTTATGTATAGATAACCTCAGATAATAAAGAGATTTTTAAATTAACACATACCTTGTACATCTACTTGGCTGAGGGTGTGTTTACCTCCATTATAATTGTTAAATATTATTAATTAAATTATAAAAGAACCACATACATATATATGATATCATCTATGATCTCCTAATGTTTTATTGTTAATAATATTTCATCAGTATCATTGTTTTGGGTGTTAACTGATTCATTTTCCATTATATATTTTGTTATGTATGTCAGGTTTGTTATGATAAGATGTATTTGATTCATATCCAGAATGATATTTAGTTATTAGACATTATTTTTTTCCATCAAATGAAAATTATTCTTAAATGGTTAGATGGGAAATGAAATCTCATCAGGTCGTGGAGACGGTAAGCCGTACGTATGCACATGTGACAATATCATTCTTTTAGTGGTGAAAACATATGTAATTGGATACTATATAATATATAAATAATCATTAAAATGTTGTATTTATTATTTAAAATAATTATAATCACTATTGTACCCATCACAATAATAATGCGTTGAATAACAAAATACACCACGATGTGGAGACGGTAAGCCCTGCGTACACACGTATGGCAACTTTGTCATTCATAGGATGGATAGAATAATGAATATGGTTGTACCATATTTATAATAAAATCTCAGTGTGTAGATATTACGGGATTTATTATTTTATTATTTAAACAACAAAGAATGAGGAAGTGGAATAAGAAAAGAACGTTGAAAGATGTGATGAAGTAATTACTCATTCTTCGGGTTCTTCCTTTTGATTTCATCAAAAGAGGTCCTTAGGTTGGATTATGATAAATGTAAGGACTCTAGGATGAATTGAGGGTATTTAGTAGGATATTTGAGTTGGGGTTGTCTAAGCCAAAGGGATTTGGAGGAGTGATTTTGAGGGAAGGGGAAGTACCCTTTTATAAGATAGGTGAGGGTCACTTTAGGAAAAGCTTGAAATAATAATTTATTATTCAATCATATTAGGTTTATAATCTCTCAAAAATAATTTATTTAGAGGATATTTTCTGTAGGGGTCGCTAAACTCTCAACCAATAGGTTTTATACTGGTTTAGGTAAACATATTAAACTTATCTTTTAGATTTAACTCTTAGTTAAATAGTTTAACTTTTACCATGTATTCTTGTATTATTATAATAAATAGATGCTAAAAATACTATAAAAAAGCCAAGAGAATCTCAAGGTGTTTTTTATTGATATATCTATACTTATATAAGTCCCTTGTCTGATGCTCAAATTTTTATGAATATTATATAATTTAATAAAATAGTATTTCTTTTAAAAACTCATCTAGGCCAATTTTTACCCTATTTAGTATTTGGTTTTTTTGAAAGTCATAACAACATGTTTTTTTAAAAAACACTTCATCTAATCCATATTAAAATGTCATATTAACCTAGAAATTTTTTTGGAATGCATCAAAAGTCTAAAATTACATTTATTTTATGATTTATAACATCATTTATTTCAGACTATCATTAATATGGTAATTACTGCATCATCATTGTGTCATACATAAATTTAATTATTTAATGAATAAAAATTATAAATAAAATACAATGATATAGTAAATATTTTTTTATTTATAATGAGTATTTATAGTTGAATTTAACTTATGTATAACCCTATATTAAAAATGGTTTAGTTATTAAACTTTGAATTTAACAATTTTAACTCATCTTTAAATAAAATATAATAAATTAATTAATCTAATCCATGTTGTTAAACAATGATCATATATTTTTTAGAAGGTTGATTTTGGTCTAAATAAACTTATCCAATAGAATTAGGAAATGTGTTAGGTTAATTATAATATCATTGTTACCATTAATTTTAATATTTACTTTTAACCGTGGTAATAAAATTCAAAAGTTACTAATCACCATAAATTATTTTCATCCTATTAAACTATATTTTACATACTCATGTCAACCGTTTCTCTCAGAGTTTTAAAATTCAATTCACATAAGCGGTAAAATTATGTTTTACAAAAATTTCAAATGTGCCTAAAAGGTGGGTAAAAGACGTTAAATAGTTCAATAAAAGTTTATATATATATTCTTATTATTAAATGACTCTAATGAATTAAAATCTACAAATATAGTTATTTTGTCTATATTTTCACATTAAAATGATTTTATATAAAAATAATAATTATTTAAATAAAAAGCCGGGTTTTAAAAAATAATGTAATGTTTCTCACTATTCATCAAAAAATTGAATGTTTTGAGAAAAATACCAAAAACACCCTTTGATAATTTTGATATTGCAATTTAAAAAATTATTTCTATTTTATCAAATTTAAAACATATAAGTTACATAAATTAATATAAAATAAATTGTCATTGTCAAAACCAGAAAAGGGGGTTTTTAAGAAGTAAAAACTCTTTAAAGATTAGCATGTGTTTATGTACAAATTAAATGTGAAATTACATAAAATGACCTGAATTAAATAAATGATAAAAATATAATATATTTATACTTTAAAACCACTCATATTCATAATTTGACAATATAAATTACTTCAAATAAACAATTTTATTCAATAAAAATTTAGTATTTTTCACCATTCATCGAATTTTGAACGTTTTCAGAAAGGAACCCAAAAAAACCAAAAACATTTTATGTCCCATTTCTAAATAAGAATTTAATTTCATTAAATTTAATATATAAAATATTAAAATGTTGTATTTAAAAAGGGTTCTCCATTAAAAAGTGGAAAACAACAATTTTTAAAAAATACTTATTTTATGTAAAACAAATTGATTTTGACCTTATATTATGTCTAAGAAACATAAAAGATGAATGTTAATATTATATAGGATATATATTAAATTCAAAATATGGTTAATACTATTCATAACCACTTTTTAAATGGCTAGTTTGATAGGTCATGATGTGCTTGAACTGAGCGTTGCATGTAGTGCAAGATATTGAATTACATTAAAGAGATAACATACTATGAAATATTGGGGTGTTACATATTGACTTTATCAACTCTTTTTTGATCTTTTTTCTTGGAATTGTAGAGTAATGATAGAACGAAGGCCCCAATCGTGTGCCATGATGGTGGAGATGATGATGCTCTATAGGTGGTGGCCCCTGAGACGCTAGTAGAATCTACAATAGTTCCTCTTGAGAAACCACTAGTTGTACCCATTATATGTTTTGATTCTCCGTTCGAATATGGTTTCTTGTCATACATGCAGACTATTCGGGGAGCCTCATAGCCTTCCTTACCCCTGGAAGTGTTGATGTGTGCTTTCCAGAAGTAGTATCCACCCACATTTTTGGGGGATGATATTCCACAAGCTACTAAGATATGTCTTAAGACAAAATTATCAATTTTAGAGCATGTAGAGAGACTTACTGAGAGGAAAGTGAATCTGGAAATATATATTCATTGGTGAGAAGCAAATATCTAGTAGTATGTTTTGAACCAGGATATTGGGATTAAATAAATATATATATATATGTAATGGATTTCAAATCCTTGTTTTAGGAGTAATTATTTCCAAAGACTCATAGACCAGTGTGGTCCAATGACTTTATGTATCTCGAGTAGGGTGACATGATCGTTATGGAGTATTATTCATGATTTTTGGAGGTTCTATTTTTTCTACTTATTTATTTTACGGATGATTCAATGGTGGATATGCACTTCTATAGAGTTCTGAATCATGACATTTGATTAAAGGACAATATCTTTATAGTTAATACTATAACTAAGATATTGAATCCATAAATTATTACTTAATGGAATTTGAGGGATGCTGAAGGCCTAGAGAAGGGCAGTGTATCATCTTGATCTAGTGGCTCAGTTTCTAGTAGAAAAAATGGTGTTTTTAGGATTCTATTGAGGGGAATAGTTTCCAGTGTGTGAGTTAAGGTGGTTATCTCTTCTATCATCAAAGTTGGACATGGGAAAATATGAGGAGTTAGTTTGATAGATATCTAGTTAGGTATCGACCATGTGGAAGGATGGGCCATATAGAATGATTCTTTGGGACCTTCACTTCTGTAGTCCAAGGAAGGGGGTGGACATTGAATCTTGGTTCAGTAGTGATATTCAAAGATCAATATTAGTAAGGGATCTAAGGTAGTGAAAACCGTTCAAGAAAACATGGTTTTTTGACTGAGGAATCCAGGTACATGTTGTATAGTGATATTAGAGTGGGCCTATTCTGGGTAGTGAGGTTGTTTTATAGGGAATTGGTTCTAGAATCAAATATTCTATATAGCTTGCACCTGATGATAAAATCTAAAGTCTATTTATAGGGAGAGGTATGATTTTAGTATTTTCAACAATATGATATACTCTTTTCGATATAGGTTCTTCTCATAGCTTTTTATCTATACATTTTGGGTAAACCATTTTTATTATTTTTGAGTTTTCTAATTAATTTATGATGCTTGATACTCTATTAAAAATAAGATCGAAGGTTGTATTCTAGAGTATATTAGTCCCATTGAGGTGGGTGGGGGTCGCCTCATATGCAATCTTCATTCCTTAATATGAAACGGTTTGATTTCATAAATGCGATGGGATGACTAGTTTCTTAACATGATCATCATTACTGTTATTTCTATAAGGTGAAATTCACATCACCAGAGGGAGGTGTTCTTATACATGTAGATAAATGTTATTTCCTAGTGAGTAGAGCTAGAAATGATAATTGTGGGATGGGAGATACGAAATACTAGATAACTCGTTTATACCTAGACGATTAGGGATCACATCAAGTTGAGTTCCCTCTAGTGTTTAATAATTTTAGGGATTTTTCCCAGAATCATTTTTGGGTTTACATTCAGAATAAGGGGATATGTTTTACGTGAATCTACTTCCAAGAGCTTCACTGATATCCATTTCTCCACATAAGTTGGATACTACTGAGTTGATAGAGAATAAGATGTAGCTATCGGACAAATAGTCTAGGGTTTTGAAGAATCTAAAATTTTCCATGGTGTTCTCCTATCATTATTACAAAACAATGATAATGGAAACATACATTTTATTTGGATTAACAAATGTTGAACCAGTTGATGGTCATAAAATGGTATCAATTTCTGTGCATAGATTATCTTTTCAACCATCTAATATGAGAATGTGTTTTCTCAATGATTTATTTGAGGTCAAGTTATCACCAGGTACATGTTCAACCTTCATAAATAACTCATACAACATTCTATATAAGGTATGGTATATATGGGTATATATTTATGATGCTCGGTCCCACAAAAACCATGAAATATTCATGTCATTATTGAATTTGGTTTTCCATCCAAATCAGGATTCATTTGTGGTGGTATTCATGGATGATCTCCTGGTTTTTCTCACACTCGACATGAACACTCCAGTAATCTAGATATAATTTTGGATACACTGAGTGTGAAATAGTTACAATTTATGATCACATTATTCCACTTCTAGATGTTTAAGATTCACTTCCGAGGTCATAATACCTCATATACAAAACTATTAGTTAACCCAGAGAAGGTGAGAGTTGTAGTATCTTGGGAGAAGACAAATAATTCCTTATACGTATGGAGTTTCTTGGGGCAGGTGGGTTATTAGAATAATTTCACATCATAAAATCTTATGCTTAGAATCACCTCTTAGAGGCATTACTAAGAATTTTGTGAAGTTCGTATGAAGAGATTCCAACAAGAGAGCCTTTAATGATCTAAAATTGAGGCAGAATTTTGGGACAGTTTTGATTCTACTTATCTGCGGAAGATGATATAGTGTCATTCAATGCATCTGGTATTAGTCATTCAGATGTTCTGATGAAGGAAGATTGATTCATGAAATACATGTCCCATTAGTTGATACCACATGAGAAGAACTTCTTGATGCACAATCTCTAGTTAGCTTTAGTTGTTCATTCTATATGTTGTTGGAAGGATTTTTTTTCTAGGAGAGATGTTTTTTTGGTGTTTTTGGACCAAAAAATCCTTAAGTTAATATTTATACATTGTGAATTGAATCATAGGTACTGATGTTGATTGGAATGCCTTCATTATTTTGACTTCATGAATGCATAAATTCCCAGAAAGGGAAATGTAGTTGTTGATGTACAGAGATTAATGTCTTAGTTATAGGGAGTTCAATAGGATAATAGAGAGTGTAATATTATGTTCTCATTCTCAGAGAAGCACTTGGAGGTGCACGATGGATAAGGGCAGGCTTTTCTCTCATATTTTTCAGTGACATCTACTCTTTTGAATAGGGTGGGGATGAGATAATTATCTGATGTTGTGGGCCTAGTACTATGGGAGAGTGTGGTTTCTTAGGACCCTCCTCTTGGTTGGACAATGTGTGAGGAGGAAGCTTTTTCTATTCATGGCCATGTTTGGGTTCCAGCAGACTTATATGAGGAGCTAAAGTGAGATTTTGATGCCTTATATTGGGTGTTACATATAGATATTACTAAGATATATCATGACATACATCATAAACAATAGTGTCCTTGGATAAAACATTAGGTATTTAGTTTTTTCAGCAGATGAAGGTGGAACACTAAAAACCAACTAGGATTTTATAGAATTTACTCATTCCTATGTGAAAATATGATGATGGTATGATGGATTTCATGACTGGGTTCATGATGTTGCCTCAAGGTAGTGATGTCGTATGGGTTATTATTGACATGCTCATGATGCTCTCCCATTTACAACAAATTAGGGATTCCTTCATAATAGATTATTTTGGGAATCATTATATCATTAATTTTTTTTAACTTTAGGGGGTTCCTTATAAATCATTAAGAGATAGGGATTCCAAGTTTAGATCTCAGTTTAATCAAGGCTTGTAGACCAAATTAGGTTAATAAGTTCTTCTAAGCATGGAATACAACCTTAAAACTTATGGATAGTTAGATAATACTATATATGTTCTAGAGGACATTTTTAGAGCATCCATATTTGTTTTCATGGGAGCTTGGGAGATACTTATACCCATGTTTGAGTATCCCTACATTAATAGTTATCCAGACACTATACAAATGTCACCCTTTGATGCATTCTTATGGCATGAAATTATGATAACCTATTTTCTTGTCAGATGTATTAGAGGCATCCTTTCTTAGACGATGTCTCATGAAAGAAAATTCAAGGTATGTATAGTTGATCAAGAAAAAGGTTTACACTACATAGTCTGGATATAAGTCCTATATTGATTGTCATTAATGACCTATAATGATTGAGTTTGGGGATCCGTTAATTTTATGTTTCTCAATGTGGATGGAAGTAGATGTATTTAGATATAGGTTAAGATTTTACCATGATATTTTGGGTCTTTTTTTATTCTGTAAAGATTCATAGTAGAATCGTATTAGTTGCAGTTACCTCAGCAATATATAGCCATGGAAAACATCTTCCATGTATATGAAATATGATGTTATCACTCAGAATCATCTCATACGCTATATTCAGATGAGGTTTAGTTAGGGGTATATTTTTCAATCGCAGAACATCTTATTCATATCATCAATCAGAGAAAAAAGACACTATGAGGTTGGTCAGTTCATCTAGTACAGTTCCTTTGACAACATGGTATTCTAATAAAGAATACTTTAGAGTAGGAGGCTGACATACATGCTTAGTGTCCTGATTTATTCATAGAAAACTCTTCAAAACTCATTGAAGGGAGATTCAATGATGAATTTCTATAAATTTGGAATATTTTAAGGTCTTAATTTTTTATATTAGGTTTATATCATTTGAATTATAGTTTAATTACTTGGTATTGACCTAAAGAGAATTCATAATGAGTTTGTGGGCGTTTTGGGGGAGTGTAGGCCATGTTCAAGGACCATAGGCCTGTTTTTTGGAAAATAAAATTGGGCTGCATGTTTTGATGAAATTGAGCATATGAAGAGTAGTAGTTTCTAATAGCCATGTTGTGAATATCATGTATTATTGAAGAGCCACATGATTTTATGTAAAATTTATATTTTAGGGTCTTACAATCAAGCATGAGCGCTTGAATTTTTTTTACCGAGGCTAAACACATGGTTGATGCATGGTTTGGCTAATAGTATGGCATAACCATGCATGGGGAGTCTTGGATAGTTTCATGTGGCATGGTTTGTGCACAGTTTATGAATCCAAGTTAATAAACCAGCAAGGTTTCCTATTCAGATAGTGAGGGTTGAATGGATGGAATACAATTTTTTCAACCATGATGAAAAACCATGAATCAAAATTTATATGGTTAAAATGATTATTTTTCAATAATTTTTTTCTTAAATAATCCCTATTTTCCCATTCATACATGATACATGCTCCTTGTAATTTGGGAGACCTTTTAAATCCATGAAGTTGTTATTTGATTAGATTCCTCTATATGATGTCTGATTCCAGAGTATTGCATCTTGTTTGATCCATACCGGCCAGTTATTCTTTCATCTTGAACCTTTCATCATTTTTAATCATATCTATAGAGTTATTTTGGTGAAATATAATTTACCCTATATCCATGGTATTCATCCTTTACCTCATTTTCTTCCAATATGGGTGTACATGGGTGTCGATACTGGATAAATGTTCTACCACATTTATATGATATCTGTTATATATGTTTCCCTTGTTGGATGTTTCTTTATTTACCATGTTTCCATTATTCAAAACAATAGAACTTCGGATGTTACACATATAATACAATGAAGATATTGAATATTTTTTTGGAAACCGATTAGGTTTCCCACTAAGTTCTATGTTATGTTTTTGGTTGTTAGCCCCAACTAGACCACCCCGGAGTTTTTTTATTATGTGTTCACCTTGTTATACCACCTCGTTGGGTGTGTGTGAGCTCACAAGTTCAATGGGGTCCTTTTTGGATGATGTGGGAATTAAATTATTGAATAGGAGAATGTTTTTCCCTCATTATCCATGTGATTAAGTTTTGTTAAATGGTTAAATGTATAATTAATCGGCTAAATGGATTTATGTAGAAAATGTGATTTTTTTTGATGAACTCGTGTTTGTTAAATTTATTATGAGATGATGAATTGATTATGGTAGAGGATTCCTTGGAAATTTATACTCTTTGGATCTATATTCTATAGGAGTCCAGGTACATTTATACACTGTGGATCAAGTTTACTTTGGATGACAAGGAAATTTATACACTTGGCATACGATGTTTTTCCAACCCATTGCACATGCTCGGTTGACATATTCATTGGGCTCCAACCATGTATTTATCGAGTTTCTATAGAGATTATACATGAACTATGTGATGATATATTGGGAATTTTACACCTTGGATTTGAATTTTCAGGTTTGACACTGAATTACATGGTCTATAATAGTTTGTATGTTTTCTCATGTTTTAAAAAGTATAAAACACTGGACTATACCAAAAGAACCTTATTGACATATAATATTTCGTTTGGTTAAAATGAGAAATTCCAACAGATTTAAAATTTTTTGGGTACATATTTTATGTACCAACACTTTCTTTTACCAGCAGTTATAGTTTTTAATATTTATCATTTATCACCAACAAATATTTTATCAATACTAGACTCTTTCTCTTTATGTTATCAATTCTAAAATTCTTTTACTAATAAAGGAATCTGTTACTAAAAATATTTTTTACCAAAAACATTACCATTACAAAAACCTATTGCAATAAATTATCCAAAAACCTATAATATTTTTCCAAAAAGATATTGTATATAGATATATGTATTACTTTCAAAAAATGATTAAAATTATAAATATTTTCACCAAATCATATAATATGTTTTCACTACAAAATTATATGTTTCTTAATATATATATATATATATATGACATAAAATTGATGATAAATGATTTTAATATTTGGATACTTTAATAAGATCGAATGTAGTGAATAAAAAAATAGAAATACAATTATATATATTTTTATTATATGTATATATTAAAATTTTCAATTAAATATATATATAAATTATAAAAAATTAATTATATATAAATTTATTATACATCATGATTTTTTTTAAATTATACCAATAATATGAAACTCTCTTCCCTATGTAATAAGTATCAAGCCACATTGATCACATCACCAAAACCTTGTCTTCTATTGTCACATCTCGACCCGCATAATTTCCCTTTATGCGGTAAACCAGTATGTGAGACTTGTAAAAAATTTGATATTATTATTTATATTATTATTATTTTTAATTTTACATTTCACACTTTCTACCCTACATCACCCACCCCCTCCACTTCATGTTTGTGTTGCTCCCCCAGCCAGGATGGACCCTAGTTGCACCCCTATCCCCTCTTATTTCCATGGTATCTGGCCATCTATCCATCCAACATCACATGTGGTACCCTTAGATTTTCTTTTCATTGTCATGAACCATCCATTGGGTCCCGTGTCGTGACATACCCTATGCCTGCCTCCTGAAGGCCAGGGGTTGGCAACTAGTGCTGAAGGCATCAACCTGCATGTGGGATGCATTTTTTTGAGAACCTATATTCATGAACACAACCACATCCCCATGATGGAAATATAAATATACATACCAAAAAATAACAATTGAGTAAATGTAAAAACTGTAGGTCAAATGGGCCTAAATACAAATCCAAAAAAATAAAAACTGAATACCGAAAAATACAAGGAAACTCTGAAAATCATCGACTGAAAACCGCACCGTACGGGTAAGTGTAGAGTAGATGAAGGAAGTTGTAGAAAGTAAGCCCTGTATACTTGGTTTTACTAGGCTCCATCAGGTCCTAGGCCACCATGTCCTCTATAAAGGTTGTGGTCATTCGTACCAGACACAACACATGCGAGACAAGCCAATGTAGCGGTGAGTAATATAATATTCTGTAGGGACCCCACAGAAACAATAAAGACCACAAAGAAATCAATAATAAAACTATAATGTATTATCACAAAACATGATCAAAGAGAAAGAAATCTCACACTATGGGTAATATAGAGTAGGAAAGTAAGACTGAGTCATTTCACAGATTACCTTGGACTCCTAGAGAACTCCTCCTTAATGAGTATAGTGGGTCTGGTGGGTCACAGAAAATCTACTTCCCACTAACCCTGAACTATTTTGGTACTCATCCTTGATGAGTATTGTAGGTATGTTGGTTCACAATGATGTTGTTCCCCACCATGGGCTTGTCAGGTCACACCGAAGCTGCTTCCCACCAAGGTTATATGGAGGTATTTCTCCTGTCATATATAATGGGTCTGTCGAGTCACACCAAACCACTACCCATCGGGGTCCTACAAGGTCACATATAAGCCACATCCGACTAGGCGATTGTAGCTAATTCACACAGGGTCACTTGTCAGCATATTTTAGGTCTCATCCAACCATAGGGTTTCTGCACATAGTGTGCGTGATTCTAGGAGAACTGCTCCTTAAGACATTCTTCAAATTTCAACGTCCCTGAAATCATACATAGAGTATTCCAAATGATCCAACTCATCATGAGGGTTCCAATTCCACAAACAGCTCTTCAATCAGATGCCCAGTTTGAATGATATTATTATTTTACTAAATAGGGGTTGGTTACGTCTAGGACCAATCTGACCCCATCAGACTAACCTGACCATCTTTACCTAGGGCCCCACAAGAATTGTTTTATTTCATATGACCTTAATCAACTTGGTTTGGGTCCTAGGTCGGCCTGGTTTTACCTGCCCTATGGGACAGGCCCATTGGGCCTCACCGAACTCGGTCTGGTTCGGCCGGGGGTCCAGCCCGACGTGTTTCCTGGTGACCCACTCTCATCTGGTGTGTAGACCACAGGTCTGGCCTACTGGGGTGTCATGTACCCGTCCTGGACACGCGGTGAGTCTAGGCATGACACTTCGTGCCTGGCTACTCGTTACCCCTTCATACGCTGTCAAATACTATGTTCCACCAGAAGCTGCAGCCTGCGGTTGCATGCAGCTCCACAGACCTGACTGAGGGCCTGCCTCCCTCAAGCTGCCTCTAACCTACTTTTGGTGACTCCTGTTTCACCACCATGGCCCGATCAGGCCGCAGAGCCTCACTCCAACGTGCCACCCAATGCCAGGGGCTGCTGTCGTGGGCCACTGCCGGCACATGTGGGTTCTTCTGTAGACCACCGGGTCCCCTCTAGTTGTAGATTCCTCAAGCCACATGCACCTATAGCCTCCAAGGGAATCCATCATCCATGCAGTGGCCTCTGATCCTCCATGCCGCTGCTTTAATGATGCATCCATGAAGAAGACATAAAATGTATAAGGTGGAGGGGCTCGATCCTTGTTCATTTCTACCCACCCCATATGTGTTAGAGGTGTAGAAAACAATAGAAAATTATTTAATGTTCTATCACAAAAAGATATTTATCTAAGTATAGAAAACCCAAGAAATACACCCTCCCGCAAGAACGAGTGATCTGTGGATCAATATGTTCGTGGTTTGATCTGCATTCGTCATTTTAGAACGAAGAATGGGAAAAAATAAAACAAAAAAACCCAATACCAATGTTGGATCATTCATTGGCGATGAACAGTGTCACAATATTCGTCATTCTTCGATCCTTTGTTTATGGCCATTGGTCAATCATCATATGTGATGATCCTTTCAAAGGGGGGATGGTGTTCATCATCATCACCCACCAATGATTTAGAGGAGAATCGGGATTCTACCAACAATCCTGTATTGTTTTCATGGCTAGTAAAGGTTGAAACAAGAATCAGTGTTTCTATTGCTTTACTGTTATGAAGTTGTTACACTGTTTCCTTTAATGAAACAGTGTATTTAGTTTCACTTGGATGGAAAACCGTTGAGCTACATAGATTTGAATATTCAGAAAAATAGATTGAAATCTGTTTATTTTATTTTTAACTTTTTCTTTGAAATGTATGAAAAATTACTTTTTCCCTCGACCCACATCGGTTGAGGATGGTCCAGTCTAGGACAATCTCATTGTAATAAATTCAATGATTCCCTCCTAATTTGGATCTGAGTAGTGGATTAAATGTTAAGAAAATCTGATCCCATGTTTATTAAAATGAACCATAAAAATATTTAAAAAAATTTACTTTCACCCTCGTCCCTCTCTAGTTAAGGTTAGGCACTGCCTAAGTGGAACACACCCTCCCAAGCTCAATGGTAATCTCATATTTTAAATCTCAGTTACCTTTTAGGAGTTATAATTATTTGAATATAAAATAATTTTTACTTAATTATATTATTTTGAGCCAAAAATAACATCCACTATTGGCCATCCTGGACCAATGTTGGGATATGGCTAATGAAAAAAAAAATCATGAGCTGAATGGTGGTTTCATATTTTCAAACCGAGTCTTCATTCATGAGTTATAATAATTTTGAAAATAAAATAATTTTATTTAATTATTTTATTTATGGTTATGCCATTTTCAGGTTTTCTCATTGGATACTTGCACCGACTATAATTAAGTCAAGCCTAGTGTAAACTTGCAATCCTGAAAGAAACGGTGCCCTCAGATTTCTGCTCCAGGAACTCGTTTAAGAGATATTCCACATTTTCAGGAAAACTGATCGCATGTGCTATTTAATGATTATCATTTTTGGACGGATCATTCTGGGATCTCTGGGTCTCAGAATCACTCTCAGTCTTACTACCTTGTCTCGAAATAATACAATATAAATCAATACATGGAATTTCTGAGATATTACATACTTCAACTCCACTCTCTTATTATTCATTTTTAATTGTGATCTTCCCACTCATCGTTTTAGTTGAAGTGACCCAATCAAACCCTAACATGATTAAGGGCGTTTTTTTATTGTTGATGGTTATGGTTTTTGCGCGCCGATTTTGATTCTTCTTAGATATGTTTTTATAAGGTTTTTAGGGTAATGAATATGATGGTCATTAGTTTGGCTTTATATATGTGGAAAACTAATATAGTTTCAAAAAATAGTTATTCAATACGTTATAATAATTTGAAGAGAAATTTAATTTCCTGATCATATAAACTATATATCATGATTTTATATGATCACCAATTTCATTTATCCTTAAAAGGCAACATGATGTTAAATAGTTTAGATGAATTTTTCAACCTTCATCTAATGGGTGGGGCCCATTTGGAGGGTCTAAAATCATTCAAGATGTCCATGATATGAGATTAGATGGGACTCATGTTAGATTGAAAAGAGGTAATTGAGTGATTATTTGGATACAATTGTTCTTCACTTATGAAATCTCCCATATATTAATACTTTATATATGCCTTTCATTACTAAGTGGGGAAGGTTCCTTCCATGATGCATTGAGATTTACTGTATGTTTAGGTTTTGTTGTTGTTGTCACTCGATATAATTAGTCTATATAAATTTTCATATTACATTCATGGTGTTATAGATTATAATGTACTCAAAAAAATGATGGATTTCTCCTAGTGTTGCTAATATTATTTGGGGGTGCCTAATCACAAACACTTAAAACATTTGTATTATAAAAATATTCATAAATTGGAAAAGTCTTAAATAATTTAATATAAACAATTTTTAGAATGATTTGGCCATATTATTAAAATATACAGTTATTTAGTCTATACCTAGGAAGTTTCATTATTTTTAGGGTGTTATCCCCTTCATGAGAAAATATTCTAGTGATTATTTCTATGATAAATATTAATGTTTTGTCTTGAATCATTCTTCTATCCCAGTTGTATTGTCATCCTATCTTTCAACAAGCGTAAATTTTATTTTATTTTCGGACCTTTTGAAATTGTTTTTTCTTTTGGTGTTGGTCTAGTAATTCTATTTAATTGTAAATGGAAAACCTTAATTAATTTATGTCATATATTTAAATATTTTGAAATTTCCTTGGAGGATGCATTTAGTTCTACTATAACCTCCAATTTGATTACAATGTTTACTTATTTTATTTAATATTTATGTATTTCATAATTAGTTTCATTTTGTTATGTAATATTAATCACTCTTATCATTTATTTGACTTATGTTCTTATTCAAATAAAATCTATTTGATGATTCCCTCAAACATTAGTCGAAACTCATGTATCCAAACACATGTATGAATTTTCAAATCAATATTTTTTTCAACATTTGATAGAAGTATTTGGTTATATTATTGTAAGATCCATATCTTTATTCGATATATAATGACATTACATTATTTTTAGGTTATGATAAACTATATGACAAATGCTTTTTGTGAGTCTGGAAATGATTACGTTTGATGTTATTCATTACAACCATCACTTGTCTGCGTTATTAAACTATACTCTCTTCCAACAAAGAATAGAATTTTTTTTCACAAGACTATTATTCCACTCAACTAATTTGAAAGATTCCCAATTCTGATACACCAGTACTAATTTGTGTCAACTATCAATTTACATATTCTCAAATAGGTTTATATTCCCATTCCAATAATTGGTAAAAGAATTTGACATTTCATTACATTAAGGTAGTGATAAATAGTTTTTTCATAGAAAGTTTCTATAACTCTACACAACTGATTTGAGAGATTCCTCACACTGATCAATGAAATTTAATGAAAATCCAACATTGGATATTTAAACATTCATAATTTATAAAAAAAATAAATTCCCTCCTAAAAATGTAATGTAAATATTTGTGTGTAAACAAATTTTACTCTCATGTTGTTGACCTGATTATTCTATTTTAGTCAAAAATTTATTTCCAACCTTTATGTGATCAATACATAAATTATTTTATAATTTTAGAACATGATGATCCTCTATGTTATTAGTTTCTAGATCCATAATCAATTTATCACAAAAATTATGGCCTTTAATAGAATACTTATATTTTCGACTAATATTTTGAGGATCACCTACCCCAACCTTGTCAATAAACATATCATCAAAATGATTGGTATTCAATATGGCCTATAAAATATGCCAAAAATTAGTTAACCATAGTAGTTTCATTATGAGGAAGATTCAAAGAGGCCTAGATATGATTTATTCTTTGTAAAAACAAGTTTCATAAAAGTTGAATGTAAATAAAGGTCAAGTTATCTAAAATCCCAATATCAAGGGAAGAATAGGGAATACCTAGAAGAAAACACATGATATGACTTATTGTTATAAGATACAAAGGAATATGAACTAATATTTATTATCATAGGTCTATAATGGGTCAATAATCATGTATATCCATGATATAGAGGGTATTCAACACCCACATAGATGTTATGATGTTCTCCCCATATGATATTTTGTGCATACTTGTGAATCTAATCCACATTGAAACTTACATGACATGTCTTTCAAAGAACTCATTCAATGTGATTAAGAATTAAAGACCAAATTGACCTTTGAACAATCTAAAATAATATAATTCTCTATAAAAATAACAAACCCTGGTTAATAATAAAAACATTACACAAAAAACAATGAACAAGAAACATAATTCTAAAAAATATAAATGTGATCAATATAAACCATGAATTGCTAACATGTTGTTATTTTTAGATGATCATGTTTTATATGAACATGATCTATTCACATACTATTTTACATAAGAAATCACCCCCATTCATCTAATTAGAAGGGGAATCATCTTCCTTTTGGTAAGTAATTCATTACTACTTTGAGTTTGGATAAATTTTATTTGTTGATTTTGTTTGTGGAATGCCTCAATGTTTTTTTCTTGACTAATGAATGATTCACATTCAATGCGGTGAGTAAATTCATTATATTTATTTTAATACATTAGAAAACTATCTATCCACTAAAATGGATCTTTAGAGCCTATATTTCTTTGAGTTTTTACAATCCACACCTCTTGGTGAATTATTTAATTAAATGAACTAAGAATAAAGGATGATAATAATATTGGATTTCATTTATGTTTTGAACATCACAATTTTATTTTTCTATGATTATAAATTTGTAGTTTTTCATATTCATGAATTATTGTTTAATTTTTTATTTGAAATTATTTATTTTATATGTTATTTGTCAGTTTTTTGTTTTTTAATTTGTGGTTAATATTTTTATTCTTATTTTTTAACTGTTAGTTTTAGTTCGCATTAAAAATAAAATTTTCATATAATTTTTTATTAGTTATTGAGTATTATTATGATATGGTATTTCTTAATCATATTAAGGGAGTACTTTTTGGAAGCTGTGTGTTGAATTTTGATGTAATACTAGACCTCTCATTAAGAAATTCTTAAACCAGGCACATGTGATTCACTTCGTAAATATTTATTTTAACTCTAATTTGTTTCAAATTTATTTGTGTTCCATTGGTGTATATATATACAATTTCTTCCAAACTCATTTTAATATGTGATAAGATAGACTATTCTAAATTATATCATCTTATAACCCATCCTTATTAGATTAAATTCACCTGGTATTGTATAATATGCAATAATGATTTAATTTTAATTTAATGTATTTGGTATGATTTTTAATAGGATTCTAGCTTATCTATAATATATAGTTTCAATATACAATTTATATTCTATATGCATTCAATTTTTCGGTTGATGCAATTTATATTCAATATGAATTCAATTTGACCCAATGTAATGTATGTGGTTCCTTCATAGTAATTTATTGATCAGTGGGATACATTTCCTTATCAATTGATATCAACATTATTTATTGATTTTATTAATACTAGATTATCTAATTTTTTCATAATATTTTCAAATATTTTTTCAATATTGAGAATTATTATATTTTATTGTTATTATTATTATTAACTCTACATTCATGTATTCTTTATTTCATCAAACTAATAATACATGTGATTCTATAATGGGGATATTTTATTGTAGGGATAACTATGAATTGTACATGCATTCTTAAGAAAGAATATTCCATGCCGATGTGCAAACCATGTGAAAAATGCTTCAAAAATTAGACTCATGGATCATACTGTCCTATACATTATGGTATATTAGCCATGACACATGGATTTTAACATAGTCCGGGCTTGTACATCATGCTCCATCAGTTTGTCTCTATATTCTAGTACATAATTTCACATTACTCGCGGTTATGTGATTAATTCTATAATGACCATGTGTTCAAGTTCTCATGGATTAAACACATGTACTCTTCTATTCTATAAAATTGTTTACAATTATTCACAAGAATGTACATCATGGCCTATACATTCCATGTGTTCAAGATCAATGTAAAATTATTCACTCATCTATGATTTGCAGTACTCATCTTCTAATTATTCTCTAACTAATTTAGTCACATGTAATATACCATGATTTCAGGGTATTAAACATATTAATGGATGATGAATTAAAACCAACACTCTCTAATTACATCCTTCCCATGTTTTTTCCTATAGTAGATTAGAGCCTTGTTTCTGTAATTATTTTGGGAACTTATGGATTTTATGATCCTAAGTATGGTTGGGTTGGCCAGTTGACTACAAAATTATATGTGTATATATTACATTTCATGTTATTGGAGATGATTACTAGAATGCGGGATATTTATAATATTTTTCCTGTTGAATACATGAATATGATATCAGTGGTACCTTGAAAGTTATTATTTAAAACCTAATTCAAAGTCTACATTTATTATAATTAAAATAACGTATTTTAATGTTTATTTCATTTTTGTGCAGGTACTACTATTTTTGGAAGTCAAAATGAAGTTCAACACAAAATATGATATCGTCACATTGAATTTATATGCAATTTAAACATGAAATCAGTCATCATGATTCTTTATAACAAACATTCAAAAACATTTACTATAATTTGGATCTATTAGTCATTGCCATGTATAGTTTCCATCACCACTAATAAATTTCAATAACACTATAATATCTATTGTTGATAAATTGTTTCATTAGTAATACTATGATATATTTTTCATTCAATATCCTTTATAATATATAGTTTCAATATCTGAACATATAACTATAATGTATTAATATTTTGTACTACATGATTCATTATAATTTGAATTTAAAAATTTAACTACAAGTGGGATTCAAAAACTTTTCAAATGTATACTTTTCAGTACTATATACTTTCATCCGCTTAATTGAATAATTTATTTCAATAGAAGTAAATAAGTATCAATATCCTGATTTTATATTATAATTATGTGTTAGATTATATGCTTTGGGATCATGTTTAATGTATGATTTCTTTTTTATTTTCATGGTAATGAATGATATTCTATATTTTGTGATCTTTAAAAATTATCATTCCTCGAATATGGATTATATACTGACCTATGGTGCACCTAGTGTGTTATATATTTCATTTTTTATTATAATTGAGTACTCAATCCTATGTTGTGTGTTCCTGGTTCCTACCCAATTCAATGTTCTTGATTTTTTATTATGATGTTTGTCTACTGAATTTTTCATGTTAGACTCTTTAGTCTTTTATTACTTATTAGGATAAAAAAATGCAAATATGATGAATCAAATTATGGTATTTATATCTAATGATGACAAAGTTTATGAAGATATTAAATATCATAAGAATCTCTTCAATGATATGAAAAACATCACATGTTGTGAGGTGACATAAACTTTTTTTGTGCCCATTGATTTCCATACTACTATCATGTTGTTGTTTATATTATTTATGGTGTGTACTTGAAAGTTTGATACTTTTAATGAATCATTTTTTCTAAAATATTTTTGTTCTAAAGTTCATTTAGGTTTCTCAGAATTAAATATTTCCTTCCAAACCCACTATACATTAATGGAATTAATGATTATCTTGAATTATAATTATTCATATTCATATCTCTATCATTGCATCCCTTGAATAAAACCAATATTCATTGAAAATTTTAAAATCTAAAACTATATATTATTTATAAAGAAATTTACTATAATTTATTAATGGAAAATTTGTAGAAAATTAAACAGTAATAATATATTCCATATCTGGAACCTTGAAATGCAAAGGAAATATAAATTAACATAGTATAAATTATAACATTACTAATATGAAGACTAAAGGCTTACTATATATGTATTTCAAAATTACATTTTCAATCCCATACTGTGTAAACACTACCTTTAAAACTTCTTAAAATTTGGAAAACTAAAACATTCTAAAATATTTTTATTTTTTTATGTAATGAAACTTCACATCATTTTTTATACATTATTTTTTAACTTTTTTTCAATTCTTGCACATATTTTACATGAATTTTTGGGTATGATATTTGGTTGTGTGTGGGGAAGATCATGGAGTTTAAGGGTGTGGAATATCATCTAATTGAGGTTCCACAGTAGTAATAGTGATTTATTTTTTGTGATTTAAATAGAGATGATGACTGAAAGATTCCCATTTTATGTATATCATATTTTCATATTTTCATTTATTTCTATTTTGGTTTCAATTCATGTAAATATATTTCAGAGATGTTTTGGTATGCTAATTTGTTGTATGTGGTTTTGATCTTGTAAATTGAGGTTGAGGCATAGCATTGACTTAAGGTTCCTCATAGGTACAAAAGATGACTTAATTTGTTGATATGTCAACAAGGATGCTGAAATTATTTTTCTATATAGATAAATTTTTTATAAAATCATTTATTTTCAATTCATGTTGATATTTTTCAAGCATTTTAATGTATTATATTTTTTTGTGTGCAGTTTACATCTTGTACATGAAGGGTGTGTCCTAATAATGATTTGAGGTTCCTCACTAGTACTACAGTTGGACTTTTTTCTTTATTTTAATGACCAAATTATGGGGTGATGAAAGATCATTAGTAGGAGTGACTATTCATATACCATTATGGGTTCTAGAGGATTGTTGTCAAGAAACAATATTACCTTTTTAATTTAACGGTGTGGGTGTGGGAGCAGTGACATAGTAGGATCCTTGGTTTTGTGTTTTTATGGTCTTTTTATGTATTAATCAACTTAACTATGTATTTACTCATTTTTTTATTAAATTTCATTTTTAATATGATTAATATTTTTTGGTTCGAACATGTGTGGAAATATTACATGGTTTTATAATTAAAATAGTTGTATTATATATGATAAATTAATAAATAAAATATTGAATTTTAGCAAACTTATTGAGAAACCCAAACATAATATCTTATTTAAATTATAAATTACAATAAAAATATTAATTTTTTGTATTAGTTATGGTGGATTGAAAATAATATTACCAACAGATATTTATTTCATAGAAATATGTTGCTAATAGTTTGACCAACATATATATTATTATTCAGTATAACTATAATTTAAACAAAAAAAATTTATCTTTCACAATAAAATTTAGAGATAAAGTATTTACCAATATTTTAATGATATGAAATTTTTTTGGGTAAAACAATTACCAACAGAAAATGTTCTTTTAAAAATAGATACACCCATATGAGAAAAATGTAATTAAGTTTTAGTGACTTTCATCTTGTTTTTATAGTTACTGGTTTATAGAAATTTTACTTTTTTTAATAATATGATTTATATATATTTTTCACACTACATCTTCTTATATACTTAGAATTGAAATCATATATACATTGTTGGTGGTGGCCTAAAGAGTGTTATCTCAAACCCCATTCAGGCCCCATTGGGTACCTAGATAGAATTTTTGGATATATGTAAGGATTAGGGAAATCACTAACATGATGATGATTGATTGGATTGTTACTTAAGAGAATGGGGGAACAAGACTGATCTATTCTCATGTTTCTTGATGGTTATATTTTCTTTTTGTAAATTTTTCTATTATGATACATGTACTATATGGTATTCTTCTATCCATGTATTTCCCACAATTTTTATAGATTCATCACATGATCATCATATAGTATATGAAACTACTTTTGGCTTGAGCATTATTATTATCATATTGGTGTTTATCTACTATTTAGTTATTTATTTTTTTTCAGATATTTATTATATATATTACACAATTGTGGTAAAATTTATTTATGATGGTATAGTCTACTCATTGTTCCACCTTACACCCTTACTGCTAGTCAAAAGACTTTGACATATGGGGAGGTTTGTTTGAAGCATTGTGAACTACTGTCTCGGGGAATTGTTAAGAGGATCCAGGGTCAAGACGTTGAAATTTATTTTTTTTTAACTATATAATTATATTAGTAATGATAATGTTTATTTTTTACAAAAATCCTAGAAAAAACCTATATTATAAATCTTATGTTTCGATTTGTATATTTGTCCCCTGATAAACTAGTTAAAGGGCCATAGTCCAACCCATCACCTTGAAAGTGAAACTAGGAAAAACTATCATTCTCTGTGAACCTAAACAAGGATAGATTGTGAATATCACATGGTGTATACATGATATGGATGGAATAGTTACAATTATTAAACCCCAAATAATATTAAATTCAAGGGATAGACCATCCACAATACCACCAATGTGTGTAAAAGAATGCAAATGTTATTAATAAATTGTAATTACGGTTATTTTTAATTAGTTTTATTTTAAAAAAAATACAAAAAATAAATGTGTTTTGTTATAGTTATTATATATAAATATATATATATTATGTGTTAATTTTTATATCCTAATATATATTATATATATGTATATATGTTTGTCATAAATATTTTGTGTTTGTTTGTCCCTTAAATAGAATAACAAACATTCTACTAATAATGTATGGAATTAAAATTAAACAATAAATGCATATAATTTTGAAATTTTATAAGAGTTCATGTGAGTATTCTTGTTAATATTATAATAATTATTATAATAATTATTATTGTTATTACAAATATTTTTATTTTTATTATTACTAATGATGTTGTTGTAATTTTAAAAAAATATATTTTTTTCATATTATTTCCAGTAAATTATTATTTATATTTCCTTCAAATATATATTTTTATTAATAAAAATATTTTAGGGAAAGGTGAGAAACCAATCCAAACACACAAAGACTATCCGACCCCAAAACTAGACTCAAACAACATGATATGAAACAGCAGAATCTATGAATTGCAATTTAAGCATGTTTGAGATTTTACCTCTAAGAAGATACCATTAGAGTCCAAAAACCTTCTCATCCCAATAAATATTATTGATGTATTCATAGTTTTCAATCATCGTGTCCCATGTTTGGATGAGATCTTCTACAGTAAGCGTATACTCATTAAAAACAGGTGCTATAATTCCATGTTTCTTATTGGCCCATGCACCCTTTTCTTTAGAGTGGCTGGCCTGAAACCGCCTCCATACCAACCTGACAAACTCCTCTAGCGAGGTGACGAACTCCATTCCCTTAACTGAGAGTTCTTTGTTTCTATCAAGGATAGCTTCCCACTCATCAAATTCCACCAAATCTTTCCCGCTTTGGTGTGAATTCGTTGTCGATGACTCCTTAACTACATTTTCTAGTTCCGAGGTACATGGTTTCGTTTCAGGTGGTTCTAAATCCAATGAATTTCTTCCCACCTTCTTTGGATCATCCTGAGGGATTTTCCTTTTGCTGGAAGATCTCGTGACCGGTAGCCTAGGCAAGAATGAGTAGTCCTTCTTCCGTGGCCTCTGAGAGTGTTTTATGATCCCTACTGAGTCCATGATGGTATTTTTCACTTTTGTAGAGGAGAATCGGATAAAATCCTCCGCCATTTTCATTTCCTTCGTCTCAGTGGGGGAATCCGAGTCAGACTCCCTAACCTCTCCAAGAGCCACCTCTGCATCATCCCCTTCCTCAACCACATGCTACTCTTCAACTTTCATCATTTAGAACCTTTTAAGAGAGCGGGTATCCACTCCAAAAAACATCACCGTATCAGCATATGATGATTTGGCCTGGAGGACCTGCTCACCAACCTCATAAACTCTAGGTTGTTCATAACCATGGCCCATGTACTGATGAAAATTGCTTGGAACCACCAATCTCTCACATTGAGGTTGCCTAACATCACTTGTAGTAGGGACCTTCAAACTCATAGCCACACCGCTGGAAAAATTGGAGGGGTCCCTATGCCTGGATGGAACCACATCTGGGTGGGCACTCCTCTCCACTGACCCATCCCCACACCCCTGCAATGCAGAGCCCGATCCACTTGGAAAAGGGTTAGAACCCAGATCCTGTTTCATCTGGTCAAAGACAACTGACACCTGAGGCCCTGAAAATTTAGGGGAAGCCTTCTTTAAAGGGTCAGAGGACTCCCCCCTTCCAAAAACAAGAGGAGCCAATTATGGGATCTCATGCTCCTGTTCATCATGGTAAACCATAGCTGGGGAAGGCTGCGGGGGGGGGGGGGGGAATTGAAACAAGGACCTCCCTGCACCCCTGCGCACACCCTCCTGGATCAGCAGTGCGAACTAGATAGGCTTCATCAATCACTGAAGGCCCTTCGGTCAAAACTGGAGGTTCAACCAAACCCTCCATTAGTGCCCTTTTGCGAAACTGCGAATGGCAAAGGCCCTGCCTAAAAAAATATGTACAGAAACTCACCCATGACTTATAAACCATGGCTTGCGCATAACTGCATTCTCCCTCAATCACAATCCAAACCACCTATGGAGGGGGATGGGAGAGGTCCATTTCGATGCATATGCGCGCTGCAATAGGGTGCATCAGGGAAGTGCTCCGCCGATCAGCACACAGGAAGCGGCCGATGGAAGAGCCGATTGGCCGAAGGAGAGCTGTGTTCTGGAAAGGCAGCGGTGACCCATGCAGTTGTAGACAAATTTCCAAAGTAGATGGTTCTTGATTCATATGAAGATCAAACGACCAGAGAAGGATTTGGAAATGAAAACATAGAAAGGATCTACTAGATCTGGACCAGGCCCGAGCCAGATCATCCTCATCAGCAAAACAAATGAGGATTTGCCGCGGACCAAGGAGACCGAAGACCGCACGTTGACTTAAACTCCAATCATCATTCACTTACTTGTCAAACATCTCCATGGGAGTTCGGAGCGGAAGAAACTTCCCCACTAGAGCCATAGATAGCATTGAAGAAGATTTGGAGAATTCCTGCGGAGACATCGGGATGACTGGATGTCCATTGAAGATTCCTGGGACCTTCGGAGAGATGCTGATGCTGGGGAAGCACGCTTCTGAAGAAGACCGAGGGAAACCCCCATGCCGGAGGACCTATGGGAAAATGTCAGGAGCCTGAGATTGAGGAACCTCCTCAGGAGGAGGAGGGGCTGCTGAGGCTGACATCGAGACTAGGGCATCACCCGACCGCCGGGGAGAAGACGTTGACCCTTTTCTATTTCCCCTCAATGATTTTTATTATTTATATTTAAAATAAATAATAAGATAATTTTTTTAACATGATATGATGTTTTAGATCACCAAGAATCATAGTAGGATTTATACATGGAGAACAAGTGTTAAATATCCTAATGGTTTTTATTATGTTTTTAAAATTTGAAATGAAATTCTTGTAATTTGAGAATTGTTTAGTCATCACCCAACCCCATTGAGACACATCCATGGATCAATGTTGTAACCAAGTGAAACAACTGATATACACCTCTAGTATTCATGGGGGTTGTGACTATTATGAAGTGTATAAATCACCCAAATATAAGGCATCATCATCTAGAAAAATGGAAATAAATACCACCAAATATTAAATAATAATGAATCCATGATCAAATAATATAATAAATATTAAATTATATATTAATATCATAAAATATATTTAATTTACGGATAGATAAAACTATAAAAAAATAAAAAAACCCTCAACATATAAGAAAAGATAGCATGAATAACTTAGTGTCTCGTGAAACAATCTCCAACCACCAAATTGATGTTATCAACCTCTATCATGGGGCTAATGTTTCAAGACAACTCAAGCTCAAAATTCAGTATAGTGGTATGTAAATGTTCGGGTGAGTATATCAATACAATATTTATGTCATTCCCTTGGGATTAATGACTAATTCACTATTATACATCTATAATAACGAAAAATTTTAAATTATAATGCATAGTGATTTCCTCACAGGCCAAAACTTCTGGGGATAATTTTATTCTATTTGGTGAATAATCCCATACTAAAAACATCTCTAGATATTAATCATAATTAAATTGTATTTTATCAATCCAAAATTAATATATTTTGTATCTAACTTTTTAAATAATTCAATTTCAATTCTCACTATAAATACCACTCACGAAATAACTGATATGTAAATTATAACATATTTTATCAAGATACCAAAGGCTCCTAAAAACTAACTCCCAACATCTAGTTCTTACATTTATAATGCCTAAAATATTTTCACACACCCATTTTAATAATCACCCCCATTTTACATTCACACTATATCCATAGAACAATATAACCAACTCATTTTTATTCCACATAAAATTCTTACCATTTAGCATGATTAGTTAATCGTACTAGTCGAACTATTTAGTTTCTTTGCTTTCTAGTATGGGTGTTGGGTCACACCTAAGAAAACCTCCCTAAGTTGGTAGTTTCTTAGTTAATGATACCCTTATTAATAATTGAAAATAAAATAAAATAATATCTAATATAAAAAACCTCATTCCCAAAATCAATGTATTAAAATAAGTTCTCCTTATAGAATTAGTGAAATCATCACCATTAACATAAAATATAATATATTAATATATTTTTCATATTACAAATATAATCTTCATAAACCAACATTCAGTTATCTTAGGGTTATGGTATCTATAATAGAAATAAACACATGACCCTTCACTTAGGTAGTCACGATTGGAATTGTGTACAAAATGAACCACGCATACATGATTGGAAACACAACATCATGATTTTCCTTGGGATACACTATGGTACAGTGAGTGTAACCATGCTAAAGTGATTCAAAAATAAACTACATTATATTTTGGAAATCACTGGTTTGACCTCCATCATCTACACTCACAATCCTTCTCTAATGGTTTATCATTTAATGATGAACTTTATGAGTTTGAATTTCTTGCATAACCATTTAAATGTTATGTGATAAATAATTAAATTGAACTAAATCTTTTAATAGATGAATTTTTTTTAGAATTTTTGAAATAATCAATAAATTTATCCCATTAATTTGATGTTATGAAAGTCCTATGTCAATTGGTTCATTACATAACCATTATGATGCATTATATTGTGTTGTGAATCTTATTAAAACTCCTAAAACTGAGAAAATTTAAATCTCTCAATTATATATATTCAATAAAACCATGTTTATATTATATTGAGGGTAAAGTGATATCCTGACCATGAGTGAAACGATTCCAATGACCCATGGATATACTAGGAAGGAGGATACAATTAAATTCTCCTCAATTATCTTATTTAGGTTCATATGAAAGAACTTTAATGGGTAGGGTCATTATTGGTTTAAGGTACTTTTATATTCATTTTTTAATTATGACTTCAATATATACAGACAGATTTCCCAAATAATAGGGTTTTGGATTAGTTTTTCTTTTCTATTTTAATGTTACAAATCATTATAAAACCATTTATAATCCTCAAGGAAGAAACATGTATGTTACTTCATTTAAATTTTTCCCTTATATAATTTTTGAAAAAAATAGTAGAATACATAACTGGAAGGGAGAATAATAACTGAATAAGTCCTATAATAAATTGAAATGTTATGATTAAAATCAGTTATCTAACCAAATTTACATAGTTTACCAATGGATAGTCCATCATATATCATGGAACAACACTCTGAGTACACTTCCCTCCAATATAATAAAATGATAGTGATAATAATATTAAAATATTTCTTTTCACATTTATTCACAGTTCCACAGAATAATGTCAATTCCAAACTATATGATTCTATAATCAATTATCATCCCCCAAAAAATTTTCAACCTCGTTACTATGTCATGTTTATGTTATAACAATGATAGGAGTACATTTTAAATATGAGATGGAGAAATGGATCAACCCACCAATTTTATTGTTTGATAACACTAACCATCTTAATTTCCACATGATAATTTCTCAACCCATAATGTTTAGCAAAGATTCATCATTACTAAATGTTGTAAATAATATCACAAAACCCATGTGTCATACTTGATCAATAATTGATATGGTTCACTATAATTATAATATAATTAAAGGTGATACCAAAAAAAATAACTTCTATCAATGTTATCACAACAACCATTGGACTATCCTTGATAACACTCATGTAAGAATATTATTTTAGATAATTTATCATTGTAGGAGATCAATATTACTAAATATGAGTTGTTATATTTATGTACTCCAAAAAATGAGAAAATATAAACTTATACTATTTTATGGGTAAAGACCTTGTTAATCCTATTGTTTGATATTTTAAATAACCAAAATAATACCTCTATTAAATTTTATTGGCCTACAAAATATCATAATCATAATCTTCATGAATCAATATTTGAGATCATTAATTTACATATTGAATTTTGATAACAACCCAAAAATTCACATTTATTTCAATATTTAGAAACATGGGTCATGTGGCAGTACTGGGAGAAAATTTATATATTTCTCCTCTATTTATGAAGTCATACTTTCTAAAAATTTTATTGTTATTATTATTATTATTATTATTACTATTATATACCATATATATATATACTTGTTTTCATGCATAATAAATTATCATCTCTCTTTACATTTTCTCTATATTCAGAAATATCTATAACAATATATTTGTAATTTAAAGTATCAAGGGAGGGGGAAATATAAAATACACTACCTAATAGAAACTTATAAGAAGCAGACGATACCTGAACTCGAGATCTCCCCAATACCCCTAAGGGATACTACAACTAAGCTTCACCATGATGGCCCTACATATTTATATTTATAAAAATATTAATAGATGAATATAGATAGGAATAAACATCCTTATATTAGATGAGAGGACACACTGGACACCATGGGCCACCTTCACTCATTTTGTGTCATGATAGAGGTTAATTGAAATATATATGATGACAATAAAATATTATGTTATCAAAGACATAAAATCTCTAACATCCTATAGTGGGTTTGATAATATAAACTTTAAAATCATGATAAGTAAATCAACTAATCCAAAAAAATTAAGATAACAGTTAAAAAATTTGAATTCTGAATATAATAAAATAATTAATTTAATACAATGTGAGTCTTATAATTCACGATGTCTTTGTTTTTGTGAGTCCAATATTGGTGATATTTGATGTTATCCCTACTCATGTGATTGAGTTCCACATCATGCATCATCTATAACTTTTTCTCTCTTGTTTTTTAAAAAGTGAAAACTTTTTAGTGTTTCTGAGAACCTATGCTAATTAGACCAAACTAGAAAACACCATAATTTAACCCTATATAAAACACTTCATAAATGGAATGAAAAACCAACCCTCAAAGAAACTAAGAATTCATCATCATATTACAAGTGAGAAAATCTAGGAAAATATACATTATGTTAATTAATATGAATTCCTTTATCAAAAAAAAAATCTCTTTGTACTCGAATTTTCAATGAAGATCCTTAAGATCATCTCCTGCATGATCACTTCTAAACATAACATGTCTACCAATAGTGACTCTGAGCACTTATTCATTGCATGCATCACACTAAATTCTTGTCACCCCCACAAACACCCCAAGACAATTGACGATATCCACTATAAGCGATCCTCCATCTCTAAATAATAGAGAAACTAGTAGTGCAACCAAATACCAAAATACTCTCATAAATAAATAACACAAAATAAAAATTTATTTTATATGAAAAAGAGGAAACTTCAACCAAAATCAGAGTTGAAACCAAGTCATTCACATCAAAAATTGATTTTCTAGGAACATTCCTTGATTCCCTATTATAACCATTCATTTCATAGAGTCACCTTTGTATGTGGGTTCCACCATGTTGAACATGCTTCCTTCATAGAAGAGAACCACCTCATCTACCCTAATGAATAAATTACCTAATATAGAATTAGAAAAAAATTACCAAGATAACCGTGGGAGAGATACATAGAGATATGGAACAAGAACTACTTAATAGGTCCCACCACATGCACGATTTATGGAAAAGTGAAAAAACCCTCGTCTATGTGGGAAAACGACAATGATATAGTATAGAGATATGATTCAATAATATGAGGAAAATAAAAAATAAGAATAATGTTAATGAAAAATCTATTATATAATAATTTTAAATAAAATTATAGTAAGTAATAAACACAATGTACTTACAGGAATCAGATTATATTACTCTTACATGCATGGAATACCACCACAATTTCATTATAAGGGGAAAATAGGATAATGTATACAGAAAATAAAAATAAGATAAAAGAAACTCATGTAGAACATAAATATATATGTTGGTAAAACGTCATGATAACTCATGTACATTGGGTGAAATCATTCCTTGGATAAGACAAATAAAATAATACCCAAAAGACTCACTCACTCAGACCCAGACACAATAGATTAAGGTAGAATATCATATAACAACAATGAGGAATAAAATAAAAAATAATAACACACTGGGGATACACTAATAAAATTGATGAAGTTGATTGAAGGGATAAATAACACCTATAAGGTCATATTTTATTGAAAATGGTAGTGTCCCATAACCGATTTTGTATGGTGAAATCTCTCCCATGGAATGGGTGATCAGAGTATATGTGGGTGGAATCCATTGATTGGAACATAGGTAGTCCTACTCTCTCTCTCTCCCCACAGAACTCCCTTCCATATAGAAGTATGAAACTTTGATATAATGAGTGAACATAGATAATCCAAAAATCAAGTCGAGAGTTTATCTAGAGGAAATAGAGGGGGGAAAAATGGGGACATGGTAGAAAATAAGAACGGTTATCCTTGAATAGATTATGAGATAGATGGTTAAGGAATGGTCTGTGGGGATCTCAAATATTGAGATGGGGAAACTGAATCATCATAACTATGGAGACATGTGGATAATTTAGAGTAGAGGGTGGTAAACAACATGGGACTCCGGAAATTCTATATGTGATAAAACATAGTGAGAATTAACAAAACACCAAACACACAACCATTAGATAATTTTGATAAATGATTGAGACAAAACCTCAAATATGAATATAAAAAACAATAGAAAGGTAAAAAGTGATAAATAATGTGATTCTCGAAGACCACCAGTTTTCTAATGGTAGAAGGTCCCCAATATAATGTTAACACATAAGAAAATAGTAATATCCCATACAAAAATGAATATTAATACCAAAATATATATATGTATTATCTATGGAAAATGTAGGTGCATTAAACATTAATAACAAACAATTATAAACTAGAAAATATTATTTGAAAATGATAACACCAATTTTAATAAATATCCATCTTTTAAAATAAAATCAATTATTGATGTTCTTAAAATTCATAACTAACATAACCTATTTGATGGATTGAGTAATTTTTCATAAATAGAAAACAAAAATTTTAAATCATAATATCCCAACGTGATTACTACGTGGAATTTATAATTTTGGATCATGTTCTATCTATACCATATCATCTTCTACTAACTTACTACAAAACAATCAATGGAATTAAAACTATCCTAAGAAACAATATATGAAACAATTATTACCAACATTTTCCTTAGTCCCCATCAAAGCCAATGCGACTAAAAATGATCACCTAGGAGACTATAAGAAAACAATATTTTCCAGGGGTCAGTGAAGTAATAATGAAAAATCAAATAAAAATATCAATAAAAGTAAAATAGTGAGGTAGTAGAAATACACATCAAACAAAAAAACTAATAGGTTTTTATGTTTTCATATAAAATCAAACAGCTCTGAACATCCCTACCTAGTACCTTATTCTAATCAAGGGAACCTAAAAATAACATACATATCCCATCCAAGGATCATAGAATAATGATATGTAATATTCAATGACTAAATCTTACTAAGGGACTCTGAACTCAATATAGGGCATCAGATGGATTGAAATTTGGGATACCTTATTTTTCTGGGCCATACATTCCTAAGACGTAAATTTAGGGAAGTATGTTTTAATTGGGTTGATCTTGTCACCCACAAAACATCAAATATCACTGAACTGTATCTTATCATTTCAATCATTTATTTTGTTCTTAGGTCGAATCCTCGCATTCAGTAACTAGGGCTTTTCATTAACCCCACCAGCCTCCTCATTAAAAATATTGGGTTAAAGATACCTCAACATAGCATCTTCTAATATAATAGATTCCCAACCATACATCATATAATATTTTAATGAACTAAACAACACCTCATAGGTGGTTACCAGAAGAACTCTGTAATTTTATTCACTCATATTAACAACTAAATTAGCTAAATTAAGAAATCAAAATATTAAATTCATCAAGATAAACATAGAAAGAATTGTGAATAGTCATTTTAAGATTATAGAGTCCTATTTTCTTTTACAAATGAATATGCATATATTTAATCATCTACATGTTTTTGAGTTTTAACTAAATGAATTTAGTAGTAGTTTCATATGATAATTCATACAAAACCACATATCATAAGGTTAAATGGAGCGTGTAGTGGAATTTATCTATAATGATAAAGTTAATATCAATTTAAGTCATAGTTGACTATTCATTACAAGAAATGACAACTATAAGATTCATGTGACCTAAAAGTGGGTTTGTGAGTCCATTATAGAGAATAAGAAAAATTATTATCACCCTATATTAGTTAATATAGTTCTCACTGTCAGACAGATTAACCTCAATAATAGTCGAATACATCAATAACATGATATTCTAGATATGATACCAATTTTGGGAGTAATGGTAGTTTTGAATGACACAAATCTCACCCAATAGGTACAAAATAAAAGGATAGATTAAAGAGATGTGAATCAGAAAAAAAGGGGGATATAAAAAATATAAGCTAGTAGATGAGATAATATAATACAATAACGAAAATTAAAAGTGGGGAATGTAAAGAACATAAGTATTTAAGTGATACTAACTAGGTTAGTCCAATGTACATGGTAAGAACATTAAAAAATCATAGTTATATAAAACAGATAGCTATTATACAATAGAGAATACCAATGGAGAAGGAACTCACATGGTGATATAAAGACTATAGAGGAATCATGTCCTATAATATCATTGACATGGGAAGAAATCAAGATGGGGATATAGTATGCACCATCATTCCAGATGTAATCACTCCCTCAAACCTATATACAACTGATATATGTACAAAAACATATCAGAACATAAGTGAATAAATTAAAGTAATATTACATCACAATTCCTACACCTAGTAACCTAAAAATAAATCGGAATGGATAAACATATCAACTAAATATGGATCATCACAAAAATGGTAGTATTCAACTAAAATCTTTGAGGCTGTGAGATATCCACAAGAAAATATGACTAGAACATGGGTGTGAGTATGTAATCAATTGGAATAGAGTTGGTCCTCAACTCTCTGTGAGTATCTCTCATCTCTCTAGAAGTAGAAAACTGTATAATATCAATAATTAGTGGATCCTTTTGAAATTATGTATATGGTGTCATAGAAGGAATCAATAGGGTCAAAATGAATTATATGAGATGTAGTGAAATCATCACCCTCAAATAAGCCACCTTAAAAGTGGTCAGTGAAGGATGAATCAGAATCTATGATGGTTATATGGAGAAGTAAAATCATTTCAATTATAGAGACACATGGTAAAATTATAGTGGTGATAGAATGTGATGAAAACTGATCAAGATATTAATAGTGATAAAATACGTCATGTAAGCAGTAATAACTAAACATGTAGCCTTGCGATCAGATTAATTGACATCTAAGATCAATCCCCGATGATGAATGTACAAGGCTAAGAAAAGTATAAAAAATGACATGTGATGGTAATTCACCCCCAGTAGTCACATAAAGGTATCATGGAGCCACATAATGTAAATAAAACAAAAAATATAAACATCCTAACAAACATGTATATCTAAAAAAACTACTCATGGAAAATAGGTGTTAATGTAGAGTTAAGAAACACGTGATAGAAACTAAATTATTTTTAAAAAAACAAAAAACACTATTTCTAATATATACCAAATAAATATCAATGTTTATTAAAATAAATATAAAATAACCTATGTTATAATTACACGAACCCTGGAAAAAGTGAACCATCATACAATAGAAAAAAAATGAGAAATCATCAAAGAACAAATAGCCAACTGAGGTATGAGAATAAAAACTGATGCTACATGGGTCAATAAGAATAATCTCTAATCTCTAGGAAAAACAATGAGGAGAGAACATGATACACATTTTCAATGTAATCTCCACCATAGTCATTCCATATAACTAATATGGTAAATAAGGAAATAATCAATGGATTATATAAAAAGTTCCAAGAAACTCAACAATGTAGGGATGAAGGAACAAGAATGAAAAACGAAATAGAAAATATGAAACTCTATGGATAACCAAATATAACTCAATCCAAGAACATTAAATTTAGAAACAAAATAGAATGGATAAACAAATATAAAATATGGTCTAAAACTATCATCTACCCATGGTGAAAATCAATCAAAATAACTTTTCGATGAAAAAATGAAGGATGTAGAGGATCAATTCATCGACACACTCAGACATACCCCTCACACTTCTCCATTTTCACAGATGATTGTATACAACATAATAAGTGGTAGATTTATAGTTAATAAATGATAGTCATGAAGATATACAAGGAGGATATGTTATAATTCATGGCAGTGGTTAGATATGCCAAGTTGATCTAGGATCAATAATGAATAGAAATCTAATTAATATTATAATTGATTTTCCAATAATAAATAATTATAGAAATACCTATCAAATATTGTTTATAATTATATTTTATTGAATAAGACACATATAAAAGATGTAATGTGTGTTTGACTACACCTAGAGGGAATATGTTACTTACCATAGCATTCCCTAAAATCTTCCAAATTATTTTTCCATTATTCAAGAGTGAAAATAAGTGTTTAAGGAAGGATAAATACTATTTTCAAAAAAGAAGGTTTGTTTCAGGACATAAGACCCATATGAAATTATATCATTGATATTTGAAACACTGTCACAAGTAATACTATTCTAAATATAGATCAACCCAATTTAACGATTAAAAAATATCACCATTTTTCTAATAATTGTAAAAAAGAGTGCAAGATATTTAGTTAGTAAATTAATTAATTAATTAATGTTTATAAATTAAAAACACCTTTAATTATCATAACACCATTAATTAAATGTAAACACATTGTTTCAATAGAAATAGAACGATAAAAAATTAAGAGGTAAAAATTACCGTTTTTACTATCCGGTGTGAAATTATCAGAATGTCATTAGAAAATCACAAATTTAGAACATGAATTTTTTTACCATGTAATGTTTTACTATCCCTATGTTATATGTTTAATATATAAATCCAAAATCTAGAGAATTACAAAATTATTAAAATTTTAATAACATTACTGTGAGTTACATTCATTGGATTTTGAACTTTAGAATTTACATTTAGTAAATTCATATAGTTTGGTTGATGTGATGGGAGATAAATTACATTGATGACATGATATTAATTGTAAAAAAATATGGTACATGTAATATAATGGGAACTTAATTCATATATATAGAAAATAATTAATTAAATTAAACATGTTTAAATTTAAAACATGAGATAGTGAGAACATTTTTCATGGATTGGTGTTCAGAATTTGTGGATAAGAATATGTTATTTGGTATAATGGAGAGTGATAGTGAATTATATATATTTTTTATTACTAATAAATTAATTTTTTATGGATCATATTTTCTTTTTTCTTTTGAATGGTGTATTTATATATGGAAATCATTGTTGAAATCAAGAAACCTGAGGATTGATTAAGATTATTTTTTATTTGGTTTCTATTTTCTAGTTGGGGTATGTGGTTTGACTATGGATAGTGGAGGAAGAATTCCATTGAATATGTTGATGACATTATGTATGAGGGGATAAGTTATGTTAATGTGTTATTCTTGATTCAATTATTTTCTATATATTACAGCAAATATGATGTTGATTTTTTTAATGTAAATTGTGAAAACATTTTTTAACTTGATGATGATAGGTATATTAATCCGATATAGTATTACATGAAATTTAAACAATGATAATATGATGTATTCCCACTATAGGTACAATTAATTTTTATTATCATAGTTAAACAACATTGTATTAATTATTTTCATAGATCTATGATCCATACATGCGATGAAATATTGATTTGTAGTTACAGTTGAACAATAATTAGAGGAGGGGTTAGTGAGATGTAACAGTTTATGTGGTGTGTCTTTGGTGATCTGGATGTGGTGAGGTGGTTGGTGTGGCATATGAATTAGAGTATAGTTTATTTTGGTAATGTTATTTTTATTTATTATTAAAAAATTATTAATATTAATATATTTATTTTTAATCATGATTTATAATGTACATCCACATGACATAAGAGAGGTAAGAGGAGGAGCTTGGTCGGTATACTTGTATACTTATCTATTTTTTATTGGTTGTTTGTGAAACTAAAATTATAATGTGTCAATGGTAGCTTTAGAATACATTAGAGGAGTTAAAATATTGACATTTTATTTTTTTGGTATGATGATACTTAATTTGATTTGTGTGTTGTATACTTATTCCTCTATTTATTTTAGATAATGTATTTTGATTCATTGGTTATGTTAGTTAAGGTTTGTGATCTAAAAAATAAGGGTAATTTCTCCCTGCCATGATTTTATGCCCTCAATGATAGTCCCTATCATGTGTCATATTAGATATTGGATTCTATGTCCACTGTAAATATTGTTTCTAGCCTATGTGATGTACCATGGGTATTGGGATTTGTTAGAATTATAACAAAGATTTTTTTTTTGAGAAATGGTTTTATAGTATGAACTAGTGAGGATTATATGGGATGAAAAGGATATTGTATTAATTGAATCTACCAAATTATTTTGGATAATGAATTTTTATAAAAAAATAGTGTCCTTAAAATTATAATTATAGACACTGATTGATTAAAAAATTTTACAATATCTATGGTGAATCATCATGTGTGTAGTTATGTGGGTATCACTTCATGAATTATATTATTCAGATTCATGATAACTGCATTAGTTATGCATTTTAATTTTTTAGATTGGACTTTTTGTGTAATATTTAAATAAATCTATTTTGGGCCTGAGATTTGATTACTTGTAAAAATTCCTCCTATGAACATTATTTATGAGGTAGAGGAATAAAGGGTGTAACACTCCTTTTTAGATATTCATCAAATGTTATAAATAACAATTGTAATGGCATTAAGAGTTAACATGAAGAGGGTTTTGTAGACTAACCTATCAAAAAATGATGTTTATTAACATAATTAATATTATAAAATGTGGCTTGAGAAAGAAAGGATAACCATCTATCTTATATTGGAACGTGAGATAAATTAGACAAAAATTGCATAGTTCTCATCACATGGGGTTGTGTGGTAGTGGGGGGTATTGTACAATATTGACATGGTGTATCTATTGCCTCATATGTCTAGTTTAATGATGAATTTCAGAAGAATTTATTTATTGTTAGTCTTCATTCATTGTGTCTTTATGAAATAATAGATGTGAAAAAGTGAGTTATAGTGTTCATGAGTATGGGGTAATGTTTGGGACCCTATTACGGTATTCGAAATATGTTTTAGATGATTATAGGTATAGATCTTTATATATTGAGATATTATTATAAAGATTTATCTATTAGAACAATGTTCTATTTAACTTGTGGATATGTAATATACAATTTTTAAATGATGATGTTAAATAGAATACCATGTAAAGAGCTAGTATTGTACATGAATCATGATTAATAAAAATAATATCAAGTGGATTTTAGTTGGGGGTCCCATAATTCTTATAGTAAATTGATAGAGGATATGGTTATGAAAAAACCAAGTCCTTGAAGTTGGAATGTTAAGATGAGTCATGGTTGTAAGTCGTATGATATGTACTTTTTTGACTCTTACCTATGTTTTTTTTATTTGGGTGTATATAATTAACTTAGAACATATTAATAATAATATACGTATCCAAATTGAGGCTATATAAACCTCTCTAGATATTTTCTCCAACATGAGACTAGTCAAGGTTAGTTGAGGTAATTCATGGGTACTAGTTGGTGGTGGGATGTGATCAGATGAAGTAGAATCGTTTTTTCTACACATTAATACTTAATATATCATTCATGGTATGCATCAGTTATATTTTTTGTAATATAATATTGAATTCAATTATTAGAGTGCAATTTATTTTAATGTTACCACTGATCATGGGATGTTTATCGTATAAAGATATTTCAAGAATGATTTGTAACATTTTTAACCAAAAAAATTATATCCCATCTTGTGAGTTTAGTATAATGTGTTACTGATGTGGAGGTTAAAGATATTCTAATAGTGGATGGTGATTTCCATGATGTTTTCCTTGAGAATATTAATAGTTTTTTCTGAGGAAGGGGATTGTGTGTGGCATTGAATTGTATTTAGGTACATCCCTAATATCAATGGTCACATCTAGGATATAGCCCACTAATCATTATGAATCTAGGTACCATTTGGATTATATATTGTTTTGGTGATTTATTCATCCATGTATAACTCTATAGGTTTCCGTAATATTTTTCTTCAAGAATGATGAAGGATGTTTTAGATTAAGTATCTATAATCGATTATAGATTCATGTAAAATTAAATAATCAATATCATTTATTGAGTATTGATGATTTTTTATTCAAACAAAGGATTGTATAATATTTTTCAAGATATATTGTCAAATAATATATCATTAAATAATAGTGATGGATGAATATATTTAAAATAATGAATTTTTATGTTGTTATGGGAGTATTATGTTTTTATTAATATTCATTGGATTTACCAACACACATATGGTTCTTATAGGATTAATTCAATTGGCGATAGTCATTTATTTTATCTATTTTTAGTGGTGTTTAATGATGATATTATTGTTTAATATATTTTTATGGAGGAGTATGACAATGATCTATAGATCATTTTGATATTTCTTTATAAGTATTAATTTTATAGAATGATCGTGAAGTGTAATATCAATGAAAATGATGTTTACATTCTTGGGAATCTTATTTTATATCTAATTATAGTTATGGATCCATCAAAAATTGGAGGATTAGTTACTTTTTATGTACTAAAAATGTATCCATAATGTGTATTTTTCTCAGCATATCTTGATATTATTAGAGGTTTATAACTAATTTATGTCATATTTTAGTGCCCAAATCTACTCACACAATGAATGTTCACATATTTAATTGGAATCTTTAGTATTAATAATAATTTTAACTCAAAAATTGGAAGTTATATAGCATTTTAATCCTTTTATTATCTGTGTATAGATTGATATTTAAGTATAATTGTGATAATTCATGTCAAGGAAGCATGTTTATATCGATATAGTAGGGGAGGTTATATTCTATGGTTCAAAGAAGTTGTATAATCATGAATTTAATTTATAAGATCATGATATTGAGTTAGTGGTTATTATGTTTCTTTATTTATCTATATATGTTTACATCTTATATAATAATTTATATTCTTTCCTGATAAATCGGTATTTCACTATATATTCTCATAGGGAGATTTAATATTACGTTAGTTAGTATTGTTGTAGTTTCAATAAGATTTACCTTTGGAGGATTTTTTACTCTTGTTAAATGTGCTATGGTATTCATTCATAAAGAATAAAGAGTCAAAATGATTGTTTTTTGTATAATAGACATGAATAGGGAATGGTTGAGTAAACCATGGGTTTTTAATTGTATTTGGAAGCAGTTAACGATGGAGGAGTTTGTATTAAATTATTGTGTATTCCCCATTGTTTCAGTAAGTGTAAGTGTCTCAGTAGGTAGAAATATAATTATCGGATTGGATAGATTAGCTATTAAATATATATTTTTTATGGTTGTGTAAATGAGAAAATTCATGTGTTATTCTATGGGTAGTTGTACGTTTCACATAGTATGCAGGATTTAGTTTCTTTTGTGTTTTATAGGACATCATTATTAGTACATTCAGGAATTATGAAGATGTATCATGAATCTAATAAGTATTTTTAGTAGTATATAATGAATTTTTTAGTGTCATATATTGTGTCAATGTGTCTTACATTTCAGAATGTGAAATATAAACACCATGTAAATGAATTTTTATTTCATCCAATGAATATGTCATAATATATGTAGGAGTACACAACCATGGATTTTTTTCATTGTCTTTCCTTATTCAATGAAGGTACAGTACCATATTTTGTTCGTGGTTTTCATATTGAAATATTAAACTCAAATCATTCCCACTAAAGAAATTTGAATGGTGGATTCCTTGAATATGATTTACATCGATAATGTGGTGAACCAACATAGAGTTTCAAGCTTAATTTTATGAAAATGTAACCCTTAGTTTCTATCATGTGTGTATAGAGTATTTTAGTGTTCCATTGTTCATGAATTGGTCCTTAGCACTTAATTTCACCAATTGTAAGAATGTTTTACGATGTGGATAATTGATACGTTTGATGATATCTTGAACACTTGCATTATGAAATTTGGTGGATCATGGAGCGATAATTTATGAGTAGTTTAGTTTTCTTATATCAGTATCTATCATTCATATATTGTAGTGACACCATTTGAGGTACTGTAAGGAAAAATTTTAGATCATCATTGGGCTGGGTATATGTTATTCAAATAATTACTGTTAGACTTTTTTTTTAAATAAAAATAGTATAAAGAAAGTGAAATTTTATGTGATTTGATAAAGATACTACAGATTCATCAAATATCATCAATTTTTAAGATAAATATACCATGAAATTTTACTGTCAATGATCATGTGTTCCTATATATTTCACCCAATCATTGATAAAGAAATATTGGTCAATGTAGTATACCTTTTCAGAGGTTTGTTGGACCTTATAATGTGTTATAGAATATAGGTAATGTTGCATATCTATTTGAACACCCAAACACATTCAACAGGATCTTGATATAGTCTATGTGTTATATCTTTAGAGATATCTTCATGATTATTCTCTTGTGATTGATTGGGTTTATATTAGTATTGATTAAAATATAACATTTGTTAAGTGTCCAGTGGAAAAACAAGAATAGAAGAAGAAATTTTTTCACGGATGGATCATTCCTATTGTGTATATTTTAGAGAGTCATGTTCAAATGGTGGAAATTATGTGAGAGAGGATGCACAAAATAAAAGTTTATTATTCTGTTTTTTATAATTTCTTTCTTTTGTGGTGAAGAAAAATTATGAAAATGATTTTTTTTTCAAAACCTTTAACGGAAATGATATGTTTGTTATTTTCAAGGATAAAATTAAGTATATTTGTTTCTAATATGATGCTTCTGATATTCAAGTGTTTATTATTTTTTAAATGTATATATATTTAATTATCAAGGAAGAAAATCATTATAGGGATCTTTAATATAATGACCTATAATACTTGTTTGCTAATTTTTTCATCATTATGGTTAATAGAGGAAGCACAAAAATATGACCTATTGAAATTGGAGATAAATTCAATCCCAAATAAAAAATATATATGTTCAAAGTATTAAATTTCAATATTAGTTCCATTCATGTGTAGTTTTAGTATTGTGATTGTGGTTTAAAGGGGTTAAAACCTTATGATGTTATCGGTAGACTTAGATTTGGAAACACGTCCGGGTTTAAGTCATCAATCTATGTTTTTCTGGTAATTTCATAGTTCATATGAATGGTTTGAAGAGAATATTGATGTATCTACAAAAAATTTTGGCTTGAAAAACATTATTTTTGTAAATTAAAAAATGGTGAATTTTGATTTCATATTGGTAATTCTACTGTCTAAGATAGAGAATCGGAAATGTCATCTTTTCTTCTTATTATTTTTTGGAGAATCATGGGAACATTTTTTTAATATCATTTTATTTTTAGATTTTGAGAATCTAGAATAAAATTATTGGAGTCCACTAAAAACCTCATAATTTTAATTTTTAAATCCTTCCCTTAGGATAGGGAGTGTTCCACCGCAAAAGTTATAAAAGATTAACTTATATTCAACATCATATATGACACGCCACACTAAGCGTGTTGGGGAAAATAATATCTTAATACTTTTAAAAAATAATTATTATTTAAAAGTAATATATTCTATATATAGTAATTAAGAACAAAATAATTTATCTTCATTCATTTTAATTAAATAATCTCTTCGATAATTTATTGTACATGAAAAACATAGTTTTACTAAGCAACTCTATATTATTAAAATATTAATATTTAATATAAAATTATATGACATATTTATTAAATTATAGGTTTTCAATATGATTAAATAACTTAATAAAATATATGTTTTACACAAATATAAGATAAATTCATAGTTTACCTATTAATTATAAATGAATATAAGAACCAATTGAATATGAAGGGAATGCTGATATAGATAAATATTTATATACTAAGAAAGTTGTTTTATCATAATAAATTAAATTAATTGTAATTAGTGATTTATATTAATTAAATATATATGTTATATATTCAAAAAAATATTTTTTATATTCAACCATTATATGATAAGCATTATATAAGAATAAAAAAATTATTTCACATAAAAATCAATATAATTATAAAGGTGCTTTTGCTGCCTTTTAATAGAGTTTCTATTTGAAATCAAATTTTTGGAACCTTTATTGATTTTAAATGTTAACATAAAATTATTATTTTTTAGTAGAAACATAATAATTATCTTAGGGATAATATTTTATATTTTCATTTAAGATTCATTTTTTTCTGGAATACTCAAAAATACATAATTTTAATTCCAACTACTTTTTTGCATTATTTATTTATTTGTATGAATTATATTTATGATTGTTTTTAATGTATTATTATATTAATTTTATATAAATTAATCTAATTTATATCACTGGAATCAATTTCACTTTGAAATTTGGTATAAAACATACCAAAATATTGAACATTTTTTTCATTAAGAACACACATTGTCATTTCTTCTATAGGATTATTTTAAGTTAATTTCTGCCTCTGCTGTGATTTGAATTTGAAAAAATTGATTTCATATTTTGAATCAGAATAATTTATATTTTCTAAAAATTTATAATTATTTTTTTTCAAAAAATATTAGTGAATATATTTTATCTAAATTACAATGATTAAGATGAAAATTGGCTTAAAAAAGACTTAACATTAATCTTATTATCTAGAATGACCTATAAACTTGTAAAAAATAAATTATATGGAAATATTTAGACCTTATAAATACTTTTATTGTCAATTTACCATTATTGGATCCATTTTTCCAAGGAAAAATGTTGTTTTAATTCCCGTTACAAAACATTACAAGAGTGTTACTCCTCCTCCATTATAAAAAGGAACTCAATCCTCCCACATCCTCACACCTATCCTGAAACTTTTTCTTGAACAATATCTTCATGAATATATTCTAAAAATACCTCCCCTAAAAATAGAATCCTAACCTTTTTATAAATACATCCATGGAATCCCTTTGGTCTAAATGAAAAGGAATTCTGCGAAAAAGAGGTAACATCTTTCCTCAATCTCTTTATTTTACTTTTATTATCCAACCCCTAATATATTATTATTAAATGATTATATAATAACATAAGTCTCCTATATATAATGATATTTCATTATTTGAATGGTTAGAAGTACACTCACATACACTTGCATCTACTAGTTAACAAACATATTGTTTGTCTACAAAAAACTATCGCCTCACGCAACGATGATTGTTCATTTTTTCATTACCACATTACATGGATGGTAATTAAGATGAAAATCATATTTATAGATGAAAAATATGATATTTTTAATTTCTTTTTTATTCTATAATTTTTATGCAACACATTCCATTATTCTTTACATTATCAGTAAATACGAAAACATCATTTGTGGAAGTGTGGACAACCGTTTCCTCAAAGTGATGTGATTCATTCATGCTATACATGGAATGTAAAATGGTTGATTATACTAAAAAAATATGTGACATATATGAAATAAATATTATAATTTATTTATATTATACATATATATTTAATTTTATTTTATTTAATAAGATAATGAAATAGTAGTAGCACTCATGTGTATGTATGACCTATCATATCCACAAACATTTCCCTTAATTTAATATCTAAAAAATTTATAGATTATTTTAAAAACATATATAAAAAATATATATGAAAATTGAATCATGATTTACATTATTTATATGATTAAGTCATGATTTATGTAATAGTTAACACAAGTTACAAGCCAATACGTACTCAATAGTCTATGAAATTAGCACCCTAAATAGTGAAAATAATAACAGATTATTAGTAAATGAGTAATAATATGTTATATGAAGTCGATATAAGATATTATAAATATTATTATGGTTATTTTATAGGCTGGTGGAATGATCAAAACCCATTTTGGGTGTTTGTACTGCACATTATGATATATTATATCATGAATTGCTTTTAACTTCATGGAATTTTGAGTTTCAATTGGAATTATTTCTTCTAAGGGGGTTTGAGTTAAATGTTACCATGTGGAAACAAATTTCCAAACCCGATTCCTATTCATTGAGTTATACAAATCGCTAGATGTTATTAGTAATCTATTATTAGCTTTATTATTAATTTTACTATATATTGATGTATTTACACTTATTTATGTATATTTACATATGAAACAAATAATATATTCAATTATTGATTGTCACTTCATCTTTATAATATTTTCATGGGTTTACATCATAATCCCATTTTATTCAGGATTTTTTACACAATAATTTATATTAGGGGATATTATTTGATCATAATTTAATAAACCCAATCATTTTCTTCTCATGTGGTCATTATTGTCCCTTTTTATGTAACAGTTTCATTTTTCTACACTTTTGTACTCAAAATGTTTTAGAAATAATATTTGAGAAACCAAGAAGTCACATCTATCTCTAGTTTCAGAACATATTTTCATCTAAAACCATATTTTCAAAAAATGATTTTAACATTTCTAAATTGATATGTTAAGTTTATATGTTAACATTTTTTCTTTTTACTAATATTTTCAATGGAATATTTTTATCACTTTTTGAACAATGAAATTTTGTAACATTCTTAACATGTAAAAGGAATGATCTTTTTATAACATATGACATGTATGGATTTACCAACAATCATATCATTGAATATTCCTTTTCTATTTTTTAATATTACATTTTTTAGAATATATTATAAAAATTGATTTCCAAAGGTAATTATTTTATAAATTTTTCCCAAAATAAAAAGGACAATTTCCTCTAAAATATATTTAAAAGATCTATTTTTTAGTAATTAAATTAATCATAGACAAAAAAAATAATTTAATTAACTTGGCGTATTTTTTATTGATACCGTAATTATTCTACCTCTAGATTGTGTATGATTTATTTTTCTATGGATTTTATTGACATTCACTTTCTTGGTTCCTTTGTTAGTCCTATTGAAATATTATATTCCATATGATCCTTAAACATTTAATTTCTCTTATTTCTTCATACTTTTTATCATTGATATGTCCATTGCCTAAACTATATACCATTTTTTATATGGTGTTTACTTTGATTGTTATTTAATTATTTGGGGAAATGTTGATACATTCGTGTCCTTTATTCGATAGGGATTTTTGATAAGGAATATTTTTTATTGGGTATGAGGAATTATGTGGTCATGAAATACATGGGTTGGGGATATTTAAGTCATTCCCTATGGGTTCAGGAATCAGTTAATGTAATCCACACGATGCATTAGTAGTCTCATGTTATGAAATTTGTTAGAAATAAACCCATTGAGTTTGTTTCAAAGGTTAATATATGGGTTTCTAACCACATACAAAAACCATATTTTTAAGGGTCTTCATGGTAGCAGTTTATATTCCTGATAGATTATTTCTAGTAATTAAGCATCGAATTCATTTTTATTGACCTTTTATTTATCCATGATATTTTTCATCTACATATCTATGGATTCATTTCATTCTTAGTTTATTAATTAAATGGAATGTATTATCATTTTCATAAATTTTCCATATTGATTTTCCCTTATACAATTATTTACATGGAATGTGATTTTAGTTAATTACCATGCCAAATTATTTAAGAACTTAATTTTTAGTTTATGGATTAAATGGAATTATTATTACATTATTTACCTTTCCATAATTAGTAGCCTCATTTATTGATTATTTCTTTGGTTGTACTTTACATTTATTTCCCATTTGATCTCACCATTATTATGATTCCTTTATCTAGGATTCACCGAATTATGATAAAAAAGATCTGTAAGGATATGATTGATTGAATAATTTGTTTATCCTTGAATGAAAAAACAACTATGTTTTAATTTGTGTATTCATTTGTAAAACAAGACTCATTTTTGTATCAAGTTTACCATCACTACTGAACTATTTGGATCTTTGGGATGAAATTTTGTTATATATTATGCTAATATAATTGTAGTGGACACCAACTATGGGATTTTTGGGTTCAAGTCCCTATAGTTTGTGTCAGAGAGGGTTATGTAGAATCCTTGGGAACTAGATTTAGAAACACATATATTTCAGGACATAACCTTATGGTATATTTTTAGGATAAGTATAGACGAGAATCCTAGAATATTAATAATGTTGAGAATATGTGGGTATTTATATAAATTCATTCCTTTCTATATACTACAAGTGGGAATGGTTGTTTCAATGATGTTCCAATGGATAAAAACTCAAAAAACATGTGTTGGCCCTCACCAAATCAAAACATGGAACAAAAAAGTGGTCCTTACTATGCCCCACATTTGACACTCTTAGGGGATATTCATAGGTTAATACATATTTTCTTTACAGACCACTATAAATTATTTTAATTTATAATGATAATGAAATACCTAGGATAAACCATAGATCAAAGAAGGACCTATATAGAAATAAAATGGATGAAGTGGTTGTGTATTGAGTGTGTATTGAAAACCATTGATAAATGTATATTTTATTATTAACCTTATTTCATATATGTCAATAACATTTTAGGGAAATTCATATGAATTATATTAATATTGTTTAGATAAAATATAATTTTTCATGTTGGGTCAAAACTAATCATGTTTGACAAGGCCACCATGGTTGAACCTTGGAATGAAAGATGATAAGACTTTTGTTCCTACAACAGGACTACATGAAGTCCTGATTAATATATCATTATTTTTAGTTAGTCAATTTAATAAAAAATATTAATAATGAACTATAAGTGTTACTTTATTGGTTTAGAGATCAATTTATTTTCCATATTGGATTTGGAGAATATTTTTAGACAAATAGTTATACTTTTCACTATTTTATGGGACTTAAGATCTAATAAATTTATTTTTAGTTCTTCAACCATCATAGATAATTTTTGGATATCCATTTAATGATGTAATAGACAAACTGTAAATGTATTGAAGAACATTCAAAGGATGTAATTGTGTTTATTTAAATATATCAAGCATGTGTATTCCATTATATCCTTAGGTAGTAGACTAATTTAATCAACTTTTGGAAAAGTTTCTTTAAATAAAATGTGGTCCTAATACCCTATCTTTTTTTGAACTAATGGTATTCTAAATCATCCTAGATTTATTGATTTGAGTCCACAAACATTACATTGATCATTCAATTGTTTTTTATTGATCAACTAAAAAACCCTCTATAAATTTTTACAATTTTCTTCCATGTACATATCTCCACATTACAAAATTGTGTGCCAACATAGAGACCTAGTTATGTCTTATTCCTTGTGAACTTTTTTACTTACCATTATCTCCTTTCAAGATTATATTTTGACAACCCTTCACACGATGTGATATTTCAATAAATTAATTTTCACATATCAATACCTATAATTCTAATATCAATTTTAAATTGGGAGGATTCAATTTAATTAAGGTGGTGTGAATGTGAAGCCTTGAAAATTCTAAAAGAGTAACTTGTATTCGATATCATGTATGACACACAAAACCAATTGTGTAAGGTAATATAATTTCATGAGACATTTAAATATAATTAATTTTTTAAATAAATATATTATCTAGATTTAAATGCATGAAAAATAGAGTTATCTTGGATCACAAGAAATAAATACATTCTTTGATAGCCTCTGCTACATGCAAAGTTGAGTTTTTCCATGAAAAGATATATTATTAAAATAATATTTTGTAATATAATAATATATAACATTATTGGTAAATTAATAGATATGAGTAGGACTAATTAACTCATAAAAATAATTGGATTACTCAAAAATAATGTGACTTCATATGTTGTAAATTATTTATAATTTAATATAAGAACCAATTGAATATAAAAAGGAATGTTTTTATAGAAAAATATTTTTTATACCCACAATGTTTTTTATCATTACAATTTAAATTAATTAAATTTATTTAATGATATTAAGGAAATTTAAATTTTATATATTCAATAAAAGAAATTTATTTACAACCAATATATTTTAGAAGAATAAGATTAGACTAATCCAAATATTTAGCATAGAAATCATTACTTTTATAAAGGAACTTTTAACACCTTCTATTGGCGAGATTATTTTAAATCAAAATTTTGAAAATTTTTCTGATTTTATGTGTAAAAAATTATTTTAAAGAAAAAAATAAAATTTACATTTGGTTGAAAAGTTTGTGTTTTTGCATGAAGTTTCATTTTTTGATAAATATAGAAAAATACTGAATTATAAATCTAAACGTTTTTTTCATAATATTAATTTATAAGAGTAAATTACTTTTATAATTTGTTTTAAAGTTTAATTAAATCAATTTTATATCATTTAACCCATCTTAGTTCATTGGAATCAATTTAACCTTGAAATTGGATATAAAAACATAGCATACTTTGGAAGGGTTTTACATTAAAAACCTGCATTATCATCCCATCTGTGGGATTGATTTTATATTAATATCTTCTACATATGTGACTGGAATTTGGAAAAATGGATTACATATTTGGAATAATAATAATTTATAATATCCAATATGGACAATTTAGTTTTTCACTAAAAATATTATTTAAATTAATTTAAATTAATTACATTGTTTAAGAAGAAAATTTGCCTAACAAGGGACTTAACCATAAATTTAACAGTATAATAACCTAGAAACTTGTCAAAATCCATTATTTTTCTATATATAGACCCTATTATCAATTTTATCAGATTTTCACCACTATAGGATCCATGTTTTTGTGAAATAATTTGGGTGGAATTCTATTCACAAAAATTTACAAGAGTGTCACCCCTCAATAAAAAGTCTATCAAACCCCACACATTTTCTCGCCTCTCAAGAAACATTTAATAGAACAATATCTACATAAATAGATCATAAATTACCACACATATACCTCTAGGCCTCACATTTAGATTTAATATATCCATTGAATCCCTTTTGGGAAAACCAAAAGGAGTTACCTGAAAAAGAGGTAACATCTTTCGTCAAGCTCTTGGTTATTATGTCGTTATCCTCCACCAAAAATATCATTAATATAAAATTATATAGTCACATAACTATAAAAAATATAATTATATTCATTTATTTTAATGGTTCATCCTGCACTCACACGCACTTCCATTCAATCGGTAACGAACTTACTATTTGAGTACGGTGAACCACTGCATCATAAAATGATGATTATTCAGTTTTACTTTACCACCATTCTTGGTTTAGAATTATGATAGAAACTATATTTATAAATGATATATATTATATTTATAATGAATTTATGATTCTATAACTTTTATATAACACATTATTTTATTTTTTCCATTTTCGGTAAAAATGATAACATCGTTTGTTGAAGTGTGGACTACCGCCTCCTCATAGTAATGTGATTCATTCACATTAAACATGGAATGTAAAAAGTATGGGTTTGATAAAAATATGAGACATGTATGAAAAATATATTTTATTAAGATTATATTACACACACACACAGATATATATATATATATATATATATCATTGTTTCATTCATTTAATACAACAAAAAATGTAAGTAACGTTCATGTGGACGTACAGCCTCCTGTCTCCATGAATCGTTCATTTCATTCCTTATCTCCAAATACTATAGATTCTTTTAAAATAATATATAATAAATATATATAATAATTAAATCACTTTTTAAATTATTTATATGATCTAATCATGATCTATTTAATGGGAACAACAAGTAACAATCCAAAACATACTTGAATGACTAGGCAATTAACTCATAAAATATTAAAAATAATGAAAAATTGTAAGAAATTGAGTAATATGAAATTATAAGAAGTTAATATTTGATATTATGAATATTATTAAGGTTCTTTTATTTGGTTTTATCATAGATTAAACATTTATAAATTATTTTAATGTAAGTTCACCCAAAAATATATGCAATGTAATGGCTTCTTATCACACTTTTCTTTTCAAGCAGCAAACACAATGTAAACCACTTAAATATTTTTTTGTGTTTATTGATTGAACATTTTTATATATTGAATCATTAATTATTTTATATGAATCTTATTTTGAGTTTAAATTTGTTTAATGTCTTCTTAATGGTATTTGAGATAAAAGTTACCAAGTTGAAAAGAAATTTCATAACTCAATTACTTTTCATTGGGTTATACTACTTCATCATTGTCATTAATATTCTATGATTATATGAATAATAAATTTTACTATATATTAATATATATACTATATTTTATGTGGATTTAAATTTGATACACATAATCTATTTATTTATAGAATCTAACATCAATTTTATAATCTTTTAAAGGGTATAAATCACAATACCATTTTATTCAGGATTGTTTACACATAAATTTACATTATAGGAAATTATTTTTTCATCATTTGATAAAACCCTTAAATTCTATTCACCTCTAGTTTTTCATGTCAATTTACAGTTATTATAACTATTTTCCCACTCTTCGGTAATCAAAATGTTTTATAAAATGTTTTTAAGAAAATAGGACTTTATTTATCTCTTTAGTCGTAGAACCTATTTTCTTCTAAAACACATATTTTCTGAAAATGAATTCAATATTTTTTTAACCATTAAAAAATTATTTCTTAAAATAATTTTTACCCTTTTTTTCTTATAAAAAAGTTTTCAAAGGAAACTTCTTATCATTTTATGGTCAATTAATTTCTCTAACCTTTTTACAATGCAAAAGGAATGTTCCTTTTACCTCATACAACATGTACAGATTTTCCCACCATCATGTCATCAAAACAACCATTGCTCATTTAAAAGGATTCTCTTTAATGAATTTTTATTAAACGTTAATCCCATAGAGAATATTTTTTAAACTATATTTCAATATAAAATTTAGAATTTCCTTAAGAATACTTTGAAAATATCTTCTTATAATACCTCCACTAAACAATGACAACAACCCATTATTTTACTCTACATGGGGTATGTTTTATTAATACCATCCTTAATCATCCTCTATAAGGTTTATGATCAATTTGGTCAAGGATAGTATTGATATTCACATCCTTTATTCCATTGTTAGTCCTCTTGAAATATTCATTACCCGGTGATAACTGAACATTGAATTTCCCCTAACTATTCATATCAATTATCAAGGATATGTTTATTTCTTAAACAATTTATAATTTTTATATGGACTTTAATTTTAATTTTATTTAACTAATTGGGGAAATAATTTAAAATATATATCCTTTATTCATTAAGTATATTTGATAAGGAATATTATTTATTAAATATGAAGAATTATTAAGACCTGAAAGACACAAGTTAAGACTATTTAAGGCAATCCCTATGGGTTGGAGACCAATTAATGCAATCCCAATGATGCATTGGTAGTCTCATGAGATGAATTTTTTTGGTGAAAAAACCATAAATGTTTTCCAATAAGAATAAAATGGTTTCAAACCACATACTTGAACCATCTTGTGAAAGGTCATGATAGTAGTGGTTCATGTTCCAGATACATGACGTCTAATAATTATGAATTGCCTTTATTTTGAATCAGTTATTATTTATCAATGAGATTTATCATCGACATATCTATGGATTTATTTCATTATATTTCAATTTTTTACATCAAATGTGTTTTTATTTTCTTACCATGACATATTTATTTTTACTTATCTGATTATATGGAATGTGTTTATTGTTATTTACCTAGGCTTATTTTTTATACACTTTTTTCTCAGTTTGATGATTACATGGCATGTGTGTCAGTTATTTTCCTTTCCATAATCATTATTCACATTGATTCATTATTTTTACCATTGTAAATTACAGTTGATATGAATTTTAGATCGCCCTTATTATGATTCCTTTCACCATCACTCACTGAAGTGTGATAAGAATGATATTAAAAGACACACAATATAGATAAGAGTTATTAACCTTGAAAGAAACAAATATATTGTAATTAGTGTATTATATTGTAAAATAAGACTCATATATGTATCTAGTTTACCTATACTACTAATGGTTTATTCCTTTATGACATGATTTACATGTATCATATCCAATGTATTCATAGTTAGAACCATTTAAAGATTTCTGGGCCAGGTTTCTATTGAAAAGAAAGAATCTTGCAATACATTTTTAAGGATATTCAATGTCAATTAGTACATTTCTTCAGGAGGGTGATTTAGTTGAGGCATATTTTAATTATAAAAAGAAAAAACTTGTTATATTTCCAATGTTATTTTCTAAAAGTATTCGATATCTATATTTTTATTGAGAATAGGTTGTTTCAATGGGAGTATCATGGTGTTTCTTATCTTTGATAGGTATTTGTTTATTCTGGGGTTCATGATTGAAAAAAATTGATCAAATTGAATGTATTGTGATTATGAAGAGAATTATAACATATATTTTATGTTCATTTAGATAATTTATGTGCTTAGGGTAATGTGGTGCTGAATTAATATTATGGATCACAAAAATTAATAATGGATAAATATAATTGGTGAGATTTATATTGAAAAAAATTAAATATATATGGTATAATGGATTAAAATATAAAATATAATTATTTTTGTATGTGTTGTATTATTTTATTGGAGTGGATTGAGGATGTGAATTTTTCAATAATAAAAGGCATTTTTGATAACTAGAAGAGAAATGAAATTAATTGTTTTTGGGATTACTTATAAGATGATGTTATTTAAATATTATTCCCTTATATTGTTGAATTATGTTGTAAACCATGAAAATTCATATTAAAATGTCTGAACATGAGGTATTATAGTTGTGATGTTGTCACTAGGCGTTGTAGTGCTAGTTGGGGTTTATGTTTTGACTATTGGCAAGCTACAAAATGATATATAGAATTTATAGTATACTAGGGGATTATGTGTTGTTATTTTTAATGATTTATGGTGATTTGATATGTGTCATATTTGATATGAGGTTTATATTTTTGATGTTATTTGTGTTAACATTTTTTTACAAGAAAATGATGAAAATAGTTGAAGAACATTGTATTCTCTATTATTGATGTAAAGGATAATTGTGAAATTCCCACCATATAAATAGTTTCTGTTATTTAATTTATTCAACTGAATTATTGTAATAGTGATTTTATTGTTCTCATTTGAGTCTTACGGTAGTCATTATGGGTTTTGATTGGAGTTCCCTATGAATAAATAGTGAGAATCACAATTAGGGGGTGAATCAGTGTATCCAAAAAAAAATTTCTTACACTCTCACTAGATTTCCCATATTAGTTAAATCATGGATCTATTAATTTTATTAATCATTGATATGATTGTATAGATATTGAGATATAATATTCATGGAAAAAATATTTTTATAAGTCTCACACACTCTTTTTATTGAATGGTAAATCATTTGTGTCTAACAGTTTTGATTTCTCTTTCAAAATTATTATTTTATTATAAATATATACATGGAATATTGCAGGAATATGAACATGAATTTTAATTAAAAAATTATCTTGACATGTGTGAACGAGTTAATAAACATTCTTCTTCATCCCGAAGTGTCTTTAGATGTTGGAACAAGTTGAACCATTGTTCATCTAATCAGTCACATCCAAATATTTGGTGTAAATTTTTCTAGAATGTGTGGCCGGATATGTCAATGTTTAATCACAGCCATATCATGACACACAAAATTTATTTGTAAACATATCTTTACCATGGAATGTTGAGTTTAGAGACAATGTGTTATTGTGGATGTTCTCCAGATCCATGATCCATAGCTAGATATATTCCAATCTACCCATTTAGTATAAGTGATATTGTTGTGTCATATATATCTTTTACTGGTTTTGATAGTATGATGAAATTAGTTATGTGATATTAACATCCCATTTTAATATTATATTGTTAGTGTTGTGAATATTTAGATTATTATCATGGTGTATATATATTTTTTTTCCTAACATATGGTTGAATGTGATCATTTATATCAGTTCTCCCCATGCCAACCATTAATAACATTCCTTGATTTCCCAAAATCATGGTCATCCTTATCCTATTAGTTTCCACCAATGACCCTGATTTAAGGCATATCCCCCAATTATGAGACTCCCCATCATCTTCCCTAAATAATTCATGATACGGTTTCCAATGAAATAGTTGTTTAACATAATATTGTTCACATTCCATTTTTCAAAAACTAATAACATAGTGTTTAAGATAACACAATAATATAATCGATACATCCATGTAAATAATTAATTATTTTTTTCTAGTTTATCTCCAATAATTATCTCACTAATCTATAATCATTATTTCAACGACATAAAATGAAATCACTACTAATACTCATGATTTAAATATATATAGAAATAATTCATACCATGATTCAAATATACAATTATCTGGACATGACATCATATGATATAAGGATATTTCTAATCTCTTCCTCTCTTAGTGTAAATATAAATACACTATTGATCATGTATCAATTAGAATCATCAAGGTAGCTCCCATATTTTCAATTCACCTAATTTAGGGTCCTTCAATCTCAAATGATTATTAAATCTCTACCTTTGTATTTTTGTTAATGTGATAAATACTGAGGAATATGTTCTTTATGTTTCATAAAAAAACCTATTTTCAAATCAAAAAAGAAACAATTATTCTTCTCCTCCCCCAATTTATATTTACCTATGAAAATAAATATAATATGTCCCTATTTATAAGAATAGAACCTTTATACTCTCCCTTTTTTAAAAATATTAAATAAAAATAGTCAAGTAGGGAAAGAAATTCAGAGAAATTATATATATATATATTGAGAGAATACACTCTAAAAAAAAACTCTCAAGTGATGGATATAATCCTTTTCCAAGGGCATTATCATGATATCTAAAACGTATTCCTCTGTTAAAACATATTCCAAATAATTTTTTCCACATTCCACTTACTCCATGATGAAATGGATATTGATGTAAATATACTTTAACCTCAAATGATGCCCCATATTCTTTGAAAAATTTGTTTCTCTATGAATTTCATACCCAACAATCAATAGGTATACAACATTAACCCCATGTATTCTAGTTTTACATCAAATAAAAATATTGATTTAACTTTTGTGTTTATATATTATAATTTTAATCATTTGTTCTTATAGTTACTGCATTCTTTATCTTAGAGTTCCAAATAATTCATGTTCCTCTAATAAATAATAATCCTCCAAATTTTGAATTCCAAATATCATCTTTAGATATCCAATTAAAACATAAATTACCAAAAATAGATAAGTGTAACCCCTTATAATACCACACCGCATAATCATTATTCCTTTTGATACAGTGATATACACATTTCATTACTATAAGATACAACTCCTTATAATTTATTCAGAAACACTAGAAAAGAGTAACCTAAATCAAGACGTATCATCTTGATTCAATCAAATATATTTGGTTTCCAATAAGTATTTATAAATATTTTTTATCAACACTACCTCTTTATTAATTCTAGGAAAACATGGTCCCATGTGCTATATGAATATAAACCTCACTCGGATATTCAATTATAAACACCTTGAATAACTCATGATCATGCTATCATATAAAAACATGTTGTGTTCATAAAGTAAAACAAATAATTAATGTTATCTCACAAATATTATACATATCAATGTTTATTATCATTTGTTTTATAAAATTTTCAGGCACCACATAATAATTTATAATAAGACAAATGTTTTCAACGTACACAATCAATATGGGGGTTTTTACATCGATAATGAAATATAGATTCATATCCACAACACCTTTCCATAAATTCATTTTCATTAAGAAAATATATTTATTTAAATACCATGCTTGTGGTAAGTTATTAATATTATAAATTTATCTCTTTAAATTATATGCTTGATAAACATCAAATTCAAATTCTAAATGTTCTAGTGGTTTAATTTAATCATATTCCTCAAGTAAACTATTCAAAAATATTGGTGACATGGCTAATTAGAATATTTTATAATTCAATTGAGTATATATTATAAGAAAAAATAAGATCAATCCCTATAAGTGTAGAAATTGTTTCATTAATGATTATGAAATCAATAAGAGAGTATCCCTTGCACACAGTAAAATATTTTCTACTTATTATTTCTCCCTTCTTAATGGGTTTTTTTTTCAAAAAACACACTTTTTCCAATAAAATTACTAGACTCATGGGATTAAACACACTCCAAAATTTCCTTTTTCACTATATAATTCTACTCTTCCTCCATTTTCGATGCTTAATGATAATTTAGTAACTCTACTTCAACACTCCTTGGTTCAACTTGTGAAGGAAATATATTAAGATTAGAGTTCATGAAAACTCACCATGTTTGAAGTGCCTTTATGTCTTATATATGAAATTTTATAGGATGAAAAGTTTTTCTAAATAATTTATACCTAGATTTTCCATGTTCCATGAATTCCTCATCAACAGACATTTCATAATAGACCTAAAAAACTTGAAAATGTACTATTTTTTTAGATCTATTGTAAGTTGTTCATTTATGTTTCCATGGTTTTCTTCAATACCATCATGAATTTGAAGTTAATTTTAAATGAAAATTTATTTTTTGAAACAATAATATCATAGATATCAATTATATTCTTTTGAAAAAAAATTGATTCCAATTATTGCTCTATCCAGGTGTATATCCAATAAATATTCCCTCATCATATTTTTGTCCAAATTTACAAATTGTATCCATTTAATTTGGATCTATCCATGTTTGTTAAATTACATTAGGATATTCATTTTTAGATTTTTTCAATACCATATCTAAAAAAATATTTACTAAATTTGGTTCATGTGTGTCATGACACATCTCAGTGAGTCTCATTCCATGACTCCCAAAGCCTACCTCCAATAGGGTAGGGGCTGGTGACTAGCACTGTATAGGCATATCACTACATTGGTAATACTTATCCTAAGTACCAATAAGAACACAAAAAAATCCAAGATCATACAAATTATGAAATGTATAAAGAACTAAAAACCATGCATTAATATATCTAAATCCAGAAACTAGAGTATAATGAGAAGTAAAAGAAAATAAACGGGTCCAAATACAAGCCCACTATAAAGAGTCTATAATTGAAGACTAACCTGAAAGTAGAGGTATAGATAATTTTTCCTAAAATATATATTAATACACCTCACAATGTCTTGTCTCAATAAGAATCAATTTGTTGTAGTCCATCTAGGGCTCTGTTAGAAGGTCGATCATCTTCGCAATGCCTGACGCATATAGGAAAATCCCATGTGGGGGTAAGTATAACAATTCTCAGTAGGGAACCCTAAAACCATAATAAAAATAGGAAATAAAATAAAATAAACTCTCAATTGGTATTTTTCAACATCACATATAACCATAATACTGAGATATAATCGATCCCAGACAAATATTATAGAGGTAAGTCATAGTTACAGTATACCATCCTATGAGTTGAACTCAAAGATTCCACAGAGAACTCATCTAGGAGAAAAAACTCAAATGTTTGATAGAACTTATTAATTATATATAAGGAACTACTCTTTAGTTATTTTCATGAGAAATATAAACGCTGATAGAACTGAAGATATTACTATAAAAGATGAGAATCAAAGCTAGGGCCAAGGGGTGATACCAAAAAATCAATCAGGATTAACCCAAATAAGTATAAGATCGGCACATAGTTTGTTTTTGATAGTTAGATACAATAAACTCTATGTAGGGCGTGATTATGAATAGAGGATCCCACTTCTAGCCTCTTGTGGGGGATTCCAACAAATCTCTCCAGGAAGTCCTACTGAAGGGATCATAGACCTTGGAATATAAAACAATTCATACAAAACTTCATAGAAATGATAAGGGGAATGAACCCTAACAAAAATTGTCAAATATATAATGGAAACAATATTGAATCCATTTATGAAAGAGTACATTCCTTTTATTAGGGGTACACGTCCTATCCCTTGACCCCAGGTCCTTCCCATGTAAATGGATCTTCACTTTTAAAAATATGTCTGTGTGGGGAAATGAACATTGTGTTGGCTAGCTGTGTAGTCCACCCCAAGTTTGTGTACTTATTGAGGTACAAACCAAGTATATAAGGAGGTATACAACAATAATTTTTAGGGTTCACACACTGTGTGACACTTAACTCCCTCTCGAAACAAAAGACGCCTCCAACGGGGGACCACATGCAATGTAATCAAGGATTACACACCATGTGTATTTGGATTTTCCAGAAACCCAATTTATTTCTCTCACTAAAATTCATTCCACTATCACATTCAAATCCAAATCCAATCACACTAGGATTCTTCGATATAACATGCTCGAGCATCATTTTTGATGAACATTATCCTCTCTCCATCGAATCAAATTGAAAAAATGAAATCATTCATCTGAATCATATTCCATGTGTAAGAATCATAAATCAAGAGTTCCCAAATTGGTCCAATCTATTAATCGCTAACATCATCCCACATACATTGCATTATAGTAATCCTAGATCTATAATTTGGGGTTGTTGCACCAAGAAACACGTGGGAATGATTGATCAAACGATAAAGAATCAAACTATGTGCCAAAAAAATAATCCATGTGATTAATGATGAATGGGGAAGAAAAGCCCAAATCAATCAATAGGAATGGCCCTCAATCAATTTCCATTTATCTCTTGGTTCATTTTCA